>CM028137.1:154400000-155600000 GCA_016271365.2 Neoceratodus forsteri
TTCAACCTTATTGAATAAAAACATTCAGATCAAAAATCTTAAGTGTTAAGAGATGCTTAAGGATACATTATGTTAAAATCTTGCCACTTCAAATGATTATACAGATAGAAGACTTTCTGTGTTACAGACAAAGACTGGGCACGTTACTTTTTTTTTTTTTGAGCGAGTGAGAGAGAGAGAGAGACAGTAACTAATTCAACATGAATCTGGACTTGGCAATAGTAATTTAATTGCTGATAAATTTACTTTTCTTCTGTAAGACATTAATTTCTAATACCCCCTAAAATCTGTTTGCATCTTCTTGCATGTGTAAGGTATAGGCTGTTAAAAAATCAGTAAACCCAAGCAGTCATACTGTACATTAATACTGCTGCCGAGATCACTGTTATGGTCTTAGGGCATGAGAACAGTGAACCGAAGGCGAGCAGTTCCGATACCCTAAAGATGTAAGTGAGACTACTCCAAAAACCATAAGAGTGGTCTCAGTGGCAGTATTAATATATTATTGATCGAGACTAATCAGTAATACATTAAAATTTTAAAAAACCTACCTCAAACGTGCCCATTTCCAGGGCAGCTGTGTGTGAGACACTCTTCACAGAATAAGAGTGTCTCATAGAGAGAGAGGAAAAAATGCTTTGATTGGCCAAAGTGCTCTCTCAATCTATAATAGTCTCTGGAAAGCTAGGCTTACTGGATAATGTGAAACCTTTTGTTGGACCAAAATCAGTATATGTACATATATGTAATAGGACATAAGCTTCTGGGACCACACAGGTCTCTTCATCAGCAGTCTTGGCAGTCAAAGTAAAGGAAACCATTTTTTATACATATGGTTTCACTGGCTTCTAAAATGTATCGAGAAATAAATGTTCTGAAAGACACCAGCATTCAAAAATTAATGGACTTGGAGCAGGTCTGTCAGCACGGTGGTAGGGCTACTGCCCATGACGCCAGTGACGCGGGTCGCTTGGGGGGGTAGGCTTTAGCATCCCAGAGGATGATCTCCTTCTCCAGGGAGAAAGAGTTACACTCTCTACTACCACACTGCCACCTGGGTGACTACAGGTGGTAGTGCAGCTGAGGAGCAATGGGGGGAGTGAGGGTCGCAGCCAGGCTCCTGCACACAGGTCATGCAGTTTGGTGAAAACAAAAAAATAAAATGGTGCACAAACCATACTGGATGAAGCTTAATATTTATTCAGACACCAATTCACCACAGCCAAACACCCTACTGTGTTTAGCTGTGGTGAACTGGTTCCTAAATAAATCAGCCACATCCAGTAGATGTGTGCACCATTTTTTTTGTTTTCTTTTGAGCAGTCTATCTTTGATGGAAGCACCTCTAGAGGAGGCCAGAGTGAGTGATCTTGAAAATGTGTTCATGCACTGTGGTAAGTATGCACGCACAGGAGCCCTTGCCAGCAGTGTCTACAAGGTCGAGAAATGAACAAGGGAAAAAACCTTGACATGCAGCAGAATAATGCTGACACTACTCATGGGCCTCACTGCTCCAGACTGTCTTCTGATCTCCACACACGACAGGCCAGATGGACAGTCCAGTACCCTCAGCTCTCTAGAAGGAGACCACCACACAAGGGAAATGCTCCACTCATTGGAAATGCCCCTAATGGACCCACTGGGACCAGGTAAGAGACTGGGAAAGGAGGAAGATGGGGCTGGGAGGTTGCTTGGTGGAAGTGGACAGCCTGGGTAACTGGGTGGAAAAAATAATATATAAAAATACATGAATTAACTTAAACAGGACAATGGTTTATGATACATTATGGAGACTTCAGAGAACCATATTTGCTGCACAAATCTATTAATATGGGAGTGAGCCTCTCATTTATTGGGCTGCTTTTATCACATCTTCCCACAGGACCCTTGTGGTAGCCAAGAAAAGGCAGAACTTGACGCATGGCCTCACAGGATGTGAGCCACGTCTGCCCATGGCAATTGCATCTCCAGCAATTATCATGTGACAATAAATATATACACATAAAGGAGCCTTCTAAGATTTTATTCAATTCTACTTTGAACTTGTTTAAAACCACATTCTATCACTTTTGCTTTGTGATAGTCTCCTGAACCAAAAAAAATCATTAATTTTGCATGTTGTTCCCTTTGGGAGGTCAGGGATTATAATTTGGCCCAAGGAGATGGCCTACCAATCCCTTCCACTTCCCAGTGCACCTGCCCTGCCCTCGCTGTATCACTGTTGTATCAAATTTTCTCTTTAGCACTACATGACAACTAGAAAACACATGCACAAAATGGCCTAAGGATGACACACCAAATAAAAGCCCCAAAACTGAGAAAAACAAGCATTTGAATTGAAAAGGTTCCCCATTAGACTCAAATGAGTCTTTTTACATTGAAAAACTGTAGAACCCAAGCTGAGAATAACTGAGCACACAATACTGAGAGAGGCTGACAGAAAAATAAGTAAAAAAAAAAAAAAAAAAAATTTACTCAAGACACCAAGCTAGAAGGCAGAGCACAAATGAAAAATGCTTCAGAAAATTATTTTAAATACTTACCTGGCATCCTCAAATACTGATGTAGGCAGACTGGTAGGAACATGCGAGACTACCAGAAGCTGAGTGTTAGTAAAGCAGAGTTTATTTAAATAGGTAAAAACAGTCATGATTTAAATTTAGAAAAGTACTGTGTGTCATTAGCAAATACAGTAGAGCATTAACTGCTGTGAGTTACAAAGAGGAGGAAAAAAACTAAATATTGCAAAGCCAAGACTTGACTGAGGAGTTCAGGAGGCCTGATGTCTCTTCTTCACTGAAACACTTCAAAATGAAGAGGATTTTAACTGGCATGGAATGTTAGTGCAGGCAGGGCTTAATGATGATGTCACAGCTTTGTGACAGTGTCAGCTTTCCTTTCCGCATGGCTACCTAGTAGTTACGAATACTGTTGTTCCAGTATGATACTGTATTTAACAAGTTCTGAACAACTAGCTCAGAAAATTGACCAATTAGTTGCTGAAAAGAAACTAGCATTAACTGGGGATTTCAGCGCCCATTGGGGAGGGACAAGAGGGGGTAGCAGTGTCAGTGGCTCAGTAGGTAGCACACTCGCCTCTGAGGCCAGGAGATCAGAGGGCTGTGGGTTCAGTTCCCACATCTGGCACTTGGGTTAATATCCCAGTACTGACACTGTAGTGCAGCATGAGAGGGGTGCTGCATTTCTGAGGTGCCGTCTTTCGGATCAGAAGTTAAACCGAGGTCCCATCTGCCTGCATTAGTGGTAGTTCATGTGGATGTTAAAGATCTCATGGCACTTATCGAAAAGAGTAGGGGAATCTTCCCGGTGTCCTGGCCAAATTTCCCTCATTTACTAAAAATACCACCAACAGCTTAATCTGGTTCAAGGTCAGTTGGCATTCATCTGTATCCCCCTTCCTCGGGTCGTGCCTGAAACTAGGCAGGATTTGTCTAGTGCACTTACCTGGTCAACAAAAACTAAATAAATAAATAAATAATTAGCTGAATATATGAGCTCGACAGTAATGACACAGGTGATAAAAGAACCTAAGATGAAGGGTAGCGCCTAAAGTATAGGGACCATATTGAACATAATTTTTTGTCACTCAACATAAAATATGAAAAGGTCGAAGTAGCAGAGTCAAACATGAGTTATCTTTCCCCAGTTCTGTGCACCATAACCCGGGTAGCTTGGGTTCCAATACAGGATAATTACTTAGAGCACAAATATTTTAAAAAGTTTAGTGAGAACCAATTTAATAATCGCATTCAAAATGCCAAACAGGAAAGAACCAACTTAATCCCAGGATCTAGAATTAACTAAAAAAATTGTCATCAGTGTTCTTGGAGATCTGTAATCTAAACGTCCCACTAAAAAGAAAAAAAAAGGAAAAAAAAACAAATGCCCTGGGTCTCAGCAAAAGAACAGTTACGTAAGAACTTACTGTAACAGTAGATCTTCGAGAGACTCTGTCATAAGGTCACACCATAGGAACTTCACCACAGGTGAAGCAGGATCCACATGGAAGATTTTCAGCAGTACAACCAAGGCCGCCCACTCCAACATCATCTACTGACATCACCAACTCTATAAAGGTGTGAGCGGCCCCGCTCCCTCCTCAGGTCTTTTCCCCCAGAGACAAAGGTAGTATGGCTCCAGCCATGAGGGAGAGGTGACCAGGTCTATAAGAAAGGCTGGATACACCAGATAGCCAGTTCCAGAGTGGAAACCCAAAAAGGGGAATAGTGGGAGGGAAGACAGACCAGATGACTAAGATCCCCTTGAAGATCTACTGTTATGGTAAGTTCTTATGTAACTGTTATATCTTCTTCAGATGTATCTCAGTCATCAGACCATATTATAAGAATGAGTCCCAAGCAGTTACAGGTGCAAGCAGTCTGGGAGGTAGGCCAACTTAAATTTAACACAGGAGGCCCTACAGCACAGCCCTGTCAAATCCTGCACGGGCTATAGAGGCAATGTCCAGACTGTAGAGCTTAGTAAAAGTGTGGGCAGTACTCCAGGTGGCAGCTGCACAGATGTCAGTGGCTGAGAACCCTCGGAAACAAGTCACAGAGGTAGCCATGCCTCTTGTGGAATGAGCTTTGACCACTCCAGGCAATTCTTTGCAGTACTTGTTATAGCAGAACATGATGCAATTAGCCAACCATTTGGACAAACATTGTTTAGAAACCTGAACGCCCTCTACCTGAGGCAAAAGAAACAAACAACTGCTTTGATCTTCCACATTCCTTGGTTCAGAGCAGGTAATATTTCAAAGTTCTGTGCACATCTAACATACGGAGCAGTGCTGCCACTTGAGTGGCACACTATGGAAAATAAACAGAAAGGTGGATAGATTGGTTCAGAGTAAACTCAAGACACCACCTTAGAAAGAAACTTAGGATTCGTGCTTAAAGACACCCTGTCTTTGTGAAAAATCAAATAAGGCTCCTCGCACCAAATGGCCCGAAGCTCTAAAATTCTTCGAGCAGAAGTAATATCAACTAAAAATAATGCTTTCCAGGAAATGAAGCGTAGCTTGCAAGTTGTGGCTGGCTCAAAAGAAGACAGGGTCAACTTTCAGGTGGCCACTAGGATGTCTGCCACTCTATTAGAAACCCCAAATCTGGTGATGGCTATGATCTCAGGATCCAGGCGTGCAGATGGAGGGACCTGAGATTTGGATGGACCAGGGTCCCCTGATCCCGGGTCAGTAGATTCCTGCATAGGAGGAGAGGAACAGGAGGTTCCTCCACCAGCTGCTGTAGAAGAGGAAACCATATCTGGTGAGGCCAGAATGGAGCTGCCAGGATCATGGTAGCCCCCTCCATCTGCAGCATGCTAAGCACCCTCTGAATCAGAGGAAACAGAGGGAAGGCATAAAGAAACCTCCCACTCCAGGAGAGGGACAATGCATCTTGCCAGAAAACTCCAGGCCCTGATCTATCGAGCAAAAATTTGGCAGTTACGCATTGAGGGGGGACGCAAAAAGGTCCAACTCTGGATGACCCCATCTGTCGAATAGATCTTCTGCGACAGAGAAGTTCCCACTTGTACATGCTGGACTGAGTCTGGCTGAGGCTGTCCACCAGAGTGTTTAGCACTCCTGGGACATGAACTGCCATGAGAGTCAGGCTGTGGTCCAATGCCCAATGCCACACTCTCATGGCCTCCCTGCATAGGGGGAACAAATGCATCCCCCCCTGCTTGTTGATGTAGTACACTACAATGAAGTTGTCTGATTGAATCAGCAACTGGCCCAAAAGAAGGTGGTTCTGAAAGGCCTGCATGGCATACAGAACCGCCCACATCTCTAGGACATTGATATGCAGGGAGGTTTTGATCGGGGACCAAGAACCCTGAATCTGAAAGAGACCCAGATGAGCCACCAGCCCAAACTGGAGGCATCCGTGGGGAGGATTTGTTGTGGAGAGGAGATTTGGAATGGACCTCCTTGCAGTAGGTTCAGTGGGGTCCATCCATCACTGGAGGACTTTGCAGACTGGGAAAGAGACCAGCACTAACTGATCTAAATCATCTGTTCACTGGTCCCACTGTACTCAGACAGTCCACTGGAGAATGTGTATGAGGCACCTGGCCAGTGGAACGGTGGGAATGGCAGCCGCCATCAAACCCAACAGTCTCAGGTACACCCTGACAGGAATGTAAGAGATCTGGGCTACCTGCTGGGCCTGGACAATAAGGCACTCCACTTTGGTTTGAAGCAGAAAGGCCTTCCCCTGCACTGAGTCTAAAACCGCCCCTATGTATTGCAGTCTTTGAGATGGGACCAGGACCAACTTGGGCAGACTGATGGTGATGCCCAGGGAGAGGAACAACTGAAGAGTTCTCTCTAAGAGAAGCTCTTTAGAAGCATTGAAAATTCCAAAATTTATATTTAAAATTCTTTGGTGTAAAGAAGTAAAGGATGCCATAAATTAAATCAGAATAAAGCAGGTGGCTTAAATGGAACTGAAATATGGTTCATTAAGGATGCAGTTGAAATTATTGCCCCTGTTTTAAAAAAGCTATTTAATTGAAGCCTACAAAATGGCTTATTTCCAAAACTCTGGAAATGTGCCAAGGTGGTTCCAGTATACTGTACAAAAATGGAAATCCCAACCTGCCTACAAACTTTCAGCAGATAGCTTTGCTTCCAATAGTCTCAAAAGTCATGGAGCGTCTGGTCCACAGCCAGTTATATGATTACCTGGAAAAGTATTCATTGTTGACTCGATATCAATCAGGTTTCAGAAAGAATTACTCCATGGGCACCGCGCTCACCGACTTGGTAGATCTAATAAGCACATCACTGGAGGATGGCATGTTGGTGATTGTGGATTTATCAAAGACATTTGATATGGTGGACCATCGGATATTATTAAATAGGCTGCTGGGGGTAGGGGTATCTGTTGAGGTTTGGAGGTGGTTTGGATCTTACCTGGAGGAAAGAAAACAGTAAGTATAGGTGGGAAATTAACTCTCTAATCAAGAAAAGATATATAGGGGCATTCCCCAAGGTTCAATATTGGGGCCACTGTTGTTTCTGATATATAAAAATACATTACCAAATCTACTGGAAACCACACAGGTACAAATGTACACAAATGATACTGCAATAGTGTCATCTGGTACAAGTCTGGTTCAAGTTCAACAAAACCTACAGAAGGACTTACTCTAAATTCAGGCGTGGTTTGAAAATTCAGAATTGATGTTAAATAGTAATAAATCACAGGTCGTGTTTTTTGAGCCAACTACAAAAAAAAAAAGGGAAGGCTAAAGAACAAGAGTTAAAGAAAAAAACAAGAACAGAAGCATGTTTAACTCAAGCAACATAGTACAAATATCTTGGATTTTGGTTAGATAATAAGTTGAAATTTAATTTTCACATAACAGAACTGATAGAGAAATTGAATATTAAATTAGGGGCTATGAGAAGAACCAGTTATTGTATGAACTTGGGTATGAGAAAAAAAGTGATAAACCAGCTTTTATTACCAATAATTTACTATGGTATACATATATATGGATTCGCAAATTCAAGAAACTTAAGAAAGGTAGAAATAATATATCACTGATTAGCACAGTTTACATTGACAGCAGACTTGAGAACACATCATTGTATATTATATGATAAATTAGTATGGCTCACAATAGAAAATAGAGTTTTTGTAGCTTAGGCAAATATAGTGTGTAGAGTAATCAATTCCGCAAAATTGGTAAATTTATCTGATAAGCTGGTAAAATCTGAGACTGAATATGCCTTGAGAAGCTCAAATAAGGGCTTGTTAAAGGTGCCATGCTTAAAAAGCAAATTTGGTAAAAAAAAAAAATTTCTTTGTAGCTGCTCAAGTATGGAATAGTCTCATTTCTGGTGTTGGCCAAGCTACAAAAAAACTTAGAAATGTTGAACACTGCTCTAAGACAAGAACCAGCAGTTTGATGCAATTGTAATGATTAAGTTGTATGTGTATGTACGTTTTTTTATAAGTTTTCATATGCTTTTTATTGTTAAAGCAAAAGTTAACAGGAGCACTTTGAAAATGGAATTAATAATCCTAATGGTGTTATTATACTACCTTTCCTGTATAAAAATGAAAACTTTTACTACTACTACTACTACTTACTCTAAGGTCCTCAGGAGTTGTTCCCTGGATGGGGCCTTTAGGAGTCAACCACCCAGACAGGGGATAACACACATTCCCTTCCTTCTGAGGGCAACAGTTACTGCTGCTAAGCACTTGGTAAAGACCTGGGGTGCAGAGGATAAGCCAAAGGGCAGCACTTTGAATTGATAATGCTCGCCCTGGAAAAGAAACTGGAGGTGCCTCCTGTGGGGAAGAAACACTCGATGTGCAGGTATGTATCCTGCATGTCCACAGAACACAGCCAGTTGCCTTGCTTGGGAAGGGGCAGCAGACCTGGCAAGGTTACCATCCAGAACTTTTTATACTGGACATAAAGACTGAGGTTCTTTAGGTCTAAGATGAGCCTCAAATCTCCAGTCTTTTTGGGAACCAGAAAGAACCTAGAATAAAACTCCTTGTTTCTCAAGTGTCTGGGTACTGGTTCGATGGCCTGCTTGCGCATAAAGGACTGTACCTCCTCCTGGAGAAGAGACAGGTGGTTCGGGGGGTAATTGGAGGGAAGAGGAAGAGTCTCTGGGGGTTGCTCTATGAGCACCAGAGTGCGACCCCTTTGTATGACTTGAAGAATCCAGGCATCCAAAGTTATGGTTCTCCATTGACTGAGATGGAGGGAGAACCGACCACCAACCACCACCTCTTGGTCAGGGACCAAAGGGGGGGGGGGTCTGGCAAGGAGTCAAGTGGAGGCAGATCCAGCCGCTGGGGCTGGTCCATCATCTCTGGGACGCTTGGCTGTGGCTCCTGTACTGGAGGGGGAGGGCAAGGCAGTGGAGGCTCTGCATTTGTCCTGGGGCCGAGAGGCTGCCCCTTGCATACTGGATGCCTTGCGAAAGGGAGGGTGCTGCTTGCTGTTAGGTTGCGTATGGTAGAGTGAGTGGACAGATTTGAGAGCCCTGCCAGATGCCTGCAGGTCATTAATGATGACCTGGACATCTAGACCAAAAAGCTTAGAGCCACTGAAGGGGGCATTAAGCACCTTCTGCTGGACATCACCAGCAAAGCCAGAGACCCTCAGACAGGAGTGCCTATGGAGGCAAATGCCGGTGGCAGCAGTCCTGGCTATAGTGTCTGAAATGTCATAGAGGGCCCGCAGGAGGTGCTTGCTAACATCTTCAGCGGTCTGCAAGCATTTGAGAATCTCCTGCTTCTGTGTATCGTCTGGGAGGGCCTGGGGAGCGGCGTTGCCCTTCTTCCAGTTGGTATTCTGGTGCTTGACCATATGGGACAGGTAACTGGCAATCCTCAGCCCAAGGGTAGAGGAGGCATAAAGCCTCTTGCCCCAAAGATCAATTCGGAGTGACTCCTTGTCTGGGGGGAGGGAGCTAAGGTGCTTGGATGCCTTAGACCTGTCATCAGCTGCCTTAGTAACCACTGAATCTATTTCAGGATGGGCAGCATAATAAGGAAACCTCTGGAGGGCATAGTAAAGCTTGTCCACCCGGTTGGGCATAGCTGGCACCATATCAGGCCTGTGCCAGGCTGAAGTAGTAGCATTCAGTAAAGCAGGCAAAACAGGAGGAATGATCTTGGGAGGAGACTCTGGAATCTCCAGGAAATCCATCAAATTCTTCCAGGTGGCATCCTCCTCCTCCTCAGTATGGAACCCCATTGCTGAGGATAGCTGCTTCATAATATAGAAAAAAGGTCAGGTTCTCAGGAAGAGACCAGAGAGTGTGCTTGTTAGAGTCATCACTAATCGAGGAAGCAGTGGATCTGTCTGAAGTGAGAGGATCTTCCTTCTCCTCCTCTTTCTCATCAGGAAGAATAAGGTCAGGATGGTACTCCTCCTTGACATCGACCTCTTCCAGATTCAGGTCCAACGTGTGAGGCACTGACGATGACCCACGGGGGGGGGGCAGCCCACGGCTCTCAGGGAGGGGGGCAGCGATGAAGCTGCCATCAATGGCGCAGGCAATGTAAGCCTATTGGCTCCAAGCTGGTGAACAATTACCAAGGGGAATTTGGTTAGGATCTCTTTGAGATCAACGACCATCAAAGACTGCATTGACGGGGGGGGGGGGGTTGACTGCGCAGGGAGCAATGACCCACCAGATGGGCCCTGAGAGCCTGAAGAAACTGTAGTCTGAGGGCCTGGACTAGGATCAGGTCTCAACAGGAGGGCCATCGATGAAAAACCTGTCATTGACGATGGAGGGGGCCGACGACCCAAAGGTCAACAGCTGGTCGCCCAGAGCATCCGGTGGAGGACCTGTGAGTATATGTCTGGTGGGCACAGAGACCTGGACAGCCGATTTGTGGGTCAATGGCTTACCCCCAAACAAGGAAGAAGAGGCCATTGGGGAGCGGAACAGCCGCCGAAGGGAGTGGTCCCTATCACAGTCCTTTTTGTGACTTTTCCCTGAGGACTTGTCTCGAGCCTTTGAGGCCTGGGAGCTCGACAACCCTGCCAGTGACTGAGAGGCTGGGATCCCGGAGGACCCCTGCCCAAAACTGGCTACCTGTTGATCCATTAGGACATTTTTAAGAGCCTTCTGAGTCGCCTGAGGGTTGTCTGATTAAACTTCTGACAGAGCTCACAGTTGGAGACTTTGTGGTCAGGCCCAAGACAGCAGACACAGAGAAGTGTTCATCTGTGGAGGCAATCTTCTTTCCGCAGTGACATAAGAGAGATGCAGAAGGATCAACTCTTGACATAAACATAAAGGAATCTCTTTAAAAAAAGAGATTCTAAAATAATAGGCAGAAAAAAGACGTAGGCAAAAAAATGGTGCGAAACTGCGTCGGAGCATCAACGGAGACCCATGCGAGCAAGTCAACGGTGGGAAAGAACTGAGAAGGGATCGGGCCGCTCATGCCTTTATAGGGTTGGTGACATCACAAGATGTCGGTGTGGGCGGCCCCAGCTGTACTGCTGAAAATCTTCTGTGTGGATCCTGCTGCACTGACGGTGAAGTTCCCAAGGTGTGACCTGGTGACTGAGACACCCCTGAAGAAAATCATTCAGTTACAAACAATTATTTTCTTATGTACAGTATAGGTATGCATCACATGGCCATTTCTTTAAAAAGGCCCGGCTGTCCTTACCCTGTCACCTCCCTGCAAGAAGATTTGAACACGGCCCAATGTTGCTCAAATAACATAAAACTATATGGGGGAAAAAACTGGCTATGCTCTTTAAAACTAAACAAAGATTCTCGAAGCTCTCAGCAGCCGCCAGCCCAATACCATTGATGGTTCCAGAACTGAGCAGGTAAACCATTTAAATACCTAAGCATCTGGTTCAACCAACACCTGAATTTCACTCACCACACAGATACCCTGTGTACTAAACTTGACTGCAGACCTGCAGCTCTGTACTACGAACATACGAAATTTGCCAGCAGATAAAGGCCTTGAGGTCTATCAAGTCTGCTCGAATGTGCAGCTAGCACCCCTTATTCTGCAGCTGCCCCTTCCTTCCACCCTTCCCGTTCATTGACCCTCCCCCTTGTCCTGTCCCATCCCCTTTTGAAGCAGTCCACTGTTCTACTAGATACCACTTCTGCAAGTAACGCATTCCACCCAGCCACCACCCTCTCTGTAAAAAAGTGTCTCTTCATCTCCCTCCTGAACCTTCCTCCCTCCAGTCTCATATCATGGCCCCTGGTGTCTCTCCCCTCCCTTACTCTGAACAGCCCCTCTGTAACTGTCATATTTATTCCTTTCATGTACTTAAAGGTTTTAATCATGTTCCCCCGTCCCTCCTCTCCTCCAGTGAGTACATGTTCAACTCCCTCAGCCTCCTCTCATATGATAAGTTCCCCAGCCCCTTGATCATCTTTGTCGCCCTGCGCTGCACCCCCTCCAGTAACTTAATGTCCCTCTTCAGATACGGGTGCCAGTACTGCACGCAGTACTCCAGGTGCGGTCTAACTAATGACCTATACAGTGGCAGAATCACCTCCTCCCTCCTCGAGGATATACCCCTTGCAATACAACCCAGCATTTTGTTGGCCTTTGCAACTGCCTTCCAACATTGTGCCGAGTTGTTCATTGACCCTGTAATGAGCACCCCCAGATCCTTCTCCTCCTCTGTCTGGGCTAGCTGCACTCCCCCCAGCTGGTAACTCCTCCTCCAAAAGATTAATAATCAAGTTAGCCAGCCTGGGAGTGGGTCCCAGGGTGGTAGCCTGGGTAGAAAACTGGCTGCACAACAGGGCACAGAAGGTAACACATTCTGAAGAAAGGGGGGTTACTAGTGGAGTACCTCAGGGCTCAGTACTGGGTCCAGTCCTCTTTAACGTCTTTATAGGTGACATTGCAGAGGGTCTGGAAGGAAAGGTATGCCTCTTTGTGGATGACACAAAGATCTGTAACAGAGTTGATACACAAGGGGGGAGTAGAAAGGATGAGAAGGGACTTGGCAAGGTTGGAGGAATGGTCAGACATATGGCAACTTAGATTCAATGCAAAGAAGTGCAAAGTAATGCACCTGGGAAATAAAAATCCAGGAGAAGAGTACACAATAGCAGGGAGGTACTACAACAACAATAATGGAAAGGATCTGGGTGTAGTCACATTAGATGACCTAAAGGTGGGTATGCAATGTGAAGTCAGTAGGAAAGCCAGGGAATACTGGGATGCACAGGAGGGCATCACAAGTAGAAAAAGGGAAGTGGTTATCCCTCTATACAGACAGTTGGTGAGACCCCATCTGGAGTACTGCGTGCAGTTTTGGAGACCTCATCTACGTAAGGACATAGACAGGATGGAAGCAGTCCAGAGGAGGGCAACTAAAATGGTGCAGGGTCTACATCAGAAACCATATGAAGAGAGACAGAGAGCTTAATATGTATACCCTTGATGAAAGGAGGGACAGGGGGACATGATAGAAACTTTTAAGTACCTCAAGGGAATCAACAAAGTTCAGGAGGGTAGCATCTTTCAGAAAAAGAGATGTAAGAATGAGGGGGCACAATTTAAAGTTAGAGGGGGGACGGCTCAGGGGTAATGTGAGGAAATTCTTTTCATGGAGAGAGTGGTGGACGATGGAACCGCCTTCCTGGAGAGGTTGTGGGTCTAAAACAGTGGAGGAATTCAAACATGCATGGGACAGACATAAGGCAATTATAGTGGGGGGTGGCAGGAAATAGGCTGTTGGTTAACTAGAATCTGCAGCTTATCCAGTAGGTAGGGAAATGGGCAGACTGGGTGGGCCAAGTGGTTCTTATCTGCCGTCAAAGTCTGTTTCTGTTTCTGTTTGGGTTCGTCATCCCAAAATGCAGCACCTTGCACTTTTTGGCATTAAACCCCATTTGCCAGGTGTCTGACCAGGTTTCAAGCTTTGCCAGATCATCCTGCAACCCCTGCCATCCCCCTAGGTCATCCACCACTGCTCCTACCTTGGTATCATCAGCAAACAGACTGATCTTGCTCTTGATGTCCAATGATATGTCTGCAATGAATATCTCGAACAACACTGGTCCCAACACCGAGCACTGTGGAACACCGCTCGTCACTACCCTTGGGTGTGAGAGCTCCCCACCCACCACCACCCTCTGTTGCCTTCCCTGAAGCCAGTTCTCTACCCATCTCAACAGCTTTGCACCTGCCCCTGTGCCTACTAACTTACTTCCCGGCCTTCTATGCGGCACCGAGTCAAATGCCTTACTGAAGTCCAGATACAGGACATCCACTTCATGGCCCCTGTCTAGTTGCCTAGTTACCCAGTCATAGAACTCCACCAGGTTGGTTTGGCAGGATCTGCCCCATATGGAGCCATGCTGTCTGCTGTCCTGTAGTCCTCTGGCCTCTAGGAGGGCCACCAGCCTCTCCTTCAGGATAGTCTCCATTAGCTTACCCATGATGGATGTGAGGCTCACTGGTCTGTAGTTTCCCGGTTCATCCTTGGGGCCACTCTTGTGGAGGGGTACCACACGAGCCATCCTCCAGTCCTGAGGTACACACCCCGAATGTAGTGAGGCATTAAATAGGTCTGCCAAAGGTCCTGCAAGGACCTCTGCCAGCTCCTTCAGTACCCTGGGGTGGATGCCATCTGGGCCTGGTGCCTTATCCACCCTCAGTGCCTTCAAACCCTCCCGAACTCTGCCCTCCATGATTTCCCCATCTGTCACCCCGGTTGTGCCATTTCTTCCCCTGGGTGTCACCCTCTTCTCTTTAGTAAATACTGAGCAGAAGTGCTCATTTAGTGCTTCTGCCTTATCGCACCTGCTTCCACCCAACCCCTCCTTCCTAATCCTTACTATGTGGTCCTTACAGCTCCTTTCTCCCTGATGTACCTAAAGAAGTCCTTCTCCCTACTTAATGCCTTGTGCCAGCCTGAATTCGTAGAGATGCCTTGGCTCCCTTACTGCCCGAGTCACCTCCTTCGATTCCATCAAGTACCCTCTGTCCCCCCGCTTTCTTGTACTTCCTAAAGGCAGCTCTTTTCCTCCTTAACGCTTCCATGACCTCTTGCTCAACCAGCTCGGTTTCTTAGCTCTAGCCTTCTTGCTCTGGGCCTTGCAGCAGGTTTTGGTTGCCTCCACTATCGCCAGCTTTATGAGCTCCCACCTCTGGTTGGTGTCCATACTAGATTGAATTCTGGCCAGATACCCTTTTACCACTTCCCCCATCCTCCCAAAGTCAGCCCTCCTGAAGTCCAGCACTCTTGTGCCAGATTCCACTCCTTTCTTGCCCATATCCAATGTGAGCCATACTGAGTGGTGGTTACTCCCTGACAGTGGTTCCTCCACTGTAAGTTCTCTCACAAAGTCCCCATTTGCCAGCACAAGGTCAAGGGTATTCCCTAACCTGGTTGGTTCACTGACCATTTGCAGCAGGAAGCTGTCCTGGAAGGCATCCAGCAGTACCTGAAACACTGCCTGCCTCCATCTATCTGCCAGATGAGCAATACTTTAAAAAAATAATATTTCCAATTTTGGACTATGGCTACTAACTTACTGGACTGCCCCTAAACCTCCCTTATCAGACTTGACACTCAACAATGCCTTCTGCTGTTTCAATCAATCAAGTCTTTATTTAACCAGGCGATCACCACTGAGACGAGCTCATTTTCAAGATGGACCTGGGCAACATAGATGATCCATACATAGAGTAAGGATTACATAATAGAAATATACAACTGAACAAGATACAAGTCAAGGTTGAAACAATACAATATACAATGAGTAATATACAATGCAGAGGCACAGGTACAGTAGCAGCTGCCTATAGTTAATATGTACAGTAAATATATAGGTCGAACTGAATGTAAGTAACATAACTGACCTTGGGAAAACACAGAGGGAAAGGGTTTGTAAGCAGTCAAGCTTAAGCGTTTAAAGTATGGAAAGTGCATAAGGAGGATTGAATATTAAAGTGCCAGAAGGATCTCCAGTATGGGGAGCATCTACTGGCTGGGGAAACTGACAATAAACCAGGGAACAATTATAAGAGCTGGGGACAACGAGTGGAGAGCCCCTGCTGGTTTTGCGGCAAGAGTCAATAGGTAGGGAAGGAGCAAAGTACAGGGCTTCTTTGCAAGACCTACAGTGGGTAATAAGAGAGCAACTAGAGGAGAGAAGGATGTACGGTATTAAGAGGTACCAGAGGACACCATACAAGAGCCTAGAATCCTGAATGCATGAGGCAACAATTAGGGGAAGCAGTTACAAGACTCCTTGAACGAACGCTCATAGAGCATTTTGAATGCAGACAAGTTGATGGGGTTGACTAATTTTAGAGTTTTTTGCAAATTGTTCTAAAGCTGAGGTAGCGAATAGCTTATAGATGGCCTTCCAAACCGTGATTTGACTTTGGGAATGGAAAAGTAGATAAGGGAGGAACTTCTCAAAGCATACTTGCCTTCCACAGTTAGAGAAAGGCAGTCCAAAATATATTGAGGCAGCTTTTTTGTGATTGCTCTATAAGCCTAGAGTGTTGGTCCTTGACTGTTCTCCCCAAACCCACCACTGCACTATGCACAGCAGCCTTGACTGGCTATTGCTTGGATGATGCCATCTCATGAATACTGTAATCTTACTTTTTAAATACTGGTGTGGAAATCTCACCTGAAATCTCCTTTCCCACTCATCTTTTGCTGCACCAACTGGCTGCATCTACAAAATCAGCATCTTTGAGCCTTTACAACTGCTTTAAGGTCAGAGTCCATGATAGCTTCTATGTATAATATCTTAGTCCTCTTCCTCACCTTACTCCTTCCATTTATGTATTGAGAAGGAAATGGTGTTGCTAACAGCTCCTACTGCTATCCTGGCTTCAAGCCGCTCCCTTGGCTTTCTAAATTGTCAGTCCTTCTCTGTTCTACTCTCTGGCCTGGAGGCAACCTGTCTTTCCTTCCAGCAGTCCGAGGCTTTTGTAATGTTCAGGATCAGTTACCTTAGTTCCCTGCTGAGCCAAGGAGGCCAAGTCAGACCACTGTGGCTGCTTCAAGCACCTATCTCAATGAACTTTACATGTGCTCTACAGTACATGGCTCATGCAGCTATTCCAAGCCCTTGGATATCAGGTCTTCATCTTGGCAAACTCCAGCTTGCTAAAGTTTCTGAGCCTGGTAGTGGAGTCCCAGCTAGTTTTCTGTCACCAAGGAGAAGGTTACCTGGTTGTAGTCACTGCCTCCCACCAGTTCCTCGAGGTTTGCTCTGGAAATGACTCCACAACTATAGCTAAGAAGAAGGTTAAGGGTGGACTCATTCCTAGTCCCCTGCCGGACATGCATCTCTAAGAAACAGTCCCTAAAAGTGGACAGGGACTCAACCTCAGCCCTGCCATTGGCCCTATCAAGACAGCAGGCTATGCCGAGAAGACATGTCTCCAAGGATCACCACTTCATCTGATTTGGCAGCTCTGGTAATCTCCCCAACCAGCTGGGCATCACGCTTTGCTGAGCTGTTTAGATGACTGTAGCACACCTCTTAGTGTGATTCTATTGCCATCTTTCAACCCTAGTTCGACCAAGATGAACTCTTTGACACTGTTTCTCTCTGATGTTCTCTTTTTCTTCGACAATGGCTCCCACTTTTATGAAGAGAGTCACCCACCCGCTTTCCTGTCATATGTATGCCTTCAGAATAATCTGAAGCCCTCTAGCAAAGTACCCCCATCATTTTCTTCCCACCACTAGGTCTCTGTGAAGACTATTAAGTTCTGGCTTCAAAGGACATAATGGTCTTAAGGTTCCCCATTTTGCTGGGTGCACTCCTTATACCAGCTTGCATGCAAGTGAGGATACTTGCCCTTCCATGCTTCCTCGCCCCCTGGGATTCATCTCTCCAGGCATTCTCCTGCTCTTCCTCCCTTGATAATCCTCTGCATCTGTTTCTTGTCCTTGGCAATCCCTTATACCACCCCTTGCCCTCCATCCTATACTTTAAATCCCTCATTGATTGTCCCATCCATTCTCCTGGTCAGTGCCCCCACTCCCTACTGAAGCAGGTGCAGCATATCCTGGTCATAGAAGGTCCTCCAGATGGCCAGAAAAATGAAACCCTCCCTCTTGTACCAAACCCTTAGCCAAGGTGTAAAATGCTAATGGTCCACTTGCACTTCTGATTAGCTCCAGGTATTAGGAGGATCTCAGAAAAGATCACTCTAGTCAGCCCAGTGGCGCTGAGGATTGAGGTGATGGATGCCACACCTCACTCCATACCAGTGACCTGTGTTTGTGAACAAACATGTGACACCGGAGGTTGGCCTTGGAGGGAGGTAATTGAGCATCCCAGGGACTGCTCTCCTCCTCGGGGGGGTTGGGTACTGTTGGTTCTGCCGTATAACTGCCACCAGATGTAGGTCAGGTGGTAGTGCAGGATGGTAGAACCAGCAGTGGGAGGTGCTGAGGAACTCTATGGTGTGTGCCTGCCTCCACAAGCACATGGCAATGTGTGCGCCCCAGCAACAGGCTTGGGTGAAAAACTGGAGGAAAAATGGTGGTGGGGCAGGTATTAATGAAGCCTTGGTGAGCCGATCCCCCAACAATTTCGCCACCAGGACACCGACAAACAGAACCGGGTTGTTGGACTTCGAGGGGGCAGACAGCCCGCCCTCTCCTGACCCTGCCATGGAGTGAAGCCTTGGGGGAACACAGACCAGTCAGTAAGTCCTGTGGAGGTTGGGGACAGTGGAGGTCGGAGGAGCAGAATGAAGGGGAGACCAGCCTGTCCCAGCTGAAACAAAACATAAACACCTATATGAGGGGAAAAAAAAAGAAAAGATCACTCTGGACACCTTTCCCTTTAGGAACTTCCCCAGTTCTGCGTGCAACCTTCTCATGTCATGAGAAATAGCTCTCTCTGTCATTTATACCAAGATAGATGACATCTCAAGCATGGAGTAGTGCCTCACGCTGCTTGGCATGGTCAGAATAATATACAGAAAGGTGTATAGCTTGGTTCAGTGTAAATTCAGATACCACCTTCTGTAGAAACCTAGGATTTGTACACAAAGAGACTCCGTCTTTGTGAAAAATCAAATAAAGAGGCACACACATTTGAGCCTGAAGCTCAGAAATCCTACGAGCAGAAGTAATCATAACTAACAACAACATCCTCCATGACAGAAAATGTAAGTCACAACTTGCAGTAGGCTGAAAAGGAGCCAAGATCAATTCATGCACAAAATTCAAGTTCTATGGTGGGACTGGATTACAGAAAGGAGGTTTCATATGAAGAATATGTCACAGAAAAGTACGGGACACCTCTAATTGGGCACCCATATGAACATCACTAGGGGCATGGAAAGCTAATATAGCAACCAAATGCACCTTAATCAAGGAATACTGCAGGCCAGAATCAGACAAAAAGTAGAAGGCTTCCTAACCACAATCTGGACATCAGCAACCTTGGGGGATACCCCAGAATGGGCAATGGCTATGTCTTCAGGAGCCATTCATGCAGGTGTAGGGACTTCAGGTCCGGATGGCCCATGGACCCCTTGTCCTGTGACAACAGACCCCGACACAGAGGTATAAGGACAGGAGGCTCCACTGCCATCTGTTGTAGAAGTGGAAATCATATTTGGTGAGGCCATGATGGAGCAATGAGGATGAGAGTGGCACTCTCCACCCACATTCTGAGCAGAACCTTCTGTATTAGAGGAATGGGGTGAATGCATATAGAAATTTCCCTTTCTAAGAGGAAGAATGCTTCTCACCAAAAAAACTCCAGGCCCTGGAGTGAGCAAGTCAGCAGAAATGTGGCACTTTCGCATTGTGTGGGGATGCAAAAAGGTCCAGTGCTGGATGACCCCATCTTGTGAAAAGGTAATTTACCACGGACATCAGCAGTTCCCATTCGTGAACCACTGGCTGGGACCTGCTTAGCCTCTCTACTAAGATGTTTTGAAGACCTGGGAGATACAAGACCACTAGCTTAAGGCCATGAGATACAGCCCAGTACCATACTCTCATTGCTTCCCTGCACAGGATTGAGGACACTGTCAATCTGGATAAGCAGAAGGCCAGGGCAGAGATCATTCTGAAATGCCTGGAGGCTGTACAAGACAGCTCTCATTTCCAGAGCATTTATATGCAGCTCAGCCTCCAGCTTGGTACATTTCAATTTTCAATTTCAATTTCAACTCTATTTTTAAAAGGCGCTTTTCTTAAATCAAAGCGCCTGTACAAATAAATATGACAATAAATATAATAAATCAAATCAACAGAAATCCTTAAAAGCTATATTAAAAAGGTGGGTCTTCAACTCCCTTTTAAAACTAAGGACGGTTGGGCAATCTCGCACCTGACGAGGTAGAGAGTTCCACAGGGTAGGTGCCATAAAACTAAACGATCTAGTACCAGATGTTTTCAGGCGTACTTGGGAATCTCTAGCAATCCTCGCCAGTGGATCGGAGGGGCCAGAGGGACCATAGGGGCACAGGAGCTCTTTTCAGGTAGGCAGGTCCCAAATCATGTAGGGCTTTATAGGTCAGCAAACCCACCTTTGAAGGTATCTGCCAAAACACTGGCAGCCAGTGCAGTCCGTGGAGCACAGGGCGTTATATGACTGGATCTAGAGACTCCAGTCAACAGCCTGGCTGTGCTTCTGCACCAGCTGCAGACGGCGGTTCAACCCCGATAGCCCTAGATATAGGAGTTACAGTAGTCAAGCCGAGGTAACAAAGGCGTGGATTAATGTTGGAAGGTCCTCTGGAGGAACCAAGTGCTTCACCCTGGCAATATTCCTCAGATGAAAAAGGAAGTCTTTATAACCGCTGACACCTGGGATTGAGTGTCAAACGGTCATCAAGTACTACGCCAAGATTTCGCACCTGGTCTGAGGTCGCCAGCTGACACCTCAAGCCATAGGCCTGAGGGTGATCCTCTAGCAGACCCGCCTCACAGCGACCTAAATCCACAACCAACACCTCAGTTTTCTCCGGATTTAACCTCAGCCAACTCCATTCATCCATTCTTGGATTTCTTCAAGGCAGTTATTAAATACCAACAAGGCAGCGTCCTGACCGGGCACAAAAGACATATACAGCTGGGTATCATCAGCATAGCGTGAAAACCCAAACCGTATCGTTTAATAATCGCCCCAATGGTAGCATACAACGAAAACAACATGGTGTAAATGGAGCCTCATGGGTACCCCACAGGGCAGGAAGAATGATGTTGAGGAAAAATTCTACACCACTCTCTGAGTCCTACCCTCAAGGTAAGATTGAAACCATCTGAGGACCATACCAGACAGTCCACAGACTAACTGCAGGCGCTCCAATAACACACCATGGTCAACGGTGTCAAACGCTGCCGAGAGATCAAGTAGTACCAAGATGGATCGGGTCCTACGATCTCTTGCCATTAGGAGGTCATTTAGTACCCGTACGAGCACTGTCTCGGTACTATGCCTTTTCCTAAATCCAGACTGGAGCGAATCATAGATATTGTTGTTGGTCAGATGATCCTCCAACTGCACTGCGACCACTTTCTCAATAACTTTACCCACAAAGGGTAAGTTAGAGACTGGCCTGTAATTTGCTAGACAGTATGGGTCTAAGGAGGGTTTCTTTAAAAAGGGGCTTAATTATAGCCTCTTTAAGGGGATCTGGAAAAATCCCCCTCTCCAAAGACTTCCATACGATCAAAGCTAGGACTAGGCCAATCTTATCCACGCAACCCACTAAGAGGCGCGTGGGACCAGGGTCCAAATCACAGCAGGTCGGTCGCAGTGCTCGAATGATCATCACAACATCCTCGATTATGGGAAGGCTGAAGTCAGACCATTCCAACTGGGTGTTTGACATCTCCTGACGACCACCGCTGCTCCCATTAGGAGGGGAAGAGCGAATGTCCGATCTGATTTTGGCAACCTTATCTGCAAAGAAGAGAGCAAGCTCCTCACACCATTCTTGAGATAAGGCTCTTCTGGGCTGAAGACAGACTGGATTGCACAGTCTGTTCACAGTCCGAAAAGAGCTGAGCCGGTCTATTCTGTGCAGCCGCTATCTCTCTGGACAGGAATTCTGCCTTCTTCACGAGATTGCGGTTGATAGCCAAATAATGGTCCATCAAACTAAGCTTGTCATCATCACGACCGCGACTTTCGCTCAACGCTCTTCCAGCCTTTCAGCCAACTCTCCTCAATTCCCCTCATGGTCTCATCAAACCAAGGAGACCTGGGCGCAGGAGTAAGAGGATCTAACACCAAATGGTGCAATAGAATCCAGGGCCCCTGTTACTGCCTCATTATAGGCATGTAGCAGAACACCTGGATCCATGCAATCTATCGGTAGGCTCGATAGGTCCAACACCGCCATCAGGTCCTCTGGGGATACACCCCTCAAAGGGCAGTATCGAACCATCTCCGTAGGGGCAGACCTAACAGGGGTGGCCTCAAAACTGAATCTGATGGAATGATGGTCTGACCATCCAACCGGTTCCACAACCAAGTCAGATATCCCCATCCCCAGAAGGAACACTAGGTCCAATGAGTGTCCACCCACATGGGTTGAGGAGGAAACCACCTGTGTGAAGCCCAGTGATATCATCAACTGGAGGAAATCTTGACCAAACCGAGAGAATTCATCGTCGACCCAGGCATTGAAGTCCCCCAGTACCAACCATCTGAGGGACCCCAATGTTAGGTCGACAATGAAGTTCTGGCTTCTGCAGAAAACATTCTCGCCACCTGGTGGACGTATAATGAGAAGCATCCTGCACCCCACACCCTCGCCCACAATGTACTAAAGAATCTGGTCCCGCTGGCACTCCACCAGACCCAGTTCTGACTTAAACACATGGCAACACCCCGCCCCTACGATCCTGCCTCGGCAGTGTATCACCGGTACCAGCCGAATTAAGCGCGGCTAATACAGGCCCAGCATTTTCATCCAGCCAGGTTCGGCAGGATGCATGCCAGGTCAGATGATTCCACAAGATCAGCTATAATAGCCGCCTTGTTTTAACTAGACCTGGCATTGCATAACACCGCCGAGTAGGACAAACCTCCGAGAGTGACCGCCTACCTGCTGGTCCGATCCAGGACCCTGGGTATGGGCACAAGACAGGAAGGCCCTCTCTCTCGCGCCATTTCGCCCCAGGGCGCCTCCTTGACCTACAATCCCAATTCCCACTCTTTTCCATTCCCCTCCAGCATGGGACCTCCGCCTCTTCTCACAATCCCCAAAGCCCTACACCTCCTATAAACTTCAGCTGGCAACGGGGGACAGGAGAAAGGGCGGAGGTCCCTACGCATAGAGGGGGAATAATACCCGACCGCCTTACAATCACTCCAGCACATCTCTGCACTACAATAAAACACTCACAATGAAATAAGATCTAGCAAATACTAGTGCTGTAAAATCATCTATTCAAATTCTAGTAATATAAAATCATCTATTATAATTCTAGTTCTACCCCCCCCCCAACAGTACTCTCACCACTGCAGGAAGAGGAGCACCCCACCTAAAACTACTAAAAAGTATTATTGAATGGCTTTAATATTTATCCAATAGCCAACACCACAGTTTCTTTTGAAAGTTCAAGAGAGAGTTCCCAGGTCTTTTGTTGTCCACAGCCGTGTGCTCTCACCACTTTAGATTGTGAAATTTTTTAAAAGTATGCCAGCCTCCTCTCACAAGGCGGCAACAACCCCATCGAACCCAGTTCTGATCTTTACATGACTCCTGTGTGTGGTAAGGACTGAGACGAGCACCCAACTTGAGCCAAAGGCATCCGTGGTGAGGATCTCCACAGGAGCTGGTAAAATAAACAATGCCCTTCAATTGGTTTTCATGATTCATTCACCATAGCAATGCTCTGTGAAGAGGAGACATGATCAGAATCATTTGGTCCAGCTTGTGCGTCAACTGATCCCACTGGACCTGAGTGTCCACTGACGGATCCTCATACAAGGCATGCCAGAGGCACAGTCACTATGGCCACAGTCATAAGACCCAGGAGATGTAACTGTTCTTGCAGAGACATAGTGGCTCCTGTATCAGAGTGTCTGACTTGTCCTGTGGCAGAAGGGCACACCCTTTCTCTGTGCCCAAGACCGCCCCATGTATTGCAGTATATGGCATGGAATCAACACAGACCTTAGCACATTAACTGTGACCCCCAAGTCGTAGAACAACTGTTGAGTCCAGGACAGGGTAGTAATCATTTCCCAAGAGCTGACCTTCATAAGCCAGTTGTCCAGCTAGCAGGAATAGATACAGGCCTTCCCTGCAAAGGACTACTGCAACTACTGCTAAGCATTTGATAAAAGCCAGTCATGCAGAAGACAAGCCAAAGGGAAATAATCTGAACTGACAGTGTTCTCCCTCCAGCATAAAGCGGAGGTATTGTCTGGGCAATTTCCTGATCTTTACATGAAGGTATGCATCTGTCTTGTCCAGAGAACATCGCCAGTCCCTGTTTGCAGTAGGGGGAATCAGTGCTTGCAGGGATATCATTTGAAACTTTTTTTTATTCAATCTGCAGGCTGAGATCACCGAAAGCCAACACAGGACACACATCTCCTGTCCATTTTGGGACTAGGAAGTACCTGGAATACAACCCATTGGTTCTCTCCTGAGGAGGAACTGGTTCTATGGCACATTTTTTGGAATAAAGACTGAACTTCTTCTTTCAGAAGGGACAAATAGCCCAGAGGATAAAAGGAAGGCGGTGGAAGATGAGCTGGAGGGATTTGTAACAGCTCCACAGCATGCCCCCTTGCAGTTATCTCCAGAACCCCCTTGTCTGTAGTGATCTCCTGCTACTGTTTCGGATGCAGGGAAATCCTGCCCTCCACACTCACCCCTGGATTTAACAGCTGAGGTGCAGAGAGAGACAGAAGAAAGTCAGGTGGAACAAGAGGCAGCACAGCCACCAGAACCAACTCCTTTAGGTGCTTTCATGTGAGCACTGAGGGGAGGACCCAAGAGAAGGACACCTCCTCTACCACAGCCTTGCTAATGGTAGGCATGACTGCTTCAGGCAACAGATAGAAGAAAGGAGCCCCAACCATGACCTCTAGCAGGAGTGGGATACAGAGACCTCACAGACTGTAGAGTCATGTTTGAAGTTTCAAGGCCTCATAGGGTCTCTTCAATATCACAGCCAAACAGTTTTGACCCTTTAAAAGGAGCATTCAAAACTGCATGTTGCACACCATTGGCAAAGCTAGCTACTCTGAGCCAAGAATATCTCCTTATGCAAATGTTGTAAGCAGATCATTCTTGGCACAGCCATCAGGCAAAACCTGGGCAGCAGTACCAGTAGCTTTCCACAGGCTGTTCTGATATCTAAACATATGGGCCTGGTAGTTTCCAATCCTAAGCCCAAAGATACAGAGGCACAAGTATGTTTACCTATCACATCCAGCCTCCTAGGTCCTTTATCAGGAGGCACAGTACTTGTGTCTAGGGGCCCTAGAACTTTTTTTATTTATTTATTTTTTTTATTTAGCATACTTTTTGTAGCCAGCCGTCCTTACCATCTAACCAGTCATGGAGCACCTGACTCGCTCCTCGATCACCATACTCCTGCAGATACCCCCTGACTTGCCCCCCCAGGTTGGGAACATGGCACCGAGCAAGCTCGTCTACAACAGGAGACGGTGTCGGCGAACCGACATTGCCTCCCTGGCTTCCCCCAGGGTGGGGTTCACAGCCTGGTGGTGCTGTGGGGCCGTAACTGGTCTGCATGAAGGCAGGGAGCTATATAGGCCAGGCGTTGGGCAGGCTTCATCAGTGGTGGCCAGCAGCCTTTTTTCTTCAGCTGTCCCTGGGGGCAGGGACGTGCAATGACATCCAGTGTCTGCCCCACCCCGCACCCTTAGCGCACTGGCACCGGTCGCCTGTGGTTCCCCCAGCCTCTTCCAGGGGTTCTTCAAGCACCATATACTCTACCCCTCCCTCCCCCTGGAGGACAGCAGTCCATGGGACACTCGATCCTTCTCCCCCGGCCGGCCCTCCGACTCCCCGGGTCTGTTCCCGAACCCGGGTCATCGGCTTCGCGAGTGGAAACCCAACTGCTGCACCAGCAAGCCGGTGTAGGGGCCCTAGATCTAACATGAGCAGCCACGATAACCACAGAGTGAGTTTCTGGTTGGTTAGCATAATACGGCTTAGCATATGGTGCAGGACACTGCTTATCAGCCTTTTTAGGAACTTCAGGCAGTGAGTGTGGTCTGTACCATGCATCAAGGGTAGCATCCTCTAATGCAGGATATATAGGTGGAATGGTAATGGAGGGGGAGCAGGGCACCTCCAAAAATTCCATGAGATTCCTTAATGTGGAATCTTCTTCTTCCACAGCAAAGTCCATGGCAGGATGCATTTGCTGCATCATACATTGGAAAGATGGCGCCTCAAATCCTCCTATAAGTCCATGAGGTCAGGATTATATTCCACTTTGTCATCATCAGTACAATCGACGATGGGAGCTGCAGAATGGACTGGTGATGGCCAAGAGGTAAGAATATGTGGCGTGCTAATGGAACCAGTCTGAGAGTCAATGGCACCTTGCAAGGGAGCCAGGACTGCCTGCATCGATGGGCCTTGGCCTGATAATGATGGCATTATACCATCCATATTAGGTACGGCAGGTTCTAAGCCAAGCCCTGACCTTGGTGTCTCACTGACGGTTGGGTGGAAGGCTGTAGTCAGCATCACCAGAGCATACATTGACAAAGGCTTACTTTGTTTCAATGGCAACTAGGACTTCACTCATGAAGCAGACTTTTCATTTTCTCTCTGTTTGCATTATGGCAGAATGATGAGGAGGACTGTGAAAACACCATTCAGTGTCCCCATCCATAGACTTTGATGGCCACCTTTTGATTAACAGTGAGGGAGATGCAGATTTTGAAACTTCTTCTTTCTTCGTGGCTTTCAATGTCTTTATCAGAAGAACATTTTTTAGAGCTTTCTTATGGCATCACCTTGTCCACATTGTGAGACAGGCCCAAACAGCACACACAAATTGTGTGTGTGTCCTCTTTGTAAATTTTGTCTCCACACTTACAATGGCAAAATAAAGACTCTTTCAACTTTGGAGACATACAGACATGACGATACATGCACTAATAAAAGTAAGAGAACAAATGGCAATAGCTAACAGCATTTCCTTCAGCAGGTCCGACGAGGATCATCAAAAGCAGGAAAAGAACTGAGGAGTGATGGGGCCACCCACATTTATATACATGTAGACACTGCATGTAATCCTGAGTGGACCTGGGCTAGCAAAAGTTCCCATGTGGTCCTAGTGCTGATGGCTTATATTTCCAAAGGGTTGGCCTAACAGAGAAGATACCCTCGAAGAAGTTCTAGGGGAACCACAGGGGCAGGTGAGAGGAAGGGGATCCTAGCTAGTACTATCCCACATCTGGGGGCTTGTAGCAATGCAGTAGGTGCAAAGGGGATTTGGCTCCAACTGGACTAGGTGAAGAGATATTAGAGAGGGGTAATTCAAAGTGTGCAAACACCAAACCAAAAAAAAACCCACAAAAACAAAGAAAGAGAGGACTAGGAAAGCACAAGGGTAGTAGCAATGGAAGATCAGGGGTCAGATGGAAGGGGGTAATGCCTTACTGCCAGGAGCATAGGTAACAAAATCAGAGAGCTCCAGCCACTGATAGTGGACAATGAGGTGGACCTAGTGGCCATCACGGAAACATTGGCTTAGGAAAATAATGACTGGGACCTGATAGTCCTTGGGTACTCATCGTTTAGGAGGGATACAGGAACAGGTAGAGGGGGAAGAGTGTCCCCTTTTTGTCAAGGAGGGCATCAAGGTGGCGGAAGATGAGTGTATCGGGGTAATATGGAGACACTGAGTTACTGTGGGTGCAATTCATGGCAGCCTGGCAAGAAACTGCACTTGGGGGTGATCTATAGACCTCCTGGGCAAGGGGAAGACAGTGACAAAATGTACAGGGAAGAACTTGAAAGAGGGGTGACAAAGAGGGAGGTGACTATGGTAGGAGATATGAACCTGCCACGCATTTACTGGGATATTCCAGTGGCCAGGAGCACCAGAAGTCAGGCCTTGCTGGACACCTTCCAGGACTGTCTGCTGGTACAGTTAAAGGAGCAACCAGGCAGAATGCAATTCTCGATGTGATGCTCACCAACTCGTAAGTGATTGGAGTTTTGAGACTAGGGGAGCCACTGGGAAACAGTGACCATAACTCCATTTGGTTTGAACTTGCCCTTGGGTCTGAATAACCACAACTGAGAGCTTAAGTCCTGGATTTCAGAAGGGTGGACTTCAACAGACTGAGGGAGCTGGTCAGGAAAAAGTTAGTCAGGGTGGACAACATGGGGGGTGGAAGAGAGATGGGGGGCAATTAAGGGAGCCATTCTCGAGGCATCTAAGTTATGCAAGAGAACAGTAACCAAAAATTACAGGTTCAAGACACCATTACGGTTCTCAGCACAAGACCAGGAAGCCAGGAGGGCAAAGAAAAAGGCCTTCTGCCAGCCCGTCGGTGCAGCGGTTGGATTTCTGCTTGCGACATCAGTGACCCAGGTTCGGGAGTGAGCCCGGGAGCTGGAGGGCCAGCGGGGTGGGGGGAGGCTGAGCGTCCCGGGGACAGTTCTTCTTCTCCAGGGAGGGATGGGGTAGCGATTTGGCGCTTGACTGGCCCCAGGTGGAAGTCTAGGGCATAGCCAGCATCGAGCAGACAAAGAGAGGAGGATGTCACAACGTCGGCGCTAGGCGTCTTGACGTCTGGGCAACTGACGTCCGTAGAAAAAAGGAGAAAACACCATCCAGCTCTGGGGAAACGGAGTGCCAAGTATGGCCCCAATGTGCTCCCGTCTGCCTGGTCGCCTCGTGCCCGATGAGACAGTGAATTGTTTGGGGTGTTCCTGCCCCCACCTCATCCTCGCCCTGGGGGAAACCGTGGCAGGACTGGGGATCGAGGTGGTACAGGTAAGGTGGGTAGCAGGGGTGGACTCCATTGGCACCTCCTGATGATGCGGAGCTGCAAGGGACACGGGCGAGATAAACAGAAATTACAAAAAAAAAAAAGGAAAAGGCCTTCTACAAATATAAAGAAAAGCAGGGGAGGAAGACTGGGGAGAATACATGCTGAAAAATAGAGAGGCAAAGAGGATAGTTAGGGAGGCAAAAGCAGACATACAGCTGCATACTGCGGAGGGGGTCAAGAGCGAAGAAAAACAGGTTCTCCAATACAGAAGCGAAAAAAGGAAGAAAGGAGGATAATTGTAAAGCAAGCCGGGGGGGGAGGGGTTGGGTGATACAGGAGGACAGGTAAAAGACAGCCATCCTTACTGACTACTTTAGCTCAGTTTTTACTAAGGAGAACAGTGGACCCTTGCCAGAAAGTGGCATAAAAGCAGCCACTAAGGGTGTCCTGGAGATAAGGCAGCCAATATTTATCCTATCAGCTGTACCTCTACTGTAGGGAAAGTTGATGGGAGTCACTGGTCAAAGAGGACCTTGGGGACTACTTGGAGAGCAACTGGCTCCAAGAGAGTAAACAGCATAGTTTTGTGGCAGGAAGGTCTTGTCAGACTAACCTGATAGTTTTCTTTGGGTGATGTGGGAATTGGATAGGGGCTGTACTGTTGATTTTCTGTACTTCAACTTCAGCAAGGCTTTGGACCGAGTGCCTCACAGACTCTTGTTGAAGAAGATGGAGGATCTGGGTGCGGCTAGTGTCATACAAACTGGGTAGGTAAATGGCTAAAGGGGAGGCATTAGAGGGTTGTAGTCAATGGGATCAATTTAGCAGAGAAGGAAGTCACAAGCAGGGTACCACAGGGATCTGTTCTGGGACCAGTTCTCTTCAATATTTTCATTAGCAATGTTGGTAAGGGTATCCGGGGCAGGCTACGTCTCTCTGCAGATGACACTTAGCTCTATGGGAGGGTGGATGGGAGCGAGGTAATCAGGGAAATGCATCATATTGAATGAAAGCTAGAGGGGGTGGTCTAAGGGTTTGGCAGTTGAAATTCAAGCTAAAAAGTGTAAGGTAATGCACCTAGGGAACAAGAACCCCAGGATGGAGTACTGGATGGGGGGGGCATGAGATTTAGCACTATGGTTGAGGAACGGGACCTTGGATTTATCATCAGTGACTCCCTCACATAATCGAGTCAGTGCAACAAGGCATACAGAAAAGTAAATAGGATGCTGGGATGTATTGGGAGGGGTACTAATAGCAAAAGCAAAGAGGTAATATTTCCCCCTATTTAGATCCTTAGTAAGGCCACACCTGGAGTACTGCGCCCAGTTCTGGAGTCCTCATCTCATTTTTATTTTTATTTTAGTTGTTTAACCAGGAGTACTACACTAAACTAAAAGCTTTTTTACAGGTGCGACCTGGGAGCACAGGGAAGTTAAGTGACTTACTCAGGGTCACACAGTATGCAAGTGGAAGCTGTGAGATTTAAACCCAGGTCTGGTCTGCTGGATGTCACCAGATTTGCAGCTCAGAGCCTTAAACCACTGCGCTATACTGCTTCATCTCAGTTAGGACAGAGCTAGTCTGGAGGCGGTGCAGTGCAGTGTAACAAAAATGATTCAGGGCCAACAGGACAGATCCTATGAGGACTGCCTCAAGGAAATCAACATGAACTCACTGGAAACCAGAAAAGGGAGAGGGGCGATATCACAGAGACCTTCAAGTTCCTAAAAGGAATTAACAAGGTGAACTGTGGGAAATGATTAACTTGAATACTAGTTCACGGTCACGTGGACACAAGTGGAAACTGCAGGGGAGTGGCTCGGAATGGATATGATGAAGTATTATTTTACAGAAAGGGCTGTGGAGCCATGGAACAGTCTGCCTGCCAAAGTGGTGGGAGCTGAAACTGTTTGTGAGTCCAAGTACAGTTCGGATAGAATGAAGGGTATAGCGATTGCTCGGGGTGGCAGAAGCTGGGATGGGAAATGGTGGAAGGATGGAGAGGGCTAAGACCCTAGAGGGACAATGGGTCACAGGGCTAAACAGGGAACTCAGGCAGACTGGATGGACGGTGGTCTTTTTCTGCCATCACTGCCTAAGTTTCTGTGTTTCTAAGTTTATTCCTCTTGTGCTCCATCTCTTCCATAATGAGATAATAAAATCACCACTTTATTAACCTCTTACATTTTACAACTGACATTCCATATTCGTTAGGCCAACATCTTCATTTGCAGACTATATATATATACTTAAGACGCTTCTCTTAAATCAACAGTTGTCAGTCTGCATCATAATGGTTAATTGTCTTCCTGAGTATATCATCTTTGTCTAAATGGAGCTTTTTAGCTCCAAATGTGAATATGACATGTCTAGTACTATTTTAATAACCTTGTGTAAAACGCATGCTAACCAGCCTGGGAAGAGCTTTTATCATCACCTGTTGGTGGTTATTGATTAACATGTACCAGCAATGGGAGTGCCTGCACTGCTGGAAGGCAACAACTATATCATTACAAACCACTGATGGGCTAAACAAGCTATTAATGACTGTTTGCTCTTCAACACTTCAAGTGGTCAGACTGTGCTGCTTGACCGCAAGGACAAGAAGGTCACAGCTCTGAAATCTTATATGGTATTAAAGGCTACTGTACGTTGTAAATGGGGTTGTTTTAAAACCACAGGTATGGCTACCTTGTTTTTTTTTTTCTCTGTATAACAGCATATCTGAAAATGCAGCAATATGATGTTAACACAGCAGCATCGTTAGTTGAGCAGTGGCTTTGATTTGACCCAAAGGGAAATTTAAAATAAAAAAAATAAAAGTTTTCAAAACTCATCCCAATTTATTTCTATGGAGTGCACTCTCCAGACTATTACATCACAAAATGTAATAACATTACATTCACACCAGAAAGTGGAAGGGATCAGGCAGCGGGCTCCTCAGAGCCAAAGTATCAAAGTTTAATTGCTTCCCTTCCTTTACACAGACTTGAACAAATGACAGCAGTTTGAGTAACAATTCCTAACAACAGGTCTTTATTATAGGGGCGCCTCCCGCCCCTATATTAGGGTTCAACAGTCACTTCCATGTTAAACCGAAACTTTTGAACTTTAATAACTTTGCAACCGTTCAACCGATTTGCACGAACGTGCGCATGTGCCTTCGGGGACCAAAGATCTCTTGATGTGGCTTTTTTGTTCCAGTCGGATGTGTGGGTGCAGAGATACGCAGTAGCAGAAATTGTGAAAATTACCACTTTTTGTCAAATTCTTTGTCACTGCATTGTGCAAAAACTGCTTGGAATTTTGCTCTGAAATGTTTTAGGGTAATATAGGGCTTGGGTCACAGATGTGCCTTTTGAAGGTTTGGAGAAAAAATATTAATCCGTTCAAAAGTTATCACATTTTAAAGTTTCCAATTATTTCCTATGGGAAAAGTTAGATGTTAGGCTTAAAATAGGTTTCTTGATCGCGATTGCGGAATCCTAGTTCGCAAATGCGGAATCCTACTTCGTGCTGCCACTATCTTGTTTTCGGTTAGCGAGACGAACAAATAAATTTCTTAAAAAATAATGGCCTTTGGTAAACATCAGCAGCTTTCTTTACCTAATCGGGGCCCAAGAAATTGGATTCTGGGGTCATTTTAAAAAAAAAAAAAATTGTCCAGAAAGGTGTTTATTTTAGCCATGGAATTCTTTTTCTGCAAATCGCAAAAATCTTTTACCACGAAATAGGATCCTTTTCTGCAAACTGTGGTAAAGGATTGTTTTTCTGTGAAACAGGATCCTTTTCCACAATTTGAGAAAAATTATTTTTTATATAGCTGCTTCTTTGTCACTTCATAGCAAAGAGACGGTTTGTAATTTTAGGCTGACATTCTCAGAGTGCAAAGGGCTTGCCTCACAGATGTGCCTTTTGCTGATTTGGTGAAAATACATTACTTTGCTGTGGAGTTGTGTGCATTTAAATTTTGCTTTGTTTCCCATAGGACAACATTGCAATGTGAAGTTTACAGAGTTGTTTGTTTGTCATTATGCTGTAAAGAAACAGTTTACAGTTTTGCTCTTAAATGTTCAGCGTACAAAGGACTTCTGCCACCACTGAACCTTTTGCTGGTTTCATGAAGATATATTAATTTGGTGACAAGTTACACAGGTTTCACATTTTCCTGTGTTTTTTATAGGATAACATGGTAATGTAGGGTGTTTCTTTGGTGGTGCACAGTATAGGATGGAAGCGCAGGGCCCAGAGGGCCATGCGCTCCAACAGGTAAAGAAGGGTAGCACTACACGATCACAAAAATTATGCATGGATGGCAGCGCAGGACCCAGAGTTCCCTGTGCTCCCACATGCAAATACAGCTACTATTAAGGAGTGAACAAGAAAATAGGGATACAATTACAATCTCTTTAAAATTATGGATGGTTGGGAGCACAAGGCCCAGAGGGCCCTCCGCTCCCATTAGCAAATATGCCTACAATTATTCTTTCTCAAAATGTAAGAACATTCTCTGCAAAAATCTTCATTAATGCACCATTAGTATTCACTATGATTATACTTTCTCAAAAAGTAAATACATTCTCTGCAAAAAATCTTTGTTAATGCACCATTAGTGTTCCCTACTATTACACTTTCTCAAAAAGTAAAGAAATTCTCAGCATAAAACTTTGTTAATGGACCATTAAGGTTCCAACATCAAAAGTAGAGAAATGCAATCATAACGTTCCCAATCCTAAGACCCCACCTGCACCCTCAGTTTCTAACCCCAAGACCCCAAACCTTCCCTGCATGCAGGAACAGGCATTACAGGTGTGCACTGCGATTGCGAACCCCAATGTTCACTCCATTCTCTTATATTTCCATTTTAGCTAATTTAGTCATGGAATGGAGTAAGCAACAGGCTTCACAATCGGAATGCACAACCATCATGCCTCTTCCAGCACGTAGGGAGGGTGTGGGGTCTTAGGACTGGAAATCGAGGTTGGGGGTGGGGTTTTAAGATTGAGAACCCTAAGACTGCATTTCCCTACCTTTAACACTGGAACCCTAATGGTCCATTAACAAAGTTTTTTTGCAGATAATTATATTAGTTATATTTTCAAACTGCTATAAAATGTTAACATAGTTGTTATAACCAGAATCCAATTCCACAGCTTACCTTCCAAGTGTGGGAAAAAACTGTGCATATCACTGCTTTTGTGAGATTTTCCCATTTCTAGCAAAAAATACACAATTGGCATCAGCAGAACTTACTAACACACTGTCATCGAGACACAGGTCAGGAAGCATAGGAAGACCAGGAGCAGGTATAAAATTCGCAAGTAACAATTTATTTTTTTCCAATAATTGTAAAATAAAAAATTAAAATTGTTCAGAATAACTATTTACAAAGACAGTACAAACAGAGAAAACAAAGTCCTTCTTCTGAGTGCTTCTTCTCAATTTCAGATCTCAGTCTTACTCTCACATGTCTGTCTGGGAACTTGTTAAGAAGATAACCTGTTTTTCAGAAAATGTTCTTGTCAGCTTCCCTCCTTGCAGGTGCAACAAAACAGTACATGGTGTCCCAGAACTGACCTCCTGTTGACATCTTCTGAAAGTGTTTGCAAACCAGCATCTCAGGTTAACCCCTTGAGCTCCAAATAGCTTTCTGTAATCATTTCAACAATGTAACCAAATACATTTTCAAACCAGGGGATCCCAGTGTCACATAAAGCTGCACCCATATTTCATAACTTCAGATATGCAAGGTGGAAAAAAGACAGAAACAGCAAGTGAAGGCAGAGAGTTCCTAGGTCTCACAAGAAAATGTGACTGCGCAGACAGACAAGAGAGAGAACAGAAGAGGATGAAACAGATCCTTGCATTTAACCATTTCTACATAACAAATCTTTCTATATAACAAACAGAACAGGGTGTTATTCAACCTTGTCACATACCCCCTCTTTAAGAGGGAACCTGTTTGATGAAAAACAGGTTTCCAAAATTTTCTTTAAATTCTCCTTTAACATTAACTTATAATTTTTACAGTTCTCATCATATGCAGTTCCCTTTTCTCCACGATAACCAGTATAGTAAACAGTAAAGTTTAAACTCATATATTTGTTTTTCAACCTTCAGAACCCTCAATTCCTGATCCATATCTTGACAGAAAATCAGCATTGCTATTCTCTTTACTAGATTTGTGTATCACCTTCAATTTAAATGGCTGTAGTGCCAGGTACCATCTTGTGATTCTGGAATTTTTATGTTTCATTTGGCTAAGCCACCAGAGAGGATTGTGATCACTTATAAGTACAAAGTCAGTTCCTAGCAAATAAAACTTAAGGGGCTCCATAGCTCACTTTGCTGCTAAACATTCCTTTTCAATGGTGGAGTACATTTTCTCTTTGTCATGCAATGTCTTACTTATGTACAAAATAGGATGTTCCGTCCCATCTATATTTTGACTCAGGACTGCACCTAGACCTACCTCTGATGCATCAGTTTGTAACAAAAATGGTTTATCACAATCTGGGCTTCTTAAAACAGGGGCTTAATTGCTTGAAAAGTTTCAGCACATTCTGGGGTCCATTTCACATTATTTGGGTACAGTTTTTTCGTGAGTTCAGTAAGGGGAGTAGCTAACTCAGCAAAGTTGGGAACAAATCTCTGATAATAACCAGCCAGCCCTAAAAATGACCTGACATGGTTCTTTGTTTTAGGGACAGGGCTGTTAACAACAGCTTCTATTTTAGAAATGTCTGGCTTTACTTCTCCATTTCCCAACACACAGCCCAAATATCTGGTTTCCTGCATGCCCAGTCCACACTTGTTAGGATTAATCATCAGATCTGCCTTTTTGATCGACTGGATAACTGCTCGTAGGTATTCCAGGTGGTTTTTCCAGTCTGGACTGTACACCATAACATCATCCAGTTACGCAGCACAATAATCAGTATGAAGGGATAAAATTACATCCCTGTACCACTGGAATATAGCTGGCACACCATGTAAACCAAATGGCATGATGGTGAAATGACAGAATCCAATAGGAGTAGCAAATGCAGTTCTGTCTTTGGATTCTTTAGCAAAAGGGATTTGCCAGTAACTCTTGGTGAGATTGAGGGTACTGCTATACTTTGCACTCCCCAGTCTGTTCACCAAATCATGTATTCTGGGCATAGGATAACTGTCAAATTCTGACACTTAAGTTTCCTATAATCAAAGCAGAGTCTAACACCCACTTCTTTTTTGTTTACAATTAACATTGGAGATGACCAAGCACTCCTTGACTCGTCTATGATACCAAGTTCTTTCATTTTTTTATATTTCCTTAACCATGTCAGCTCTTAACTGCTCTGGTAACCTGTATGTCTTTTGTCTTGTCACTAATACATGCTTGACCTCTTTTACTCAGCCTGGCACTGTGGTAAAAGAACTGTTAAATGCCCTTAGCACGTTATGAATTTCAGCAATTTGTTCGGAGGATAAGGAAACATTCACCTTTACAGCATCAGCAGTTCCAGTCTGTCATAAGCTATATCAGTATCTTCAGTAGACGTTTCTGGTAAAACTAACAAAGCAGTCTTTGGTGTTTTGTCAGCCCATTTCTTCAGAAGATTAGCATGATACATATTAGTAGGATTTTTGCTATCAGGGGTCTCAGTTTCTTTTTTTTTTTTTACTTTCTTTCTTTTTGCCCCTTCTCTGCTCTCGGAGCCCTCTCCTTCCTTCCTCTCAACTCCATTCCACCTTCGGCGGGATCTGCCCCTAGAGTGCCCCCTCCCTCCTTGCACATTGGGGTCTGTCCCTCCACTCGGTGGTCCGGATGATCCGAGAGGCTATCATCTTGGGCTGCCGAGAGGGTTTTTCTCGTTTTCTCCCCCTAGTTTCCCCGGCCCCTGAGACGCCCCGCGCTAGGACGTACGTCCCGAGTGGCGGTGTGCTGACGCACACCAAGCCCTCATGCGCAGCCGACGTCCCCCTCCCCGGCACCGGCAAGCGGCGCCGCCTCGTCCCTCCGTGATCGGTGCTTCCACCGGTCGTGAAGGTGACTTGGAACACACGAATGTGTTCGAGGTTCCCACCCCTGAGGGAGGAGAGCATCCGTTGGGACGCTCAATCCTCCCTCCCCCCACCGACCCCCGGCAACCCGAGTCCGTTCCCGAACCTGGGTCGCCGGCGTAGCGCGAGGTGTGGCGTCCAGCGCCTCAACCCTCAGCGCCACCGGGCCGGCCCAGGGGTCTCAGTTTCATAGTTAACTATGCCAGTATGTCTAAGCACTTTATAAGGGCCATTGCCACTTCATTAACAGTTTATTTTCTGAAATGGGTAACAGTACCAAGACCTTTTAACTTGGCTCAAAAGCTTTTTCTTTTACCCCATGGTCATAATCTACATTCTCCTGGTTTTGGGCCTTTTCCTGATTACTATGGGCAATTTCAACATATTCTGACAGTTTCATTCTTAGGGCATAAATATAAAATGTAATAGACTATTGTTTTTTTTTTTCTCGTATTGTTTCTCTCCACCAGCGGCCCTCGATCACGTGGGCACTCCAGCCCCATCTCCTGACGTCTGCTGGCACCAGCTTCTTTCCCCCAGGGCTCACCTCCCAAGCAGGGCTGGCGGGGGGACTGCTCACCCTCACCAATTCCAGGATCCGGTTCTGCTGGTTCAACTGGCCAGCGGCGGGGCTTGTGGGTGCCCACCATCATTTAACCGCTGGCAGTTTCCCTGTTTTTCTCCTCACAGAGTGAGTCGTGCAAGGACCCCCAATCGCGGTGCCGCACATGCTCCCATACACTACATGCCTGGTGTCTGCCCTGCCTCTGCCCCTCAGTCTTGGCAGCATCATTGTACCAGACCCTAGCCTCTGCTAGTGACCAGGCTAACGCCGACTGCTGCATCACCCCCCCTCCCCGGAGAAGAGCTATCCTGGGGGTGCTCGATCCTCCTCCTCCTCCCCCGCTGACCCCCCAGTGACTCACTCGCACCATGAATACAGGTTGCCAGCGGGAACAGATTGCTTTTTAGTAGGGTTATCTTCCCATGTTTGTTTTATTACATCTAGTGGCCCTCTAGGTTGTCTACCATACAGCATTTCAAGTGATGTAAAAACGTGTTGAGGCTTATGGCACTTCCCTGAAAGCAAAAATAAGGTTATGTAAATACTGGTCCCAGTCTTTCCCTTCCCCTTTTACAAACGTTTTTAACATGCATTTTAGGGTTTGATTAAAATGCTCAACAAGACCGTCTGTCTGTAGATGATAAGGGAAGGTTCTTATGGCAGTGATACCTAATAGTCGGTATTCCTCCTTCACTAATGCAGCACCAAAATTACTACCCTGATCAGTAATAATCTCTTTAGGTATGCCCATGCTGCAGAAAATTTTGGCAAGGTCTGCTGCCACTTTTGTGGCTGTGACAGTATGCACTGGAACTGCCTCTGGGTATCGAGTAGCATAGTCACATACTACCAGAATGAATAGATTACCCTTTTTACTTTTGTCTAAGGGGCCAACCGCATCCATTGCAATTCTCTCAAAAGGCACATCTATCAAGGGTAGGGGCACCAAGGGCACCTTGTCTTTTGTAGTCACTGGGACTACTTTCTGACATTCAGCACAAGAACTGCAATAGGTAGCAACATCTTCATGAATTCTAGGCCAATAGAATCTGTACAGCAATCTGGCAAGGGTGCGATCCCTCCCTGAGTAACCAGCCATTGGACTATCATGCGCTGTGTGTAAAAACTCAGTTCTATACTTTTGTGATGTTACCAATTGTTGTAACTGTTCCTGAGGTTTAACATAAACTCAGTACAGTAACCCATTACATCTTTTAAACATTGGTTTACCCTATTTCTGTTTCACTCCCGGCTGCTTAAAATAATCTTGGACAGAAGCATCATCAGTTTGCTCCAAAACAAAATCATTATCAGTTATCGGTCTAGTTTCAGCAGTTTCATATTTTAACCCCTTATGTCCATCAGTCTTTTGTTGCCATTGTTGTTTCATGCGTCTTTTTTCTTTCCTAGACTTCTGTATCTTGGAGCTGGGCTCAAAGAAGTCCACATCAAAGTCACCAAATGGAAAAGTGTCTCCACCATCTGAGATTTTCTTTGCCTGTGCTCTTGTTACCACTGCTGCTGAAACTGCAGGTTTCAGTCCCTCTTAGATTAACTCAGTAAATCCTGGACAGTCATTTCCAATAAACAGAGGTACAGGTAATTTAGGTACTACCTCCACTTTTATTTGTTGTGACACCCCATTAATATTCAGTGACACTTGTGTGGTGGGATAGTATCACGTGTCCCTGTCGATGCAGATGACACCAGTACCTGGTCCTTTTACATAGTGTTTTCCCAGCACTTCAACATGCACTAGTCTGTCTGCTTCCCGAATTAATAAATCCCTTTACAGTCTTATCTCCCACCTTGACATCTGTTAAATTCTTGCCCCAATTTGCTAAAGCCAAATCTGCTGCAGTGGTACCCTCCTTATTTTTATGGCAGTTTCTTGCGATATGGCCTAGCTTGTTACAGTTGTATCAAATAAAGTCTTTTGGTGCAGATTTGTTACCCCCACCACAGTTTTTATCTGATTTGGAGTTAGACTGGGACTAAGTGGATCCTACCTGTCTTTGACTGTTACTTCTTTATTTTTTATTTATTTATTTAAATTAGGATTTACGCCTTTGAGCTGGGGGCTCTCTTACAAGGGTTCCAAGTCAATTTAACACAGGACAAAACATATGTTACAGGCAAGTTCACACGGACAACAAGACAGTAATAAACAGAGATCCAGATAGTTGTCAATTACAAAGTGCAAGAGGCACACAGCAGCACAACAGGTGTGGTACAAAGCTTGTTAGGTGCAGTAAAAAGCTTAATTAAGAACACTTAAAATACATAGATGCAAGGTAGATAACAGCAGCAAGATATTGTGGTATAGTGTGTAGTATAATGCTTGTCTAGGTACTCGTGTGTTAAACATGTGCTAGTTAAATAAAGAAGCAGCACCCATTACTGCAGCCCTAACACTCATCCAAGAGTTTAGTGTTTTCACGAACTATGAACTAAACTTGGAAAAGACGGTGGTGATGGCTTTAAACTCTTAAGGTTGTCAAGTCTGAGATTTGTGAAATAGGCCTAACTTAAATACCTAGGGGTGCCTTTAGTCCAAAACACCGCCCTTATTTGGAAATTGAACCTAGATAACCTGCCTATTACAAAGAAACACAGAAACATAATAAGCTGCAGATCCTAGTTAACCAACAGCCTACTTCCTCCTACCCCACCACTAGAATTGCTTTATGTCTGTCCCATGCATTCTTGAATTCCCCCACAGTTTTTGACCCCACAACCTCCTCAGGAAGGCTGTTCCATGTATCCATAACATTCTCGGTGAAAAAATACTTCCACACATTATCTCTCTCCATCTTCAAATTGTGCCCCCTTGTTCTTGCACATCTCTTTTTCTGAAAGATGCTAGCCTCTTGGACTTTGCTGATTCCCTTGAAATACTTGAACATTTCTATCATGTCCCCCCTCTCCCTCCTTTCCTCATGGGTACACATATTTTAAGCTCCTTTAGTCTCTCTTTGTATGTCTTCTGGTGCAGACCCTGCACTATTTTGGTTGCCCTCCTCTGGACAGACATAGAAACATAGAAGTTGACAGCAGATAAGGACAGCAAGGCCCATCCAGTCTGCCCATTTATTTTTCTACCGCATGAACATGACATTGGCCTTTGCTCTGTCAATGGCCTATCTATTCATACTAATCTGTATTGCTCCCTTATGCCTATCCCATGCCTGTTTGAAGCCCTGCACTGTATTCATATCCACCACTTCCTGAGGTAGGCTGTTCCATGCATCCACCACTCTTTCTGTGAAAAAGAACTTCTCCACATTACCCCTTAATCAGCCTCCCTCTAATCTCATGCTGTGTCCTCTTGTCCTGCTATTTTTCTTTTATTGAAACATGTCAGACTCTTTCACCTTGTTAATGCCTTTAAGGTGTTTGAATGTTTCAATCATATCACCTCTCTCCCTCCTTTGCTCTAGGGTATACATATTGAGCTCAGTTAATCTGTCCTCATATGTTTTCTGATGCAGTCCCTGCATCATTTTGGTTGCCATTCTCTGGACTGCCTCAATTTGGTTAATGTCCTTGTGAAGGTGTGGCCTACAGTACTCCAGATGGGGCCTAACCAGTGTCTTGTAAAGAGGGATTATTACCTTCCTCTTACGACTTCTGATACCCCTACTAATACACCCCAACATCCCTCTAGCCTTACCTACTGCTTTAGTGATCTGCTTGGATGATTTCAGGTCATCGGTGATGATAACGCCCACGTCTCTTTCTTCCCTTGTGACTCCACCCTGTTTATGTCTTTGCGGAGATGGGGTCTCCAGAACTGCACGCAGTACTCCAGATGGGGTCTCACCAACTGTCTGTACAGAGGGATAACTTCCTGTTTTCTACTACTGATACCTCTCCCTATGCATCCCAATATCCCCCAAGCCCTCCTTACTGCCTTATCACATTGCGTGTTCACCTTTAGGTCATCTGATATAACTACCCCCAGGTCCCTTTCCATTTTTGTTGTCAGTATCTCACCCCCCATTGTGTACTCATCCCCTGGGTTTTGTTTCCCAGGTGCATTATTTTGCATTTCTTTGCACTGAATCTAAGCTGCCATACATTTGACCATTCCTCCAACCTTGCCAAGTCCCTTCTCATCCTTTCCACCCCACCTTGTGTATTAACCCTGCTGCAGATCTTTGTGTTGTCTGCAAAGAGACACACTTTTCCTTCCAGTCCCTCTGCAATGTCACTTACAAAGACATTAGAAAGGACCAGATCCAGTACTGAACCCTGCGGTACCCCACCAATAACCCCCCTTTCTTCACTGTGGACTCTATCTACTATTACTCTCTGTGTCCTGTTGTCCAGCCAATGTTTTACCCAGGCTACCACCCTGGGACCCACTCCCAGGCTGGTTAATTTGTTCATTAATCTTTTGTGTGGGACTGTGCCAAATGCCTTGCTAAAGTCTAGGTAGGCCATGTCAACAGCCCCTCTCTGGTCTACTACTTTGGTCACCCAGTCAAAGAAATCGATTAGACTCGTCTGACATGACCTCCCCGCTGTGAATCCATGCTGCCTTGGATCCTGTGCCCTACTGGTCTTTACGTACTCAACAGTTCTTTCCTTCAGAAGTGATTCCATCATTTTCCCTACCACTTAGGTCAGACTGACAGAGCTGTAGTTTCCTGCCTCTGTCTTGGTCCCACTTTTGTGAAAGGGAATCACATCTACCCTCCTGCAGTCCTCAGGTACCCCACTATCCTTCCATGATTTGTTAAAAAGGATAGTCAATGGTGTTACTAGTTCTCCCCTTACTTCATTTAGAATTCTGGGGTGAATCCCATCAGGCCCCATTGCTTTGTCCACCTTCAGTTTTAGGAGTTCTTTCAGAACCCTTTCTTCTGTGAAAGGACTGATATCAACTCCGCTATCCAGAGTGCTTCTATTGACTGGATTAGGTACCTCCCCCTCCTCCTCTTCCTTTGTGAATACTCAGCAGAAATATTCATTCAATATCCCTCCTGTTTCACTGTCCCTCTCTGCCCACCCACCCTCCTCTTTATTCAGCCTCAGTATCCCTCTCTGTCTTTTTTTGCTTCCTAATGTACCTATAAAAGGCTTTATCCAGCAGGATCTTGACAGATGGTCCACCTGTATCTCTTTCTCCAGGGCAGGATTAGCATTATCAAAATGAATGTGCTTCCTCAAGTGTTTTTTCCATTGCATTTATTGGGCCATTTTCTTCCCCTCGCCTGGTTTAAAAAATTTCATGGTCTGATTTCTCATTTTGTTTGGAAGGGGAAACCCCCAAGGCAGGCGTACACACGGCTGGGGATGTCCAAAACACACAGTGGTCTCAAGCTACCAAACTTTTTCCTATATTATCTGGCCAGCCTCATGGCAAAGTATCTCCGTTGGTCTCCACTCCCAACAGGGGTTGGAGAACCTTTGTACATTCCAATTTGGTTAAAGAAAGAGAGGCACCTAATTCAAGTCTCTGGCCTATCGCCGGATAACCCTCTTTTTGTATCCCCCAAACTGTTACCTCTCCGGCTTACAAACTCACCCATTGCTACCTCTTTGAAAGTGCATATCCAATTTTGTAAAGCCTTACATTATGACAATCTTAGAGCTATCTCCCAACATCTATGCGGTAACCCCAATTTTAAGCTGGGGGGAAAAATGCTGACTCACGGGACAATCCCATAACTAGCTGATATGAAGGTAGCAGACTGCCTCTATGAGGGGCAGCTTAAGACCAGTCAGGAAGTTTTGTGTTTGCTTAACTCAACCCCTCGACCTATTTTTTGGATTTATCAGATTCGACATCTACTGCTCAAATGGTTTGGTACGTCATCCTGGTCTACTGACTAAGGAAAACGTCTCCATACGTTTTGAATTCTAGCATGGCAACCACATGTGGTGTCCCACATTATGAATGCTCTTTATGGCAAATTATTCCCAGCGAATACTGGATATTCACATTAGTAGTCGTCCGCTTTGTTCCCCACAAGGACACTCAACTGAGATCGCATCTAGGACAACCTCTATCTTTACACTAGAATGATAAATTACATCTTACCCAGTCTTATATCCTACACAACACATATTTTAAGCCAGCTAAATTACATAAGATGGGACGTCTCCCTTCCCGTCTTTGTACTAGATGCAACTTAGCTGAGGGTTCTTTATTTCACATGTTGTGGGATTGCCCCAAAGTAGCTCCTTTACGGGACTTGATAAAGCACAAGATGGACCATCTCATTGGATTGACAGAATCCTTCATGGCCGAAATTTGCCTCCTGGGTGATTACTCTGAGGTCAGGGTTACAGAAAGGAAATACCACTTATCCATGATTGCGCTTTTAGTTAAAAGAGTGGTTCTTCGACACTGGAAAGACCTAGTCACACCATACACTGAATGGCTCAATGAACTGTTGAGTAACCTCCAGCTTAAAAAAATGACAGCTAGTCTTGGTAATAATATGGCTGGGTTTAATAAGAAATAGGGTAAATTGTATACCTTATTTTCCCTTTAACCCTTCCTTGGAGCTCAACCTCATAACAGAGTTAACAGTTCTCTTCCCTATGATTCTCTGTTGACTATATATTGAGGATCCTTTTTTATCAGTTTTATGACTATTTTATTTCTGTGGCAGATTTAAGTTATTAGCTATGGCTCTCCATCAGGGGTGGGTGAGTGGGTTAGGGAGGTGGGTTTCCGTTTTGTGTGTTAATGTTGTAGTGATTGTATTAGTCCATTTTGCTCGTTAATAATGTGAGTGTGTTTGTTGTGTATATTAAAATCAATAAAGCATATTACATTTAAAAAAATAAATAAAATAAAGCAACAGCATAGTAATAGAAGCTGTGAAACTCATATAGTAGTAGGAGCAGTACATTCCACATAGATGCGGACCAGGTAGTATACATTCCATTACTAGGTGGGTTGACTTAGGAGTAGCAGAAGTAGAGATTTATCAGGGGCACTGGTAGTGGACTCGGTAATGGGTGTGGTGGCAGCCGGAGATGGCTTTGTCAGGAGGAAGGATAGCTGACGGGACAGCGATGAGCCAGGTGGTAGGCGGGTAGGTGGGAGAGGTGGGGAGCCAGGTGCGAGCTTGGGAAGGGGGTCCTGCATGGTCTGTCTGGCCATCTGATAGTCATCAGCCAAAGAAACAGCCTTTTTCCCACTTTCTGGTCGGTGTTCTTTTACCCAAAGCTTTACGTCTGTAGGCAGGATTTTGATGAATTGCTCCATTGCAAATGTGTCAATGATCTGTGGGACTGTTTTGCCTTCTGGTTGGATCCATTTATTAAGGAATTCTCTGAGTTGGGTGAAGGCTTCTCGAGGATTATCGAATGAAGTGTACTTCATGGACTGGAGTCTTTGCCTGTAGGTCTCTCCTGAGATTATGTATTTTTTCAGGATTTCTCTTTTCACAAGGTCATAGTTTTCTGACTGTGCAGTGTCCATATTGCTATTTATTTATTTATTTGCTTTTGTTAATCGGGTAAGTCACACTAGACAGCCAAGTGCCTATTTTCAGGTGAGACCCGAGAGGGTTACAAGACTGAGTTACAGAGCGCTTTACATACAGACATGAGCGAGGTTTTACTTTGGGGTACAGGACAAGCATAAACATGGTAAGGAGGGTTTAGTGAGGAACAAACAGCGAGTCAAAGGCTAAGGTTTACAGGATGACATATGACAGCTTGACAGGGCTATCATAGGAGTCTAACAAATAGAGACAATATGGTACAGAAAACATACAGTGCAAAAATATTAGATATACAGTGCCCCAAGGGGGAGGTATAGCACAGAGTAGCTCAGTGCTTATGGGTGAGTACACTTATGCCAACAGAAAGTCATAATCAGAAAACAAGTGCCAGCGGGGTACCGTGACCACCCGGAAAGTTTCAGGGCCATTCACTAGGAGTGAAAAATGATATTAATAGTAGCCCTTTAGGAGACAGGACCTATCCCACCACATCAGGGTGCGAGTGTTGCGGGAAGCATGAGCAAGTAGAGGGGCCCCTCAGGTAATTCCATAGGGAGGATTTGAAGCCCAGATGGGTGGAGGAGGATCGAGTACAGGCAGGGAGCGAGTTCCAGATTTTTGGGGCATAGACGGAAAAAGCCCGGTCACCCGCCAGGGTACGGGTTCTAGGGACCAGCCAGTCAGGTGTTGCTCTCGACTGGAGAGGGTAGGAGGAAGTGTCGGGGGTAGGGTGGAGGGCAAGGCTGAGGAGTGCTGGATCTGATAATGTTGTCAGTCAGGTTCCCAACTACATAGGTGCGGTGTTTCTCGGGGGTAGCCACTGTAGGCGAGAGTAGAGGTTGCACCGGTGAGTTGGGAGGGGCTGCAAGCGCGGGCAGATGTTATTATAGGCTGTGTCCCACTTTGAGAGGCTAGATTTGGGCATAGGGGCAAAGGCGACTAGCCCATAGCAGAGAGACGGGAGAAGGACCCCCCTAGCTAGGGCAAGACGAGCTGCGGAGGTTAAGCAGCTTTCGGCTCTATAGGCGAGGCCCAATTTGCCACTCGTGGCCTTACAGACGTTTCGGATGTACAGGGAGAGATCCAGTTGAGGGTCAAGCGTAACACCCAGGTATTTGACAGCAGCCACCGTCTGCAGGGGGGAGCCATCAGTCCCGAGGATTCTGAGCGGTGCAGGGCAAGATTTCAATTTGCACTGTGACCCAAAAAGCATAGCTTGGGTTTTTTTGAGGTTGGTAGTAAGCCTGTGTTCAGCCAACCAGGATTGGATCCACTCGAAGTCGGAGTTAAGTTGTGAGTTAATGGTGTTAATGTCACAGGCGCTCGATAGAACAACCAGGTTGTCTGCATATAGAGTGGCATACCCATGGGAGGTGATGGACGGCAGCTCGTTGATAAAGAGGGAGAAGAGAGTAGGGCCAAGGACCGACCCCTGTGGAACACCACAGAGGACATCGGTGAGATGGGAGGGGGTACGGTTAAAGTTGGTATATTGCTTCCGACCAGAGAGGTAGTTGAGGAACCAGTTGTGAGCAGGGGGGGAGAGACCAAGTGAGAGAAGGGTGGAGCTAAGAAGAGCGTGGTCAACCCTGTCGAAGGCTTTTGAAAGGTCGACAAAGACAGCACCGGTGAGGTAGCCCTGGTCAGTGGCAGATCTAATCGTCGAGGTGACAGCAGCAATGGCGGTAGTTGTGCTGTAACCTTTTCTGAACCCATGTTGGGCAGGAGACAGGAGGTTGTGTTCATGTAGGTACTCTGAGAGCTAAGAGGCCACGACCTTCTCCAGGATCTTCGAGGCGGCCGACAGGATGGCGATGGGACGATAGTTGAGCAGACTCTAGGGTTTCCACCCTTAAGAACTGGTGTTACCGTGGCAATTTTCCAAAGGTCAGGGATAATGCCAGTGGTTAAGGAGGAGTTGAGGATGTGCGCTAGTGGTCGGGCTAGAAGGGAGGCTCCAAGCCTGAGTAGTCTAGGTTCTAGGCAGTCGTGCCCCGCCCCACTATGAGGGGAGAGGCAGGCAAGATGCCCCTGGACCTCGGTAGCCAGTACATGATGAAGGAGGAAGGGGTGGCCCGTGAGGGGGGTTGGGGACGCTTGAAGGGAGGGTGGGGAGAGACGGGCAGCTGAGAGAACGCTGTATTAAAGGAGTTGGAGATTGTGAGTGGGTTATTACAGCTGACCCCATCTACGAGCAGGTCTGTGGGTTGCACTTTGGCAGAAATCCCAACAGCATTTCGGATGTTTTGCCAGAAGCTCCTCGGGTTACTGGCAGAAGAGAGCAGAGCCAGACGGCAGGCCTCACTTTTAGCTGCCCGGATGGCTTTTTTACAGGAATTTCTGAGCCTTCTGTATGCAAGAAGGTCAGAGTCACTTTGGGAGGCTTTGCAGGCCAACCAGCTTTTGTCCCTTTCCTTCATTAGGGAGAATAAACCCCCATGGAGCCATTGGGTGACGACTCCCCTTACCCTCCTTTTTTTGGGGGGGGCATGCTTGTTCTGAACAGGAATAACCTTAGATAGAAAACTATCCAGGGCTAGGGCTGGGTCTGCGGAGGCGGTGATCCCTGACCAATCGATTAGGGTGAGGTCAGCAAGGAAGTCGGCAGGGGAGAACTTTGAGTAATACCTCAACAGGATCACTTTGCTGGGTACTTTGGCATTGGAGATGCCCCAGACACAGAAGGTTGGCGAGTGGTCGGAGATAGCATCAGGTAGGATGCCTGAGGAGATAATCCTATCCGGCCTGTTGGTTAGGATCCAGTCAAGTAGTGACCCTTCACCCCCCCGGAGTGACGGCCTTGTAGGCTCGGAGAATAATTGGCTAAGTCCAGGGCCAGAAAGCAGTGGTTCGTATAGCCTAGAGTTGGAACCCAGCCAGTTAAGATTGAAATCACCTATGACGAGTTCTTCACTGGAGCCCACTTTGTCACCAAGGAGTGAGAGCAGCCAGGAGAGTCCAGGCAAACCACCCTTGGGGGGGTTGCAGCAAATGAGGTGTATTTTCTTAGTGAGGCCCAGGAGGAGAAGGGCGTGTAGGAACTCACAGGGGGAGTTGTCCAGTGGAGAGGTGCCAGGGGTGGATACATTCAGGTGAGCTTTATAGTAAATTAGCACACCACCCCCTCTTTTGTTACCCTCCCGATCCCGTCTGAAGAGCCCATATCCGGGTAGGGAGCAGGCTGCATCTGGGATGTGAGGTTTTAGCCATGTCTCTGTGATACCAAGGACATCAGGGTTGTAGTGGGCGACCCAGGCGGTAAGTTCCACAAGGTTACGTAGGAGACTCCGAATGTTGAGGTGGACAATTTTTAGTCCCTTGGAGAAGAACCATGTAGGTGGTGAATTGAGGGGAGGGGGGACATCTAGGCTAGAGCAGGTGGCAGTCCTAGGCGCACTTCCAGGGTAGTGGAGGAGCTGCCATGTTGCAGGTGAAGCAAGACAGCAGAAACAGAAGCAGGGTAGAATACACTGCAAGTTTAGTTAGCAGGAATCACAAACAGGAACAGGGAAGAATACAGGCCAGGTGGAGGAGGGACTCCCAGGGGGAGACAGTGGGAGAGAGGCGCGACCACCCTGCAGAGCTGGGTGTAAGGGGGTAGGGGAGGTGAGGTGTGACGGCTAACGGAGAGCCTGGATATCTGCAGAGCAGGGTGACCTAGCCAATGGAGGGAGAGCAGGCTGGGCACAGGTAGAGACGCCTAATAGTGGCAGGGAAGTAGGGGCGGCCACTAGTGGCAGGTTAATATAACCTGCAAATGGGAAACTAGGCTGATAGAAAATAAATCAGCCCATGTGACCATACTCAGCTCAGCCTATATAAGGGAAAGTCGAGCAAGCGTGGTGGTGGTGGCGGTGGGGAGCTGAACGCATAGCATTCGGCGGGGCTAGAACGGCTGTTCCGACGGCCAGAGGCAGGGCAGGACCTTCCAGGGCAATGCGGCTGTGGATCTTTAGGCCGTTCAAAAGAAAAAAAGGTGCCAAGTATCCACCGGAGGATTCCTTATCAGATGGACTGAATTACCTGCGTTACTGGGCTGTGGGAGGCGACATGAGCCTCGCGCACCTCCCAGACTGGGGGTCTCCGCCCGCGGAGAGAAGAAGAAAAGCAGGGGTTTAATATAGGGGGAGGACTGGGGGAGGTAAGGCAAGCAGAACCAAAGGGGGGAGGAAGAGAATAGGCAGCTGGCAGCCCGCAAGAGACGGTTCAGTCCCAACGGACACTCCACAGCAGAGCTACACGTTGCACAGATGGTCCTTAAACAGTCAGCCTACAACTTTTAACAGATTTGTACCAGCCTGCGACTTATTAACACATTTACCAAGTTTAACCAGCCCTACAAAACAGGTCGGGACAGTAATCGGCAAACAATAGGGGACACTGCAACAATGCTGGGGCAGCCCTAAGCATGCAGGGATAAACACTCAGTTTTCCTTTGGGTTACACATGCAGCAGTGGTAGAAATCACACAAAATACACAGTCCACCAAAATTGAGCCCCAGGACCCTGTACGGCTATCTCCACGGCTGTTCCAACGGCCAGAGGCAGGGCAGGACCTTCCAGGGCAATGCGGCTGTGGATCTTTAGGCCATTCAAAAGAAAAAAAGGCGCCAAGTATCCACCGGAGGATTCCTTATCAGATGGACTGAATTACCTGCCGTTTACTGGGCTGTAGGGGAAGGCGATACGAGCCCTCGCGACCTCCGCACCTCGGGGGTCTCCGTCTGCCGTTTACTGGGCTGTGGGGGAAGGCGATACGAGCCCTCACGACCTCCGCACTGGGGTCTCCATCTGCTGTTTACTGGGCTGTGGGGAGGCGACCCAGCCCTCGCGACCTCCGCACCTCAGGGGTCTCCATCTGCCGTTTACTGGGCTGTGGGGGAGGGCGATTCGAGCCCTCGCGACCTCCGCACCTCGGGGGTTTCCGTTAGGCTTTACCTGTCAGGTAACGTACCAGTCTGACTGCCCATTACTGCTTTGGCCACTGGCAGGCTGCAGCAATCCTTCAAAAGTTGTCAGGTATGCTTCGATATCATCTGAGGAACACAGCTTTGTAAGTTTAAGGTCTTTTAAGTTGTTGGTGTTATATTGCTCTGCTGGGCCTGCGCCAGATACTCCAGCTTTGATAGTTTGCAAGGCACCCAGCCACTGCTGCTCCAGTTGCTGCATCTCTTCTCTTCTATGCTGCTCCTGTCACTGCATCTCTTCTTTTCTCTGCTGCTCCTGTTGCTGCATCTCTTCTTTTGTCTGCTGCTCCTGTTGCTGCACCTGTTTGTTTCTCTGCTTCTCTGTCTCTCTTTGTTGTATAGCCTACCATTTGAAGAAGGCGAACAGGCTTTTAGGTTCTGTCACTGCCTGTTCTTTTTTTTTTTTTTCCATCAGTGGTGCTGGCTGTACAGTCTCAGCTTGGACTTCTGTCTGTGTTAGTTTGGTTGCCATCTTTCTAGTAATGAGACCTGGGCTTACTGCTGCAGAATCCATACCTTTCTTCTATGCTTCCCTGGTACCAGGTCTAGTAGCCAAGCACAAAGCTCCTGGCTTAGAGAATGGATGACATAAATCCCACTTTGTTTGACACCATCTGTCATTGAGGCACAGGTCATGAAGCATAGAAAGACCAGGAGCAGGTATAAAATTCACAAGAAAGTAGCATTTTAATTTTTTCCAATAACAGTAAAATAAAAAATAAACATTGTTCAGAATAGCTATTTACAAAGGCAGTACAAACAGAGAAAACACAGTCCTTCTTCTGAGTGTTTCTTCTCAATTTTAGATCTCAGTCTTGATCTCCCTCTCTAGCAAAAGCATTGCTGAGAACTCGTTAAGAAGACATTCTGTTTTTCAGAAAATATTCTTGTCAGTTTCCTTCTTTGCAGGTACAGCAAAACGGTACATGATGTCCCAGAACTGACCTCCAGTTGCCAGCTTCTGAAAGACTTTCCGAACCAGCATCTCAAGTTAATCCCTTCAGCTTCAAATAGCTTTTTGTAATAATTTCAACAATATAATCACATACATTTTCAAACCAAGGGATCCCATGTTTTCTATAAGGAGTCGAACATATTTTATAACTTCAGCCACTCGGTCACAGAAACAACTTAAGACTTGGTCTGCTTAACTAAAGCTGCTGGCAGGAATGTTAAATTTAAGAATATTTATTTATTTGCTTTTGGTAACCGGGTAAGTACGCTAGGCAACATAACCTGCCTATTTTCAGGCACAACCCGAGAGAGTACAATATGTCAATACAGCAGAGTACAACATCATAAGTGACAAACAATTAGATTAAGTGCAGAGGAGCTTTTACTCCTCCAATTTAAATAAGGTGTTTCCTCCTCAGCATATGTAGGTTGGAGGGCTAACATTTAATATTTTATGAATCGTAGATAATTGGATCACTGTTAGATAATCCCTAGGAATACACACTGTGAATATAAAGATTATTGTTTGGTTATGTTATTTACGAATTTTATTTTTATTATGCAATTTTCAGGCAGATGGGGGAGGGGGGAGGTAAGAAGGATGTGCAAAAAGCACTGCAGGAATATGCGCTTGTTAGATACTGCACTCTAGTGGGCCGAGACCCACAGACTTGAGGTACTGTGCCTATAAGTGTGGGACTAACAACCAAAGATACTTGTAGTAGATTATACAAGGCCTACCTTATTTTGAAGTCTACGAATTCTGGCTTCCATATAAATCATAGGATAGCACTCTGGTTACTGAAAACGTGAAGAGGTCCTCTTGTAAAATCTAAACTGATTAGAATTTTGAAGCGTATGGTATTGGTTTGTTTGTTGATATGTGGGGATATTCATGCTAACCCCAGACCAGTCAATGTTAATTTGCAACAAATAAGGGAGCCGGTCTTGGAAAGTACTGATACTGGGATTGTGGAACAGGATGTTAGCCAGGTCGGAAATTTTGGGAGGGAATGTCGATTTACTTTGATACATATGAATGCCCATAGTCTGCTAAATAAGATGGATATGATGGAAGCCTGGTATAAGGATAATAACCCTGAGTTATTAATTATCACTGAATCCTGGTTAAATGATAGAATAGAGGATCACCTGGTGAACATCGCCAGCTATAATAAGTGGCGCAGAGATAGAAATAAAAGGGGCAGCCGGCCCGCCGGCGCAGCGGTTGGATTTCTGCTTCGATCCAGCAACCAGGTTCGGGAATGAGCCGGGGAGCTGGGGCCCGGCTGGAGAGAGGACTTGAGCATCCTAGGGACCACTCATCCTCCCGGGTGCCAGAGCTTGGCTCTTGCCCGGCCCCGGGTGGAGACCCGAGGTACAGCAAATCCAATGCAGAACGGAGGGGCAACATGACAGACGTCGGTGCCTCAGCACCTTGGCGCTGGGGGACATGGCACGTCAGGAGAAAATGGGAAAATACCTTGTGGCCTCCCGGTAGATGGAGCACCAGGCCCCGACCCTCAATGCCCCTACCAGGCCTGGAGACAGAGTCCCGACGAATGCAGATGTTTCGGGGTGAGAAGTCCTCGCCTGCACTCCGCCTGGGGGGGTACAGCCACAGCTCCATGGGGGACGGACTGCTCCGGTCACCTGGTAGGTGAGCGAGGGCTTAAAAGGCCATAGGTATCTCCCGAAGAGGGGGAGAGCCGTGAGGAGAGGGGGAGCATAAAAAAAATAAATAAAAGGGGTAGGAGAGTGTTAATTTATGTTCAGTCAAGTCTGATAATTACACAGGTTGATATAGCAAAAGACATGGAGGGACTAGCGGTGTTGGCTGCAGAATTGAGATTGCCATATAATAAAAAAATACTAGTATTACGGATTTATTGCCCACCAAACATTAATTCGCAAGTCTTTAATCTTCTCCAAGACTTTTTATTTGACTTTAACCAGGGTTTTAAATAACTGATTAGCAGTTTTTTTTCTTGGGATGATACTAACTGTACAGAAAATACTTATATAGATTTTCTAGAAGTGCTATGTTCGTTAAACACAGTGAGGCAAGAGCTATGCATTTTCACAAAGATTTAGCACTTTTATGAGCAAATCGCTAATCAATTTTTACAGTTAAATAAATCCCTGCTTTAACGATAGCCATGAAATACTTATGGCCAGGGATTTTAACTCTGATTCAAAATATTAGGGAAGATGCACCCATTGGCTGAGCTCCAGAAAAATCTGGGACTTACCCAATTAATACATGGGCCCACTAGAATCAATATGAATATGCCCACTTCCTCAACAATTCTGGATTTGATCTTTACAAATGCTATAAAAAATATCTCAGATTGTGGAGTCATGCCTGACTCCATATCTGATAATCAATTTATATTTTGTGTAAGGAATAGACTGTCACAGAGGGGACCCAATAGATTTATTGAATGGCACAGCTATAAGAATTCTGACTATGTAGACCGTATGCTAGATATTAGTTACATTAACTAGGATAATTTGCAATTAATTCTCACAGTGGATGAAGCATGGTAGTACTTTTATAGTGAATTCATGCCTGTATGTAATAAGAATGTCCCTGTAAAACAAAAGGTCTTGAAACAGTATACTGCTCTATGGTACACAACTGATTTGAGGAAGCAGAAGATTATCAAAGTTAAGGCATGGAGTTGGGCTAAAAAAGTCGCCTAAAGCAGGACTGGTTTAAATATATAGCACTCCAAAAGTTATATGTTAGGAATACAAAGGAGGCTGAGCAGAAGTATTATGTTCATATATTAGATAGTAATAGAGTGCACCATCCAGTTAATGTCCTAGAAAAGGGCCAGGGTAATGATACTGTACCTCTAATGTATTTAATATTGAAGACCATTTGGTCCCTATGTCACAAGTGGTAGTGAATAAATTTAATAAGTATTTCAATAAAATGAATATCACAAGCCCTGTGCCTCATTATTCAGAGGGTATGGGAGGACAATTAGAGTACTCCAAAAGTTATGCGTTAGGAATACAAGGGAGGCTAAGCAGAAGTATTATGTTCATATATTAGATAGTAATAGAGCGCACCATTCAAAGGACTTCTGGAAAACAGTTAATGTCCTTTTAAAGGGCCAGAGTAATGATACTGTACCTCTAATGTATTTAATATTGAGGACCATTTGGTTCCTATGTCACAAGTGGTAGTGAACAAATTTAATAAGTATTTCAATAAAATGAATATCACAGGCCCTGGGCCTAATTATTCAGGGGGTATGGGAGGACAGTTAGAAGGCTATGGTTCTGTAGTGCATTTTACTTTTTCAGAAATCTCAATTAAATCTGTAGCTAAGTAGCTGCTGAATCTTAATACTACTAAGGCAATAGGCTTGGATAATATTCCCTCCAAAGTATTAAAATGTGCTTCCCTGGTCAATGCCTACCCACTAGCTTATATTTTTAATTTATCATTGGTAACAGGGGAGTATCCGAAAGTCTGGAAGCAATCGAGGATTACTCCCATATATAAGGGAGGTAAGAAAACGGACTTTGGAAATTATCGCCCAATTTCATTGCTCCCACAGGTCTCTAAAATATTTGAAAGACTGGTTGCTGTTCAGATAAAGCAATATTTAGGTTCCCAGAACCACGTTAATAATATGCAGTCAGGGTTCCGTAGTTGCCACAGTACTATATCAGCACTTGTGAAAGTGGTGGGAGATATCCAGGGGGCAATGGACAGGGGGACACCGGTGGGTGCAATTTTCTGAATCTTTCTAAAGCTTTTGATTCCCTGGACCACAGTGTCCTCCTGTCCAGGGCAACCTCCATGGGATTGGTAGGACTTGAGAATAGGTGGCTGGCCTCATACTTGATGGGTAGGACCCAGATGGTGAAGATGGGTAATTGGGGCTTGGGTATGTTGCTGGTTGGGTCAGGAGTCCCCCAGCGTCCCATCCTGGGTCCACTTTTGTGTAATATCCATGTTAATGGTTTGTATTTTACACATTCATCCATATTTTATCATCTATATGTGGATGATACTGTAATTTATACCTCAGATAGTAATATAGACAAAATCCAGAGTAACTTCAAAGACCCTTTAATGAGTTGCAGGTTTTATTTGCAGATGGTAAATTAATTTTGAATGTTAAAAAACTCAATGTATATTATTTTCTAAATTTAATAGAGTTCGGGAGGATTTGACATTGGAGTTGGTTACCTAAGGGGATCCCCGATCCAGCAAGTATGAACGTATAAATATCTGGGCCTATGGTTAGACAATTCACTGTACTGGAATGTATATATTAATAATTTGATTAAAAGTATAGGGAAAAGATTGGGAGCCCTATATAAAGTTCTGTATGAGTTTGGATACCCGTAACAGAATAGTGGAATCTATGATTATCCCCATCTTTAATTACGGAGATATCCTCTATTCTCGTGGAAGGAAAAAAGATCTGGTTATGTTAGAGGCATGTTATGGAAGCCTGGCTAGATTTATACTTGGGGCCCCATGTTTGACTAATAACTGCCATATGTATAATACACTGGGTTGGTTAAACTTAAATGAAAGAAACAAAGAGCACCTAATCATTTTTATCTATAAGGGCCTGTAAGGTAAAATCCCAGGGTATGTCTCAGAAAGGTTGGTTTACAAGCCCAAGCTAGGTTCTCTGAGATCTGCAGATAAGTTGGACCTATATGGTCCCAAATGTAACCGGGAAACAGCACGAGAGTCTGTTTTGTTTAGGGGCTCAGAGAGTTGAAATAAAATTGACCCAGGTCTAAGAGAGTCGGTAAGGAATCCATCTTGGAAGATAAATGGGTGATGGCTAAGAGAAGCAGTAGACAGATTAAGACAGTGCTGTCCTGAACAAATGGGGAATTTTTACTTGTATAAGACGATAGGGAGCTGATGTTATTTTCTTTTGGGTAGTGAGGTTTGATTTATTTTATTTTTTTAATTTAATTTATGTATTCATTATATTCTGTTATTTGTAATTGTCACATTGTGTATGACAGGAGTGCAATATGTATGTATTTGAATGTATCTGAAATATTGTAATTACTATTTTGTACGCTTGTGGACCTCATTTTAAATGAGTTTATTCTCAATCGAGTGTATCCATATTCATATGTTTGGTATGAATAAAATTTTAAACAAACATATATGCAAAGGGGAAGAAAAGATAGAACCAGCAAGTGAAGGCAGAAAGTGATAGCGGGAGGGAGGAATAACGAGACCGTCGGAGTGGCCAATTCCAAGGTCTCATAAGAACAGAAGAGGATAAAACAGATTCTTGCATTTAACTCTTTCTATACAACAAATTTTTCTGTATAACAAATGGGACAGGGCCTTATTCACCCTGTTATGCACACAATTACCCACAAATCTGAATTTCCATACCTTACATTTTTAATTACTAAAAACATTTTTATTTTTTCTATTATTGTTTTTATGAGCTAAATACAGTTTTACAAAAAATAGGAATGTTTTCCTTTAAACAGCATTCATTCATATTGCTTACGCTTTCTGAAAATTTATATTTCTCTGCTTGTGACTTCACAATCTGTTGCCATGGAAATTATGCGGATGTCACACGTACAGGACTGTGATTTCAGGGAATGTGAATGATGCAGTCTAAGGGACAAGAGTCTTTTTTCATGCAAATTTCTTTTAATCAATAATGGAATGAAACTAATTTGGGATGGTATGAGATTTGAGGCCTGACAAAGCAAATTATATTTTTTTGCAGTAAACTGGAAATTCCCTTTAATCATATTATTTCCTTTTCAGTTCTGTTTCTTGGATTTTCCACCTGACGGTGTCTTCATTAAAAGCCCCCCACGAGTGGGAAATGAGACAATCAGTGGCAGACAACATCTTTGAGAGGTGAGAAGACCAGACCTAGATCTGTTCACATCCCCATCCAATGCAAAACTACCAACTTTCTGCTCGCTCGCTCCAGGGTGCGGTGTTTTCTGGTGAGATGCGCTGTCTCTATGTTGCGAGGGAGGTTCATGTACGCCTTCCCTCCACTTCCTCTGATACAGAGAGTTCTATTGAAGCTGCAGGCAGAAGGGGCATAGATGATTCTGATCGCTCCCTTCCGGTCCAGACACATTTGGTTCTCTCTACTTCAACAACTGTCAGTGGATCCTTCAATACCACTACCAGCTTGTCAAGACTTCTTTACACAGGAACTGGGGAGCCTGGTCCATCCAGGCCTCAGATCTCTGCACCTGCATGCGTGGCACCTACTGACATAGCTGCCGCTCGCTTTGGAGCTTCCCTAAGGATAGCCCAGGTTCTAGTGGAGGCCAGAAAGCCATGCACCAGAGTCACTTATGCCATGAAGTGAAAAAGATTCTCCATATGGGCCACTTTGAAAGGGTTGGAACCTTTCACGTGTCCTGTCCCAAAGGTCCTGGATTACCTTCTGTATCTCTCAGACATGGGGCTTAGTTCTTTGACCTTGAAGGTCCACTTCTCTGCCATTCCTGCCTACCACATTCCTGTGGGTGGCAAAAACTTGGCTCAGCTGGAAGTCTCCAAGACTTTCTTGAAGGGGAGCCTTCATTTGAAACCCCCAGTCAGGAGCCCTGCTCCTCCCTGGGATCTGAACTTCATTTTGGAAAAACTCACACTGTCACCATTTGAACCAGTAGCAAGTTGCAACATATGCTACCTTTCATGGAAAGTGATCTTCTTAGTTGCTATTACTTCAGTTTGAAGAATTTCCGAGCTTCAGGCCCTGATGTGTAAGGAGTCTTATTTGATTTTCCACAGAGACCGGGTGACTCTACATAGAAATCCTAAGTTCTTGTCTGAGGTGGTTTCAGAGCACACCTTAAAATCAAACTCTTGAGTTGCCAGTGTATTACCCTGAGCATTCCAATCGAGGTGAAGCAATCCTGCACACACTAGATGTGCACAGGATTCTTCATTACTACATGAACAGGACGAAGCTAGTCCATAAAACTGACCAGTTGTTTGTTTCCTTTGTGCCCAAAAGAGAGGGAGCTGTGGTTTCAAAACAGTGTTTGTCAAAGTGGTTGGCAAACTGATTCACTTTTTGTTATCAGAAGTATAACAAACTCCTTCTGGGGGAGGTTAAGGGTCATTCAACAAGAGGCATGGCTGCTTCTGCTGCTTGTTTCAAGAATGTCTCAGCCACAGATATTTGTGCGGCTGCCACTTGGAAGTTCTGTCCACACTTTCACTAAACATTACAGTTTGGACATTGCTTCTAGGCGGAGAGCGGGCTTTGGCTTAGATATTCTTCAGGGTCTCTTATCCTAAGATCCCTGTTTACTGTAGACTTGTTCCTGCCTCCCATGTCTCAGAATTGTCTGAATTTGACTGCTTGGGAGTCAGTCCTATTGGTTAGTACCTACTGCAAGAGCCCTCTTGAAGTAAGATAGTACAGTTACGTAAGAACTTACTGTAACAGTACATCTTCGAGAGATGCTTTTGCAGTAGGTACTGCTTTCCCTCCCACCTTCCCCCTGGGTTTCTTCTTCTTCTTCTCTTGGCACAGCCTTTAAGCTCCAGAAGCCCACTCCTAACTCCTGTCGAACCTTTCTAGGTCTCCGGCGGGAGAACTGGAGAGCGGGCGTGGGGACTGCTCCCTATATAGCGGCACATTGATGTCAGTTACGTGACATCGGGGGTGATCCTCCACCAGACACTGCTAGCTAGAGATTTTCCGTGTGGTCCTAGTGCCTAACTGTTAGTACCTACTGCAAGAGCTTCTCTCGAAGATTTACTGTTACGGTAAGTTCTTACGTAACTGTACTTTTCTGTGACTGCCATGATATCCAGGCATCCCTCTTCCATCAAGGCCACTAGGTCAGGAAGCTTGTTACCCAGACTACAGGCATCGGTACTCAACACCCTCCATTTTTTGATTACCTTACCCCTTTTCGCCCCATCCCTATCCTTACTGCCTTTGCGTTTTTCTCCATTTACCCCTATCCTGCTCCCTATCTGACCTCTCTACCTTGGTGTTTACCTTGTTAACTACCATGTCTTTGGGGGGAGGCTGGGAATTCCCTGCTCCTTTCCAGTGCCTCCCTCCTTGACTAATTTAAAAGCTTGCCAATGAAGCATTTAAACCTATCACCTAGGATCCTGGTTCCCCTTCCGGAAAGATGCAGACCATCATGCCAGTACAGGCCTATATCCCACCAGGTGGACCGCCAGTTTCCAATGAAGCCAAAACCCTGTGCTCCGCACCAGTTTTTTAACCATTTATTGAATCCCATGGTGCGGAGTACCCTAGCCTCACCTGTGCCATAGACAGGCAGCACCTCTGAGAAGGTTACAGTGCATGCTACTTGTCTAAGGCCCCTCCCCAACTCCACAAACTCCTCCTGCACTGCTCCGATCCCATTCCCAGCTAAGTCATTTGTCCCTAGCTGTATGATGATGTCCAGCTCCCTCTCCCATGCAGCTGCTCCCACGATCCTGAGGATTCGCTTCCTGTCCCTCCAAGCCATGGCGCCAGGCAGGCACCTTACCTCCCTCTCCCCTAGTTCTACCCCTAACATCTAAGTTCCCCAACAGGAGCGGTTTCCTTCTCCTGTGGGGTCCCATGCCACCCTCCTGTGGGTCTCCTTTGTTGAGGTTTCCAGCATCCTCCTTGGTCTCCACTGCAGGTGCCTCCATAGAGGAACCACATCCTGCTAGAATGGCATATGAATTGTTGAGAGGTACAGTTGGAGTGATGTGCCTCTGTTCCACCACCCCCACCCTCCCTGAACCCACCGTGGTCCAACCACTCCTCTTTCTTGGCAACCTCTGAGGCAGCGGTGGTGGTCCTTGGGTGGAGGAGGAGGTTTTCCTACTCCTTGCCAGGTCGGCCTGGTGACAGGCCACTTTCCTCCCTCAGAGCAGAGAGGTTCCAGCAAATAGGGCAGCATCGCAGCCTCCAGAATGTCTCCCGGAAAACTGTCACCCCATAGCCAGTGCATTGCATCACTCCCCACATGTCCCTCTTCCTTTTTGTTTAAGAATTTTTTTCTCTTTTTTCTTACTGTGTGCGAGTGTATGCATGCGTTTATCCCCTATGCAGTATGTTGGGCTGTTAAGGATATGACAAGTGTATGTCCTTTGCCCTTTTGGAAAAGTGATGTCAGAACCGCTGGTATAAAGGAAATGACATCCTTAGGGTGGGTGGGACCAAGCCCGTGCCATCCAGAAACAATCAGATACAGCTCTGACCCACCACCCTGGTGAGTGCTTTCCTCCCTTTCAGCAAGACAACCTGCAAAACAATTTAACAGAAAACATACCCTGCAAAAAACAATTTCAGTCAGAGAAAAATAAAGCAGTTGGGCCCAATACCTATGATGCAAGCATCCCATGACCCAGCCTTATACAGCTTGGTGGTCTGTGCTCTGAAAGCAATCAGAGCAAACCAGTTTTAACCAACTGAGGCACTATCTAGGTTAAATATACAATAACTCCACTAACCTGCACTAAACTGCAAAACTTACAATGAAAAAATCTCAGCCACCAGTGAACACTTCGTTGTACCAAAAATAGTTTGATGCAAAATGTCACCAAAATACTAGCAAACAACAAGCTAGCTGTCCACAAGGGAGAAGAAAAATATGCAGAATTTCAATCCCTCTGGATTTAAACTCCCAATCTACAAGTACATAAGCAGTCAAATTCAGAATTCCACTAAACTGCAGGACTTACAATGAAAAATCCTCAGCCACCAGTGAATGCGTCACTGTACCAAAAATAGTTTGATGCAAAAAGTCACCAAACTACTAGTAAACAACAAGCCAGCTGTCCACAAGGAAAGTAAATATGCCGAATTCCAATCCCTCTGGGTTTAAACTCCCAATCTACAAGTACATAAACAGCACTGCAAACCCCTTCTTGATTAAAAAAAAAAGGAATAACAAGTATAAAATTAAGCAATTTATCCCTCTAGGTTGTGGGTACACTGGAGGATTTACCACGGCTGGTGCACCTCGTGACCGAACCACACCAGTCGTGTTAAATCCTCCAGTGTACTCACACCCTGGAGGGATAAATTTATATTATACAATGACAAATGTTGTTTCTTTAATGTTTTGTAACTATTTTCTAACTCACTGAGGTCCCTACACTTCGGAAGAGGATGTCATTTTGTAAACAATTTACCGTGGTGTTTTAGCGAAGCGGCGACAGGACAAATCGCGGCAGTTTCATTTAAAGTGAAAGCGACCGGATTAGCACGATATAAGGTTGGCTGGTACTTTTCCAGTGGGTACACTGGAGGATTTATCACGGTGGTAATTGTGCCAGCCAACCAATCAGGATGCAGTATTTGGGACATTGGATTTACCACATTGTATAATTTAAATTAAGGTATACCTCCCTCAGATTTGAGCAGGACTATGCTTTCCTGCAGATACCCAGTTCAAGACTGTGTATTCTTCACAGCTCCAAGTTGTTTCAAAGCAGGTTCCACCTTCAAGAAGATGGGCCTTTCAGTCCGAGTCTGCTGCACACTTGTGGCTTATAATAACCTGATCAGTTCTGGAAGACTCCACCCAAAACTACTGGCTGACAATACCTATGATGCAAGCATCTCCAACACAACCTTATACAACCTGGTGGTCTGAAGGCAATCAGAGCAAACCAGTTTCAACCACCTGAGACACTGTCTGGGTCAAATTCACAACTCCACTAACCTGCAGGACTTACAATGATTGACCATCTGCTTCAAATGTTGGTGGTTAGACCAGAAAATCTTGGAGTCAGAAATTCCTGGAGTGGCTTTGTACAACTTTATCCAATGCTTTTTCTGCCAAGGATATCTTTGCAAAAATTCCAATATACAGTATCAGTGCTGAAGCACTGCTTTTATTTTTGTGCTTCAAAATTCTCAAAAATCCCATTTGGGGACTTCAGTAGGAGGGTAACGCAAGCCCTGTTTGAAAGACAAAGTTGCAGCAACAGAAAGCCTTAGAGGTACACCCACGTGCAAGCAAGGACAGGTCAGAGCTGCCGTACACTGCCCACCTGCCTCTGTACACCTCCTGTTGGTCATTTGCACACTGAGAGTGTGAATCTTGCTTTTAATTACAGGCTATGGCTGGATGTGGGAGACAACTTCATGTTATTCCGAATCATACTCAGTTCAGGGATTTAGGCATTGGCATTTGCCTCACAAGCATGCTTTTGTAGAATAATTGTTGAAACAAGCAATGCTATGCTGAATATACGCAACTCTTAAAGAGCTAGTGTACTGCTTGGAAGTAACAGTAATTTTCAGTTGCAGTCAGCTATCACTTCCAGTATTTTAAGTGTTTTTTTTTTTTATTTTCTGTTTGCTAATTAGAAGATTTTCCACCTGGCAGTACTAGGGTGATGGGTGGAGCAGCATTCTGTCTGGAGAAAAAAAAGTCAGTTCTGTTCCTCCCACATCATCATCAGAAATTAGACCAAACACCTTGAGGTATCACAATCCTTGCAGCCTGAGCAGTGACTTACACAAGCTAGCAATCAAAATGCAGGAAACTGTGACATCACTAGTAACCAGGGAGAGCCGGTCCCTGCTGCTTCATGTGAAAGTGAAACCTGGCAGTGAGAAATGGTTTTCATTGGTTACTGGTGATGTCATAGTCAGTGTGATTTCAGTGTTGATGTAGCGGGAGGAACAGAACTGACTTTTTTCCTCTACCAGACAGAGTGCTGCTCCACACATCACCCCAGTACTGCCAGATGGAAAATCTTCTAATTAGCAAAAAGAAAAGAGTAAATACTTGAGATATAATAAGTGATAGCCGACCACATCTGAAAGTTACAATTAACTGCAGGCAGTTTCCAGGCAGTACACTAGCTCTTTAAAATGATGATGACTAAAAAAATATTTGGTTACCAGATATTAACAAAATAGTGGTCAACTGACCACAAGCCCACAGACTGATTTGTCCCACTGCGGCGGTGGGGGGGGGTTCATTACGTGAAGATACTGTTGGGTGGAAAATCCAAGAAACAGAATTAAAAAGGAAATAATATGATTACAGGGAATTTCCAGTTTACTGCAAAAAATGCAATTTGCTTTGTCAGGCCTCAAATCTCATACCATCCCAAATTAGTTTCATTCCATTCTTCATTAAAAGAAATTTGCATGAAAAAAGACTCTTGTCCCTTAGACTGTATCTATTCGCGTTCGCTGAAATCACAGTCCTGTAAGTGTGACATCAGAATAATTTCCATGGCAACAGATCGTGAAGTCACAAGCAGAGAAATATAAATTTTCAGAAAGCATAAGCAATATGAATGAATGTTGTCTAAAGAAAAACATTCCTATTTTTGTAAAACTGTATTTAGCTCATAAAAACAATGATATAAACATAAAAATGTTTTTAGTAATTAAAAATGTAAGATATGGAAATTCAGATTTATGAGTAATTGTGTGTATAACAGGGCGACTAAGGTAGTGAATAAGGCCCTGTCCCATTTGTTAGGTAGAAAGATTTGTTATATAGAAAGAGTTAAATGCGAGGATCTTTTTTATCCTCTTCTGTTCTGTCTGGCTGCGCAGTCAAACTTTCTTGTGAGACCTTGAAACTGGCCACTCCGACGGTCTTGCTATTCCCTCCTCCCACTATCTCTCTCTGTCTTCACTTGCTGGTTCCATCTTTTCTTCCCCTTTGCGTATCTGTTTGTTTAAAATTTTATTCACAACAAACATATGAATATGGATACACACGACTGAGAATAAACTCATTGAAAATGAGGTCCACTGGCGTACAAAACAGTAATTACAATATTTCAGATACATTCAAATACATACATATTGCACTCCTGTCATATACAATGTGACAATTACAAATAGCAGAATATAATGAATACATAAATTAAATTACAAAAATAAAATAAATCAAACCTCACTACCCAACAGAAAATAACATCAGCTATCTACCCTCTTATACAAGTACAAATTCCTCATTTATTCAGGACAGCACTGTCTTAATCTGTCTACTCCTTCTCTTAGCCATCACCCATTTATCTTCCAAGATGGATTCCTTACCCACTCTCTTAGACCTGGGTCAATTTTATTTCAACTCTCTGAGCCCCTAAACAAAACAGACTCTCGTGCTGTTTCCCAGTTACATTTGGGAATATCCAGGTCCAAGATATCTGCAGATCTCAGAGAACCCAGCTTGGGCCTATAAACCAACCTTTCTGAGACATACCCTGGGATTTTACCTTGCAGGCCCTTATAGATAAAAATTATTAGGTGCTCTTTGTTTCATTTAAGTTTAACCAACCCAGTGTATCATACATATGGCACTTATGAGTCAAACGTGGGGCCCCAAGCATAAATCTAGACAGGCTTCCATAACATGCCTCTAACGTAATCTTTTTTCTTTCCACCAGAATAGAGGATATATCTGTAAATAAAGATGGGGATAATCACAAATTCCACTATTCTGTTACGGGTATCCAAACTCATACAGAACTTTACTCTATATAGGGGTCCCAATCTTTTCCCTATACTTTTAATCAAATTATTAATATGTACATCCCAGTACAGCGAATCTTCTACCCATAGGCCCAGATATGTATACGATTGTACTTGCTGGATTGGGGATCCCCCTAAGATAACCAACTCCAATGTCAAATCCCCCCAAACTCTATTAAATCTAGAAAATAATATAGATTGAGTTTTTTTGACACTCAAAATTAATTTACTATCTGCAAAGAAAACCTGCAACTCATTAAAGGCTCTTTGAAGTCTGTGTACTTCTGGAGGCAGTCCAGAGGAGGGCAACTAAAATGGTACAGGGTCTGCACCATTAGCCATACAAGGAGAGACTAAAGGAGCTTAATATGTATACCCTTGAGGAAAGGAAGGAGAGGGGGGACATTATAGAAAGTAGTAACTCAAGCGAATCAATAACATCCAACAAGGTTGCATCTTTCAGAAAAAGAGATGTGCAAGAACAAGGGACACAATTTGAAGATAGAGGGGGGGATGGTTCAGGGCAACGTGAGGAAGTATTTTTTCACAGAGAGGGTGGTGGACGTATGGAGTAGCCTTTCTGAGGAGGTAGTGGGGTCAAAAACAGTGGGAGAATTTAAGAATGCATGGGAGAGACATAAGGCAATTCTAGTGGGAGGTAGGAGGAAGTAGGCTGTTTGATTATCTAGGATCTGCAGCTTATCCAGGGTGCAGGAGGCAGTATAGAGCAGTGGGTTAAGGCTCTGAGCTACAGATCTGAAGACCTGGGTTTGAATCCCACAGCCACCTAGGCGTATACTGTGTGATCCTTAGCAAGTCACTTAACTTCCTTGTGCTCCCAGGTCGCATCTGGAAACAAGCTTTGGCTTAGTGTGCTAGCTACTCCTAGTTAAACAATATTCCCTTTTTCTGTCCTTTCCCTTATCCAGTTAGGTAGGAAACTGGGCAGACTGGGTGGACCAAGCAGTCCTTATCTGCCATCAAAGTCTATGATTCTGTGTAGTGCTAATGCAAGTCCTGTTCAAGGAGCTGTGAGAAGCCAAAAAATGAGTTACAGTTGCTTAAAACTATAAACTTATTGTGGCAGAGTACTACCGGTGGGTATGACTGACACCACACATAACGTTATATAATAGTGAGTGGGTTTTTTTGTTTGCTTTGTTTGCATGATCACTTTTTCTGTCTATTTTGCACATGGCATTACATAAATAATAAGGTATCTACCAGCAAATATACATGACTGGATTGAATTTATGTTGCTTTTTCCAATTAATGCAGGAAAGGGTGCTGAGATGTACCAGTGTTAGCTATATCTGTGACATCCGTAAAGAAATATCTGTCTGCCTGCTGTACCACTGTAGGGCCACCAGAGAAGTTGCTTTTAGAAATATTACAAACTATCTAGAAATATCCGCTTAATCTGATGGCTAGAACTGCGAGCTCATATGAAATAAGATAATGATCATATTTACAGAGATAAATATCACAGAAAGGTCATACAATTAAACAGCAGCTTCAACCGGCCAAGTGGCACAGCGGTAGCACTAACTACTGCAACACCGGCTAACCGGCTTCGGGAGCGGACTCGGGTCACAGAGGTGTCGGCCGGGGGGTGGGGGACAGAGGATCCCAGGGACTGCTCTTCTCTCCTGGGAATGAGGGTCTGACTGCTCTGCTCTATGCCTGCCACCTAGTTGAGGGAAGAGGCAGCAAAGCAGCAGGAGCTCTGTCAGGGGTGGGCGCCGGCAGCTGAAAAGTAAGTGCATGCCTGTCATACACTTCTGCTGGCATCATTTCACACTTGGCAGCTGGGAAGAAAATGGGAGCAGAAATGTAAGCTGACCAAGAGTGATGATGGCTTGGTCTCCTGCAGGTTCTGCACCCACTGACAAAGCACTCTACCCCGGAGCTGTGTGTGGACTGTGTTCTGAAGGGGTGTGGCCAGCCCTGATGGCTCTATCATAAAGGGAGTGTTTGGGGGGGTGCTATTGCTGGAGGAGGTGGTAAAGCCCTAGGGATGGTGTGAATAAAAAAAGCATTACTGAAAAACAAACAGCAGCTGGTAAGAAAAAACAAATTACTCACCTGTAACTGTAGTTCTAGTGGTGGTATATGGTGTACATCCACACTTAAGCAGTATTCTTTCCCCATTAAATCTTGCCGGAAGGTCTTCAAGCTGGCTCTTCCCACCCACCTGGGTGGTATCCTCCTCAGCACCACCCCATGACGTCAGATCTTGCACGCTGGAAGCAAGAAAGTGAGCCACTTGCCAGGGGAGGTTGGATGGGTTGTGTGGATGTACACCATATACCACTCCTAAAACTACAGTTACAGGTCAGTAACTTGTTTTTCTAGGGGCATGGATATAATATACTTATCCATACTCAAGCAGACTCCTAGCAGTTCTCCTGGGAGGAGGGGGCAAGGTGCACACCCCCTATTTGGGGAAGAGTGGCTGGAGAACCGAGGCCCCAAAACCAGCATCCCAGCGTGACACAAGGTCGAAGTGGTAATGTGAGAGGAAGATGAGCACTGACTTCCTGGATAGGGACGTCCCTAGAAGCAGCCATCGAGGCAGCAGTATGTCTGGTGGAATGAGTCCTAATCCTTACGGGAGGCTTCCTACCAGCAAACCTACAGTAGAGGTCGATGCAGGAGACTATCCATCTGCCAATCGTCCACTTAGGTGCTGGTCTGCCAGGTGCAGCTTCATAGCTGGTGACAAAGAGTTGGTGAACCTCTCCCCGAACTCCAGCTGTGTGCTCCTTGTAATAAGTGAGTGAGCGACTCAGGTCCAATGTATGGAGCTGGCGCTCAGTCTCCGAGGTTGGTTTGGTAAAGCATATCAGGAGAGTCATACGAACATACGAATGTGCCAGCAGAAACAGACCACCCGGTCTATCTAAGTCTGCTCGCGTGTGCAGCTAGCACCCCTGGTTTGCAGCTGCCCCAACCCCCCTCCCACTGCCATCCCCCACCTCCCCCACCCCCACACTCACTCTCCCCTGTTCCCTGTCCCATGCCCTTTGAAGCTGTTCACAGATTTACATGATACCACCCATTCTGGTAGGGTGTTCCATTTGCTACCACCTCTCTGTGAAATAGTGTCTTCTCATTTACTACCTAAATCTTACCCCCTCTATTCTTAGCCCATGCCCCCTTGTGACCCTCCCCCTTAACTTAAAGACCCCATCTGCCCCATCCTTATTGATTCCCCTCAGATAATTGAATGTCTCTATCATGTCCCCCCCCCGTCCCTTCTGTCCTCCAGGGTGTACATATTCAGGTCTCTCAGCCTGCTGTCATAATCTGTCCCTCCCATTCCACATATCTTTATTGCCCTCCTCTGCACCCCCTCCAGTAGCCTGATATCACGCTTTAGGTACGGCCTCCAAAACTGCACACAATACTCTAAGTGTGGCCTTACCAGTGACCTGCAGAGGGGCAAGATCACCTCTCTACACCTGGATGAAAAACCCCTCGCTATGCACCCCAGCATTTTGTTCACTTTTGCAGCCGCTCTCCTGCACTGGGCCAGTGTTGTCCATGATCCCTGTTACCATTATCCCTAGGTCCTTCTCCTCCTCAGTGATCCCCAGCTTAACCCATCCCAGCCAGTATTCTCTCCTTGGGTTCTTCACCCCAAAGTGCATAACCTTACAATTCTTTGCATTGAACCCCAGCTGCCACCTCTCTGACCACCCCTCTAGCTTGCTTAGGTCCCCCTGCAGCTGCTTCCATCCCTCCTCTCCATTAACCACTGCTCCGATTTTGGTGTCGTCAGTGAACAGACTTATCTTGCTCACCACCCCATGTGCAATGTCTGATATGAAGAGCACAAACAATACTGGCCCCAACACAGAGCCCTGTGGCACCCCACTCATCACTGGCCTCTGACTTGAGAGCGCCCCTCTCACCAAGACCGATTACAGCCCCCCACTCAGCCAGCTTGTAATCCAGTTCATCATTTTTGCCCCTACCCCTACACCAGTTAGCTTCCCCCCAAGCCGCCCATGAGGCACAGAATCGAAGGCCTTGCTGAAGTCCAAGTAAAGAACATCCACCGCATGACCCTTATCCAGCTCACCTGTCACCCAGTCATAATGTTGTATCAGGTTGGTTTGGCAAGACTTCCCTGAAACAGACCCATGCTGCCTCACATCCTGGAGGCCACTGTCCTCCAGGTACGACACCAGTCTTTCCTTTAGCATTGTCTCCATGAGTTTGCACACTATGCAGGTAAGACTTACCGGGCGATAATTACCCAGTTCATCCCTTGGTCCGCTCTTATATAATGGTACTACATGTGCCATCCTCCAATCCAGGGACACACATCCCGACTCCAGTGAGGTGCTGTACCGATCCACAGGTGGCTCTGCCAACACCTCCGCCATCTCAATCAGCACCCTGGGGTGGATACCATCCGGCCCTGGTGCCTTGTCTACCTTCAGTGCCCTCAGTCCCTCTAGGACTCTACTTGCCTCAATTCTTCCATCTGTTGCCTCCTCTCCCCCTGTCTCCACCCTCCCAGCCCATGGTGGTAGCGGTCCCCCCTTTTCTTCCGTGAACACTGAGCAAAAGTATTCATTCAGTGCTTCTGCCTGCTCCTCGCCCTTTTCCGTCCACTCCCCACCCGTTTTTATCCTCACTATTGTCTCCTTGCACTTCCTTTTCTCCCTGATGTATCTGAAAAAGTCTTTCTTCCCCTCATTAATTCCCTGTGCTAATCTCAGCTCCCTCTGGGCCTTGGCTTCTCTCACTTTTCTGGTCACCTGCCTGGACCATCTTGCATACTCCTCCCTGTCCACTTCCTTCCCTGTCCTTCTATACCTCTGGTGCGCCTCTCATTTTGCTCTCACCACCTCTACTACCTCGCTGTTCAACCAACATGGTTTTCTTGCTCTGCTCCTCTTACGCTGCGTCTTAGTGCAGGCTTCTGTTGCCTCTGTAATCCCCCATTTAATAATATCCCATTTCTGCTCTGCATCCATATCATGCCTTATGCCCTCTAGTTTCCCTTTCAGTACTTCCTGCATCCTCCCAAAGTCTGCCCCCCATGAAGTTTACTACCTGAGTAAAGTACAGTTACGTAAGAACTTATCGTAACAGTAGATCTTCAAGAGAGGCTCTTGCAGTAGGTAATTACATATAGAACTGACACCGGCTGGCGGCAGGACCCCATGGATAAATTTCTAGCTAGCAGTCCCTGGCGAGGGACCGCCCCCACGTCAGGTGACCGGCGTCATATGACGTCGGTATAAAGGGGCGGTCCCGGACGCCCGCCTTCCAGTTCTTTCCCGCCACAGGCCCGGAAAGCCTGGATGAGAGAGAAGCAGATGTTTCCATTCCTGGAAAAGGAGCTGAAAAAGCCTAGGGGGATGGAGGGTGGGAAGGTATTACCTACTGCAAGAGCCTCTCTCGAAGATCTACTGTTACGGTAAGTTCTTACGTAACTGTACTATCTTACTTCAAGAGGGCTCTTGCAGTAGGTAATTACATATAGGACTGAATCCAAAGCAGTCTGGAACAAATAAAAGGCAATGGGAGGAGGAAACTACTCCAGAAAGTAGCAAAAGCCTTGCAATCCTCAAGACAGGAGGCTTTGCAAAACAGCTAGCCCGAAGCCTGCTCTACGGCGAGAGGCAATGTCCAAACTGTAGTGTTTCGTAAAGGTATGGACTGAAGTCCAGGTGGCAGCAGCACAGATGCCTGCCACAGACACGTTCTTGAAACAAGCTGCAGAGGCCACTACTCTACGAGTGGAGTGACCTCTGACTTGACCCGGAAGGGTCTTGTTGTACTTGTCATAACAGAAAGTGATGCAATGAGCCAACCACTTCGACAGGCATTGCTTGGAGACAGCATTGCCTTCCCTTTTGTGAGCAAAAGGGACGAACAACTGATCAGTCTTTCTGAGATCCTTTGTCCTGCTGGTGTAGTATCTCAGAATCTGGTGAACATCCATGGTATGGAGTAAATATTCCCCTTGATTGGAGTACTGCGTGAAAAAGGCAGGTAACTCTATGGACTGATTTAAGGTAAACTCTGCTACTACTTTAGGTAGAAACTTAGGATTCGTGCGAAGAGCCACTCGTTCTTTGTGAAAAATCAAATAGGGGATTTTACACATCAGGGCCTGGAGCTCAGAAATTCTTCAAGTGGAAGTAATGGCCACCAAGAAGAGCGTCTTCCACGAAAGAAACTTCAGATCTGCGGTTGCTGCAGGTTCGAAGGGAGGAAGGGTAAGTTTCTCGAGAACAAAGTTCAAGTCCCAAGGGGGAGCAGGAGTTCGGATGGGGGGTCTCAAATGAAGGACCCCTCTAAGAAAGGTTTGAGAGACCTCTAATTGGGCAAACGCTTTATCTGCGAAAGGAACATGGTAGGCTGAAATAGCAGCCATGTGCACTTTCAAGGAGGAATGACTGAGACCCAGGTCGAAGAGATGACGTAAATATTCCAGTAGAACAGCCACTGAACAGGAGAAAGGCTCCACGTTCCTAGAGGCGGCCCAAATAGAAAATCTCTTCCATTTCATGGCATAAGTGGACCTAGTGGAGGGTTTTCTAGCCTCTACCAGAATCTTCACCACTTTTGGAGAGATGTCAAAACAAGATTGCGCTAGGTCTGCAGGAGCCATGCCCGAAGTTGCAGGGGCTTGAGGCCTGGATGGACCAGGGTCCCCTGATCCTGGGTCAGCAAACCTCGAGATAAACGAAGAGGAAGAGGAGGAACCTCTGAGTATTGTTGTAGAAGAGAGAACCAGATTTGCCTGGGCCAGAAGAAAAAAATACTCACCTTAGTAATGTTGTTTCTTCTAATGGAGTCTTGCTATATTATGACAGTAGCAGTTTGATCCAGCTCTAGAACTGCTCCGGAGGTGAAATGGTTAATACCATTCCAAAATAGAACTTTGAGCACAGCTCTAAGAAGCAGCTCTATCTGTGTAATTTCAAACCTGAACTGTCAGATCTTTCTGAGCAAAAACTCACTAAGGTCTGTGTGGAAGCTGTAACCTACACTAGCCAAATGGCTACCTAAATACTAACAACCATTGCTGGTCCCAACACCCAAGACTCAAGTCAGGGGACCAGAACTACTAATACAATTCAACAACATGAGAATAAAACAACAGTGTAATAAAACACACCCCAAACCCCAAAAGGGAGAAGCTAAAGGGCACAAAATAAGTGCCCACTAGCTGCCCGTCCCACCCACCCAAGTAGAAGTTCTGAGAGGGGCAGGCTGGGGGAGGTCATAATATAGCAAGACTCCATTAGAAGAAACATTACTAAGGTGAGTAATTTTTCTTCAAACAACATGAAGTCTTGCTATATTATGACAGTAACAACTACACAGCAGTACCTCCATGGAGGAGGGCAGAACCTCACTTAGGAATAGGCTCTGAAGAACAGCTGTGCCAAACAGAGCATCTCTCCTGGCCTGGACATCCAGGGAGTAATGCTTGGTGAAAGTGTGTACCGTTTTCCAAGTAGCAGCCTGGCATATCTCTAATATAGGGATGTCTCTGGCAGCAGCTAGAGACGCAGCTGTTCCCCTGGTAGAGTGAGCTCTCAAGCCAGAGGGGGGATCTCTGCCCAGTTTCTGATAACAAAATTGGATACAAGAGACAATCCACCTGGCAACTGATCTCTTAGTGGCAGGTTTGCCTTTCCCAACTTCACCATAGGTAAGGAAAAGTTGGAGGGATTCGAACCTGTGACCTTTGGTACGCTCTACATAGTAACTAAGAGCTCTCTTAACATCCAGGCTGTGCAACGTCCTCTCACCAGAAGAGGAGTGATCAGTGTAAAATACTGGAAGGGAGATAGATTGGTTAAGATGGAAATCTGAAACCACCTTAGGTAAAAACTTCCTATTAGTCCTAAGGACTACCTTATCCCTGTGGAAAGAAATAAAGTCAGTTTCTACTGACAAGGCTTGCAACTCACTTGTCCGTCTAGCAAAGTGATAGCCACCAGAAAAACAGTTTTCCAAGTTAGATACTTAAGCTCTGCAGAAAACAGAGGTTCAAAGGGTTGCATTAACTGGGCAATACAAACATTAAGGTCCCAGGCAGGGGCGGTTCCGAAAGGGTGGATTAGTATGGAGTAATCCCTTAAAAAACTTGGAAAACACAGGGTGAGTGGAAAGAGGGATGGCTTTCCTGCTGAAACAAAAGCAGATACAGCTGCCAAATGGACTCTCAGGGTAGCTGGTCTGAGACCCAAGGAATTAAGATGGACCATGTAATCTAATACAATGGGCAAATCAGCAGATTCTGGGAAACATTTTTCCCAGCACACCAAATGGAAAACCTTTTCCATTTAGAACTATAAGTAGCTCCTAGTGGAAGGCTTTCTGGAAGCCTTTAGGATTTCAAGAACACCCTGAGAGAGGTGTAAATCAGCAACTCGAACTCCTCAAGAGCCAGGCCTTGAGGTTGAGGGATTTGAGGTCCGATACCAAACCCTTCCCTGGGCACAAGTTAATAGGTTGTGATTCCTGGGAGGCAAAGGGAAGATGGATTGTCAGTGACAGAAGGTGGGTACCAGGGCTGCCTGGCCCAATCCGGGCAATCAGAATCACCCTGCAAGGCTGAGATCTGATTTGACTAATACTTTGAATAGGAGAGGGAAGGGGAAGCATAAAGAAACTTCCGCTCCTAATCAGAGAAGGGCATCCAGGGGACTGAGCCCAGCACTGGAGGCCTGCAATAGAACAGAGGAAGTTGGTGATTGTCTGGGGCTGCAAAAGATCTATCTGAGGGGTGCTCCATCTGGCAAAGACTATCCCCAGCACTTGAGGATCCAGGGACCATCGTGATGGCCTGGGAAATCCTCTGAGAGCATCTGCTAGGGCGTTGTCCTTCCCTGGAAGATGAACTGCTATGAGGGAAGTGTTCAGGGAATAGGCCAGAGACCACAACTTCATTGCCTCGGTGCACAAGGTCGAAGACCGAGTGCCCCCCTGTTTGTTGATGTACCACATTGTTGTGGTGTTGTCTGTTCTGCTTGTATCACCTTGTTGTGGACAGATGCAGAAAATGCTTGAAGAGCTAAAAAGACAGCTCTGAGTTCCAGCAAATTGATGTGGAGCAGAGATTCCTGGGGGGACCACACTCCCTGAGTGGAAAGGTCGCCCATGTGGGCTCCCAACCCAGAAGGAAGCATCTGTAGTGAGAGTCAAATTGTGAGCAGGGGAAATGAAGGGACCCCCAATCTTAAGTGCTCTGATCCTGCCACCACTGGAGGCCTGGATCAAGGTTCGAGTCACTGGGACCAACTTGGAAAGGGGGTCTCTCCTCTGAGACCAATAGGTTCTCAAGTGAAACTGAATGTCTCTCATCTGAAATCTTGCTCCCTGCACAACAGCTGTGAATGCAGCCATGTGCCCCAGGAGCTGCAGAAAGTGTCTTGCCGGTCGAGAGACCTGCAGAGTGAAGGAAGAGGCCAGAGCCACTAAATTCGTCACCCTTTCTAAGGGAAGAAAAGCTCTGGCTAGCTTTGTGTCCAACTCTGCCCCTATAAAGGTGAGTACCTGGACTGGTTCCAGAACCGACTTTGGCAGATTGTAGAAAGCCCAGGAGGTGAGAAGCTGCTGGGTGACTTGCAGGTGAGATTTTACCTGTTCTGGGGACTGGCCTACAATGAGCCAATCGTCTAGATAGGGAAAACAGCAATCCTTTGCCTCTTAAGTGGGCCACTGCCACTGCCAGACACTTTGTGAATACCCTTGGGGCAGAGGTGAGGCCGAAGGGCATTGCTCTGAACTGGTAATGACCTGAGGTAGTTGAATCTGAGATACTCGATGGGAGCTTCTGATTAGGACGTGAAATAGGCATCCTTGAGGTCCAGGAGGCTAACCAGTTCCCTGGCCTAAGGAGAATAAAATCATTGCCAGAGTTACCATTTTGAACTTTGGTTCAAAGATGCTTGTTCAGATATCTGAGGTCTAATATGGGCCGCCATTCTCCTGTCTTTTTGGGGTAAGGAAGTATCTGGAATACAGACCTCTGCCCTGGTGCAGGGGAGGAACCCTTTCCACTGCTCTGAGAGCCAACAGGGTTGAGACCTCTGCTTCTAGAGCAAGGGTCTCTGAAGCACTTGCAGGTAGAAAAATCTGGCTCTCAACTTGGGAAACTTTTGAGCTGAGAACCAGACCCTGACTTACTACTTCCAGAACCCACTTGTCTGAGGTTAAGAAGCCCAGTTCTGACTGAAGTAAGCCAGCCTGCCTGCAGGGAAGGAGATCGGCCCTGGGCACCCCATCAGGTGCCTGCTTAGCAGTGCTTTAGGCTGAGGGGTGGGAGCAGGCCTGCCCACCCCTCGTCTGCCTCTGCCTCTGAAGAAGCCCTCTGAGCATAGGGCAGGAGGCCTGAGTCTGATAAAAGGCCTGTGAAAAGGCCTACCCCTACCCCTAGGGTATGCCTTTGGGGAGTGGCTTGCCGCTCCTTAGCTTGAGCACTTTGTAAGTAGTCCTATATTCATCCATCTTTTCATGTAATTCTCTGTCTGCTCCCCAAACAGAGAATTTCCCACCTAGGAAAATCCATAGCCTTAGTCTGGGTATCCTGTGATGAGCTAGTACACCTGAGCCAGGCTAACCTACAAAAAGCTACAGATGTGGCCATGACCTAGAGAAACATCATTAACATCCACAGCAGCATGAAACTGTACCTTAGAAGCCTCAATGCCATCAGCAGCCACCTGTTCTAGTTAAGCTAGCCAGCTGGCCATGGGCTTGCTTGGCTAATTCCATAACAGTATCCCATCTAGATTTCTGATACCTAGCTACATAAGCCATATAATTTGCTTGCCTGAGTCCCAGAGGGCTGCCATATACTGTTTTTTAGCCATGGCATCAATCTTCCTGGAATCCTTGTCAGGAGGATGAGCCAGGAAATATTAACTTTATCACAGGCTGCAGCCTGAACTACCTAACATGACTGCATTGCTGAGAATTCTGTATCAGGACCTGACATGTACCTTCTGTCCATCTTTTTATCTACAGGAGGCACAGAATTAGGAGCTTTAAAATTTTATTGTTTGCTTCCTAAAGACTTATGCAAAGGAATAGACAATCTCCTAGACTCTGGAATATCCATCATTTCTACAAAATCAGGCTCCTCTTGCTCATCCACAGCTTCTTCCAAGGGAAGCTGGAGGGTTTCAGCAACTTTTTTGTAAAACATAAAATGAGATGGGGACTCAGATAGCATAGGGGGAGATTCTAAAGGTCTGTCTGGGGAAATGTCCGGTTCAATGGGCACACCCAGACCTTCCCAGCCACATTCATACTGTTCATAATCATCCTCCCCCTTCATATTCCTGAACCACTGGAACCGGACGAACCGACCTTTTGCCAGATAGTGGCGGTTCGGACGGAACCTGAGACAGTGACTGGACAATTTGTATGGCTTTTGCTATCTCTGCAGCAGTTGGAGAAGGATTTTGGACTCCAAACCTGCTGACTTTCTTGTTTTCTTTACTGGAACTGGTTCCTCAGAACCAGCTTTTCTTTGCCGAGAAGTCTCGCCTGGTCAGAGGGCACTCCCTCGGTTCGGTTGGCACCGAACCGGGCTGGCCATCCGGGTCAGCGGACTTTTTGGCCTCTCGTTCCCTGAGCCTGCTCAATCTCTTTTCCAGGGTGGCTGCAGGGAAATTCTTACATATCTGGCAGTCTGACTGGAGGTGGTCAAACCCCAGACAATAGACACATGTGGTGTGTGGGTCAGCCTTGGCAAAGGCTTCCCCACAGACATCACAGTGTTGAAACCCAGTGGGCCCGGTTTTTCTTTTGGGTTTCTCAGACATAATGCCAGCCTAACCAGAAAACTTGCCCTTTAAACGGCAGTGCCAGGCAAGACACCCTTATCGGTTCCCAACCGTGTCACGGGTATTGGAAAAAACCGTAATAAAATCCATTTTTTTTAGAACCAATAAGAACCGAGAACCGCACTCTAAAATGTTAAAACTTTAAAATTAATGAGTTTTAAACCCAGCTGATCGGTTCAAAACCGAACTGATAAACTTACAAGTTCCACACAGACAAAACCTTTTAATTACTTACGATTACCACAGACAGAGCTTGAACCGAATGGTTTTGCGGTTAAAATAAAACTATTCTCGGTTGAATCGGACCGAGAAAACACTGTTTAAACCGAGAAATGAACCGGGCAGTAGGAGAAATCTCCGGAGCAACTGTTCACTGAGGTGGAGTAAAGAATCTGACAGTTCAGGTTTGAAATTACACAGATAGAGCTGCTTCTTAGAGCTCGTGCTCAAAGTTCTATTTTGGAATGGTATTAACCATTTCACCTCCGGAGCAGTTCTAGAGCTGGATCAAACTGCTACTGTCATACTATAGCAAGACTTCATGTTGTTTGAAAGGAGCGATCAGAATCATTCTCGCTCCTTCTGTGGTTAGTTTCTGCAATACATGAGGGACCAGAGGAATTGGGGGAAAAGCATAGACGAATCTGCCCTTCCAGTCTAGAGACAGGCGTCGGCTCAGAAGTGCCTCGCTCTGGAATGAGCGAGCAAAGGTGGGAAGTTTGCATTTTGGGAAGAGCGAACAGGTCTACCTGTGGAGTCCCCCAAAGATGAAAGATATCGTCTAGCACCGTTTGGTCCAATTCCCACTCGTGTGGCAGGGCAGAGGAGCGGCTTAGCTTGTCTGCCAGGGTGTTGTCAACTCCTGGAACATGAATCGCAGTGAGGTGAAGGTTGTGTTGAGTTGCCCAGTCCCAAACCCTCATTGCTTCCCTGCATAGAGTGTAGGATCGAGTCCCTCCCTGCTTGTTGATGTGCCACACCATGCACATGTTGTCCGTCTGGATGGCTAGGTGACCGGGAAGAATGTATTGGTGAAGGGTTTGGAGAGCATATAGTAGTGCTCGAAGCTCGAGCACACTGATGTGGAGAACTAGTTCAATCTGGACCATGATCCCTGGGTTGGTGAGGACCCAGATGGGCTCCCAACCTTAAGCCTGATCGTCTGTGGTCAGAGTCTGGGAGGGAGGATGACAGAAGGGGACCCCCCCGAAACAGGTTCTCTCGAACCATCCACCATTGCAAGTCTCGTGCCATCGGTGAGGAGATCAGAACTAGATGATCTAGGTCGTCTACAAGTTGGTCCCACTGGGAGCGAAGAGTCCACTGAGAGATCCTCATGTGGAGTCGAGCTCGGGGGACCGTCGGAACAACGGCCGCCATGAGCCCCAGGAGACGAAGAACCGACCTCGCCGGAACCCTCCTGCGTTCTGATAGCAGGGAAATCTGTGACTGAAGAGAGGCCGCCCTGTCCGGAGGCAGGAAGGCCTTGCTCACCGTCGTATCGAGGATAGCCCCGATGAACTGTAGTCTCTGGGAGGGATCCAGATGAGACTTGGAATGGTTGATGGTAATACCCAGGCCAGTAAAAACCTGCTGGGTGAGGGAGAGAAAATGCAGAAGCTCCTCCCTGGATGAGGCCACCAGGAGCCAGTTGTCCAGGTAAGGGAACACCTGTACTCCCATCATACGCAGGTGGGCTGCTACCACAGCCAGGCATTTGGTAAATACTCGTGGTGCCGAGGAAAGACCAAACGGGAGCGCCCGGAAGTGGTAATGGTCCCCCTGAAACACAAACCGAAGATACTTGCGGTGGGAAGGGTGAATGGGGATGTGCAGATATGCATCCTGCATATCCAGCGCACAAAGCCATTGACCCGGCCGAAGGAGGGGCAGAAGAGTCTGCAGAGAGAGCATCCTGAACCTTTTGTATTCCACGTAAAGGTTCAAGGAGCTGAGATCGAGAATGGGTCTGAGATCTCCCGTCTTCTTTGGGACCAGGAAGAAATGAGAATAGTAACCCGTCCCTTGAAGATGAAGGAGAGCGGGTTCTATGGCCCTCTTGCGAGGAGGGCAGAGATTTCTTCCCGGACCAAAGGAAGATGATCCCTTGTGTAGGACGACTTCAGGGGTGGGTGGCGGGATGGTTTCTGTAGAAACTCTATGGAGTGCCCTTCCGCTATAAGCTGGAGCACCCAAGAATCCGTTGTTATCCTCTCCCAACCCGGAAGGTGGAGGGAGAACCTCCCTCCTACCATTTCCTCCAGTGTGTCCGGAGGCGGTGGGAGAGGGGAGGAGTCAGGTGGTGTGGGGCAGCGCCGCAGCTGGGCACCCGCCGCTTTTTTGGGCGGGGGGCCTGGCGGCTGCGGCAGCCCGACGTTTGGTGGCCCGCCTTCCTTGGGGTTTCGCTTGTGGCCGACTGCGTCTGCGAAAAGGATGGCACTGCGGGTGATGGGGGCGGTACATGGAATCCATGGATTTCAGAGCCTTCCCCTTCTCTTGCAAGTCGGTGATGATGTCCTTGACATCACCACCGAAAAGCACCGACCCCCTGAAAGGTGCTTCCTGGATCACGGACTGCACCTCCGGGACCAAACCTGACATGCAGAGCCAGGCATGACACCGTAGACTCACGGCGAAAGCGGAGCTCCGCCCGGCAGTGTCCACTGCATCGTATGTCGTCCGCAGAATGTGGCGACTGGCCAAACGAGCAGAATGGACTAGATCGGCTAACTCCTGCTTGACTTGAGAGTCAGATAAGGAGTCAATTTTAGATTCCGCCTGGGTAAGGATGGCCTTCTGGTAATCCCCCATATGGGCGACGTAATTCAGGGCCCGAATTCCCAGTGTGGAAGAGGCGTAAATTTTTCTTCCATACTGGTCCAGGAGGCGAGATTCCTTATCCAGAGGAGACGAGCTTAGATGTTTGGGGTGCGCTGATCGGCCGTGAGCGGTGCTAATCACGACCGAATCTGCACGAGGGTGGGAGTCCAGATAGTCTACACCCTCTGGAGCCTGGTATAGCCTGTTAGACTTCCTAGGAAGTGGAGCTAATGCCGACGGTTGTCTCCAAATCGTGGAAACAAGGTGAGCATGAGGCTCGATCCAGGGTGGCACTAAAGTTGGGGCTGTCAGGGGCAGTTGTTCAGCGAGTTTAAGTCGCTGAGGATCTGGTTCCAAGGAGCGCCACTGATGAACTTCCTGTATTTTTCTGAGCAACTCCGTGAAGGAAGGATCCTCCAGAGGAGACTTCAGAGGGGTCCTCAGCCGGGGCTTAGACGGAGAGCAAGGCTCGTCGTCTCTCTCAGAGCATCCTTGGGAAGAGTCCGAGGAATCCGAGAGGGAAGAAGAATCGGAAGCAGAATAAGACTTCCTGACATGGCTGGGGGCAGGAACAGGTTCCTCGGGGGGTACCCCTGGACGCGTGTCCTGCCCCTCTCGAGATCCAGAGGGAAGGGCCCTGGAGTCTGGAGGCGGTGAGGGACTGTGCCTCCTCAGGCGTACAGGAGCCAGGGGCATCGCCGTTGCCGTAGGGCGGCTCTCTGCCTCCTTGGTGAGCTGGGCCTTGGCCTCAGCCCACCAGGAAGCCAGAGTCTCCAGCAGATCCACCGGCGGCCTTGGGGGCGGTGAAGGTGGAGGGGGAAAGGCGTACGGGTTGCACCCGTAAGGCAAGTATCCGAAACCCGGCTGCAGGAAAACTGGCACTGGGTACTGTGGCATCGGTTACTGCGGCGTCGGAGGGACCGGCGTCGGGTACTGCTGCACTGGATACTGCGGTCCCGTGTACGACGGCGTCGGATAAGATGGCGGGTACCCGGGCGCCGGAGGAGCTGCTGGAGCAGATGGCCCAGGTGGTGGCCCCACGGGCGGATCAACATTGAGAGGCCCGGAGGGTGCAGGGCCTGACAGAAGGGGAAAATCCCCTGACGGCGTCGGCGGGGCCAGCGTCAGGGCCAGCGTCAGATCCGGTTCCTTCGGAGAAGGGTCTGACAGAGGTGGAAGATCCCCCGCATCGGCCGGGGATGGGGGGGAGAAATCCCCGGGGTCAGGCTGGGGTGACTTGGGCTCCCCAGGCGGCAGCGAAGCTGCGAGGAACCGAATACGAGCGGGCATGGGAGGGTCCGTCGTGGGTTCCTCATCCGGCTCTGCGTCGAGGGCCGGCGTGCGACAGGGCTACTTCGGCTGGCCAGGAGCTGGCATCCGTCTTATGGGGTCCCTTATCAGGCGGGCCGAGGAGGAGGAGCGGCCTGGTCTGAAGGGGACATGGTCATACGCCTCCCCGAAGGGTCGGGCGTCTTCTCGACCCTCTCCCGGTGGGCGGCAGATGAGCCGACGTCTGACTTATGGGAGTCGCCCACGCCAGTGAGCTGCAAGCCTGCGGCGAACGAGGCGGAGGCTTCATTTGCCCGGAGGCACCCGCAAGGCCAAAGCACGAGCCAGACGGGCGGGCCAAAGCCTCCTCCAAACCCTTGGAGGCTGCCGTCGGACGGTCCCCCGGAGGGGATGTTACCTGGGCCGCAACTCCGAGGAGGCCTTCTCCCAGTGCCTCTCCTTGTCCCGCTTTTTACGATGTCCTTCCGGAGAAGTGGACGCCTGCCTCAGCTTCTTCAACTCTTTCTCCATTGAAGACATCTTTTTCTTGAGAAGATGGGCTTCCAGGGACTGTTGGCGCCGTTTACGGGTAGCCGCGTTGAAGTTGAGGCAATGCTGGCACTTGTCGACTGGGTGGTTGGGGCCTAGGTAGAAAAGGCAGAGGGAATGGCCGTCCTTGTGTGGCAGTTGGGCACCGCACAAGTCGCACTTGTTTTTGTGCTCGGAGGGTGTAGGGGACGACATACACCTGACGATAGAAGAAAAGAATCATTTTAATTTTCGGTAAAACCGACAAAAGGGTAGGGCTGATGAAGCACAAACTTTTCCACGAGGCGCTGCACAAGCTAACGGCAGGAATGAACTGGAAGGCGGGCGTCCGGGACCGCCCCTTTATACTGACGTCGTATGTACGGTCACCTGGCGTAGGGGCGGTCCCTACGCCAGGGACTGATAGCTAGAAATTTTTCTGTGGGGTCCTGCCGCCGGCCGGCGTCAGTCCTATATGTAATTACCTACTGCAAGAGCCCTCTCGAAGTAAGATCTGATTTCTCTGGCTCCCCACACATTGTGATATTAAACCACACTGTTTGGTGATCGCTGTCTGCTACTGGGTCCTCCACCTTTATTTCCCTTACTGCCTCCCCATTCGACAACACCAGATCTAAAGTGTTCTTTAGCCTAGTAGGTACACTAACCAACTGTGTCAGGAGACCCTCCTAGATTGCGTCCAGGAGCACTTGCTCCCTAGCACTGCAGGTGGCCGGAATGCTCCAGTCATTCCCCCGGCAAGTTGAAACCCCCCACGATGACCACCTTTCCTTTTCTACATACCTTTCTGATTTGTCCTACTAATTCCCTGTCAAGCTCCTCAGCCTGGGATGGTGGCCTGTATACCACCCCTAACCTCAGTTTCCTATCCCTTGAGTCTCGGAGCTGCAGCTAGATTGCCTCTGTTCTCCTTTCTTCACCCTTGTCCCTTGTGCATTTGATCCTGTCCCTCACACAGACTGCCACCCATCGCCCCTCCCTTCCTTATGATCCTTCCTGTATACTTTGTATCCTGGGATTGCCAGATCCCAGCCCCAGTGCTCAGTTGCCCACGTTTCTGTGACAGCTGCAATATCCACCCTCCACACTGCTAAGAGTGCCTGTAGCTCAGCAGAGTCGTTGCCTAAGCTTCTTGCATTCAGTGAAACCACCATCCATGCTGCCCCTTCCCTTCATTGGCCTCCATTTCCTTCCTTCTACTTCCTCCTTTTTCAGCCACCCCGAGTCATTCCCTACTAGCCTGGGAGGGTAGGCTATGACTCCACCCTATTGGATCCCTGCCTACCTGCTGTCCACTTGCCACCCCCCCCATCTAATTTAAATCCACCTTTGTCGCAATATACCTCCCCAGTCTTTGCTTTAATACCTCCTTCCCCACTCAAGTGCAGCCTATCCCTTGCAAACAGATTGTTATTATAGCAAGTACTGCCCCAGACACCCACAACCCCTATCCCTTAGTTTGACACCATTCTACCAACCATGTGTTCAACTCCCTAATCCTCTCCTTTCTAACTGTGCTTGCAAAGGGTACTAGGAGCACTTCGGAGAATGCCACAGACTCCCCAGTCTCTTCACACAACCTTCCCACTTCCTCAGTCCTCTCCTTTGTTACCTCTACCATTTCCCCCACTAGGTCATTTGTCCCCACATGTACCACAAAATGTGTGGTTTCCTCCTATCCCTCCTTACGCACCTTGCCTGTATTGCCATGTCTGCCTTTAATCCTGGTATGGACTCCACCCATATCTGACTGTGCCTCTGCCCCTTGCTGCCCCATCTGATCCCCTTGAATATGGAGTCCCCCAACACTAGTACACCTCCCTCCTCTTCCCTTGTGCCCATCGCCACCACCCCACCCAGGCACTCATTTCTGGGGCCACTCAATACTTTGCTTTTACAGTGTGTCCCAGTGTCTTCCTCCCTGCCCTTCTCAACTGAGACTCCTCCCCCTCCTCCTGTTTGACTGCCAACCTTCCGCTCCCTCCTCATCTCTCAGAGTATTATCCCTCCCCCTGCCATGCCATGCTCAGTCTCTCTACTAATAATGCCCCTCTATCCCTTCTCTTTGTGAGTACTATCCCTTGTGCAACCTGGCTAAGGTGAAACTCCGAAAAAACAGATTACTCACCTGTAACAGTAGTTCTAGGAGTAGTATATGTTGTTCATCCACACTCTTTGGCATGTCCCTTTCCCCTTTAAGGATCGCCGGAAGTCGTCAAGCTGGCTCCTCCCACCCACCCGGGTGGTATAACCCTCAGCTCTGCCCCATGATGCTAGATCTTAGCCCGCTGGAAGCCAGGTGTTGTGCATCCGCAGCCGGAGACGTCGGGTGGGTCCGTGTGGATGAACAACATATACTATTCCTAGAACTACTGTTACAGGTGAGTAACCTGTTTTTCTAGGATCGTGGATATGTTGTTCATCCACACTCTTTGGCAGACTCCTAGCAGTTCTCCGGGAGGAGGGAGGCAAGGCACACACACCCTATTTAGGACACAGAGATTGGAGAATTGAAGCCCCAAAACCAGCATCCTGGTGTGAATCAAGGTCAATGTGGTAATGGGTAATGAAGGTGTTTGCTGACTTCCAGATAGCAGCCCAGATTTCCTGGATAGGGATGTCCCCAGAAGCAGCCACCGATGCAGCGGTATGGTGGGTAGAATGAGCTCTTATCCCTCTGGGAGGCTCCATGCCCACTAACTCATAGCACAGACTTATGCAAGATGTAATCCACCTTGCAATGGTCCATTTTGCTGCAGATCTGCCAGAAGTGGCTTCAGCATAGGTGAGAAACAGCTGGCAAACCTCTCCCCGAATTTCCACAGTCCTCTCCTTATAATAGGAGAGATCTCATCTCAGGTCCAAAGTATGGAGCCTGCACTCGGCCTCCGAGGTGTAATTAGGGTAGTATATTGGCAAAGTTAACATCTGGTTAAGGTGAAACTCTGACACCACCTTCGGAAGGAATTTCAGGTGGGGGCATAGGACAACCTTGTCACTGTGGAAGACCAGATAAGGGGAGTCCAGCAAAAGCACCTGGAGCTCCCCTGTCCTTCTGGCAGACGTGATAGCCACCAGGAAGGCAGTCTTCCATGACAAGTGTGACAACGCACACTTGTGCATTGGTTTGAATGGCTTACACATGAGCATTGCCAGTACCAGCAGTAGATCCCACAGAGGTGGAGGTTCACGCACTGGAGGGGACATGTGATCCAGGCCTTTGAAAAAGCACCCGACCACTGTCTCCTGCACCAACGTCAGCTGACCAGCTCATGCCTGGTAAGAAGAGATGGCTGCCAGGTGCACCCTAAGGGTTGATGACCGAAGACCCCCTTTGGACAGAGACCAAAGGTAGTTGAGAATGTTAGCCACTGGACAGGACAGAGGGTCCAGGCCCTTGCCCTGACAACAAATGAAAAAACTTTTCCATTTGAAGGCATAACATTTCCTGGTTGATTCCTTCCTGGATGCCTCCTCCATGGTGAGGACATCCTCGGAAAGACCCAAAGCCTGGAACTCTAGCCGCTCAGGAACCAGGCTGTGAGGTGCAGGGATTGAAGGTCCAGATGGTATACCTTCCCCTGATTGAGAAATATCAGGTCCAGGCATGCTGGAAGCCACTCCGGGGGCCTGCAGCTGAGGCTGAGGAGATCTGGATACCAGAACTGGCAAGACTAGTCTGGGGCTACCAGAATCACCTTTACCTTGTCCCTCCTCACCTTGAGGAGCAACTTGTAGATCAAGGGAAATGGAAGGAAGGCATAGAGGAGGCCTGGGGTCCACGGCCTCGAGAAGGCATCCCCCTGCATTGAGCCCTACTGAGGGAGGCGGGCATGATACAGCCTCAGCTTGGTGTTTTCCCTGGAGGCAAACAGGTCCACCATCAGTTTGCCCCAGTGGGAGAACAGGCTGTAAGCTGCCTCTGGATGGAGAGACCACTTGTGGGATGTCTCACCTAAGCGACTGAGAGCATCCGCCAGAAGGTTTGAGGCTCCTGCCATATGGATGGCTAGGAGATCCGCCTCCAAATGGCAACGAGGGTCCAGATGTGGAGCGCCTCTCTGCAAAGCAGATGGGAGTGCATGCTGCCCTGTCTTTTTAGGCAGTACATGGTTATGGTACTGTTCATCTGGACTTGAACCACTTGACCCCGGAGCTGAGGAGCGAAAGCTGACAGTGACAGTTTGACTGCTCTGAGCTCCAACAGGTTGATGTGGTATCGGGACTCCTCAGGGTTCCAGAACCCATGGGCCCTTCTGTACTCCATGTGGGCTCCCAAGCCCATTACAGAGGCATCAGTTGTGAGGACAGTCATTGGCTCGAGCGGACAAACGGGGTCCCTTCCTGCAACTGGTCTGGGGTGGTCCACCGTTGGAGAGCATCCCACATCTTCTGGGTTACAGTGATCAGCTGGTCGAAATGATCATGGCACTGAGTCCATTGGGCAGCCAGCTTCTATTGGAAGGGGCGCATGTGCAACCAGGCCCAACGGGCCACTGAGGTGCACGCCGCCATGTAACCCAGAAGGCGCAGAAAGTCCTGGGCAGGGCACAATTGCCCAACCAGAAATGATTGGGCACAGAAGGAGAGAACCTTCACCCTGTCTGCCGGGAGCCAAGCTCTGGCTTGACGATAGCCGAGCTCTGCCCCAATGAAGCACATCACCTGGGAAGGCACGAGTTCTGACTTGGCCTCGTTGATCAGGAGGCCGAGTTGGGAGTAGGTCGGAAGGTCAGATCCCTGGACCTCTCCACCTCCTGTTGGGTGGGACCTGCTAAGAGCTAATCGTCGAGGTAGGGATAAATCCTGACCCCCCCCAAACGCCTGAGATGGGCTGCCACCACTGCAATGCATTTGGTGAAGTCCCGTGGGGCCGATGACAGGCCAAACGGCATGGCTCGTAACTCGTATAGGGTCCCTTCGACTCTGAAGCAGAGGAACTGCCAATGAGACAGACGGATTGGGATGTGAAAGAACACTCCCTGCAGATCCAGTGAACAGAACCACATATTTCGCTCCAAGGATGGTATGATCTGAGACAGAGTGACCATCTGAAAGGTGTGTGACCTGAGATACTGATTCAGGTCGTGCAGATCTAGAATGGGGCGCCAGTCCCCCATCCGCTTGGCCACCAGGAAGTACCTGGAGACAAAGCCTGGGTCTGCTGGGGGCTCCGCCACTGGAGCTACTGCCTCCTTGAGAAGGAGCTGAGCGATGCCATCTCAGAAAGCCAACTGAGTCTGGATGGATACTCTTTCCTCCTGAGGGGCGCAGGCTCGGCTTGGAGGGTACTGCTCGAATTCCAGAGACAGTCCCTGATGACCACCTTGAGAATCCACCTGTCCGTAGTGATAGCGTACCAGATGGAAAGGAAGTGTTTGAGCTGGCTCCCCATGGGAGGACCCAGAACTGCCATGATGGGAGAGGGGGAGGCAGCCCCCGTGCCGTCACTGAGCAGGCTTGGAGGAGGAGGAGGATCCAGGACCTGAACCTCAGCCTCCTTTACGGGCCTGGGAGGAGCCAAGCTTGAGCATGCTGCTGCTGACCTCCTTGAAAGGAGGACTCCTGGGCCACAGGGGAAGAGTGCAGAAAAGGCTTCTTCTTCTTCTGCTGTTTCTTACTGCAAGGACCTTTTGCAGAAGTAGCATCCAAGGTGGCACTGGACTGCTTGATGGGCTGAAGGTGACCAGCCACTTCTGAGCCAAAGAGATCGGTACCCAGGAAAGGCATGTCAGCTAGATTATGCTGAGTATCTGCCAGGAAGGAGGAGAGTTTCAGCCAAGCCCTGCAGAGAGAGGCAACTGCAGCTGCCATGGAGGGGGCACAAGAATCTCCAATGTCCAGGGCTGTCTGAAGCTGCTGTTTGGCAACAGCCTGGCCCTGATCCTGGAGCTTCTTGACCAAAGTCTGCATGTCTGCGGGGAGGTGTGGGAGGACTTCATCCAAAGATCCCAAAAGGGCATGCGAGAAGTGTGCCATGATGACGGCCGAACTTGCCTGACGAAGGCCTAAGGAGGAGGCCGCACAGACCTTCCGAGTCGAATGATCCAAAAGCTTGGATTCCTCTTTGGGAAGTCAGTCCATGTCTGCAGAACTGCCAGTATGCCTGAACACAGAGGCGGTCACCAGGCTCTCGACTGTATGGTGCTCTGTGAACACTGCAAGGGACCTCATAGGCACCACATACTTGCAGGCCATGTGGGCAGATGGAGCTGGGCAGGAGGCAGGGCACTGCCAGAGTTCTAGAGCCAGGCCAACTATGGCCTCGGCCACTGGAAAGGCCTCCATCGGGGTATCCCCTCTCAGGAGAATGTCCGTGAGAGGGCACTCCGCCTTTCTCTGGATAGATTCCAAGGGCATCCCTGTGGACTCAGAGATGAAGCGAAGAATGCCGTGAAAAGACAAAGGACCACCCTCCGTCTCTATCCCACCAGCCGATTCGTCATCCCCAGGATGAGAACGTAAGCTGGTCTGATACGAATCTGAAGAGTCCGGATACAACGGTTGACCACCGAGGTCACCTTCGACCCGCCGTGGGTGGTCCGGGGTGACAGTGACTGAGAGACGCTGGGGAAGCCCGGTATCTTGTTGGTCTCCCTTGGAAGGAGCCCCTCCCACAGGGTGCTTGGGTGGCAGTTCCACCAAGATTGGTGGAGACCGGTAAAGGCCGAACCGGGGGTTTCATTGGCTCCGCGGGTGGAGGAACTATTTTAATCGGCTTCGAAGGAGTCGGCTCCGGCCTGAGAGGCGAAAGCCAGGTCATGGCCGGGGTTGGAGCTGGAGTCGGCTTGTTCCAGGTCAGAAATAGCTGTTGCCAAATGAGGTCCTTGTAGCGCCAACAGAGTTTCTGCAGGAGCCTCTTCTCATCAGAGGAGGACGAGGACGACCGATGGCATCGCCTCTTCTTAGAGCATTTATGGCTCTTCCTCTGCCTTTTGGTTGAGGGGGTCCGAGACCTCGACCGAGATCGGATGGGCTGATTTAGTCGGTCGGGAGACACCGGCAGGACCGTAGTCTTCCCGGGGTCGGGGACCACTTCCACGATGGGATTCTCTGCAGGCAGGGTCTCCTCGTCAGGGAAAGAAAGGACCGGAGTCCAATCCAGAGAGTCGGTCACAATGGGTTGATTGGGTCGATCACTATTTCGACCTCGTCAATCGATTGCTCGGTCGACTGGCCAGACAGCAAGGCCGAAACCACCGGTCAGAGGTGGATCTCGACTACAGTCAAGACTGCCGGTTCCTGAGACCGAGATCTCTCCTGATTCCCAAGAATGTCTTCGTCGAGATAAAGACAATCCCGGGTCCTTTTCCTGCTTACGGGACAGAAGAGGAGTGTGAGCCCACAGGCACCTCCCCCTTAGTCGGGAGAGACTGGCACAACTCTCGGGAAGAACCCAAGAAGGTTGAGCCCAGGTTGAGCGGAACAAAGAAGCTCCAGGAAGAAGATTCTGTGACCCAAGCCGCTTCTTCCTCGAAGGCATGCAAACTCTCCAACTGTTCGGCAGATCCCGGCGCAGGAAACAGCACCACCGAGCCTCCTTAGATTTCACTGTAGGGTTCCCTTTTCTGGCTTCCCCAACTTCAGGCGTGCGAGGCAGTCGCCGGGGCGTTGGGGTGAAAGCCAAGCAGAAGCTGCAGTTCGAGTGTCATAGCCAACACCCAGGCAGTAAACGTGACGCGGTGTAGGATTTGGCATGACATTTTCTGGCGCGACGAAAGCACCGCTTCAAACCGGGGAAGACTTGTCTTCCATAATCGAACTTAAAGAGTCACGATCGCTAACAAGAATTAGATGAAGTTTCGGAATAACTGAAGGATTAGAAGTCAGGGCCTACAAAATGCAGGAGCACGAATGAGGCAACCTGAATCTTCCAGCGGAAAGGAAGATCTGGCATCATCATGGGGTGGAGCCAAGGGTTATACCACCCAGGTGGTTGGGAGGAGCCAGCTTGAAGACTTCCGGTGATCCTTAAAGGGGAAAGGGACATGCCAAAGAGTGTGGATGAACATCATATCCACGATCCTAGAACAAGCTTCAGAAGGAACTTCAGGTTGGGATAAAGGACAACTTTGTCCTTGTGGAAGACCAGGTAAGGAGACTCCACTGAGAGCGCCTGTGGCTCACTGATACTTCTGGTGGAGGTGATAACCACCAAGAAGGCATTCTTCCATGACAGGTGAGACATAGGTCAGAATGGCTTGCCCAGAGCATCGTCAACACCAGCAGCAAGTCTCAAGGTAGAGGTGGTTTATGCACTGGAGGGGACAAGTGGTCCAGGCCCTTAAAAAACACCCAACCACCTTCTCCTGCACTATTGTTGGCATACCAGCCGGTATGCAGAGATGGATGCTAGGTGCACCCTGTGGGTCATCGACCAGAGGCCCAACTGAGCAAGGGACCAAAAGTAGTCCAGGATTCTCGTAACTGGGCAGGATAAAGGGTCCAGCTCCTTGTCCTAACACCAAATGGAAAACCTTTTCCATATCTGAAGGCATAGAACCAGTGAGTGAACTCCTTCCACGAGGTCTCGACAACATAGAGGACCTTGTCGGAGAGACTCAAAGCCTGGAACTCTAGCCACTCAGGAACCAGCCTGTCAGGTGCAGGAATTGAAGGTCCAGATGGAGGACCTTTCCCTGGGAGCCTGAAAGCAGGTCCAGGCAGAAAGGAAGATACCACGAAGGCCTACTGCTGAGGCTGAGGAGATCTGGGTACCAAAACTGGTGCAGTCAGTCCAGAGCCACCAGGATCACCTGTGCCTTGTCCCTCCTCACCTTGAGCAGCACTCTGCAGATTAGGAGAAAGGGAAGGAAGATGTACATGAGGCCTGGGGTCCAGGGCCTTGAAAAAAAGGCATCTCCTGGCAATGTCCCACATTGAGGGGAGTGGGCACAAAAAAGCCTCAACTTTGCTTTCTTCCTGGAGGCAAACAGGTCGACCTGGGGGTGCCTCACTGGGCAGATGGCTGACTACCTCCTGGTGAGGGGACCACTCGTGTGACACCTCGGCTACTCGACTGAGGGCACCCGCCAACTGGTTGGAAACACCGGCCACATGAATCACCAGAAGGTCGGTGTTCAGGCTGTGAACAAGGGTCCCGATGCGAAGAGCTTCCCGATACAGTGGAAGGGAATGCATCCTGCCCTGTTTGTTGAGGTAGTACATGGTCATCCTATTGTCCATCTGGACCTGTATTATCCGACCCCAAACATTCGCAGCGAATGCTGTCAGGGCCAGGCGTACTGCCTGGAGCTCTAGCAGGTTGATATGATAGCGAGACTCCTCAGAGTTCCAGAGCCCGTGGACTCTGTGGACACCAAGGTGGGTGCCCCGATCCAGTCGGGATGTGTCGGTCATTAGTGGCCTTGGGCGGAAAAAGGGGACTCTTTCCTGGAGATGTTCCGGGACTAGCCACCTTTGGATGGCATCCTACATCTGCTGGGTCACCGAGACAAACTGGTCAAGGTGACTGTGGCACTGAGACCACTGCTGGGCCAGCCCCCATTGCAGGGAGCGCATCCTTCAGCTGGCCCAACTGGTGGTCGGGCACACCGCCATCAGTCCCAGGAGGTGCAGAATGTCCCAGGCAGCGGGGGTTAGGTACTCCACCCGGTCCGCTGGCAACTGGGTCATAGCCCGGTATGAGTCGAGCTCCGCCCTAATGAACTGAATCACCTGAGATGGAAGGAGTTCTGATTTAGCTTCGCTGACCAGGAGGCCAAAAGCCATGCAGGTCTGGTGGGTCAGATCCCTGGACCTCTCCATTTTCAACCTGGAGGGAACTCGCGATCATCCAGTCGTCCAGGTAGGGATACACCCGGACCTCCCTGCACTGCAGGAAGGCTGCCACTACTGCAATGCACTTGGTGAAGACCCTGGGTGCCGACGAGACACCAACTGGCATTGCCTGGAACTTGTACAGAGTCCATTCTGAGCAGAATCAGAGGAACCGGCAGTGGAACAGGCAGATGGGAATGTGCAGGAAGGCGTCCTGAAGGTCCAAAGAGCAGAAACACATGTCCTGCTCGAAGGACGCAATGATCTTGTTCAGAGTGACCATAAGGAACTTGCGAGGCCGCAGAAACTGAATGAGGTCGTTCAGGTCAAGAATGGGGCGCTAACCCCCCAGTCTGCTTTGGAATCAGAAAATATCTGGATATGAACCCTGGGCCGGGCTTGGTGTCCTGGACACGAACCACCGTCTCCTATTGGTGGAGGATGTCCTTCCGTAGGGTGGACAACATTTCCAAGGGCACCATGTTCTCCCACAGAGCATGGGCTCAGCTCAGTGGAAGAGCCTCGAACTCCAGAGGCAAACCGCGACCGACCACCTCGAGGACCCACCTGTCCGAGGTAATGGTGGACCAGGCAGAAGCTAAGTGGTGGAGCCGACCCCCCATGGGATGGCCTAGGACTGGCGGGACAGGTGGGAGTGGGCAGCCCCTAGCCCGTCACTTCACGGGCTTGGATGTGGCTGAGTGGCAGGCCGAGGAAGCCGACAGCCCTCTCCCTCCGGACTGTCTAGTGGTTGAGGAGGAGGGCTTAGACTGAGAGCGCCAGGCCTGCTGTTGCTGTGCCACTAGGGGTGGGATGAGTTGGACCGCAGGGGCAGAGGAGGGTCAAAACTGAAAGGGCTTCTTTTTCGGCTTTGGTCCCTTGACCTCCTACTAGGCGGAGGTGATGGAGTCCAGGGTAGCACTGGACTTCTCAATCCGAGTGAGATGGCCATCTACCCCAGGCCCAAACAAATCCATGTCCAAGAAGGGCACATCCGCCAGCTTGTGCTGGGTATCCGTTGTGAAGGTAGAGATCCACAGCCAAACTCTGTGGCACATAGACACTGCAGTGGTCACTGATCTGGTGCAGGAATCGCTAATGTCCAGGGCCATTTGGAGCTGTTGCTTGGCAACCGCACAGCAGTGGTCCTGGACCAACCTGACCTGGGTCTGCAGGCCGGCCAGGATCCGTGGGATAACTTGTTCCAGGGTGACCAACAAACCGTGACTGAAGTGGGCCATGCAGAGAGCAGCACTAGCCTGCCAAAGGCTGAGGGAGGAGGCCACGTAAACCTGCTTGGCCGCGTGATCCTGCTTCTTAGACTCTCTGTTGGAAGGCTTGTCCACATCGCCAGTTACCAGAGTGGCAAAAGACTGAGTTCGAAACCAAACCCTCAGTCAAAGGACGATCGGTGAACCTGAACAATAACCCAATAGGGACCACATACTTGCGGACCATACGGGCCGATGGAGCGGAGCAAGAAGTCAGATGCTGCCACAGCTCCAGAGCTGGGCCAAGAATGGCTACTGCGACGGAGAAAGCGACTCCTAGAGAATTGTCCCTGTCGAGGAGCTCTATCAAAGTGTACTGAGCCCGCTTCTGGATAGGCTCCAGCAGGGTCCCAGTAGACTCGGAGATAAGGCAGGTCCTTCATCCACCAGAGGTTCCTCCCCAGAGTCCCGGTCAAAGCCCGGGCTCCAACTGGAGTGCATCAAAGAGGTCTTGAATTCCAAGGATTCCTCGAACACTGGCTGAGCCCCCGAATCCTCAACAACTCAGTGGGGTTCATCGGTGTGAGACGCTGTGGCCGACAGCCAAAGGGGAAGCCCAGTTGCCGATCAAGCCGACGTAGAGGGGGCCCATCCTTGGGCAGAATAGGAGGAGGCTCCACTAGAATGGTTGGAGAAGTCAGAATCGGCTGAGCTGGAGGCGTCGGCACAGGCTGGGGTGGCGGTGTCTACAGAAGCACCAGAGGGGGCAGAGGAGCTAGCAAGGGCCTGCTGCCAGATGAACTCTTTGTATCGATGCCACATCTTACAGTGGCACCGATCCTCCCCCAAAGAGGAGGAGGAGGAAGAACAGCATAGACAATGTCTCTTGCCCAAGTGCCGAGAGCAGGGCCGACGGTGTCGGGAACTGCTTGACCTCGAGCTACAAGACCTCAACTGCTGGGGTGTCTGAGGAGAAGCTGGGGCCAGCGAAACATGCCATGGAACCCCCGACTGGTCAGGCTCCATCAGGGTGGGGTTCAGATCGGCAGGCTGCTCCAACCTGCCTTGGGAGAGAACAGGCAGGACTGGGGTCCTGGAGAGGAAATCCTCCCCCTTGTCCAGTGACAATGGGTTGACCTCCTCAAGAAAAATCTCAACTGCCTTGTTGGCCCGCATGTCAGCCAACAGGCTCGATGGGGATGCTGTGGGGCCAGAGGTTTGGGCAGACGTTTCGGCTGAAGCTGACTGTTCAACAGTTGTCAAGCTAGGAGAAGTGCAGAAAGCCGAGGCCCTAGAGTCCTCGTGGTCCCACAAACAGTGGGATTTCTTCAACTCAGAATCTCTTTTCTTAAAAGATTTCAACCCTTGGGAAGGGCACTCCCCTAGGGTTGGAAGAGACTGGCAAAGATCTCTGAACTCTCCAGTGAGCGAGGTGCCAATACCAGCAATGAAGGCAGGCACAGACAAAGTAGCCACAGCGGCCTGGGCCACAGATTTCTCAAGGGCAGCGAGTTGCTCAGCCAAGCCCACCACAGTGCAGAATGACAAAACTAACAGACAGGCATCCTTGGAGCAAATCAGTGGGTCCCATTTGTCTGGGCACCACAGGAGGAGACAGGCATAACAGTCCTCCAATGTTGGGGGGAGACGACAAAGGCTGCAGGGCTGCGGATCGTGGTCGATGCCCAAATAATAAACACACAATGTGCGCAGATCAGTGCACAACATCTGCTGGCCACAAGGGCACCACTTAAAACTGGGGCCTGATTTAGGAGTACCAGATTCCATAATCAGGGAAAAATAGCTTGAAGACACAAAGGTTTAGATTAGGGTCTACATCAAGCATGCAGCTGCGATGGAAGGAACGTGATGCTTCCAATGGAAAGGAAAATCTGACATCACGGGGTGGTGCTGAGGAGGATATCACCAGGGTGGGTGGAAAGAGCCTGCTTGAAGACCTTCCAGCAAAACTTAAAGAGAAAGGATATTGCTCAAGTGTGGATAAGTACACCATATCCATGCCCCTAGAACTCTGTTAATATAATGCATGAATCCTAACTATTGTAAGGTGCCTTAACTGAAATGGTTAGAGGCTACAACTTATATTTGAGGATGGCTTTCATTAAAATGTTTCACAATGGCCTGTGGCTTATATCCAGGACAGCTTCTATAAAAAAATAAGCAGTAGTTCTAGGCACCACTGTAGGTATCATTTTTCGGGTAAGACAAACCATTTCCCTACTGCCCATTGTTGTTGGTGGTTCAGATGTTTGTTAAAGATCCCATGAAACTTTTTAAAAGAGAATAGGATCATCTCTGTGTCTGTCCAGCAGTACCTATTTTGGCAAAGCATGTTTCAATTCAACTGTATGTTACTGTGTATAGGACAGTCACTAATAAGCACATTAAACGATGCTCCATTTACCTGTTTATAGTCAGTACAATATCCACTGCTTTGTAAAGCACTTTTAGATGCTTGGCGTAGTACAGGTATTATATCAAAACAAATCCCATTTCAAATTTCTGTAATTACAGAATTTGCTAGCCTCTGGAAGACAGAAATCTTGCTTGTAGAGCAGAAAGCAGCTAACTAAAAGAAGCTACCATTTTCTTACCGATTTAACACTTCCATCTCAGCAGGAGTGAGTGTCTGTTGATATTAAGTAGACAGATACTTTATTAGAAGTAGAAGGGGTCTTATTTAGGGTTAAAAAAAGAAAGTCAGTGTGTGTTCTGTGCTGGGAAGGGTACTGTATCAACTTACTTTTCTAAATCAGTAGGAGGAGAGAGAGCTTAATTGGGGGTGTGGCTTAGACAATATAAAAGCAGGTGACTCCAATTACAACTTCCTGTTGCTACCCTTTGGAGGACAGAAATCTTGCTTGTAGAGCAGAAAGCAGCTAACTAAAAGAAGCTACCATTTTCTTACTAATTTAACACTTCTATCTCAGCAGGAGTCAGTGTCTGTTGAGATTAAGCAGACAGATACTTTATTAGAAGTAGAAGGGGTCTTATTTAGGGTTAAAAATAAGAAAATAATGTAAGTCAGTGTGTGTTCTGTGCTGGGAAGGGTACTGTATCAACTTACTTTGCTAAATCAATAGGAGAGGGAGCTTAATTGGGGCTGTGGCTTAGATAATATAAAAACAGGTGACTCTAATTACAGCTTCCTGTTGCTAGCCTTTTTTGTTACTAATTGCACTCCATCCCACCCACGCTAAGCCAGTTCTACTTTTATAGCCACTGGATTTGACAGACAACAGGAACTTCCTGTTTGGCAGTAGGAAGGGAAGGATCATAGAGAAACATTAGTTTTGTCAACCCTAAAGTAAAAAAGTAGCTCGCTCTCCCACCCTAGCTGCTGGTGGTCTGACACTGAGCAAGGAAGAAGCAGGAGGCTACTGAAGAATATAGGAAGTTGTTGTCCCATAACAGGAAGGGTGAGAGTTGTAAGGAGAGGAGAGGAGAGAATAAGCATACAGAGAAACAGGAGAGGGGACACAAAATAACACATGATAGGAGTGGTGCAGTGCAATGGCTGTGGGGTGGCTTGGTTCCGGGAGACATTTTGGAAGCTGCAATGCTGCCCTATTTGGAGGCACCTCTCTGGTCTGAGGGAGGAGGTTGCCTGGTTAGGATTCGTGAAACCTCCTCCCCCACCCAGGGACCATCAGGGCCAATGCCACTACCTCAGAGGTGGCCAAGAAAGAGGAGAGGCTAGACCAGGGTGGTCTCAGGGAGGGAGAGGGTGGTGGAACAAAGTTGCATCCCTCCAGCTGTACCTCTCCACAATTCATATGCTGTTCTGGCAAAGAGTGGTTCCTCTATGGAGGCACCTGCAGTGGAGACCAAGGAGGATGCTGGGAACCTTCACAAAGGAGACCCACAGGAGGGAGGCATGGACCCCACAGGGAAGGAAACAACTTCTGGTGGGGGACTCAATCATTAGGGGGGTAGAAGTGGCAGAGGAAGGGGAAAGGGAGGTAAGGTGCCTCCCTGGCACCATGGCTTGGAGGGACAGGAAACAAATCCTCAGGATCATAGGAGCAGCTACACGAGGGAGAGAGCTGGATGTCACTGTCCACCTAGGGACAAATGACCTGGCTAGGAATGGGATCAGAGCAGTGCAGGGAGGGGCCTTAGACAAGTAGCGCATACGGTAACCTTCTCGGTGGTGCTGCCTGTCTATGGCATGGGTGATGCTAGGGTACTCCTCACCAGGGAATTCAATGAATGGTTGAAAAACTGGTGTGAAGCTCAGGGTTTTGGCTTCACTGGGGACTGGGGAGTCACCTGGAGGGATGCAGGCCTATACTGGTGCGATGGTCTGCATCTGTCCGGGGGGGGAACCAGGATCCTAGAGTGAGAAGGTTTAAATGCTTCATTGGAAGCATTTAAACTAGCCAAGGGAGGCACTGAAAGGAGCAGGAAATCCCAGCCTCCCCACAAAACACAGTAATTAGTGAGGTAAACACCAAGGTAGAGAAGTCATTAGGGAGCAGGACAGGGTAAATGTAAAAAAAAAGGCAAAGGCAGTAGGACAGGGATGGGGCTAAAGGGGTAAGGCCAAAGAAAAGTGGAGGTGATGAGTACCAATGCCGTGGTCTGTGTAACAAGCTCCCTGAACTAGTGGCCTTGATGGAAGAGGTTGCCTGGATATTGTGGCAGTCACAGAACATGGTACACAGAGAACCATGACTGGGATGTCAACATACCAGGATACACAATCTACAGGAGGGACAGGAGGGTAAAAGAGGAGGAGGAGTTCTCTATGTAAAGGAAGGGATCAAAGCAACAGAACTAAAGAGTAAACAAGGAGCAGATGAGGCACTCTGGGTCACCCTGGAAACAGGAAATGGCACCACAATCCATATGGGGGTTGTGTATAGACCCCCATCTCAGGGGGAGGGAATGGACAAGGAAATTATAGAAGGCATCCTTAAAATGGCAGAAAAAGGGGAGATATTGTTGATGGGGGACCTGAATATGCCAGATGTTAACTGGAGCATCTTTGCTGCAGGCATATCCAAGAGCAGGGTCATTCTTGATGCCCTACAAGGGGCATGCCTCAAACAGCTAGTATTGGATCCCACTAGGGAGGGAGCAATCTTAGACCTGGTACTCTCAAATGGGGATGGAGAAAGAATCTCAGATTTAGAAGAGGGTAGCCATCTGGGAAGAAGCGACCACCAAACAGTGTGGTTCACGATAAACACAGCCATACAATCAAGTCATACAAAAGCAAGAGTATTGGACTTTAGGAGGGCTGACTTTGGGAAAATGAGAGAGAGTGCCTCAGAAAAGCACTAGCAAACAGGCAAGAAGGAGGGGTGGAGGAACAATGAGGAGTAATCAAAAGAGCCATCACAGAAGCAACAAGCCTTTGTGTAAAGCAAATCAACAAAACACAATGAAGGAAAAAAAATGCTATGGTTCTCAAAAGAGGTGGCAGGGAAGGTTAAGGAGAAAAGGATAACATTCAGGAAATATAAGGAAACGTTAGAAGGAGCAGGACAGAGAACTTTATCAGTTAAAACAGAAAGAAGCAGAGAAGGCAGTCAGAGTAGCAAAGGCCCAAACCAAGGAAAGGATAGCCAACTCTGTTAAGAAGTGGGAAGAGATCTTTTATAGGTACATTAGGGAGCGAAGAAAGACCAAAGGAGGGATACTGAGGTTTAATAAAGGGTAGGGAATGTGGGCAGAGGGTGACAGTGAAAAAGCAGGGATACTGAATGAATATTTCTGCTCAGTACTCACAAAGGAAAAGGAGGGGGAGGTAGTTAAACCAAACAAGAGATACACTCTGAACACGGGGGTCGATACCAGTCCGTTTACAGAAGAAAGGGTTCTGAAAGAACTAATAAAATTGAAGGTGGACAAAGCAATGGGGCCTGATGGGATTCACCCAAGAATTCTAAAAGAACTAAGGGTAGAACTAGTGACACCGCTGACTACTCTCTTTAACAAAGCATGGGAGGATGGGGTGGTACCTGAGGACTGGAGGAGGGGGGGATGTGATTCCTCTTCGCAGAAGTGGGAGCAGGACAGAGGCAGGAAATTACAGACCAGTTAGGAAAGAACTGTTGAGTACCTAGAGGCCTGTGGGGCACAGGACCCAAGGCAGCATGGATTCACAATGGGAAGGTCGTGTCAGACGAATCTAATAGATTTCTTTGACTGGGTGACCAAAGTAGTAGACCAGGGAGGGGCTGTGGACATGGCCTACCTAGATTTTAGCAAAGCATTTGATACAGTCCCACAAAAAAGATTAATACACAAGTTAGCCAGCCTTGGAGTGGGTCCCAAGGTGGTAGCCTGGATAAAAAATTGGCTAGACAACAGGATGCAAAGGGTAGTAGTAAACAGAGTCCACAGTGAAGAAAGGAGGGTTACTAGCGGGATACGCGAGGTTCAGTACTGGGACCGGTCCTTTTTAATGTCTTTATAAGTGACATTGCAGAGGAACTGGAAGGAAAAGTATGTCTCTCATGACGACACAAAGATCTGCAACAGGGTTGATACACAAGATGGAGTGGAAAGGATGAGAAGGGACTTGGCAAGGTTGGAGGAATGGTCAAATGTATGGAGCTCAGATTCAATGCAAAGAAGTGCAAGGTAATGCACTTGGGAAACAAAAACCCAGGGGAAGAGTACACAATGGGGGGTGAGATACTGACCAACAGTAAAAATGGAAAGGGACCTGGGGGTAATTATATCAGATGACCTAAAGGTGGGCAAGCAATGTGAGAAGGCAGTAAGGAAGGCTGGGGATACTGGGATCCATAGGGAGGCATCAATAGTAGAAACAGGAAGTTGTTATCCCTCTGTACAAACAGTTGGTGAGACCCCGTCTGGAGTACTGTGTGCAGTTCTGGAGACCCCATCTCTGCAAAGACATATACAGAGTGGAGGCTGTCCAGAGGAGGGCAACCAAAATGGTGCAGGGTCTGCACCAGAAGACATATGAAGAAAGACTAAAGGAGCTTAATATGTATACCCTTGAGGAAAGAAGGGAGAGAGGGGACATGATAGAAACTTTCAAGTACCTCAAGGGAATCAACAAAGTCCAAGAGGGTAGCATCTTTCAGAAAAAGAGATGTGCAAGAACAAGAGGGCACAATTTGAAGATAGAGGGGGGAAGGCTCAGAGGTAATGTGAGGAAGTATTTTTTCATGGAGAGGGTTGTGGATGCATGGAACAGCCTCCCTGAGAAGGTCGTGGAGTCAAGAACAGTGGAGGAATTCAAGAATGAATGGGACAGACATAAGGCAGTCCTAGTGGGGAGTGGGAGGAAGTAAGCTGTTGGTTAACTAGGATCTGCAGCTTACCTCTTAGGTAGGAAAATGGGCAGACTAGGTGGGCCAAGCGGTCCTTATCTGCCATGAAATTCTATGTTTCTAAATGTGTGTGAGGACATGCTATTATACAAAACAGTTTGTAAACAGCTGTTGCTACTTGAGGAGGAAAAGAAGAATATGGATTGTGACCGGTGTTTTATTTATTTCGTCATTTGGACATAACCTTTCAGCAAAATGCTCTTTTTCAAAGTTCCACGTCTTGACAGGACGACAACACAGAAAGGTAATTACAGAGTATGAGTGCACAAGTACAGAAACAAAAAATACAAGAAATAACAGCAATTGGTCTACAGTATTTACAATTGTAAGCTATCTCATATAGAGGTACAGCATATTGCAGTTAGTACAGCCCAAGGTACATGGTGAGTGCTGTGGGTATAAGAAACTAATTTAGCAGGAGGTAAAGCAGCCAGGTGAGGCACTGTCATTATTTCATATAAAGTTGGGGGGGGGGGGAGAGATTCAACATACTGTAGGCTTTCACACCCTGTATGTTAATGCAGCCAAGAGCAGTCTTTGTCATTAATTCTAGTCAAGGGTGGGGTTGGGAGGTAATTTTCTGTGCAGGACTGACCCAGTATGAACATACTAGAGAGCAATGTGAGGGAGGACCATACACAGAATAAGCTGGGGGAAAGACAGGTGCTTTGAAATAATCACATTTGTGCAGAGTCAATGGCAGGGGAGGGACTTAAAACAGAGTGCTGAGTTAAGGACAGTAGACAGAAGGTTCGTCGACAGGCTGTGGCTATGGAAGGCTCAAGTTCGAGGGCTGGCAAGTAGTAGGAGGAAGTAGGAGTCTAAACTCAGGGTTACTGGGCAGCAGGGTAACAAATTGGAGAATGCAGCCCAGGAGCAGGCTGACTCCAAGCTACCGGGTGATAGTGCTACAGGTTACCTGCAGTTACAGACCTTAGCCTTGGCCAGGTGACATCTTAGTTCCGCCTTGAAGACGGGGAGGCTGTTAATGAGTAAAAGGCATGCTGGGATCTCATTTAGCCAAGAAGGAGCCATGTATGCAAAGGACTGTTGGCCAAGTGCCGTTTTTAGAAACACAGAAACATAGAATTTAATGGCAGAAAAGGACTGCTTGGCCCACCTAGTCTGCCCATTTCCCTACCTGATGGATAAGATGCAGATTCTAGTTAAACAACAGCTTACTTCCTCCTACCCCCCACTAGAAGTGCCTTATGCCTGTCCCGTGCATTCTTGAATTCTCCCACTGTTCCTGACTCCATAACCTCTTCAGGAAGGCTGTTCCATGCATCCACAACCCTCTCTGTGAAAAAATACTTTCTAACATTACCTCTGAACTGTCCCCCCTCTATCTTCAAATTGTGCCCCCTTGTTCTTGCACATCTCTTGTTCTGAAAGATACTACCTTCTTGTACTTTAATTCCCTTGAGATACTTGTAAGTTTCTATCATGTCCCCCCTCTCCCTCCTTTCCTCAACAGTATACAGTACATATTAAGCTGCTTTAGTCTCTTCCTTATATGTCTTCTGGTGTAGACCCTGCACCATATTGGTTGCCCTCCTCTGAACAGCCTCCACTCTGTCTATATCTTTGTGGAGATGGGGTCTCCGGAATAGTACGCAGTACTCCAGATGGGGTCTCACTAACTGTCTGTAAAGAGGGATAACAACTTCCTGTTTTCTACTGTTGATGCCTCTCCCTGTGCATCCCAGTATCCCTCCAGCCCTCCTTACTGCCTTCTCACATTGCTTGCCCACCTTTAGGTCATTTGATATAATTACTCCTAGGTCTCTTTCGATTTTTGTTGTTGTTATTAACTCACCCCATTGTGTACTCTTTCCCTGGGTTTTTGTTTCCCAGATGCATTACCTTGCACTTCTTTGCATTGAATCTGAGCTGCCACATATTTGACCATTCCTCCAACCTTGCCAAGTCCCTTTTCATTCTTTCCACTCCACCTTGTGTATCAACCCTGTTGAAGATCTTTGTGTCATCTGCAAAGAGACATACATTTCCTTCCAGGTGCTCTCCAATGTCACTTATAAAGACATTAAAGAGGACCGGTCCCAGTACCCAAGTTTTTCTGAAGGGGATGGCAAATGGGCAGCCAGTCTGCCCTCTAGTGCGGTACCCAGATCTACCTCACCGGAGCAGTTCTTTGAAGGCCAATGAAGCTTGAGGACCAGCTTGTGGGTCATTATCCAGGACTGGACATTCCTGAAATCCTCTCTCAGTTGGTGGTTGATGACCCCAATGTCACAGGAATGGGTGAGAATAACCATGTCATCCGCATATAGGATAGAGCTACAGTTGGAAGAAGTAGAGGGGAGATTATTGACAAAGATGGTGAAGAGAAGGAGCCCTAGGACTTAACCCTGGGGGATACCAGAGGTCACAGAAGTGGTGGCCAGGAGGACCTTACTGAATTTAGTAAGTTACTGTCTACCCTGGAGGTAATAAGTGCACCATCTTAGGACAGGTGGGGACAGACCAAGGGACCGAAGTTGAGAGCAAAGTAAGACACGGTCAGCTAGGTCAAAGGCCTTAGATATGTCAATGAAGATGCCGCCTGAGAGCTTACCAGCTGAGATGCCAGAAGTGCCACAGGAGAGATGCAGTACCCTTTCAACCAGGTCAGAGGTAGGACTGGGGTCCAGCAGATGTGGCTGAAGGTCCAGGGGGGAGGATAGCAGCTGAGATGCTAGAATTGCCAGAGAAGAGATGCAGCACCCTTTCAACCTGGTCAGAGAAAGGGTTGGGGTCCAGAAGATGTGGCTGAAGGTCCAGGGGGGTGGATGGCAGCTGAGATGCTAGAAGTGCCACAGGAGAGAAGCAGCACCCTTTCAACCTGGTCAGAGGCAGGGCTGGAGAGAAACAGAAGGGTATTCAGACAGGTCTTGTACAGTTACCAATCCACTTAATGTGGGCTACATGGCAGAAGCAATAATGGAAAATCACAGAAGCATGCTGAATCAGAGCACACACTTCTCTTATGTTTCATAAGGTATTGTATACCATGCTGTTTTGGAGTTATTTGACATCAAATTGCTATTTATGAGGCAAGTGCCAAAAAATGGGATCAGAACATTAACCCGCACCCCCTCATTCACAAAATCTGATTCCCCCGACTGCTGGCTACTTCCCACACTGAAAGGTTTACTATCTGAAAGACATGCCACGTGAAAATATTTACAGCAACAGATTTGCCCCCACGTTAAGCCATAAACCATAGATAAAGTAGATGCTGATACTGGTGGTGCTATATTCTGAAAATAAGGTTAGAAATCTGTTTGGAACACTAATTATTTAATTCTTTTTTTCTGTTTTCCTCTGCCCCCCCCAAAGCCACCTGCATCCTTCCTCTGTTGATGGCATAGGCATCTGGCTACTGTCCCAGCCAACAATGCTCTGTGGTTAACCAGTTTGGGAGCAGCTTATCGTCTTTCCCCAGGAGCTGGCGTCTCAGCTCTGTGATATGCCGGACCTCCGACCAGCATTGCGTTCTGGGGGGCACTGTCTTTTTAATATATGCGTGCAGTTACATTGTGACCCACTCCTGCATACTAGATAAGCAAAAACAACTATATTTCAACCAGCTCACCAAATGAAAAGAATCAGAATATCAAACTGATTTCTAAATCATGATCATACAGGTAATAAGTATTTTTAGTTCTCAGCTGTCCACTTTGACAGCCTACTAACAGTAGATCTAATGTTTCACAGCAATGGATTCTTCTATAGTCTTTTAAAATACTCGTCTATGGTTGGACTAGCTGAGCAACAGTGAATCAGCACTCTATAAATCAGATATATCCTTTATGTTTTGAAGTGGTGTGGCAAACTCTGCCATTAACAACAAGTGAATTAGCAATTTACTAAGCAATCCTACTAATAAGCAGCATAAGGACTTTAATACATCTCCAAAGTATTTGCCTTCAGGAACATTACAGTTCAGAAGTCTCATCTAAACCACCACCTGGCATACCGCCTGAAGCATTCCAAGTCATAAAAACAATTACATATACAGCACGTTAAGACCGAAACCATAAGAAACCAAATGAATCAGTGTTCAGATCTTTCAGATGCAAGAAACCCGCTGTATTCTTCCAATCATTTGACCAATTTACACTGATGAAACAGCACCACAGTCATAGGGACGAAGGGGTGCAAGACCTGAAGGAGCAGTTGGCTAAGTTGGAGAAGTGGTCAGGCATCTGGCAGCTGAGGCTCAATGCAAAGAAGTGCAAGGTCATGCACATAGGAAGGAAGAATCTTTTTTTTATTTTACTGTTATTCTCAGGGAAATATCTTCAAGCATAAGTGCCTGTTTTCAAAGATGACCCAGTCAGACAGTAAATAGGATACAATCAACTAATACTGTACAAAAATACTTTGTCAAATATTAAAAGTCATAAAATACAAATAATTTAGAGCAGTTACATTTTGAGGGCAGAGTACAGCTGGGGGATGGTAGCAGAGGAGGAGAGGGACTTGGACGCAGCCATCACCAGTGACCATAGACAGGCTATGCAGTGCAGGAAGGCTGTGGCCAAAGCAAGCAGAATTCTAGGCTGCTTTGCTAGCGTGTTCACAAGAAGGAGGGAAGTTATATTGCTGTTATACAGATCTTTAGTGTGACTGTACATGGAGTACGGTGTACAGTACTGGAGCCCCTCCCTGAAAAAGGACGTCAACAAGCTTGAAGCAGTCCAGAGGTGGGCAACAAAGATGGTTCAGGGGCAGCAGGGCAGAGCATATGAGGACAGGCAGGGAGAACGCAACATGTACTCACTAGAAGAAAGGAGAGAGACAGGAGACACGACTGAAACCCTCAAGTACCTGAATGATATAAACAAGGTAGATATTGGGGAACTTTTCTATCTCAAGAGATAACAAGACGTCTCGGGCATACTGTCTCAAGATAATAAGGGGAAGATTCAGGAAGGAGACTGCGAGAAACTTCTTTACAGAGAGGGTAGGGTTCAGGGTAGAATGAACTCCTATCTGAGGTTGTCACCCAAAAGACAGTTGGGGGAGGGTCAATAGAGGGTGAAGGGTAGGGTCAGGGTTTATTTTATTTATTGAAATCTTGGAGAGAAAATACCTTTGAGCTAAAGCTCATTTACAAAGGTTCCGCGTCAGTTTGTTAGACAATACAAACATGGTATACAGTAAAACATACTGAAGCACATACAGTAGTCACAGTGTACAGTACAACAATAGGTAACAGGGAGTGCAAAGCTGGTGGGTAAACTGGCTAATACAAAATGAGGACTACAGTGATTGAGGCTTCATACAACCAGAAGACAAGAGAGGTAGGTGAGGACAGGGGGTTATGGGGAGCATATTAGCAGCAGAGTAAGGTAGGGACCCAAGAAGGGTGTCAAGGCATGAAAGCAGCTGATAAAGCAGAGGAGGGAAAAGCGGGGTACCGAGGAGCAGCTCAGGCAAACCTTGTCATAGAGGCAGGAAAGGGCTAAGTGAGGGACAGGGAGAGGGGATGGGGCAGTTATGCAGAGGGCAGGCAGTGAGTGAGGGGAGTAAACTATGTGAGGGGAGAAGTTCCTCGAGGAATAAGAGGGGACAAGCGCTAGGAGTCATAAGTAAGTGCTGGGAGGAGTACCAGGGTCAGTAAAGTGGGCAGCAGAGAGATTCAGGGACTGCAACTGCACTTATTGTTATAGGTCTTCAGGTGAGCACTTAGGTTTGTCTTAAATTGGCCAAGCTTACAGCAAGAGACTGTAGGTCAAAGTTTAGGGAGTTCACCCATTTGGGGGCTCTATATCCAAAGGATTGTTGGCCTTGAAAGTTCTGTCAGAAGGGCACTTTTAGAGATGGATTACTGGCTCCTCTGGTGTTGCTGATGTTGTCGTTAGGGTGGAGGAGGTCGAGTAACCCGGGGGTAGTGAGGCCCAGAGTTGTCTTCTTGGCGGTAAGGCAGATTTGGTACTTAATCCCTTTCTCTAAGTTGAGCTATCCAGTCCGGGCGTAGAGCTCACAGGAGTATGTTAGGCAGTGGGCTCCTAGGATAAGCCTGCAGGCTTTATTGAGAGTCACTTTAACTCTTTGAAGTGCTGTATCCATAGCTGCTTCATAGACAACCAGCCCATAGTCGATAACCGACAATACTGAGCTTGATACAGCTAGGCTAAGGGCTCCCTTGGTTAGACAAAGCTTGTGTTTATACAGTAGGCCGATCCTGGAATTGACTGTCTTTGCCACCCAATCATTCTGCTGCGTGAAGGAGAGTGAGCAATCAAGGGTGACCCCGAGATATTTGAAGGAATGCACCATTTCTAGTACCTCACCTAGATGGTTACGAATTTTCAGGTGATGGGACCTGTGTCTGTTATGTGGAGAGGTGAAGAGCATGGTCTTTGTCTTCTTGTAATTCAGAAGAAGCTTGTGGCTTTGGAACCATGATTCCACAGCCGAAAAGCTGGACTGCATAAGTTGTTTAAGGGTGGCCGGGTTTGCCTGACTTGAGAACAGCACAGCATCATCTACATACAAGAGGATTTGGCTTGGACAGGTAGATAGAAGATTATTTAAGAATACGCTGATAAGTAGGGGGCCTAGGACTGAGCCTTGAGGAACACCAATTGTGACATTGTAGGGATCAGACTGGGTATTGAGAATTTTTACTTGCTGGGTGTGGTTCATGAGGTAGTTATGGAACCACTCCACAGATTCAGATGAGAGGCTGGTGGATGACAGTGATGCAGGAGTAGCGTGTGATTGACCATGTCAAAGGCCTTTGTAAGGTCTATATATGTAGCTCCAACCATGTGACCGCGGTCAAAGGAATCGTGAATGAAAGAGGTGAACTCAATCAAGGATGTGGTAGTGCTGTTCTGCTTCTGAAATCCATGTTGTTCCTGACACTATAGCTGGAATTTGTCTAGGTAGTCTACTAAACGGTCACAGACGATCCCTTCAAGTGCCGGGGGGGGGGGGGGATAGAAATAGGATGGAAGTTAAGAGTGGTTGGTCCAGTGCCGCTTTTAAAGACTGGGGTGCCCATGACCTTCTTCCAGATCTTTGGGAATTTGGATGTTCTGAAGATGACATTCAGAATGCGGGTTAGGGACTGGATTACCTCATCCAGGGTGACAGTGAGTAATTTAAGGTCCAGTGAGTCACCACTGGATCTTGTTTTCCTAATGGCCTTAGTGAGGTATCTTTTGGTGTTGGATATAGACACAATTCTGAGGTAGAAGGGGGGAGGTGCATGTGTTTGAGAATTACCTATGCCCACGGAGTTTAGGTCACAGAGTGGGTCTAGGAAGTCAGGTGGAACAACCTCACTAAGGTCTGTGAAAGCCTTGTTGAAAGTATTAGCAATCACTTTGGTGTCCCGTGTCTGCTCCCCACTGACTTGGGTGCAGCAGTCCCAGTTAAAGCAGCAGTGCAAGGATTGTAAAAAAAAAAAAATTAAAAATTGTCTGAATCCCTTTGTTTGCCTCAAATAGAACTTCCCACTTATTCAGTTGTGTTTAACATATGTTTTTTATTCTTCCTGTCCTTCTAAGCGAGATATTTGTAATTTAACTAAATGTAAAATGCGCGTCTTTTATTTGTGGCCATGCAGTGTGATTGGACGTCTTTTCAGGACATGCATTCTGTATGGCACGGATGGCATGGACAATAGCACATCCTTCTGACCTTTACAGGACAACGTGAAAGCAGACTGGAGCATACAGCGCTGCTCACAATGCGCATGTGTGAACACTGGTTCCAGGTGCAAGATCAACTATTGCGGTTCTGACGAAGGTCTGTGTGAAACGTGGAGACAAACGGACTAGCGACACGGTCGTGAGAGAAGGTGCAGAGGCAGAAAAGATAAATTCTTAAGTTTTACCTTCAGAAACAAATGATTTGATACCTTTTATTGGACCAACATGGATGTTACAGAAAAGAACAAAGTGCTTTAGCTTTCGAACCAACCAGGTCCTTCTTCAGAAGCTTTGTGGCAAGTTTTACCTTGGGAGTCACCAGGTAATGCAAATCTCACACAATGTACAGTAAAATACTAAAATGGGCACACTGCTGCTTTAAAGTTCTTATATTATCCCAGAAATTCTGGAAATCACCCCAGGATCAGTTTAGTTCCTCTTTGAAATACTGGCTCTTAGCAGTTTTGATGGCTTGTGTGCATCTGTTTCGTGCTGCTTTGTAGAGTCGTATGTCTGATTAGGATCCAGAGTATTGGGCCTTGCACCAGAGGTTGTCCCTTTCCCTCATTTGCTTGGGGGGGGGGTGATCCAGGACTTCCTGGTTCCCTTTACTTTCCGCTTCTTGTAGGGGACATACAGTAGATGTTGCAGGACACATTAAAGGTGCTCACAAAGTGCTCAAGCACCAGATCAACATCCTCCGTATTGTAGATGGTAGACCAGTCTTGAGGGAGAAGGTGGGTTTTTAGGGGGCCAAGTTGTCCTGCCTCCAAAACTCTGGAAGTGATTGTTTTTTGGGGGGGTTTTGTGACCATGTGCAGATGATGGGGGAATGGTCACTTACACTGTCAGGGAATACTGTAGTCTTGATTATCCTTTCTGTGTAGTTGGTTAATAACCAGTCGAGGAGCGAGCTGGTTCCAGTACGGTAGTTCGTATGGGTGGGGGATACTACTAACTGGGTCATGCCAATAGAGGATATGGCATCTTTGTATGGAGCTGTCTCGGCAGATACCCAGTTAATATTAAAGTCTCTGAGAACTAGGACCTCAGAGTCCTTGCGGATACCACCAAGGTAATCAAGGGTTGAGTTGAAGCCAAGAGATTATTCTTTTGGAGGGATGTAGACAGTAACTAAAGTGAGGCGTTTTCCCTTGGATCCGAGTTGGACCTGGATAGGTAGTATTTGGGTGCAGCCATTGATGGTTGGACGCAGTGGAGCCAGTCCCTGAAGGGTGTCTCTGACATAGATGACACAGCCTCCACCACATTTGCCAGTCCTATCCTGTATAAAGGAGGGGTACCCATCCATATGAATGGCCAGATCGGGAGCTCTTGGGGTGAGCCAGGTTTCGGCGACTGATTTGATGTCAGAATTATGCAGACCAATCCAAGCCTGAAGGGGAGTCCTGCTTAGCCTGAAGGCTGCAGAAACATAGAAACATATAAGTTGACGGCAGATAAGGACCGCAAGGCCCATTCAGTCTACCCATTTCTTTTTCTACCTTATAAATGTGCCATCGGCCTTTGCTCTGTCAGTGACCTATCTATTCATAGTCATTTGTATTGTTCCCTTATGCCTATCCCATGCCTGTTTGAAGCCCTGCACTGTATTCATAGCCACCACTTCTTGTGGTAAGCCATTCCATGCATCTACCATCCTTTCTGTGAAAAAGAATTTCCTCACATTCCCCCTTAATCGGCCTCCCTCTAATCTCATGCTGTGTCCTCTTGTCCTGCTATTTTTCTTATATTTAAACATGTTAGACTCTTTCACCTTGTTTATGCCCTTAAGGTGTTTAAATGTCTCGATCATATCACCTCTCTCCCTCCTTTGCTCAAGGGTATACATATTGAGCTCCGTTAATCTGTCCTCATATGTCTTCTGATGCAGTCCCTGCACCATTTTGGTTGCCCTTCTGGACTGCCTCAATTTGGTTAATGTCCTTGTGAAGGTGTGGCTCCAATACTGCCGAGTACTCCAGATGGGGCCTAACTAATGTCTTGTACAGAGGGATTATTACCTCTTACGACTTGTGATACCCTTACTAATACACCCTAACACCCCCTAGCCTCACTCTACTGCTTTAGAGGTCTGCTTGATGATTTTAGGTCATCAGTGATGATGATGCCCAAGTCTCTTTCTTCCTTTGTGACTGCTAGCAACCCTCCCAGCCTATAAGTGGCTTCAGGGTTTCTCTTCCCTATGTGCATGATTTTGCACTTCTTTGCATTAAATCCCAGTTGCCACTCTTCTGATCATTCTGCTAGTTTATCCAGATCTCTTCTCATTCTGCCCACCCATCTGGATCATCTACTCTGTTGCAGATCTTGGTGTCATCTGCAAACAGACAAGCCTTACCCTCTAGTCCATCTGAGGTCACTAATGAAGATGTTGACTAGGACTGGCCCCAGGACTGATCCCTGAGGTACCCCACTTGTGACTTGCACCTCTTCTGACTGTATACCATTTACCACCACTCTCTGTTTTCTGCCAGTCAACCAGTTTGCCACCCAGTTGACCAACTTCTGACCCACCCCGAGCCTACCTAGCTTATTTATCAATCTTCTATGTGGAACAGTGTCAAAGCTTTGCTGAAGTCAAGGTAAGCGACATCAACTGCTCCCCTTGTCCACAACTCTGGTTACCCAGTCAAAGAAATCTATGAGATTAGTTTGACAGGACCTTCCTTTGTAAACCCATGCTGTCTTGGATCCTGTGCCCCTATGGATTCCAGGTGTTGCACTATCCTTTCCTTAAGGAGTGCCTCCATAATCTTGCCCACTACTGAGGTAAGACTGACCGGGTCTGTAGTTCCCCGCCTCCTCCCTGCTACCACTCTTGTGGAGTGGGATCACATGAGCCCTTCTCCAGTCTTCTGGGACCTCTCCTGTGCTCAGAGACTCACTAAACAATTCTGCTAATGGCTCTGCTAGTTCCTCCTTTAGCAGATGTTCATCGATGCAATGGTTATAGCACCTTCTTTCTTTAGAGGTGTAGATACATTGCTCCTTGGTCCAGGGTTGGGATGGATGTTTCCAGACAGTAGCAAAAGAAGCCAAGTCAGTCTGATAGCTTACAATTTTAGGAGTTTTAGGGCTTGTACCCAAGAGCAGGTGCCTGACTTGGTTTTCACTGATTTGTTACTCCACAAGAGAAGTTTTGGTAATGCTAGTGGGTGAGGGTAAAAGATATGCATCGGTTGAAGAGGTCCACGTAGCATGTGCATTGTCCCGGTGGGGGTGGGGGGGTGGTCGTAGTTGGACCAGGAAGAAACAAGGAGTACCATTGGGAGAAATATTGTGTGTCTGAGTGGCAACTACTAGGAGTACTGAATCCTGGATAGGAGTAGAGTGGTAAAGTTAGTATCAGGAATGAGGTGAGAACAAGGAGATGTAAATCCACGGTGTCACAGGTCGTGGGTAACTCAGTGGACTAATTGGTAGCGCCACACAGTTACGGTTGTAAATCAACAAAGTTTATTTCTTCACAGCAGAATTATTTCTTCATAGCAGGAGAAATTCAATAACAGCGAACTGGTACGACAAAATAAAAGAAGTAAATGGCAAATGAGAACTATAACATTAGTTACTAGTAGTAGAAATACACAGCTAGAAGGAGCTAGCTGTCCCAGGTGTTCTTTTTCTCAACACCTTAGAGCAATTTCTTAGCGCTCACTAGAGCCTATCTCTAGGCAATCTACACCCTTGGAACACTTTCCAGGTAATCCTCTCAACATTTCAGCAAACAGTATTTTATACAGAGGACTGCATCATGTGATGTGTTAGCTCCACCCATACTAATTTCTAACACATAAAACTAGTTCACTTTATCTTTAAATTCAATCATTTAAACATAATCATCCTTTAATACATCATACTAAGCAGTAGTATAAAAAAGGTTAACAGTGGCCGGTCGGCACTATAGCAGTACATTGCTGTGAGAGGGTAAGGTAAACGCCCAAGTCTGCCGCTACAGCACAGTCCCAACACCGACTCGGTAGGTCTACTCATTTTAATATGCCCTTACAAACTGTGCACTTTCAAAACAAAAAAGAAAATACTTACTAGCCTAATATCACTAGTTAAATCTCCGTTTCCCAGACCTACATCCATAAACTTGTGTGCTAATGCGAACTTGTGCTAACAAGACAGGGAGTGAAAACACAGCCCGTAAACGCAGTCAGTGAAGCCACACCTCCGAGATGAAAAGCCCAATCCTACTAAATGCTTTTCTCCGAGTGGCGGCTTCCACTGTATTTTAATCTATTCTAGCCTTCTACTTTTTTAGGTGTTCTTCTGACATAAGGGCATAACTTATGGAACTCCATGTTTACTTACAGGTAAAGGGGAAACAAGATTTTCTTTTTATTTTATTTATTTACTAGAAGAAGAGTTGTTAAGGGGGAATACCATTCATCTTCTTCTTGCTAACACAGGCAAAGCTCATTGCACAATGCTTTAAGAACACCTTGTCCCTCATTTTGAAAGTGCTCCTATCAATACCTGAATCTTGCTTCAAAATAGGTACTTGCAGCAGAACCCTTTGACGCATCTTACGTTTTGGAGAACCATTTTTCTCCGAACACTTTAGAGGACAACATACGCTCTTTCTATCTATATCCTTCAGTCGCGCTCGGCTACATGCCATAAAACAGCACTTAAAATGGGAAATGCTACTTAGGTATTTACTAATGCATAGGCGCTACTGGGCACCTGGAATTTTACAAAGGAAGCGAGTTTGGAACCATGACAGCTACTTGAGCTACACGCTCCTGTCCATAACACATTTCTTTTCATAAAGAATGCTTTCCAGCACCTTTTCAATAGTTAATCTTACAGACAGTTACTTTAAAAGTAGACCAACCACTTTACACAGAGACGTCTTTGTCTACAGTGTGCGGAGAAAGAGACACTTCTAATTCACCTGCTCTATTCTCCTTACTGCTCTCTGCAATTCTTATTATCTGCAACACCTTACAACGACTCAGTGTAACCCCATCTCATTACGTTCTTTAGCATTTTACATGAACTAATACCTGTTACCTAGTCACTTTATTCATGTCAGACAAAAAGGGGGGGGTCCTTTTATTGGTATTTTTATTATTAATTTTATTGGTAGCAGTAATCTCAGGACCCCCTACTCATCACAGGGACCACCCTGTGACATCCCTCCCCACCTAAGACGGCAACCACCTCGTGGTTGTCCAAGACCCATATCCATGTAAACATGGGGATATGGTAGAGCACCAGCCCTTTACGCAAGTACACACAGTATAAACATTCCTACTGGAGAAATACTGGCTTATCAAATTACCCTGGGGTTCATATACTGTTCAACCTAGCATCCTTTCTGAATAACAGTCTCACAGTTTATACAAGCAGACTTGTCATCAGGAATTGCTAACTGGAATACATACTTATATCCGTTCATTAACATCATACCGATTTTGACTAGGGTCCTATCAGATGCCCACTTTCTGGAGTGCACCGTAAAAGACATTGTATGGTTGAACAGAGAAGAGGAAAAAGAAAAGTAACACAGAAAAAAATAGATCAGAGAGAAGAAAAAAAAACACTGAAGGTGGCCAACCCTCCAGTAGGTGGAAAATATTTTGAAACAGAAAAGAAGCACTACTACAGTACCAAAGTGGACTGAGAAAAGAAAATATACTGTATGCCTACACACCATATACCCTTCATATAACCATATCCCATACATTCATTGAAAGGGGTATATCTAGCAGCTGGTTCTTTTCTATAACCATTCGAGACATCTGTCTATAGCTACCATCTGAAGCCCGTTTTCCTATCTGGGAGCCTCCCATTTTTCCAAGGTGCCGCCTCTTGTGGACTTCAACCCTCTGGACCACTCCTCTTACATGTTCCATAACTTCCCCTTGATGGCTAACCGCCCTGCCCTCTAAATAGATCGCCACCTGACGGTACATTCCGGGCCAGTAATAGTATGGAATAAGTTGTCCCAGAACTTCCCCGTGGTCTAAAGGCTTAACCTCCATGCATACTGCATCCAACAATTCCTTTCTATGAGTACTGGGCACCACCACCCTTGCATCTACCTGCTTGGTGTGGGGGTTTGGTCTCATATGGTATAGTATGCCCTCCTTTACCTCATACAACCACAACTGCCTTCTTCTCCCATTAGTACCTGTGCTACCTCCTTTCTCAGCAGAATATATACTTAGCTGAACTACCTCAGGATCTCCTGCCTGTAACATTTTCCAGCTAACACCAGACAAATCAGTAATGCTGTTATTGGTATCGCATGGTACAATATAAGTACCTTCAGCATTCATTGCCTCTTCTTTCTTGACGGTAGCCTTCACCCCAAAGTCTATAACTGTCCCACCTGGGGACTTGTCTGATATCTCCGTTCCATCATCTTCCAGCCAATACATTCTGGAGAACATGCGTAAAACAGGAATCTCCATATCGAGACACTCTGCTCAGGCAGCCTCTGATTCCAACCTCTCAGTCCCTTTCCTCTTAGATATATCCCCAGTTTCTTCCAACTGGATCCACAACTACAGGTACCTCTGTACAGACAGTTGGTAAGACCACATCTAGAGTACTGTATACAGTTCTGGAGACCCCATCTCCACAAAGACATAGACAGGGTGGAGGCTGTCCAGAGGAAGGCAACCAAAATGGTGCAGGGTCTGTACCAGAAGATATACGAAGAAAGACTAAAGGAGCTTAAGATGTATAGCCTCGAGCAAAGGAGGGAGAGGGGGGACATGATAGAAACTTTCAAATATCTCAAGGGAATCAACAAAGTCCAAGAGGGTAGCATCTTTCAGAAAAGAGATATGCAAGAACAAGGGGGCACAATTTGAAGATAGAGGGGGGATGGCTCATTGGTAATGTGAAGAAGTATTTCTTCACAGAGAGGGTTGTAAATGCATGGAACAGCCTTCCTGAGGAGGTTGTAGAGTCAAAAACAGTGGGGGAAATTCAAGAATGCATGGGACAGAAATAAGGTAATTCTAGTGGGGGGTAGGAGGAAGTAGGCTGTTGGTTAACTAGGATCTGCAGCTTATACGTTAGGTATGGAAATGGGCAGACTAGGTGGGCCAAGCGGTCCTTATCTGCCATCAGAGTCTATGTTACCTCCGCTCGGCTTCTCTCCAATGGCTCTCAGTCTCCATCCACAGATCAAACATCCAGCATATCTGGCTCATCTGGTCCAACCTCCAGTCAAACGGTGCCTCACCCAGGCCACTGACACTACATAGTCTCAGCTCTGCTGGCGCCATAACCCCCTGTCATATCACAAGATCCAAACCACCATCCAAAGGAATAGGTAGCTTCTCCGACACGGACCTTATAGCAACCCCAAGGATCAAGGATTCCGTGGTTCTGTCCTGCTGCATTAATAGTCCACCAGGCCTTGGACAGACCTGCCAGTCACCATCTCACCACTGCCACCATATGTCACAGGTCATGGGTAACTCAGTGGACTAATTGGTGGTGCGACAGTTACGGTTTTAAATCAACAAAGTATATTTCTTCACAGCAGGAGAAATTCAATAACAGTGAACTGGTACGACAAAATAAAAGAAGTAAATGGCAAATAAGAACTATAACATTAGTTACTAGTAGTAGAAATACACAGCCAGAAGGAGCTGGCTGTCCCAGGTGTTCTTTTTCTCAACACCTTAGAGCAATTTCTTAGTGCTCACTAGAGCCTAACTCTAGGCAATCTACATCCACGGAACACTTTCCGGGTAATCCTCTCAACATTTCAGCAAACAGTGTTTTATACAGAGAACTGCATAATGTGATGTGTTAGCTCCACCCATACTAATTTCTAACACATAAAACGAGTTCACTTTATCTTTAAATTCAATCATTTAAACATAATCATCCTTTAATACATCATACTAAGCAGTGCTTTTTATCAAAACCATTTTATAAAGTACCTCAAGTGTTTTTTCTGTAAACGTCCTTTGAAGCACCGCCCCTCAGTAGTTCTATTCTATAAAAAAGGTAACAGTGGCCGGTCGGCGCCATAGCAGTACATTGCTGTGAGAGGGTAAGGTAAGCGCCCGAGTCTGCTACTACAGTGCGGTCCCAACACCGACTCGGTAGGTCTACTCATTTTATTACACCCTTACAAAACTGTGCACTTTCAGAACAATGAAGGAAAATACTTACTAGCCTAATATCGCTAGTTAAATCTCTGTTTGCAAGACCTGCATCCACAAACTTATGTGCTAATGTGAACTTGCGCTAACAAGACAGGGAGTGAAAACGCAGCCTGTAAACGCAGTCGGTGAAGCCGCATCGCCGAGAGGAAAAGCCCAATCCTACTAAATGCTTTTCTCCAAGTGGTGGCTTTTATTGTATTTTAATCTGTACTAGCCTTCTATTTTTTCACGTGTTCTTCTGACATAAGGGCATAACTTATGGAACTCCATTTTTACTTACAGGTAAAGGGGAAACAAGATTTTCTTTTTATTTTATTTATTTATTAGAAGACGAGTCATTAAGAGGGGACACCATTCATCTTCTCACTAACACAGGCAAAGCTTATTGCACAATGCTTTAAGAACACCCTGTTACTCATTTTGACAGTGCTCCTATCAATACCTGAATTCTGCTTCAAAGTAGGAACTTGCGGCAGAACCCCTTTGATGCATCTCGCGTTTCAGAGCACCATTTTTCTCCGAACACTTTACAGGACAACATATGCTCTTTCTATCTATATCCTTCAGTCGCGCTCGGCGACATGCAGTAAAACATAGCACTTAAAATGGGAAATGCTACTCAGGCACTTACTAATGCATAGGTGCTACTGGAATTTCACAAAGGAAGTGAGTTTGGAACCATGACAGGGCCCCCTACTCATCACAGGGACCACCCTGTGACATCCCTCCCCACCTAAGACTGCAACCACCTCGTGGTTGTCCAAGACCCATATCCATGTAAACATGGGGATATGGTAGAGCTCCGGCCCGCCCACACCATAAAGCTCCACCCCAGGGTCCCTTTACGCAAGTACACACAGTATAAACACTCCAACTGAAGAAATACTGGCTTATCAAATTACACTGGGGTCAATATACTGTTCAACCTAGCATCCTTTCTGAATAACAGTCTCATAGTTTATACAAGAAGATTTGTCATCAGGAATTGCTAACTGAAATACATACTTATATCCGTTCATTAACATCATACATATTTTGACTAGGGTCCTATCAGATACCCACTTTCTAGAGTGTACCCTAAAAGACACTGAATGATTGAACAGAGAAGAGGAAAAAGGAAAGTAACATAGAAAAAAATAGATCAGAGAGAAAAAAAAACCCCACTGAAGGCAGCCAACCCTCCAGTAGGTGGAAAATATTTTGAAACAGGCAGAAAAGAAGCACTACTGCAGTATCAAAGTGGGGAGAGAAAAGAAAATATATGCCTACACACCATATACCCTTCATATAACCATATCCCATACATTCACTGAAAGGTGTATGTCTAGCAGCTGGTTCTTTTTTATAACCACTCGGGACATCTGTCTATAGCTACCATCTGAAGCCTGTTTCCCTATGTGGGAACCTCCCATTTCTCCAAGGTTGCCACCTCTTGTGGACTTCAACCCTCTGGACCACTCCTCTTACATGTTCCGTAACTTCCCCTTGATGGCTAACCGCTCTGCCCTTTAAATAAATCGCCACCTAATGGTACATCCCTGCCCAGTAATAGTATGGAATAAGTTGTCCCAGAACTTCCCCGAGGTCTAAAGGCTTAACCTCCATGCATACTGCATCCAACAATTCCTTTCTATGAGTACTGGGCACCACCACCCTTGCATCTACCTGCTTGGTGCGGGGGTTTAGTCTCATATGGTATAGTATGCCCTCCTTTACCTCATACAACCACAATTGCCTTCTTCCCCATTAGTACCTGTGCTACCTCCTTTCTGAGCAGCATATATACTTAGCTGAACTACCTCAGGATCTCCTGCCTGTAACATTTTCCAGCTAACACCAGACAAATCAGTAATGCTCTTATTGGTATCACATGGTACAGTATAAGTTCCTTCAGCATTCGCTGCCTCTTCTTTCTTGATGGTAGCCTTCACCCCAAAGCCTATAACTGTCTTGCCTAGGGACTTGTCGGATATCTCCGTTCCATCATCTTCTAACAGGCAGAGAAATGCCGAATAGACACGTGACTGGTCACGTGACTTAGGCCGCCAAGTAAAAGTAGGGATGGCCCAGGGTGAGTGGGTGGGGCAGTCGACACATAGCGTCAATGGGCTAATACCCTTTCCAGTGCATTCCAGTCCAGCAGTGGATTGTACCTGCTAGGCTCCTTTGCCGCTTGTCTGTGGAGCTGAAGCGGGGGGGGGGGGTTGACTGAAGCTTGGGGAGGAAGGGAGAGGAGAACAATGGAATTAGGTTCAGGGTGGGAAAAATTAGCATAGGGAGAAGAGGCCCGAACTGCGCACGCGCAACTGGCCCGAAGGAGAAAGAAGCAGGTAAGCCCAGGGAATGAACAACAATGGCAAATGTAAAAATGGCAAAAAAATAGCAGTAACAGCAATAGTACTAGTAAAGTCAAGTCAGCTAGCAAGGCAGTGGAAACAATCAAGCTGCAGCGTGAACACACAGTACAAGTACTAAAAATGACTGTGCTAATTTGCTCACACAGCAGACTAACCAGTTAATTTGGATTACAGCTAGCAACTAACAGCATGCACAAGTTAGGAGGTTCTTAAAGTTATTATGCCAGCTGGCTGAAAAGTAGTTCTACACAGGTAGCAGGTTTCACAAAATAATCAATCGTTCTTAAAGTTACTATGCCGACTGGCTGAAAAGTAGTTAAACGCAGGTAGCAGGTATCACAAAATAATCAATCAGTGGAATGGTTGGGGGGTCCCAGTGTAATCTCTGATTAAGGGGAACTGCAGTCAAGTAGACTTGACACACCATTCTTCTGCTGGCACTTCTGTATGTTTGTATTTTCAGTAATAAATAATTAATATAGAGATCCCACATAAAAGTCATCTCACAAGAAATGAACTCAAACATTTTTGCTGTTATATACCTGTAAAGAAAGGTAATTTATCTCACAAGCTACCACTAAGTAACATCAATTATTCTTTAGTTGATTCATAAAGTGCAGCTCAGTTTATGTGAACAAGCATGCAGAACATGACTCACTCCTGCTGCACATGAAATCAGTCGAAACATTCTTCATTTAACCTTATTCAAAATGGCTGCCTGCAGCTGAATGAGAATGTCTGTAGATATTCTATCCATAATTAATTTTGTATGTACAAGGATGGTTTTGAAATGCTATGCTTGGATTGGTGTATTTATAGCATCTATTTATGAACATTCATGAGGGTGTATATTAAACTACACAAATCACACTCCTGGCACTGCCCCATAATGAAGCCGACTGGTGATACGTAGGAGGTGTCGGAAGTGCTGGAGAAGATTTCATTATAAATTAAGTTTGCCTTTGGAGAAGATTTCTTAATAAATGCAGTTTGCCTTCTAACCTGTGTGGAGTGTGCACCCTTTCTTGTTTTTCAATATGTGTTAAGTCCGTTTTCCAGGTTTAGAGTAGCGCCTTTAGCTGTGCCTGGTATGCACAGTGTTGTTTTTACCTCGCTAATAATACTAACTAAAAACTCCTACATCCAAAAACAATCCAACAATATCCTCCATACTCACTCCTAGCCCCTAACCACGCTACACACATTTATTCCTAATACAAATGTTTATCCTACACACAATGTCCAACCTATCACACCTAATCCTATCACATACAACAACCCTCCCCTAAATTACCTCCCACCAAAGCCCACATAATTTACAAATATTCAGAAGTTAAAACAAACAAATTTAACAAGGAGAATCCACACTCCAGTTTGTGATATAGTAATGAGTTCCAGGTGACAAATAGTGTTCAGTCCAAAACAAATGTGTTTTCCTCTTCTCTCACCAGAGGAGTCAACATTTTAAACCAGGCAATCCCAGGTGGTTCTCTCACCACCAGCCAGGACAAATGATGAGAAGACAGAACCCCAGTCAGTGATCTTAACCTGAGATCTGTCTCGCACCGCTTCTGGCCAAACTACAGCAGCTTACTGCTTGGAGGAAAATGTCCCAGTGCTTCCGCTATCCAGACCAACTCCGAATCAGCAAGGGAAAACAGCACTTGGTAATAACTGGGAAATAAAGCAGCATTACGTATTTTTGACAGACTGCAAAAGTCCACGTCTCTGTAGCAGTAGGTTCAGCTGTTTGTTTTTTGAAAATACATCGTTTTATTTTTAATGTTTTTGAGTTAAAATAAACAAGATGGTGGCTGCCACAATCTTTCTCTTCTTGACAAGTAAATCATTTCTCATGACAAGTAAATCATGAAAATAAGCCCTCATAATTGATTTTTTTATACTGGTGGAGCTTGATGGTTATTAAAAAGAAAATCTTTATAACTCTGGAACTGTATGATGTTTTTCCATGAAACATTCAAAAGGCACTACCTCGGTACAGGTTGCTTCTACCCTGAACGTTTCATGAACAAAATTCTGCACCATCTAGGCTGTGTGTGAGAGCAAAAAAAAAAAAAAACGTTAGAGAGCAACTGATGCTGTTTTTTGGGTCCGGGCAAGCAACCCATACAACTGAGTTGCTTGCCCTAGGAGCTATTTGAGCCATATATTGAGTCATTTTCTCTGTAAAGACCAGCTTAAAACTTCCTTGAACGAGTCGAGTGGCTGCCGAGCACTGCAGCGCCACCCCTAAAAGCAGCATAATTATGATTCTCGATAGGGAGCGGGGCTGCAGGTGCTTTATGGAGATTGTACTAGGATAAGGGAGGGGGTCTCCTAAACGTACTTAGATTATCTTTGTTGGCAGGTATACATGTATGGGGATATCATATACATCTATAGAGGTGTGTGTTGCCACAACTGGAAATCAAGGCTCCAAAACTGAGAATTATTCAGTACAATTAGAAATATCAGTTCCAAAGCTGGGTTTTAATTAAGTGCCCATTGAGCATAATCTAGATGACATACCAGCTCCTTCCCTTACTTGACATGTCTGTACATCAAATTCCTCTCCCTAACCCAACCCACCCACCCACCTTCAAGTAATGTGCACCCCTACTAGTGGAAATGGAAATGGCATACTCAAGGCTATAAGCAGTATAGAATCCTGAGCACATGAACATTCTGGACAGCAGCAACACCCCAGTCACTTCTGTCCACGCAGTGCCTCTAAATATGAGAAAATAGATTTGAATAGATCATACCGTTCATCTTGTCACAGAACAACACACATAAGCTGCTTACATAGACAGAACTCTTAACCAGAATAAGATACATTAAATGGTTCCCTACCTCGTCAGGTGACTGGACTTCTCTAACCAGACTGATGTCATCCACAAAGTTTCCACCCCAAGCTCGTGCTCTTTATCGCAACAAGTCTTGCTTACCTCTCCCAGTCCTCAGAGAGACCCTCGGCAAGATGATCCTTCTGGTGTTCAACTATGCAGACAGGGTCTGTGATCCTGCCCACAATTCCTGTCTTGCCATATTAGATGCTGTTTTCCTTGCCTTCTGTGGCTTTGCCTCTCATGCCCCTCCACTCACCTCTCATTGCTCCCTTTACATTAACCTTCAAATCCATGCATAACACTGAGAAAACCTTGGTGGGGTTCACAGACTGTGTACATGGAGCCCTTGATAAGGGGCTCCATGTTGCACCAGTCTTTGCGGACCTTACCACGGCCTTTGATCTACTCGATCATGAATTATTATTGCATATTTTGGCAGGGCATGGTTTACCAAAGGGTGCTATATCCTGGTTTGGAGGGTACCTGAATGGAAGAACTCACTGTACAGTTATTTAATCATATAAATTGGAAAGCAGTGTCATTAAATGTGGAGTTTCTCAGGCATTCATTTTGGGCCACTTTTATTTTCTTTGTTCTCAAATACAATGCCAGTGGTTTGCTCTTCTACTTTACTTGTATTGTATGCAGACGATGCTGTTATATATCTTTTCCATATACATTTTATCTTCCAGGCACACTGCAGGCAGCTTCTCAGCCCTTTCTTTGTCTCCCTCACCCAGTAACTGCCTCCCGATCCACCAAGCCCTATACCCACCAACGGATCTTCCCCCTCCCCCACAACTCAGGGAAGGGGAGGGCCATCCTCCACCCACCCAGAGATCCTACGTTCAGATTTGTGGGTCGGTGAACCGGTGAGCGTGTGCAGGGTGAGGGCAGGCAGGGTTTCATAGAGCATGTGACCACCATTTTCCAGTTTTCTCCCCTTTGCCTCCTGCCGCAGCATAAGCATGCATACGTGGAGACGTATACATGCTGCAACTGCAGCCCCTCCCTTCATGTCACTTGAGCTGCCGACACTGCTTCCTGGCCTCCATCCGGGGACAGGCAAGGACCAAGTGTCCTCCAGATGCTCAATCCTCTCTCTCCCTACCCGACCTCCGGCAACACAAGCTCGTTTCCAAACCTGGGTTGCTGGCAGGGCAACAGGTAAGGCAAATACCACCTCAGCCCTCTGCACCATGGGGCCGGCTCTGATGACGTTATTTTTGGTTCTGATAAAGGTGTACTTGAGTTACAAAAAACTGCAAAACAAGTTTCATAATATGCATAATTGGTTTTGGTCCCATAAATTACTCATGAATCTGAAAAAACAAAATCGGTCTTTTCACGTCCCAGTAGACTGGTTTCTCATGATTTTCAAATTTCTGATTTAGTGGGCAATCTAACAGAAAGTGTGGATAACTTCTGTTATTTGGGGGTTCATCCGATACATTTTTCACCTTTGAGACTCCTATAAATTGTTTAATCAAGACAGTTCATAGGAGAATTTGTATGTTAATCAAGTATCAGTTCTTAATTCCAGAATCAAAAAAATTGTTAGCTAGCCAGTAGCTTAGTATAGTTCACATTTGATTATGGAAACTGTTTTATTTCTCTGTCAGTGAAAGGTTATTTAACAGACTTAATACTTTATGTAATTCAGTCTGTATATTTGCCACTGGAATGTGTAGATCGGTTCACCACTATACTGTCTATAGGAAACTTGGTTGTGCCTATCACTGAAGGATTGGTTCAGTTACAAAGCTTCAGTTTTTTTATTTGCATAAGATTACGTCGGGAATTATGCCTTATTCTGTACTGGAAATTTTTCCTAAAAGTATCAACAAATTTTCTACCAGAATCCAAAAAAAATGTTGTTTTTTCAGTTCCTCTGTATCTTCCGTTGGCCAAAGAGCTTTTAAATACAAGGCTATTAGTTATAATAATACATCTAAATCTGTGCCAGGGTGTATACTGCCTTCATTTAAAATGCAACTGTATAACATGCTATCTAATAGTCCAGACTGTTCGTGTTTTAAATGAGGTTGCAAATGTGTAGGTTGTAATTTTTATTATTTATGTATACTGGTCCTTGCGAAAAATGGCAGTCCCTGCTAATCTGCTCACTAAAATAATAAAAATGGAAAAAAAGGAAAAATAAAAATGAAAAACCTCTTTCTCTCTGCTCTTGCTTCCCACGGTCTCTCGCAGCATACCTCCATTCTGTCTAAATACTGGTTCTCCTCCCACCCTCCTTACCTTTCCTCCCTCCTGTCCCCTGCTTCTTCCTCCACTTACTTGATTCACTCTAAGAACATGCGTATATTTTCTTTCCCCTTTGCAGGTCTTCCTCTGGTCAAACAGCCTTCTCCTTCCAGCTTTCCTCCCTCTGGAACAGCCAGTCTCCACAGGTCCGTTTGTCCCCATCTTACTTTCCTCTCTAACACTTATTATGAACTGGATAAAAAAATTTGAGGAAGCTGATTGACTGAGAGGTATCTGAAGCCGTGAGCATATCCCACTACATACTCACGGCTTCAAAAACCCTCCGGCCATCAGACTCCTCAATTGCAAATGAACTCCTCCGACCACAGCATTCTCACGTCCCTCACTGTGCTGCACAGAACCACTGAATGCCTCCCACTGTCCAAAGCAACTAAGACCTTGAGATGGCCAGTATTAAAAAAATATATATATAATAAAAGCACATGAAATCCTCACAGCAACCCCTGCCGACCACTGTAAATCTCACACTGATATGCTCACAGAATGCAACATCAGTAACGGTCTGGCTGCTCACGGGGAAAACAAATCACTCCAGCATAAAAGTCCTCCAGGGTAGGGGGTGAAGGGAACGACAAGGCTGCAAGCCTGCAGATCATAGCCGATGCCCAAACAATAAACACATGATATGTGTAGATCGGTGCACAACATTCTGGCCACAAGGGCACCACTTAAAACTGGGGACAGATTTAGGCATATCAGATTCCATAATCAGGGAAAAATAGCTAGAAGATGCAAAGATTTAGATTAGGGCCTACACCAAGCATGGAGCTGCAATGGAGGGAACGTCAGCATCACAGAAATGTAAAATACTAACCGAGAGAAGGCACCACAAAGAAAAATAAGGCAGTGATGCACTTTAAATAATGATGACAGAACTCATACAGTGTGCTGTCACTTCCATGGTGTGCATTCAACAGTGGGAAGGGCAGAACTGAGGTGCGTGAGGGAGCCAGCAAAGATAATTGGCTGGCGCACGACACCATGTGCAGGTGCACAAGCACCATGCTCTGTAGCGGACGATGGCTCCCTCCCTGCAAATAATTTGCTCCCACAGGTCCTAGTGCCTCCGTTCCCACACCCATAAGTGGGAATCAACAGTGAAGACTGATTCCTGGAAGATTCATTTTTGCTGGCTACTTTCTCAATTTCCAGAGCTCTCGGTAAATCAGAGGGAATGCAGGGAAATGCACAGAGGAATATTTCCTCCAAACTGAGAGTCAGTGCATCCTGGGGTACAGTCCCCCATGGGGTGGTCAGCAGCAGAACAGTGGTAACTTGTGATTGTCCCATGAGGCAAACAAGTCCATCTCTGGTACACCCAATCTTCTGAGTAGGGTTTAAACCACCTGGTGATCTAGTGAGTGCTCATGGTTTATCTGACTTATCTTGCTTAGTGAGTCTGCCAAAATACTGTCCTTTCCTGGAAGGTGTACAGCAGTGATCTTTGCAGTTAGGGAGTAGGTCAGATTGCAGATCCTCATTGCCTCTGTGCACAGTTTTGCGGATCTGGTGCCACCTGCACCTTTCATGTGCCCTCGCCACCACAAGCAGTTTATGTAGTACACTGTAGTGGTAGTGTCTGTTCTGACCAGAACTGACTTGTCTTGGACCAAGTTCAAGAAGTACTGTAGAAACAGCTGTGCTCCAGCAGGTTTATGTGCTCCCACTGTTCTTGTGGGGACCAGACCCTACTTACTGTGTGATCTTCCAGATGCCCTCCCCATCTTAGTAGGGAGGCAACTGTTGTCAGAATGAGTGTTGTGGACAATTTTTGGAATAGGATTCCTCTCTTCAGATCATCCCCTTCCTTTCACCACTCTAGAGCCCTGAGCAAACTGACTGTGACTGGTATTACCTGGCTCAGCGGGTTTGACCTTTGATGCCAGTGACTACTTAAGTGGTATTGGACAACTCTCATCTGTAAGCAGGCCCATGGCACCACAGCTGTTGCTGCTGACATGTGCCCTAGCCAACAGCAAAAATCCCTTGTTGGCCTTGGATCAACTGGCTTCTAAGATCTTGCACAGGACAAAAGACTTTCTACTCCTGCCTGGGGCAAGAATTTGTGTCCCTGAGTAGTGTCTAACTTTGCTCCTAGGGAAACCAGCACTTGGCTGGGTTTCATCTGCGTCCTTTATATATTCTATTTTCTATTTTTGGTCAATTTGCTTTCTCATATCACTTTCCTAAAATCTGGTCCTCCTGTCTCCTATCAATCCACTCAGTCTCTTCTGCTTTCTCCCTTAAGTCTCTTTTTTATGACTTTTCTTCTCTCACCTGCAACTGCCCATGATCCTTTACCTAAAAAGCAAAGGCGGCTACTTAGAATGCTCACCCGGAGCCACCACGACGTATTCGAAGACAAAATGTGGAGAGGAGCTACAACGAGTGATCCTTTACCTCTTGTCTTTCTTCTCCCCACCCCTCACCCCCATTAATTCTGCCCTGGCTATTCTGTTCCTGTCCTCCCCTTTCTATAGCTGTAAGAGTAGCTTTTGCTGTCTATCATCACAACTCAATTTTATCTACTGCATGTATCTGTTGTACTGATTTGCTTTCAGTGTCCTTTGTCCTGAGCAGCATGGCTTCCGAGCGGGCCACAGTACCAACACAGCCCTCCTAGAGTTCTCCAACTTTCTCCACTCCTCCTTAGACACTGGTTCTCTGGCTGGTGCAGTCTTCATTGACCTCTCGAAAGCTTTCGACACTGACTCCCAACCCCTCCTTCTTGATGCCCTTAGTCTCTCTGGTTTTTGCTGGGCCTATCTCCTGGTGCACCAGTTATCTGTCTGACCATTACAGCGTAAAAATTAATGGGACCTACTCAGACATCTGTCCCATCTTTTCTGGGGTTCCCCAGGGCTCCATTCTGGGCCCCTTACTATTCTTCCTTTACCTTAACACCCTTCCACGCTCCTGCTCTGGGAACATTCTATTGTACGCTGATGATGCAGTCATCTTTGCCTCAAGTCATAACCCTACTACCCTCCAGGACTCGCTGCAGAAGTCCTTCACTGAAGCCGAGGCTGGTTCAAGGAACATAGATTGGTGATAAATCTTAAAAAACAAAAACCATGTTCTTCACTCATCCCAAAACAAGTCCTGCAACTCAAACTCCTCATCCTCTGGGTCCTCATTCCCACTCGAACAAAGTTTGCTCCTATAAATACCTAGGGATCCATTTTGACCCTCCTCTCCTTCCATGGACACATCGCTGCCCTAGCCACTGCCACTAATATCCGATTGGGCATCTTACATCGGTATAAACACTGCCTCCCCGGGAGGCTCTTCGACTCGCAGTCACCTCCTCTATCCTGTCCCTAGTGGACTATGGACTGCAGGTGTATGGTGCTGCTGATCAGACCGCACTCCATAAAATTCGCACTACTCTGAAAAAGGCCTGCAGGTTAATTACTGGAGCACCTAGGATGACACACACCTGTCTACTGTATGCTAAAGCGCTGGTACTTGATCTCGACGAGTGCCTCAAATATCTTACCTGTAACCTTACAAAAAAGACCCTCCTTGGGCTTTCCCCACCAGGATTGACCACCACCATACGCCGCTCTGTCCCACTAGTTCATACTCGGACCTCTGGGAAAACCTCTTGTTATCCCTAGAGCTAGGACCTCTCACGGCCAAAGAGCCTTCAGCTTTAGGGCCCCTCCTGGTTCAACACACTGCCCCTCCATCTCGAGCTCCAACTATGGTGCTTCCAAAGCACATACGTAACCACCTTATTAACACCCGATGCTGTAACTGCCACTAGTCAAAGCTACTCAATACTTATGATGTTTATTACTTAAGCTGCTAAGGACGACATAACTCTGGTATTGTTTGCATCCATCCTACCTGTACCAGCTTGTTTGTATCTATGTCTTAATTTTACTGTTATACTTATGTGTTGTTCTGCTATACTGTGTATTTTGGTTTGTCTTACTGTGACAAGGTACCTTTGTAAATGAGCCTATGGCTCAAAGGTTTTCAAAACTGCTGTTTAAATAAAATAAAAATAAATAAAAATATTTATGATTATGCTACTCTGAAATACTGCACTGCTGTATGTGACTTCTATTTTTGTAATATTATTATTACTGTTTAGTTTTTTCCCACCTCTTGATCTGTCTCCATATCCCCTTACCCCCAGGACACATCTGGAAACAAGCTGTTAACAGAGCAGTATGTCTTTCTTGTGAAACTTTTGAAATAAAAAATAAAACAATAAATATTCTGTGGAAAGCCCAGATTTTCCAGGGTGTTTCTCACCCCTGCAATGGAGCTCCGGGCCCCTTAGTCTGCCCTTCCTGTGACTATCCAGTTGTTCAGGTAGGGATACACTATCATTTCTTCTCAGACATACAGCTACTTTTGCTAGGCACTTTGTGAAGACCATTGGAGTTGAAGTTAGAACAAATGACAGTGCAGCAAATTGATATCGCTCTTTTCCTAGTCTGAATCTTAGAATTTTCTGTGGGAGTGTCTTGCAGGGATGTGGAAATATCCATCTTTCAGATCCAGTGATCTCAGCCACTCTGCTTTCTGCAGTGATGTCCAAACAAAAAAGCCAACAGCAGCAAAGGAAGTCCACACTTGGAGCACATTAAAGTACTGAACCCAAAGTAGACAAAAGACAAAGTGGCTAACAGGCTCTAGTGTGCACCAAAAAGATGAATGAACCCATAGCTTGGTTCAAATCCAAAAATCACTTTAATTTGCATAAAACAAACTTCCAGCACACCCCACCAGTACAAATCACCAACATTTCACACACCTGACCGTGGGCTTTGTCAAGATTTCAGCAGGGATAGATAACTGTTCTCAGTGTTACCATTTTGATTTTTTTTTTTTTTAATATGCCTGTTCAGGAATCATAGAAACATAGACTTTGACGGCAGATAAGGACCACTTGGCCCACCTAGTGTGCCCATTTCCCTACCTAGAGGATAAGCTGCAGATCCTATTTAACCAACAGCCTATTTATTCCTACCCCCCACAAAAATTGCCTTATGTCTGTCCCATGCATTCTTGAATTCTCCCACAGTTTTAGACCTCACAGCCTCATCAGGAAGGCTGTTCCATGCATCCACCACCCTCTCTGTGAAATAATACTTCCTCACATTGCCCCTGAGCCATCCCCCCTCTATCTTCATATTGTGTCCCCTTCTTCTTGCACATCTCTTTTTCTGAAAGATGCTACTCTCTTGGACTTTGTTTACTCCACTAAAGTACTTAAACGTTTCTATCATGTCCTCCCCCTTCCTCTTTCCTCAAGGGTATACATATTAAGCTCCTTTAGTCTCTCCTCATATGGCTTCTCTTGCAGACCCTGCACCATTTTAGTTGCCCTCCTCTGAACTGCCTCCATCCTGTCTATGTCCTTGCGGAGATGGTGTCTCCAGAACTGGATGCAGTACTCCAGATGGGGTCTCACCAACTGTCTGTACATGGGGATAACAACTTCCTGTTTTCTGCTGGTGATGCCTCTCTCTATACATCCCAGTATCCCCCCAGCCCTCCCTACTGCCTTCTCACATTGCTTGCCAACCATAAGGTCATCTGATATGATTACCCCCAGGCCCTTTCCATTTTTGTTGTTGTTACTACCCCCCCCATTGTGTAATCTTCTCCTGGGTTTCTGTTTCCAGGTGCATTATTTTGCACTTCTTTGCATTGAATCCAAGCTGCCATACTTCTGATCATTCCTCCAACCTTGCCAAGTCCCTTCTCATCCTTTCCACACCTCCTTGTGTATCAACCCTGTTGCAGATTTTTGTGTCATCTGCAAAGAGGCATACTTTTCCTTCCAGTCCCTCTGCAATGTCACTTATAAAGACATTAAAAAGGACTGGACCCAGTACTGAACCCTGCGGTACCCCACTAGTTACCCCTCTTTCTTTAGAGTGTACTCCATTTACAATTACCTTCTGTGTCCTGTTGTCCAGCCAATGTTTTACCCAGGCTACCACCCTGGGACCCACTCCCGGGCAGGTTAATTTGACTATTAATCTTTTGTGTGGGACTGTGTCAAATGCCTTGCTAAAGTCTAGGTAGGCCATGTCCACAACCCCTCCCTGGTATACTACTTTGGTCACCCAGCTAAAGAAATCAATTAGATTCATCTGACATGACCTTCCCGCTGTGAACCCATGCTGCCTTAAGTTCAGAATGGGCTGCCAATCCCCATTTTTCTTACTTGTGAAAAAAAAAAAAAAACCTTAAGAAGAGGCCTCTCCCCCACTATGAGGGAGTGAGTACTTCTATGGCCTTTATCATTAGCAGTTTCTTTACCTTGAGTTCTAATAGGACTGTTTCCTGAGGTAGGAGTGGAAGAAAAACCTTTGGGCTTGTTATTTTTGGGAAGCCTGTAAACTGAAGGGCTTAACCCCTGACTCATCACATCCAGTACCCACTTGACTATGGTGATGGTCTTCCACTGCTGGAAGTAATGAGTCAGGCAGCTTCCCACTGGTAGGGGTGCTATAGTGGCCTGTACAGAGGCAGGGGTTTTGTTTTTCTTGCAGTTTAGGAGATGGTGTTTGCTTCTGCCTTGCACTTCTCCTGCATCTGTTTCCTGGAGCACCCTTCTGGGGAGGGCTGTCGCAGAAGTAAGGTTTCTGACAGTAGGCCCTGCCCCTATGTCACCTTCCATAGGATTTGAAGCAAGTAGTAGCTATTCCCTTTTGAGTCAGTTTTTGTTGAGCAGCCTTCTTCATGTAGGGTTTTGTTTTATCCCCAAATCAGGAAGGTCCCTCAAATGGGAAATCTATTGCCTTTGTTTTTGTGTACTCTGACAGGATGGTTGCTCTGAACCAGGCAAGCTTCCTCAGAGCTTCTGTATGTGCTAGTACTCTTACGGCTGTGTCATTTGCATCAACAGCCATATGGGACTGGTATTTGGTGACTTCAGGTGCATCTTTTGCAGTTTCTGCTAGATCACTCCCAATTTCACCAAAAGCCTTTTAATTAGGGCTTGCACAGTACTCCAAAGGGCTTTTTCGGTACTCTGCAGTATATGCCATGTAGGCCGCCGGGTGCAGGGTGGCTGAAATGTACATGTTTCCATGTCATACAATCCAGCTTTCTGGACTTCTTCTCTGAAACTATGGAAGCTAGTGACACCTTAGATTTCTCACATACAGCTGCCTGCACAACTCTCCCACAACCTTTTTTAGGAGAAGTTAAGAAGGGAAGGGGGACAGTGTGAAGGACGATCAGGAAAAAGCAGATATCCTATCTCCCTGATCTGAAAATGTATGCAACAGCAACCTTCCTAAAAAATCCTTTTTCTCTGGCTCTCTCCAACTAATCTGTCGGCCTAGAAAGAAATAGAATTTCTAATAAACGACCTCCACGATATTGAGAGAACTGCCCTCTCCTCTTTGGGATCGGCCCCTCCGCTTCACGATTTCTCTAAATACATGGCCCAAGTGCTAGGGATATGGAATAATATCAAACTTAAAAAAAACTTCAAACAAATAATCTTCTTTTTCACATTAATATCAAGAAATGGGCATTTTCACCCTGCCCTCCTTGATACTCTTTTGAGTCTTGGTGGAGATTAGGACTTGGCTACTATCACCAATTGGTTATCAACTCCGGTCTCCTATCCTTTATGGACTTACAACAAAAATATGCTCTTCCTGATCAGAACATACACCACTACATCCATGTGAGAAATTATATTTTAAGACAAAAAGATTTTCCTACTTCTCGTCCTTCTCCCTTACCTACTCTTTGGACCCTGGTTAGGGACACCCTTGATGGAGGTCCCTGGGGGAACCTTATAGGCCAACTATACAGAATAATACCAGACAACCTGGGAGATTCATCCTATACGATTCTAGAGGCCAGGAATAAGGACTTAGAATTAGAAATTCCTTACCCACTTTGGAGAGAAGCAATGTTGAAAGCAGTTAAAATCACCTCTTCGGGGACATGGAAGGAGTTCGCATGGAAATCCCATTCCAGATACTTTCGTTCCCCGGCAATCTTAACAAAATACATGCCAACTTCATATGGATATTGCTAGAGAAACTGTAACTGCAAACTTGCAGACTTGGGACATGTCTTTTAGCATTGCCCAAGTTTGATGCCCTTTTGGTGTACTTTACAGGTGGAGTTGGGGAAGCGTCTACGCGAGACGACTGAACTGATGGCAGAGATGGTTTTACTGTCCATCTTTCCACCCCACAGACCAAGGTAGGTCAACACCTTACTCCCCCTTTTCCTATTAGCAGCAAAAAAAGCCATCACACGCAAGTGGATGTCAACCTCGATTCTGGCAGTTTCAGACTGGCACCAAATAGTACTTGAAATTTACAGACTTGAACATCTGACAGCTAAATTTCATAATAAACAGGATATCTTTATGAGGAAATGGCAGGGGTGGATTTTTTTATTTCTCCCTGATTGATCCGGAATTTGTCCCCTAGCAAGGATCAGTGTTTCGGAAGCCCCCTGCTGAGGCGGGGGAGGGGGCCCTCTCTGCCCCCTCCATCCCTCTAGCTGTTAACGGGGGTGGTGGGGGACCCCCTCTCAGGCTCCTAATAACAAATTTTAGATACTATGGGTGCGACTGCCTGCAACAGGGAACCCAGGGTTGACATTTAGCCCATTCAGGATACCACAGAAGAAATGGTGTGTGATTAATTTTACTTTACACTGAATATTATGTACATGACATTATGCATTATTTCCTTCGATGTGTATAACTATACAGAGATTTACTATGGTTGGGTAAAACAATCTAATGTATGTCAACTGTCTGCTAAAAAAAATGAAATAAAAAGGAAAAATAGATATCCTGAACTGATACTTCTGTTCAATCTTCAGAGTGAAAGGAGTGGGGGGAGATGGACCACATAAAAGCAGCAGGAACACTGGGTGAGGGAGGTGGACACAAGTCCATTCACAGAGGGGAGAGAGTCCTGAAAGGACTTGCGAATTTGAAAGTGGACAAAACTGTGGGGCTGGACGGGATACACCCAAGGGTGTCGAGGGAGCTCAGGGAGTTACTGGCTGCACTCTGACAGCCCTATTCAACAACTCACTGGAAACAGGGGTGGTTCCAGAGGACTGGAGGAGGGCAAATGCAGTTCCGTTTCATAAAAACGGCTGCAGGGAGGAAGATGGCAACTATAGGCTAGTCAGTCTGACGTCAGTGTTGGGAAAGTTAATGGAGCTGCTTTTAAAGGAAAGGCTTATGGAGTATCTTGAATCCAGTGAGTTACAAGACCTGAGGCAGAATGAATTCTTTTGGGGGGGGGGGGTCACGTGAGATGAATCTTATTGATTTCTTCAACTGGATGACCAGGGAATTAGATCAGGGAGGGACGGTGGACTTGGCCTACACAGAGTTCAGCAAGGCCTTTGACACTGTACCACAGAGAAGGAACATAAGGAAACTGGGCCATTTGGGGGACAGTCCTGAGGTGGTAAACTGGGTATGAAACTGGTTGATGGATAGGGGACAGAGGGTGGTGGTAAACGGCACTCATTCAGAGAAAAGTGACCAGCAAAGTGCCTCAGGACTCAGTATTAGTCCTCTTTAATGTCTTTATAAGAGGCATTGCAGAAGAGCTAGAAAGGAAGGTATGATTCTCTGCAGATCACACCAAAATCTGCAACAGGGTGGACACTCCAGAAGGGGTGGGGAAAATGTGCAGAGACTTAAAAAAACTCAAGGAGTGGTCAAGGGTATGAAAGCTGGATTTCAATGTGAAAACATGCAAAATCAGGCACCTATGGCACAAAAACCCAGAGACGTTGTATACAATGTGGGAAGAGGTACTGACGGCCACAAACAGGAAAGGGACCTTGGAGTAATTATATCAGATGACCTCACGTTGGCCAGGCAGTAGGTAGGGCTACTGGGATGCTGGGGTGCATAGGGAGTGGTATCACCAGCAGAAAGAGGGAGGTGGTGTTACCACTACATAGATCATTACTATAACCCCAACTGGAGTACTGTATCCAGTTCTGGAGACCACCTCTCAGGAAAGACGGATAGGGTGAAGGCTGTCCAGAGGACGGCAACTGAAATGTTGCAGGGGCTGCATCAGAAGCTGTATGAGGAGAGACTATGGGACTTCAATATGCACACCCTGAAAGAGAGGAGGGAGAGGGGGGAACATGACAGAGATGTATAAATACCTCATGGGCGTGAATAAGGCACAGAAGGGTGGTATTTTTTAGAGAAGGTGCACAAGAACAAGGGGGCATGCAATTAAACTAGAAGGTGAGAATTTAGGACACATGCGAGGAAGTGAGAGGGGAGACACTACAGAGACCTATAAATACCTCACAGGTGTGAATAAGGTACAGAAGGGTAGTATTTTTCAGAGAAGGTGCATTAGAACAAGAGGGTATGCAATTAAGTTGAAAAGGGGAAATTTAGCAGGGATCTCAGGAAGTACTTCTTCACTGCCTGGAACAGTCTTCCCGCGGAGGTAGATGGGGCAAATACAGTGGTGGGCTTCAAGCATGCATGGTATGGGCACAGGGAAGCAGTGGCGTAACTACAGATCAAGTAGACTCTGCAGTGACAGTATAGGCAGGGGACAATGGGCAGACTAGCTGGACCAAGTGGTACTTATCTGCAAACAAATTCCACGTTGTTATCTTTCTATCAGAGTGGGAATAAAAAAATTCTACCCCTTGCCTCTCTACTATATGCTTCCTTTCCACTTTATTGTCAATGCCAGGAGCTGAGTTTGAATGCTCCAAAATTTTGCTAGTGTTTTTTTCATGGCATTCTGAATGAGTACCATGAGCCTTTTAGATGAGGTCAGTCCCAGCATACTCAGATTCTGCCACTCTACATCCTACTCTGTCTCTATGGTGGGGATATCAAGAGTGTCAACCATGTGCCTTACAAAAGTGGAATATCAGAAAAACCCTCATTCACTCTTGGTGGGAAATCAAAATCTTGTTCAGTCGATACTTCAGGTTCATTTGATTCCTCCTATCCTCCCCCAGCACATGTTCAAAAAATGCCTACGTCTGGGGAGGGGGGTAAGGAATAACAGCAAAGCTTCCCAGGGCCTGAAAAATCTAGAAGAATTGCCACATTTCTGTAATGTCCTCTGCTGAAGGCATAGCTCTCTGTTCTACTATAGGCTCCTGGTCTCTTTTTGGGGAAGATGCTGTCGGATGCTTTTTTTTTTTTGGTCTTGACTGGTGTTGATGACACCAGAGCATCTGTAGCTATTTTTCCTTTAGCCATACTTAGCTTCAGGGTTCCCCCTATCAGACAAACTGTTCACTTTTTCTGAGCTGGATGACGGCATAGCAGCTTTATCTGTCTCTTTGATCAGACTGCTGTCTCCTTAAAACTCATTACTTCCAATAGTTTCATATGAAGTCCAAACTATCTATTGTTTACCTGACACAAAATGGCCGCCCATGTAATAATTTAAATTAGCTTTGAGGAGAAGTACTTGAAGATGCGTCCTTTCCACCATCTACGGTACTTCCCTTCATTCTTCTTTTAGGAGAGCCATTAGGTGACTCGATGGCAAACTGTGACTCTCTGAGTTTCACCCTTTTGTGTTTTAGGGCAAAAAAGTTTACATAAATCACAGTTTAAATAGTCATGGCCAGGGCCCAAACAATGAAAACACAAATCGTGGTGGTCTACCTTCGCCAAGGTCTTGGCACAGGATTCGCAATTTTTAGATCCTGTAGGCCCATTCCTTTTCTTAGGCTTTTCAGTCCTGCAACAGACAGAATATAGCCCAAAACATGACTGCCGGTTCCTTAGATAACAAATTTGGGCCCCTTGGGCAAGCCCACAAAATAGCTCACAGGCCACCATTGATGACGCGTGCCTGGCACCGGGACCTTAACAGCCTCTGCCGCCTCCACCAACCAAATCACAGTTCCGCTGCACCGTCCAGCCCAGAACCTCGTCCTGGGGGGAAGCCAGGGAAGCCTTGCCTTTCCCACTGCAGATTTTTTTTTTTTTATTTTATTTATTTAGTTGTTTAACCAGGTGTAGCACACTAAGCTGAAAGTTTTTTTACAGGAGCGACCTGGGAGCACAAGGAGGTTAAGTGACTTGCTCAGGGTCACACAGTATGCAAGTGGAAGCTGTGGGATTCAAACCCAGGTCTGGTCTGCTGGATGTCACCAAATTTGCAGCTCAGAGCCTTAGACCACTGCGCCATACTGCCTCATGATGGACTGGATCGAGCATCGGCCACACCTCGAGAGGTAAGTCGGAGGGTATCGGTCGAGGGATGGCTTAGATGAGGCATGGGTGTGCAGGATGGAGCCGAGGGTTAGGTGGCCTGAGGGGTAAAAAAGTAGAAAATATAAAAAAAAATAAAAAATAAAAAAAGATAAATTTGGAAACCTCTACATAAGAAGCGTAAAATAAGTAGTTATTTTTATGTTTGTAACAAAAATAAATACTGCCACGTTAAAGAGCTAATACCATTAAAATTACAAAAGTCAGATAAAATAAGTTATCTAACTAACATGAATACTGAGAACTAAATCAGAAAAATAACAGGAGTTTTTATAAAATGTAATTATTAAAGGACTTAGGCGATTGGCTTGGAGAGGGCTCCAAGGCGACTGTTCCCTCAGCGGAGAAAGCAAATCTTACATTAGAATACTAGAGGGAGCAGCAGCCCACAGCAATATTTGAATGGAGTTGATTCCACATAGAGGATTGTGTATGAGCAAGCATACACCACAAGGCAGTTGTACGATCAAGAGGTTTCCATGGTAACCAGAGACCTCGAGAGCACAGCTCAAGAGGTCAATTACCAAGGAAACCTTGAGACTGTAAAACTGTCTTATTTGTGTATGGTTGCACGTATACAATCTTTTATAGTGTATGGGCAACCATAAGCAGCACTCCTTGATCCCCCAAACAGGTCTCCCAGTAAAAAAAGGCTTACTTCGGTAGCTATATCGGTTTGTTCCAGCGCCGCTTACCTCCTCACTGCCGCAGCTCACTTAATTGCGCATGCGCAACCACATTCTATATTGTTGTGCTGCATTAGTGATGTACTCAGTGCAGCACAAAAACATCATGACGCACTGAGTGCAGCACAACAATGCTGTTCCAGGCATGGATTTCCATGCAGAACAACGTTTTACCATACACTATAGCACTGTTCTAATCTCGGAGGCAACATCTCATTGTGGAGATGATGCAATTTTTGTATGGCTTCACTACTGGACCCACATTAAAAGCGGGGCCAGGAATTTCTAAAGTGAATAGGGAATCCATGTCCAGGCTTTGTACTCTGTTGTCAAGTACAGTATGTAAATGGGACGAGACAAGAACAACTCAGTGTGAGTCAGCAACAGATTGGTGGCCACAAAGGTGTAGCGTCTCTAACTGATGGCAGTAGGTGAGAGGACCATGCATCATACCAATCAGGTTGCTGCCATTTCCCAAGCCATGTTATAACACCACCTAATAAAGAACACTACCCAATGAGATTGAGGCATGCTTAGTGGCTGGCTGATCCTGTGTAGCTTTGGCAAAGGTCACAAAAAGTTCTACAAGACTAGCATATCACATTATCCTTACAAACATCCAGTCAGAAGAAATAGGTTTCCAAAACCGCACCCCATGAATAATGTAGCATAGCTAAATACTTCTCAAATTTAACATATTCCAAACTGCAGTATCTTGACCAGCATGAAATGTGCATGAAACTGTTCAACCTGAGGAAAAAAATACAATGAAAAAAGATACATCTAATCAGGAACAAGAGCCCGCTCAACTACACCACCAATGAGGTACTAAAACGTGCCATGAATAAAGTAAAGAAGCGGAAATTCCACTAAAGCTTATTCCCTCTGAGCCCTGGTCCCTGGCACTGGACTCATATCTAAGGCTCTTTGAACCAGTCAGCTTCAACTCTGTTGCTTTGAGAGCTGGTACCAACATCCAAGGAACTTTCTGTACAGGAAACAAATCCGACATGGGAACTAGAGTACTGGAGCGGGCCTTTCAACAACCTCTGCTCCCTCCACAGTCAGAGTTGCAGTGCTTTCACCCTACTCATGAAGCCTGCAACCAGGGATCAATTTTAACATTACCGTACTTTACTGACCCAGGGTATAGTCAAGACTGCCACCGGCCAGCACGACTCATCTTCATTTCCAGAGATTTTATTTAATTAACATTTTTACCAGGAAGGGCCTAATTAGTTGTGAGCAGCATGTTTCCAGACACACGGGGGGGGGGGAGTATGCAGTCAGTGGGTTTAATTCTTTACAGATCTCTGTTGTTTTGTTGCTGCATCTGAACTGGATGTGGCTGTCCAGACCAGAAGTGTTGTAAGTTAATGGTCCAGCAGTCTATATGTGGCCCAAAAATCAGTCCTCCATGTTAAAAAGTCCCCCCTTCAAGGCACTGGTGGTGGAAATAATGTGGCTTGAAGCACTGGGGATGGACATAAGCACACAGGTGGCTCACTCACATCATACATCTCCCAGTCTGGTGGCAAGGATCAGATTGGCTAGAGACTTGTTGAATTGTAATTTTTGACCAGAAAAGGCACACTAAACTGAATTTGATTGTTTCCAGGTGTGTCCTAAGGGGTGGGTTACATATACCTGTTTTCTTGACAGGGAATGCAGTCCACATCACCAGATAAACCTCCCTACTCTTCTTCAGTGCTCACTATGTGACAGAATAGGCCACGCAAGTATTAACTGTCCAAATCCACAGTATTGTAATCTATGCGAAGAAACATCCCACTCATTTAAAAATTGTCCCTGGGCTTTCCACAACAAACCAGCTCAGGAACAAGAAGATCAAGAAGAAGTGGTTGCTAGGGCACAGCATCAAGCAGCAGCTGAACCAGCAAGAACAGATGTGCCCGGCAATGATGCACCTTCCTTAGCAGCAAATCTGATCCTCCCTCCCCCTGCAACTGTGATGTAACAGGAAATTCAGAACCTGTGACCATGGCGCAACCTGTAACTCCTCTACCTTCAACATCTGCAGAAGGAAATGAGGGGACAATAGAAACCATTCAGGACACAATTATTCTTATAGAAGAACCCACTGAGAAAAATGACCAGATAAATCAATCCTCAAATCCTACCCTTCAAGAAGGGGAAATGAATATGCCACCTCCAGGAGAAACCCCTTGGAAACAAAGAACCCCAAGGCGGATTACACAAAGCCATACAAGCAAAAACACCGTGGGGGGTCAAGGTCAAGGAGGGGGAACTTTTGAAATGTAAAAACAGATACACCCCCTTGGTAAAACGAAAACAGTGGGATGAAAAGGAGGATGATTCGGATGCCTCCTCTATGGCTTCGTCTCAACCTGACCCCATGATGACACACAAATACTATCTGGAGACTCAGGATCCTCCAAATCCTTCAAGTCTTCAAATAAAAATAAATTTAAGATGAAATCACTGAACAAAAGTTAAATAATTATAGCTTATTGTTTCGTTCGTTAACTTATGGCTACTAATCTTGTGGTGGGGTCACTAAATGTCAACAGTTAAAAAAACAAGAAAAGGAGAATGCCAACTTTCTTCTCATTAAGAAACTTGCATTTACAAGTGTGTTTTTTACAGGATACTAGGCTGTATTCCCTTAGTGAGGTACAACAAGCCACCAAGGAATGGTTCATTGGTCCTCTTTTTGGTCATTAGGGGAGGAGCCATGTTCTGGGCTAGGGACATTGTTTAATACTAACGAAATAAAAGTAATTAGGCTCACAGACTTTGTGCAAGGAAAAGCTCTTGTTTCAGATACAATTTTTAAGCAAAAAGAATGGAGACTAATCAATGTGTACAATCCACAAATTAAAACAAAAAGAGTGGAAATATTAAAATACAACCTTACTTACACACCACCAAATCCATGGTGTTTGAGGGGAATTTTATTGTATTCTTTCCCTTACTGATAAAACAGGGTCTACCCCTAAGCGCTATTCAGACTCAAATTTCGTGGGTTCCACGATTAGTACTGCTAGCCTGATTGATAGTGCAAAATATGAGACCCCCCACATACCTTTCAGAAAGGGCATCTGACAACCCGAATAGATTTATTGTTCCCTCTGAGTGGATACCATGTAGCATGCATAGGGTTATACCAATTGAAACTACAGACCACAGTTTGTTTAAAATTTATTTAAGTCCTATCCCCAAATAAACCTGGGTCCTTTGCTCACTGGAAAATGAACACATTCATACTACAAGAGGAAAAAGCATGGAATGAACTAAAAAAGGTAATAGAAAATAAGCTTAGTGTATATGAATTATATGATAATCCTTTGTATTGGTGGTTAGAAACTAAAAATGAAATTGTTATTGTAAAAACAATGGCAAAAACAGCATCACAATCTAATTATATAAAATATTTAGAAAAGAGGAGACATCTACAAAAATGAATGTCTCTAATTACTGAAATGGAGTATGACTATTCTAGTCAAATAAAACAGATTAAAACTGAAATGGTAAAACTCCAGTATGATAGGGCTACTTCCCTATTTCTGGAACAAAAATATGGCACTCAGGGTAGGGCACAAATGGTCAATCCATATGACAATTGCAAAGAAAAGGCGGAGAAAAAATACACGCCTCAAATTACCTTGGAAAATGGGGAATTATTAGGGGCAAACCCAGGGATTGTAAAGGTAGTTACTGCACATTCCAAAAAGTTATTTGGGCAAATTATGCAATTGGCAGGGGCACTGGATGTCTTTTTAGAAAATACTGACATACCTAGTTTAGACCAGGATATAAAGAAAAACATGACAAAACCCATTACAAGAGAAGACATTTTGGATGTGGTGTCCCACTTAAAAAACAGTACAGCCACAGGACCAGACGGTATTCCTGACGAATTTTACGAAAAAGCAAATGAAATACTGGTAAAACAATGGGTGGAAATTTTCAATGAAGTAATACAGGGTCAACACCCCCTACCCCCTGCACTAGCTGACAGCCTACTGATCTTCCTACACAAAAAAAGTACAAGAGAAGATAGCAACAACTGGCGCCCCACTAGTTTAATAAATCATGATTGGAAAATTATATGTAAAATATTATGTAACAGACTCAAGCAGGCAGCAACATATTTTATTTTTCCTATACAGGCTTGTGCGATACCACAGAGACTTATTAGGGAAATCTACGACATCCCTACAGTAGGGGGATATAGTTTAAGCATTGATCAATCTAAGGCTTTCGATTGGGTCTCCTATAGTTAACTCTTTCCAATATTGCAACAAGTATGATATACCTAGTCAGTTTATCAAATGGTTAAAAATAATATATGGCTCAGCCTCTATGAGCCCTTTAGTAAATGGGGTAGTTGAATCACAAGTCCCTATTAAAAGGGGGGTTAGGGAGGGATGCCCCCTAAGCCCCCTCCTATATGTATTTTTGATAGACCCATTGCTTAGGAAGATTAACTCAGACCCCCAAATAAAACACATATTAAGTTCAGCAGATATAAGGTTTCCAAGTGTGATAGCATACGCAGACGATTTATGTATCATGGTATCAGATCACCGCTCTGGGGAAAAAGCAGCAGAAAATACTCTAAATTTCTCTGAAACAACTGGTTCTGAAATAAACAAAAAAGTAGAGGGGCTACAATTCCAATGCAGTTTGGCCTTTGAGTAACAGAAATTGAGGGCACAAAAATCCAGACACACCTCTTACAGATACTGGGGGTTTCATTTGGAGGTCCGGATCCTGCCACCGAGAATTGGGTAAAAGTGTTAGGAAAAGCAGAAGAAAAAGTGCAGAGATGGAAAGGCTATCCCATGTCCAGATTAAATAGAATATTTTTATTAAAAACATTCATAATTCCCCTTATGCTGAACAACAGTTATAGTACATATACCTGTTACCACTAAAATTGGAAACTAGGATGTTCAACACATTCTTCCAATTATTTATGGGGCAGTAGACTTAACCCGGTAAGAAGGGCAGTCACCTATTGGCCAATAAAAAATGGCAGGCTAAATATGGTAAACCTTGTGTTGTTTTTTTTCTAATATTTGTTTATACAAATATGGTCCCAATAATACTAGGCAAGCAGGATGCATGGGCCCTAAGTTTGAGAGCTAGATGCTCCTATTTTTTTTTCAGAAATGGGATTCCCCGAAATGGGGGGCAATGAGGAATACCTCCCAAGGTATATCAGAGTACCTAACAGACTTCTTTAGGAAGGTAAAAACTTGGAAGGTATCAGAACAGGATTGCCTTAGGCAACCAAGGAAGCAACTGTATTCTCAGAAACTACGCTCAGAGTTTTTACCTTTTCCATGCTTCTCCTGTCCCCCTACTATAGATGAAAATGGGTTAATTAACCAATTTACAGAATCTTGTACCCCACAAAAATATGGGATACATTATGTGTTGCCATGAAAAATTAAATATAAGAGGGAACCACTTCCATAAAACAATAGATGAAAGAAATTATTTAAAGACATATAGTTGTACTCAACTAGAATCAACGCAACATTTATTCTTCAAATGTAGATATATTCAGAATGTGTGGAAAATGTTAGCACAGCTATGAAGTTGTCCCCAAATAGCCCAAATGTCATATGAAGTGCTAGTCTATGGGGTATATGACCCAGGTTGGAATATGTTTTATCCAGGTACGCCCAGAGTGTTATGTGCCATAATAAAGTGGCGAATTTGGCAAAACAGATGCTTATTTGTACTCCAGCAAAAGGATATCCCTCTCATAGGGTTGACAGAGAGCAATACGAGGGAGGTATCTACATTATATCGACATGAAAAGAAAACGTTACCCCCGACAGTGGCAGCAAAATGGTGGAGGGCTCTACCAATACTTTTATTTGAAGGGGTATCATGAGAACAGAAATGGTGGGCATGACAAGGGAGAGTACAGATGGAAAAGGGGTATGACCTCAGGTTGACAACTTCCATATGTAAATATTTAATACATTTGACAGTATTTTAATCCTTAAAAGGGAAAATCAGAGGACATGGACACTTACGAGTTATGGGGAAGTGAATAACTAAATTGTATAAAGGGGTAGAAAGAGGAAGAATAGTGTAAGATGGTCACCAAAGCCATTTTGAAGTATGGGAGAAAAATGGGGTGCTAATATGAGATTCATCTGAAAGAACTGTATAGACTTATTTATTAAGTAACTAATTCTCAGAGAGACCTTTAGAAGGAACTACCGGACAAATAGGACCTAGGATTGATAAGGAATGTGATTTGTCTGTTGGTAATGTACAACAAAGTTATTCTGTAAATATGAAATTTTCATGTAATAATTCTTATGTATGCTCTCTTATTAAATACTCAAATAAAAAATTTCCCTACTCTTCAAGTGCCATGGGATCTTTAACTTCCACCTGAACAGTGACCAGAGTTGGATAGAAGGGAACTTAGTTTAACGTCTCTTCTAAAGGATGGCATCTCAACAGCATAGCACACCCTCGTACTGCACAACAGTGTCAGTTATGGGTATTAACCCAAGTTTTATTTTTTTAATTTTTACTTAGTTTCTGTTGACCGGGTAAGTGCACTAGACAAATCCTGCCTATTTTCAGGCACGACCCGGGGGAGGGGGATACAGATGAATGCCAACTGACCTTGAACCAGATGAAGCTGTTGGTGGTACTTTTAGTGAATGAGGGAAATTTGTCCAGGACACCGGGGAAATTCCCCTACTCTGCCTCATATGGGACTATTCTAAAGGATGGCATCTCAACAGCATAGCACTATCATCCAATCTTCCATTGCCAGAGGTAAGCATATTATCTACCAACTACTGACACTGATGGCCTTACTTACTTACGTGTCTGGGAGTCAGCCTGCAGAAAAAAGTGCATCCCATTATTTGCACAGAGAAAGCAGCCTGCTACACTGAGCACAAGAGCTGCAGTAAGTCCAGCAACGACACTGCAAGAATAAATAAAGAAACTTGCCAACACAAAATGGTAGTGGGTTGTTCTGGTCTACCCTTCAGATTTTTTTTGGTAAATTTTTAGTAGAGCTGCACGGATACCTTATTTCCGCCAGATACCAGATTTCGGATAACCTGTAGTGCTATCCGATCAGTTTGGGTCTGTCCCGGGTTGGATGGCTATTCCTAAGCGCAGCATTCTCCTCTGCTCTAATTCTGCGAGCTGCGGTCACTGACACCCCTCCCCAAACTGAGGCAGCTGTCTCACCCATCTCCTTGTTTCTCCTGGTTTACCTGGTTTGTTATTTGGACTTTCCAATATTATTCTGGGACTCCTATCCACTCATCATTTAGTTCCAATGGCGGCGCTCTGATTCAGTCCCTTGTGGTCTCCGGGATTGAACTGACCATGTGACAGCTACGGGAGAGACTGCACGACTGAAAGGCTCTCTTTCTGTAAGTCATTTTATTTATCATATTTAGCAGGGAGGGTGTTAACTGAAAGGGTGGGTTCTATCTGTCGATCTGTCATGTATTCCCAGGCTCAGCACCTGACATGGACTCTGAGTTCCTTTCTCCTGTTTCCTGATCTGGCTCCCTCGTTATTTCTATTTATCTAGACAGCTACCTGAGGCAAGCGGGGTTAGGAAAGATGGTATCAGGTGGGAAAAAGGCTGGTGAGATGTTAGATTTATTTATTTTTTTCTTTGTTTGTGCCAGGAGGACTGTGAAGAGGGTGGAGGGCAGGCGAGGACACAGTAAACTCAACCCGATTAAAACACCAGTATCCAAATGGGGCAAATATGGCCAGAAAGCCTGATATCTGACCGGATCAGTTCACCAGGTTGGATATCCATGCATCCCTAATTTTTAGCAAGTTTTAGTTTAGATGAATCTTTTTTTTTTTTTAATTACAATCTGAGGGTCAGTCGACTGGAATAGGACAGGCAGCAGGAGTAGTGTCACAGCAAAGGCTGGGAAGGATGAGCATGTCGTTGCTCAGAATGGGGTTCATTCCACCTTTGCAAGGAGGATTGCCCAGAAGGACATGTGTTATAGATGAATCCAAGTTCTTTGGAAGTGCTTGTCTTCCTTAAGGATGCTCTGTTCAATCTCGGAAGAGATAAAGTGACACGATATAAGTACATATATGCAATGGCAGAAGTGACTTGGTGAATCACAAACTTATAAAAAATAAAATAAAATATATTTAAATAAAAATAAAATACAAAATACAATATATTTACTCTATATAGCATCTTTATCAGGTGTCAGCATGGCTCAGTTGGTAGCACATCTGCTTCTGGACCAGAAGGTCATGGGTTCTCATCCCACACTGGGATTGGACTTGTACCTAAAACACAGGCACCTGAGTGCAGTATTGGGGGGTTTTGTACTGCTGGGATGTGCCGTCCTTCGGATGAGACATTAAACCGAGGTCCCCTCTACCCATCCTGGTGCTGTTCTGGTGGGGGTCCGGGTGGACATAAAAGAACCCAGGGCATTCTTCGTAAAGAGTAGGGGACATGCCCGGTGTCCTGGCCAATATTCCTCTTCCCAAAAAACTAGTTCATGCAATTGTCCAGGCTGTGTGTGAGTATTGATGTGCGATATGGCCACCACTACACATTTAGTCACTTCACTACCAGACTAGCATTGCTTGTAAAGCGCTTTGGGATACACTGTGTATGAAAAGCACTATATAAATACTGATTCTTCTTCTTCTAATGCAAACACACCACAAAACATGGCACAGGTGTCAGTGAAGGAGGCACAAAATAAAAAGTACAAAAATAATCAACATAAGTGATTAGCAAGATATCATTATGGAAGGAGGAAGAACATGAAAGACTCTAGTTTTGATCCAATACACAGGGGTCAGTGAAAACAATGTATATGATGGTCTGTATGTAACATGCAGCTAAGTTCTACATTTTGTTTTAAAGTGTCATGTGTTTAGTTATTTTATCAAGGTACTTATCCTCCAAGCTGACGGCCCTAAGTGAGGTACTTGGCAGCCACCTCCCAGACCCTTTCCCGTACCTCTGATCCTCCACAGCTCCCCCTCCCCCTGCAGGTGGGGCCACGGGGGCTCACCTCTCCCCTATATCTTCTCAGGAGCAGGAGTTGTGCTGTGCACAGTGAAGAGTATGGGGATTGCTGGGGTCTTCACCCTGGCAACTGCTTCTTTCCCCTCTAATGTTTTGTTCCAGCCCAGCTCTATGCTTCCCACTTACACCCTAGCACCATACATAGTTTTTGTAGCCTCACAAGTGTACAACAGAGCCCTGTGGGACAGCAGGCTCCCTGGTTCAGAGATGGTTTGTTGCAGCAGAGCTTCCCAGCCCTCAGTCACCTGAAGCCAGTAACGTGAATAAGCTTCTGGACCAGCCATCAGCATGGCTACTCCAGGAACTGTACAGTTTTTACAAAAAATCAATTATTTAGCCTTTAGTTTTCAACTACAGTCCATTATTCACACACACACACACACACGCACACACACACACACACACATGACAACTGTACCTAAATCAGTTTATCATAACTCCTTAGCTTCCTCCTGCACTGGCCTTGCAAGCTCTAATACCTCAGTAGTCCGGGTGGTGGTAATCTGCTTCCAGTTCTGTTTTGCACTTGCACCTTAATTTTGCACTGTGTTCATCCTTACGTTGTGTTACACTGACTATTTGCCTGTAATTTATGACTGTGCACTATTATGTATTTTGACGTTCATTTTTTGACAGTATTTTTTATTGTATTTTATTTTTTATTTCTGCTGCTCCTTACATTATCTGTACTGCCACGCGCACATCCGGCGTTGTTCACTTCGTTTCCCCATCCTTCCAGAACGTAGCTGGAAACAAGGTGTTACCAGCTCAGTATGTCTTCTTGTAAATAAATACATATATAACTAGATAAATGTTAGTGTCTACATCAAATTTAAAAATGATTTAGAACTGCATACTTTTGTAATGAGGGCTTTCATTTTACCCCACCTAAATCAAGAAAAACGTCTGTATCTTCTGCTGCAAAATAACCACAAGTGGGTTACTAAATGGTATAGATATGTTTACTTAAGACTGTTTCCAACTTAGCTTATTATCTTTATAATTGCTTGAAAATGGTACAATATTTGCAGTAGTAGATGTATAACAAATCAATGCATTATTCATAAGGGAGAGACAACACAGAGTACCAAAGTTGCACAGTTCTTTCAATCTGAATGCATGTTGCCTGCATAAACAGTATTTTTACAAATACTTTTATTTTTCATGAGAATCTTTGTTTGCTGATCAGTATAAACCTAGAAAACCAACACACCAGAATTTTTTTTTTCCATAATTTAAACCATCAGCAATCGGAGGTTTGCAGTCCATTTTTCATCTTCACATCAAAAAGTCATTTAAAAAAATTAAAATTCCCTCAGAAAGATAAGATAAATGAAAGTGTAAGTGCCTCCATATAATAACAGCGAGGCTGACCCTCTGGGAAATGGTTGACTTTCGCAATTCAAGGTATTCAAAGCTCATTCAAAAGTGTTCATTTGGAATGCAGATATCAAAGATGATGCAAATGTTGAAGAGAAAATTAGAACTTACCAGATGTTCTAATCCCGCTTTGATGTTTCCAGAGTCCCTGTAACAGAAGAACGGAAATGATAAATACTTGGTAAACCTATGGATACAATGATTTGATGGACCTTGTACTGACAAACAAAAATTATATATTTTGTACTGAAGTTTTTCTGGGTTTTGAGATTAATTGCACTAACGTTTTAGTAAACTCTCACATGTACTACACATTTTGAAAGGGTATACTGTAAATGTCAGTGGATATATGGATAACAACCACATTAGCATCACTGATGGCTACAATATATGTATTTTTTAAAACTGAATTTTTATTCAAATTCCAGAGAAAAAGTATACATATAATCATCAGACACTGCACTGTCACCATTTTTATTTCATTACCACAGTTGTTGTCCACCAGGCCCAATGTACATCACAATGCATTATGCCATGCAGGTACTTATAATTGTTAAATGCAACTAAGTGCAGACTGATTGGATGACAAGAACTTTTTATTGCATCATATAAAAACAATCAACACCAGGTTGCCTCTATTATTCAGAAAAAAAAACACATTCTTAAAGCCCACTCTGTGTGAAGGTAGCTATCTTGCTGCCCTCCACTCCCTCTCCAGGAAATCCACTGGAAAGGGTACCAGGCTCTGTGCCCCATTCAGCCGCCTCAATTTAATTAATATAGGTATTTTTGGTGGTTACAGGCCAGCAATATTTTGGATGTCTAGTCTATGTAGACTGCACATTTCTATCACGTTATTAGTGTTGGTCTTCATCCCTAGAGAAAGAAAGGGAAAGAGGGGTAGTGACTGACAGCTAACTGTTTCCCTTTTGAAGAGAGTGAAGTAATAACTGATGCTGGGGCAGGTACCTTATCATCCACAGGATAGTTCAGGAATTCCCTGTCATGTTAGTGAATTATTATACCTCTCATGGCTCTCCATACGACTTTTAAACCAAATTCCTAAAACTAGTGGCAGAAAAGGCAAATGGCATAGTAATTATGGGGGAACTGGAACTTGGTATTTAACAGATTACTGGGCACCACTTCTCAGATTTCCTCAGCTGAACTCGATGGTAGCTAAAGTGGCCATGTTGATGGAGGAGTTGAGGATGGAAGACCTGACTGAGTATTATGACTGGGTGACAAAGGAACTGGACAAAGGCCATGTGGTGGCTGTCCTGTATTTGGATTTCAGCAAGGCCTTTGATTCCATGCTGCAAGGGAGGCTTGGGGGGGGGGGGAGAGCTGGAATATATAGGGGTGGGAACAAAGATAGTAATTTGGATCACCAATTGGCTGAAGGGAAGGCAGCAAAGGGTGGTGGTGGTGGTGGTAAGGAACTCTCATCACTGAGGGATGTAACAAGCGGGGTGCCACAGGGATCAGTATTGGGGCCGGTGTTGTTTGGGATATTCATAGCTGATATCTCCCACAGGGTCTGGAGTAAGATCAGTCTCTTTGCAGCTGACACAAAGATGTGTGCCGTAGTAGATGACATCGAAGGGTGGAGGGGGCTGCAGAAGAACCTGAACAAGCTACATGAGTGGTCAGATGCATGGCAGTTTGGGTTTAACGCTAAAAAGTGCAAGGTCTTGCACTTCGGGGCTAACAACCACGGGAGGAGCTATCATCTTGGGGGGGAGGTACAGCTGGACTGCACCAAGGAGGAAAAGAATCTAGAGGTGCTTATAACAGGGAGTATGAACAACTCAGCTCAGTACAGGAAGGCGAAAGCAAAAGCCAACAGGATGGTGGGGGGTGTATAGCGAGGGGAATCTCCTCCAGAAACAGGGAGGTCATCCTGCTTCTCTACAGGTCACTGGTCAGGCCGCACCTGGAATACTATGTGCAGTACTGGCACCCATTCCTGAAGAAGGACATCAGATTGTTGGACGGTGTACAGCGGAGGGCGACAAAGATGATCCCGGGATTAGAGGGATACTCCTATGAGGTGAGGCTGGGCAAGCTGAAAATGTATTCCCTGGAGGACAGGAGGGATGGGGGACATGATCGAAACCTTTAAATATTTAAAGGGGACTAACAAGGCTAGAAAAGAAGGGATTTTCCAGATCAGAAGTGGGAGGGTCACAAGGGGGCACCAGATGAGACTGGAGGGGGGAAGATTCAGAAGGGAAGTCAGGAGACATTATTTCACTGAGGGTGCTGGATAAGTGGAATACTCTGCCGGAGGAGGTAGTAGCCTGTAGCACGGTACACGGTTTTAAAAGGGAATGGGACAGAATGAGAGGGGGGTAATTGTGAGGAGAGAAGGGGTGGGTGGGGCAGTTGCAAGCTGAGGGGCTAGCTGCACAATCGAGCAGACTTGATAGACCGTGAGGCCTGTTTCTGCTGGCATTTTTATATGTTTGTATTTGGAAAATGAAGTACCCTCAGGCCCAAGACTACATCTGTTACATTCCCCAATTTAAAATTTACTCTAGATTTGACACTTATATCACACATTGAAGCAATCTGCAACTAGAGGGACCTTAACACTCTCAGACCATCAACTAGCAGTTTTAAATGTGGATTTGCATACTACTAGGAAGAAAACACACTGAAGACTCAGTTAATATTTCTGTTCTCTGAGATTCGGTTCTGGTTGAGGGCCTACAAGGGAAACTGCAAAGGGTGGTGTGGGAAAATAGTGGAGCAGATGTCTCCCCACAAATCTTTTTTTGGGGGGAGGTTTGTTGCCTAGCCCTGGTAGCTCAGCCCTGCTGTCCATAGTCCCCACTCACCCCCGGGGACTTACCTCAGCTGGCGATCCTCTCTGGCGTGTCTCCCCCCCCCCCGGGGTGAGGCTGCCAAGCAGGCACGCTCCTAATGGAGACTGGCATCGGTTCCTGGCAGACCCCCAACTGCCTCCCTGACTTACCCCACCCCGAGGGTGGGGCCATGGGCTCAGGTCATACTCTATGGAGGACTGAACTCGGTCACCAATCGAGTGTCCTGGCGGGCATAGCAGGACCCCGGAAGTGGGTCGTAATCCATGGGGACGGCATTTTTTGCATTCTTTGTCCCCAGGCAGCATGAAATGCAACGATGTAAGGCACTGAAGGGTTGACATATGGCATGCCTTCCCAGCAGCTCAGCTCCACCTGCTACTCCCCCTGGCCTTCACCAGGGGTCTACCAAGTGCCGTTTACTCACCCACCCTCTCTCCCAGAAGAGGAAAGCAGTCCAAGGGACGCTCCCCCCAGTCAGCCCTCCCAATTTCTCGAGTCTGTTCCTGAATCTGGGTCAAAAAAGGGAGGAACCGTCGAAATTAAGCACCTGCGATAAAATTAATGTAAGAAATGAGCAGTCACAGTAAAAATAAAGACTAGCGTGGTTGCACTAAAAAATTAAATTTAGCACAGCGCTAACAAAAATTGAAAACTTTCACTCAGCACACTACTGAAAATGAAATATGAGGAAAACTTTGCCCAGATAAGCGCTAGGAGGCTGTCAACAAAGAAAGTTGAGAGGCACCTCAGGGGCAATGTTGCTCAGTCCAGTGGAGAAAAAAATTCTGAAGCCTTCAGGCAGCTCTCACTCAGCTCACTCCCCTTCCTGTTTTTTGATTGGCTATGGCCCTAAGCTCATTTAAATAAAAATTATCTTAAAGGCATACCTCCGGGACAGTTGCACCTAGCCAGCTAACTGCTAAAGTTACTGATGCTAAAGGACTCCTTAGGTAAGAAAAAGCCTTTTATAAGGTAGTGTGGACATTTTTTATTTATGGTCCTTGAACAGTTTAGATTCCCTGAACAATTTATCACCAGAATTAAGCCCTTCTATTCCTCCCTGCAAACCTATGTTCAAACAAATGGTGGCATATCCCCTAGATCTAACGTATACCAGGGCATGCAGCAAGGCTGCCTCTCTCCCCTATTGCTTGTTCTTCATATAGAGCTGCTAGCCTAATGAATACATTCAAATCCTAAAATTCAAGGGATAGAGATAGGTTCCCAAAAAATTGCCTTGTACACCGAAGACATACTTTTATACCTGGCAAATCCCAAAGAATTGATAAAGGACGTCTGGAGAGGCCTTGAACTTTTTTGAACACATGCAGGCTGTCTTAATTAAAACAAAAACGGAAGTCCTGAAATGGAATTATAATCCCTCACAACAACTGAAGGAATGTCTTACACTGAAGTGGCAAACTACCTGGATGAAGTACCTGTGCATCCAAGTGACAAAAGTCCTATCTAAACTTCATGTGACTAACTTCAAGGCACTGACACAAAAGGTCCAAGAAGACATCAAAAGATGGGCACCTGTAAATTTCCCCCCATACTCATGAATTGATTCCCTAAATAGGAATGTCCTTCCCCAATACTTACACGTTTTACGCATCCCGATACTGATTCCTAAAAGGCAGTTCCTAGACTAGCTAAACTCCCACAACATGTACTAGGAGTCAGGTAATCCTGGAAGGACTGCAAAGTGGGTTCCTGGCTCAGGGCATCACAGAACCAAGAAGAGTAAAGGCAATTCTTGATCTGCTCACAAATGGCGAGCGTATACAGGAAATAATGGTCAGGCAGTGTCCTTGGATCATTACAGTAGGGAATGTGGTAGAGTGGGTGGGATATACACATAAGAACCCTAACAACACATTTGCAAACTTTGGTGGCATTGTGTTTGCAACCATAATGGTTATTTCCAACTTTTGTGTGGATTTCATTTTGTGTAGCAGCAACCCTAATGAGCATTTATGTAGGTTTATTTTTACCATAATTTCCTTACTTTTTTAAGAAATTTGTATAGTAACTTCATTTACTCATGACCTTTGAAACCATATACAAAGCAGGGGGTGACTCCCAACATACTTTTCACAGGACCCTTTCGGGTTTGTGAAAAGCCAGACGGACTTCTGCGGAGGGGGACACAGCAGTCATTCCGTGAACTGCTATGTACCATAAAATCCCCTGCTCCCACAGGTTCTATCTCAGCCTTCAAACTGAAACCCAAGTGCCCTAACACATTTTCTGGCACAGTATGTGTTTGATGCATTTGAAATATTTATTTTCAGATGACATCTGGCTGACATCAGTTAAAACTGTTCAGACTGCATGCAGATGACAGTAATCAGACGCAGGGTTGCTCAGATAATCCATTTTAAAAACGGATAGTTAGGATAATAGGTGTTTATTAGGATATGAGGATTTTAGGATATTGGTCCTCAAAATCTGATATCCTAAAAAACACCTCAGATGTAGGATATCCGAGTAACCATCATCTGAGTTCCAAAAATCCAAAATTCCCCTTCCTTATAATAAAATAATTGATACTTGTTGCCCCTTGCCAAATTTCTCCCACCCTTCTACAATATACCCTGGAGCACATCGCCTCAGACCAACTAGTCGAGTACCTGCACAAATACAACATCCAGTGTCCTGAGCAACATGGTTTCCGAAAAGGGCACAGTACCACCACTGCACTATTAGAATTCACGGGCTTCATCCATACCACACTCGATCAAGGAAACTGTGTAGGGGCAGTATTCATCGACCTTACGAAAGCCTTTGATACTGTGAACCACCCACTCCTACTCAAGCAATTATCAAACATTGGGCTCTCCAATGAAGCGCTGCTCTGGTTTTCAAGCTACCTTGGGGAGAGGGTCCAGCAGGTTAGGATTGCTGGTGTCACACTGGAAGAAAAGCCAGTCCTTTCAGGGGTCCATCCTGGGGCCACTACTCTTCAGCCTTTTTCTCAACGACCTTCCTAGTGTCTGCCACCAGAAATTACTGCTCTATGCCGATGACGCAGTCATGTTCACCAACCACCAAAACGCAGAGCTCCTCGAGAAAAAAATTACAGCTTGAATTCATGCGCATCGAAGAATGGTTCAAGTCACACAAACTGGTCATGCACTACAGCAAAACTAAGGTTATGACCTTCTACAATGCCAGGAGTAAGTGCAAATCCCGTGACCTCACCATCCTAAACCAAACAGGAACCTTACTTGAACACGTTCCTGATTTTAGATACCTAGGTGTCACATTGGATGGCTCACTCCCCTACCACCGGCACATAGATTCTGTCACCAAACCACCAACATCTGTATAGGCCTGCTCTTCAGGCACAAACACTGCATGACTCCTGACACTCTCCGGTTGGCTATCAACAGCTCTGTCACCTCCATCATTGATCACGGGCTAGCAATCTATGGCTCTGCCTCCGCCTCTGCCCTCTGCAGAACTACAGTTGCACTCAACAAAGCATGCAGGCTGCTAACTGGAGCTGACCAACTTACACACACCTGTGACCTGTACACTCGGGCAGGATGGCTTCCTCCCATCAGCCAGATACAGTATCAAACCTGCCTCTTAGAAACAATGTCCTCCTCGGGGCAATGCTCCCGAGCACTGAAAACCTCCTCATTTACCACCACAGCACCCAGCGAACTAGAAGTTTACAACAACTAACCTTCCTTGTCCCCAGATGCCGGACTACCATGGGCCAGAGGGCCTTTGCCCACAGAGCACCACAGTAGTACAATACTCTCAACAAAGAAACTTACTGCTGCTGCTCTTGGCCCTTTTAAGAGACAACTCCGACTTCATCTCATTTCAACTAATCACTGTGACTGCCTCGCCTGATCAGGGGCCCACCGCTCACTGCCCTCCACTTCAGTCTTGACAGCTACTTCTCCCGCCTGCCCCTTCTACCTGCCCTCACCTGCCCACCCTTGCCCTCTCCTTTCTCCCCGGCATTTTCTGACTTTTATCCCTCCTCCCTCCCGCTTAGCGCTTACGCTCACCCTCCAACGGCCTTCCTGCCTGCATAACCCCCTCCCTCTCACCTGCAGCAGTTATTTCTAAGATTGCCCTTGGCTGGTATGTCATGCTACCTAAATTCTGGCACATTTTGAATTACTGGAATTTCCTAAGCCTCAGTCTCTTGCTTCTTTTTATTGTGTAATTATGTATTATGTCGACCTTTGTATGTATGTATATCCCTCATTCCTTCTACGTGGAACCTTTGTAAATGAGCAGTTCCTGCTCAAACATATTTGTAATCCTAGATTTCAATAAAATAAATAAATAAAATAAAATATAATAAGACCCCCTACCCAGATCAGAGCAAAAAGCCCCACCCAACACACCCACTAGTCCGCACCTCTCCCTCCTCCTTATAATAAAATAATAGTAGAAGAAGTGCAGTGATTTACACAGGCTGCGCCTCTGTAGCCTGCCAGATTTCAGGCAATTCTGTCCGTGGACTGCCACTTTATTAAGGTACAAAAAATAGGGTTTATCACAGAACAGCCACTCTAACCCTAATAATAGGGACACTACTGTTCCCCTATAACATATTCATAAAAAAAATACATTACTCCAGAAGTTAGGGTTTGTAAATTAACAAAAGTAAGGAAATCGGACATTAGGGTTTTTTGAACCCTAAAGTTGCCCACCCCTGTGAACTCCCCCAAATTAAATGCCAAAGCACAATTCAGATTTAAAACATGTTTTAACATCATAAATAAATAACACAGTATGAAGAATACAGTTAAACCTCTTCATTGACCGCTGCCAGTATGGTACCGGCTCATTATGTTATGGACTAAACTGCGCATGAAGAACCACACTGTCTATAGCGCACAGTGCTTCAGAGTGACAGGGGTATATAAGCAATACACAAGTATCGCTACCCCTGTTGCTCTGCACAGGAAGGGGATGTGGAGGTAACCACTTCCGGTCGAGTGCTTGGTCGAGTCGTTCCCATGGTAGAGTGGCGAGAGCACCCAACCCAGCAGTGGCAAGGTGGGAAGGGCCAGGGTTTCGTTCCATGCTAGAGAACCTTTTTCTTTTTTTTTTGTTCATGCACTGAGGACAAGTGCCAATCAGGATATTCTTCTTGCCCCTGTGTCGACACCCCCTTGGAGTTGATTATAATAATTCTGGGGGGTGCCAGGGGCGAATCCCCCTGCAAAAACAAAGAGATTGTTCAGATGTGCTTATTTCTCTAGCGGCAGCATTATGTGCTGCCACTCTGTTGCCGCGACACTGTTTTCCATGCTGGTTTGATGTGCGCGGTTTAGTCCGCGACAGAATTACCCCGTGCCACCAATATCAACCCCCACCCATCCCATAAAAAAGTGAGGCAGCATAGTGATTAAGAGCACTGAACTGCAAACCTGGAGAACTGGGTTTGAATCCCACAGCCACCACTTGCATACTGTGTGACCATGAGCAAGTCACTTAATTTCCCTGTGCTCACAGAACACAGCTGAAAACAAGCTTCAGCTCAGTATGTCTTTCCTGGCCAAAAACTGTAACAAAACAAAACAAAAAAAAACTCACCTCCCCTACCAGTGCCCACCTCTGGTCCCTCAACACAGATCCCTTTGCTCTCAAGGGTTATTTGGTTGTCATGACAACCTCTCGAAGTGAACACAGTGTTGTTGTTCACTGTTGTCCATCCATTATCCTCTATGCTGTGCTGCAGTAGTGACATCAGTATGTTGTTGTGCTGCAGCACAATAACTTGGAATACCGCCACACAGCTGCCTTCCTTTAGCCAATCAAGCTGGAAGTATCTTTTTTAATTCTGAACTTACAGAAACAGCTGCAGTTGCAGTTGATAGCTGCACTTTGAATCAGCAATTTGAGCTTGTTCCCAACCACCAGATCAATGAAAAGAAACAAAGTGTCTAAAATGGGCATGGATGACCATACATTATAAAAGACAATGTAGAGGCATCCATACACAGACAAGCCTGTGTCATAATCTCACATATTCTGTGGCAACCAGGGAACCTCTCAAACTTCACCTTGAAGGTTCCTGGTTGCCATGAACCTCATGATAAAGACACAGGCTTGTTATGTATGGCTACCCATACATTATCATCTATGTTACTGCATCAGTTAGGGTTTTTGAAACATCAAAAGTAGGGAAATCACAGTTGGCGAGTTTTTAACCCAAACCCCCACCCCACCCAAATGTATCAACCCAGTGAACTCCACCAAAATGAATGCCAATGCACAATCCCAATCCAAATCCTGAAAGGCCCTGTGCAATGCAAATTAAGACTTGGGCCCTGGGCCAAAGGCCCCCTCCATGTCCAGCTTTCTGAGGTCCTACATAATGCCGCCCTATGGCATGTTAAGTACTACTGCATGCATACTCTCCCACATAGACACCTGTTATCTAGCTAGAGCACATGGGACTGTTAGGTGAAAAAAAAAGGTTTCGAAGGCATGAACGCTAAAACCCAAGGCATCCACCTGTTTGGATTCCAGAGACAGAGGGTAAGCTGATGACAATGGGATATGGCAAAGAATGTCCATGGCCCTAAACTCAGACAGTCCAACTTCAGGATGGGCTGGGAGCTCTAGTGTTTCCACTGGAGACTGGTAATGAAATTTTGCCCCTTGGGGAACAGCTTGGAGAAGAACCAGATGCTTCAGTACTGCCATCATGGCTGCTGCCAGTCCCTGCTACACTGGGGGTACCATAATGAGCTCAGCGAACGGTAGCTCCAGGAATCTGAGGGAGGTTGTCCATTTTACGTAGTGGCAAACTGAATACTTCCCTTATGTCCTTAATGAAATGCTGAAAGACTATATAAGCTAAACTGGGGAAGGAAGGAAGGATGCACGTGGAAGACCTGGCCTTTATGAGGAGAGAGCAGAGAAAATATGTTTCTTCCTGCAACACTCTGCCTGTGCAGTAAAGGTGGAAATGGTGTTGTGAACAAAACTAGGAATCAGTATCTCAGGACCAGCCCTTAACTGATGGCAGCTTCTTACTGAACTGTTCATCGGGTACCATTCCTGGAAATACAGGTGTTTCAGTGTAGCAACTGAAAGCTAAGGGTGCCACAAAGCTGGCTAGTGTAGGCCTGGAATGGGCATCAGGAGAACCAAAGAATGCCCTACTGGGTCAAATAATCTTACCAGTTCTTGATTATGGTGACATCTTCTATGATAGTACCCCAACATTCATTTTGCACTAGCTTAATGTTGTTTACAACAGAATGGTTTGTTTACCCTCTGGCTGCCACTTTTTTAACATATCACTGTGATCACCACAGGAGCCTGGGTTGGTGCTCATTAAAAAGAGAAATACAAAAAAAAAAAGGGTGCTACCAGAGCACTACAGAGAGATTCCTGTAATGATGTAAAGTGCACAAAATTGTATTAGTGGGCTGCTGGGTAAAACGGCATAGCAAACACCCCGATGCTTCAAAACTAAACCGTTCTTCCTCAGGGGTTAAGCTGTGGCTCCTATTGGTCTGTTGTATACTGGAGGTTTTTCTGCTGACTTTGTGTGTAAACTGAAGCAACACTCAAACCCTGGCTCCCACCTGCAGTCAGTCCCTGCAGAGCCGCACGGGAGAGCAGTCAAGTGGGTTGTAAGGGTGCACATGGCACCTTGCAAGCGATACCACAGTCATGGCAACCTCGAGAGGGACTTCTAATCCACCCCACTGCTACAGCCGCCAACCAGGAGCTGCCTTTGGACCTCTGAGGTGGGTCTTTGATTAGCCCGCCAGAACTCTTTGTCTCTGCTGACTTTGTTTGTAAACTAAAGCTACACTCAAATCCCGGCTCCTACCTGCAGCCAGTCCATGCAGAGCTACACTGGAGAGCAGTCGAGCAGCTCATGAGGGAATGCACAGCACCTCTACCCACCCTCCTCCCACTGATCGCTGATCGAGCTGTCCAATCCACAGCACACAATATGGTACACCTATGCCCTATAAAAGTCACTCTAACCTAGCGGTCCTCTGTGCTTGTGGTCCAGACCGCTAAGGAACGCAGTGCCAAGGATGCCACAGTGTGGGTGTAAGCTGTGGGAGTCTGCCATCAGCCAGCCACACTGTCCTGTTTTTCAGTGACCTCTGCTGTTCTTCTGCCCTGCCTGTTTTCTTCTAATAACTCAAGTTCTGTTGACAGGCCTTTGCAGCCCCTGGTCTCCACATTCATACCTGGTCAGTAAGCTCTTGACTCTTCCGTAATATTGATCTGCAGCTATTTCTTATAGTATTGTACTGTCTGTGTGACTCTCACCAGCTTATAGTATGCATTAACCTCTGCACTGCTACCCACACCTTATATATGATATCTTTGGTTTGAAATATTTATGTAACTCAACCACTTGAATGCTGTTACTGAATTTTCTATTATGCACACCACCTGCTTATTTGGGTATTCACAACTGTATTAGCTACCCACTGAATTAACTACATAAGGCTTATTTTGTCTACCTACCCCTTTTTCAGAATAGGTGCCTCACTAATTTTAAGCCACTGCCTATAGCTAGATTGGTAAACCGGTGGCCCGCTCTAGCATGACACCCCAACAGTGAAACTCGAAAACAGACCATTACAGCGACAGTCACTGAAATGGTCTGTTTTCACCAATGTGGCTTCTCCCCGGAACAACTCCGACCTGGAGTTGATTATAATTAAATGTCGGGGGTGTGGGTGGCATTGCCCCCCGCAAAAAAACACAGTTTTCTGGGACAACGAGGAATTTGATGTCGAGCACAAGTGGTACTTCCTTGGTAACTAGGCTGCCTGCATATGATTTTTCCTTAAGGCAGTACCCCTTTTTTACATTTTATTTGTGGATCTGCACAGGGAAAAATGAAATTCTCCTCTTAGATGAATTTAATTCGGATTGGCTTGGGAATGAACCAAGTTTGTTTAACCCCTTGCTTGGGAAGCTCCATCTGTCCCAATTAATCACATGTCCAACTAGAATGTCTGTAAGGAGTAAACAACAGTCCCTTATTGACAGGATCCTTACCAACAGAAAGGCCAGGGTCATTACTTCGGGTACTTTGCCTGACACCATTCGTGATCACTCACCAGTTCTTTGCATTTGGAAAGCTTGTACCCAAATGCTGTCTCCCAAAGAAGTAGTTTTTAGGGAATTTTCTAAACTTGACCACACTGCTCTTATTGAGGAGCTACATCATATAGATTGGACTCCCATTTATCATACATCCAACATAGACAATATACTCAGTTTCTTCGCTTCTACTTTTCAGGCCTTGCAAGAAAAGCATAGTCCCCAAATAAGACGTAGGGTTAAAGGGGTCGCCACTCGACGGTTGCATAGCGACCTGCTTGCATCTCTTAAATCCGGAGATAAATCCTGGGCCAGATTTAAAGTTTCTAAGTCTCCCTATAACTGGATGGATTATAGAAGACAGACAAATTAATGCAAAAAAAAAACTATATGGGCTGCTAAAAGTCATTACTGTAAACAGCTTCTCATGTCATCTGCAACTGACTCCCGAAGATTTTGTAGTCACATAAAAGGTTTTATGGGTAAGGTTGTTACTTCTATTATCTGTTTAAGGACACCTGCTGGTATTAATTGTAATAATGTGGTAACCATTGCTAATGCTTTCAAGTCTCATTTCTTTTATCTCTCCAAATATACTAAAATGACCTGCAGCATCACCAATATGAGTAATTCTGCTGAACACCCAGCCTCCCCCACTTTTATTCACAGAACTATCACTCAACGTGAGGAAATACATCTCATGAGTTCTATCTCTACCTGTGGTAGTGCTGGCAATGATGGTCTGTTACCCAGGTTCCTTAAGACTGCTACTCCTGTGCTAGCTGCCCTGTTACTAGATTATGTAACCTGTACCTCTCCTCTAGTGTGGTGCCTAAGCTCTGGAAGGTTGCCAAAGTGGTACCTGTGCATAAAAAATGTGATACAAAATGCATGGAAAACTACCCTTCCATAGCAATCCTGTCTGTGCTAGACTAGTTACTGGAGAAATTTGTTGCTTCTCGGGTAATGGAGCATCTTCAAAAATGGAATCTATTATCCCCAGCACAGCATGGTTTTAGGCAAGGTCACAACACATCTACTACCCTCATCCAATTGATCAATGGTGTTAAAGTCGCTATGGACCAAGGCATGCTCACAGGGGGCAGTTTTCATCAACCTAAGGCTTTTGACCTTGTCAATCACTCCCTCCTAACAACCAAACTGTGTAGATTTGGTTTCTCTTCCTCTGCTATTTCCTGGTTCTTGCGCTACCTTAGTGGCAACAGCAGTTTGTACATATAAATGGAGTCCAATCTGACCTTTCCCATGTTAACACTGAGGTTCTGCAAGGATCTATACTTGGTCCACTGATCTTTACCTTGTTTATCAATAATCTGCCTAAAACCACTGGCTCCTGCTCTACCCTGCCCTAAGCAGATTACATGACATGGTATTATATAGTAGCTCAAAGAATGTATCGGATATCAACTCGGGGCTTAATGTTGGGTTTGGGAATCTTCAGTCATGGTTAGCTAATAACAGGCTTCTCCAGAACACTAGTAAAACCCATTCAATGCTTTTTGGTTATGCACCTAGGGTTAGGTCTAGCTCCTCTGCCCTAGCTATTTATTGTCTCGATGGCTTCCCCCTTACTGCTGTTGACTCCTTTAAATACCTCGGCATCACCTTGGACCCTTCCCTTGATTTCAGTCTGCATATATCAACAGTCTGTAAGACTGTAAATTCGAAGCTAGGACTTGTTTATAAAATTAGGCATGCCCTGACTCCTGTTGCTAGGTTGGCTAAAGCCCAAGGTGCCCTGTGTGTGGCCTAGTTTCACCTATGGTTTGGTATCTTTCTCGGAGGCTAACAAATGTATAATGAATAAGTGTAATATATGCTATAATAATATCGGTCACTTTGCCCTATCTGTGCCCCACTTGACCCACCACTGCTTCCTTAACTCTAACCTAGGCTGGCTCTCTCCATCTTCATGTCGTCTCCACACCGTTGGCTGCACTACTGATAAAACTATCAGAACAGGCACACCTGTAAACTTTGCTAGCATGTTCAATCAAACTGAGCAGGCTTACCCCTTACAGTCTAAAGACATGTCATTACTGGTTGTACCAAAATGCATTTCAAAATTGGGAGAGCAGGCTTTTTCAAACTTTGCCCCTAAACTCTGGAAATTTACTACCACCACATCTTAGGTATGCACAGACGCAGCTAGCTTTTAAAAATTAGCGTTGCAAGTTTCTCCTGTCATTCGATAAGTGTTCCTGTAACTGACTCCCATTTTTGCAAAATTAATTTGTGCCTCATGTTTGCCTCTTTGTAATCGGTAAGTCTAACTGCAACTCCATGTTGCTCAAATTGTTGACAAAGGTCTTCTCATTTCTGTACTGTTTTTTTCTATGCACTTATGAGTCTCCGTAACATTGTTTTCACGTAATGTTTGTACTTCTCCTGGGTTGTGCCTGAAAATAGGAATTGTATTTGTCTAGTGCACCTACCCAGTAAACAAAAACTAAATAAATATTTCATTAAAAGAGAGGCAGCAGCTCCAGAAGTAGGTTTTTCTTGAATTGTATTTATCTTTGGGTGCTGGACTATATGACTTCCGGAATTAAAAGAAGACTCCTACTGCCAAGCATTTATCAGCTGACAGATAAGATAGACAGACAGACAGACCGATAGATAGATAGGCAGACAGACAGATAGATAAAAACCTTTATTTTTCAACAGGAGGAAAACTTTTAGGACCAAAGGCCCTGTTTAACAAAGTTGTCCTGAGCTTTGAAAGGTTACCAACACAACAAGGTATTACAAGCATTATGCAAGAACAATATATTTAAATAGCTATACAGTTATACAAGAACAATACATTTAAATAGCTATACAGTTTGGTTGATACAGCTGGTTTGTTGGGCTTACATTACCAAGAATTAATTCTAAGCAAGGCAGACATTTAGTTTCTGTATTTCATCATTGTGGAATACCACCCCCAACCCGATTTCACAACTACTATTTGTGGATTCCATCCAAATCAGTGATATCAAATTGGTTTATGGCAAGCCTACCAGTAACTTCAGCTTACTGTGGCAATATTAGATGAAGTTTGTTGTACGTTGTAATCACACGATGTTCTGGTTCATTATGTTATCAACTGTTTGTATGTACTGTTTGTCTTGCTCTATTTTTACTGACTATAAATTTCTATTAGTTTTACAGATAACTGTTAGGTAACCAATAGTTTTTATGTAATGACTGGAGGACACCACTGTAACTGAGTCCTGAAATACTGTCAACATCCTGCATAAGATCCTGTATACTGCTCAGAGGGACAGAAGGTTGGAATCCGAAAACTACATTACCTTTCTTGTGAACACCACCATCTGGAAACTTTTTGTTCCCCATTGATGATTAACTGTATAATGGTATCGATGTGGTTCAGTGGGTAGCACACCCACCTCTGGGACAGAAGGTCATGGGTTCTAGTCTGACACCAGCATAGGGCTCATACCACAAACGCTGGCACTAGAGTGCAGTGCAGTACTAGTGGGAAGCCGTGCTGCTGGGGCATGCCATCCTTTGAATGAGATATTAACCCTAGGTCATGGCATTTCTCGTAAAGAGCAGGGAACTTTCCCTGCAGTCCTGGCCAAATTTCCCCAATTCATTAAAATACAATGGAAGCCTAATCTGCGTACGGAGAAAATGACTGCCAGCATTTGGGACAGAATGAATACTTTTGATAAGCATTGGGGGGAACTTCACATGCTATATACTTTACCATCAGGTCCGGATGAGTAACGAAATCCTGAACTGTCATTTGCTAGAACAGAAAGAATGGAGACCACGGGAGATCTCAAGCTGAAAACGTAGGAATTACTGTACATGCACCTTCTGTTTGTAGAACTGCCGACAAGCATTTGTGCCTATATCTTTTGCACCCTCCTCCCCGGGACACCTACCACAGAGGGACAGTTTGTCTTCTGTATGTACATGTTACATAATTCAATAAAGTATACTGAATAAAAAAAAATACAGTGGAAGCCACTTATAACTGACTATTCTGCGTGACCCAATTTTGTCCCTTATAAGAGAATGTTCGAGATATCCGAAAAGCATATTTCTCATACTGTATCTTTTTTCAATAGCGATTATGGATGATCATCTACACTGCCTATCAAGCAAGTGTGCAGAAGTACTGTATAAAAACTCGTTAAGCCACCAACACGTAGCGAAACATGTAAACACGCTGTATGAATGAGCAGAGATACTAACTGTAGTAAAACAAAATGGGTTAAAGTCACTCACTCACTCCTCTGCCTGCTCACAGCATGTCCACCTGCCAAATCCAAAAGTTGAAAAAAACAGAATAATAATAATAATAATAATACGAGATCCCCCACTGAAAGACAACAAGTTGATTTAAACCAGGAAAATTCAAACAGGATCAGCACAGTAAAAAATGGGAAATCATCTTGTGAGAAAAATCAGTTAGAAAGAGCTGAAGTGCGCCATGCCCAGCGTCAGCTTTTTATTTTGGGAGACTCCATAATAAAACACATTGACCATATTGTCTGTAACACAGACAAAATAAATCGCACTTGCAATAGCTATAGGAGAGTAAAAATATCAGATCTAACTACAATGATAAATACCATCCTCACTAATGCCGGAGAGAGACCCCCTAGTAGTAATCCACATTGGTGTAAATAATATATATAACTTTAGTATTGAAGAAATAAAAAGGGACTTTATAATCTTATATGAATTTCTACTAACCAAAGAATGTCAAATCTCATTTTCAGAAATTCTTCCAGTCCCAAAAGCTACGGTTACGCTGATCAACAAAATAAAAATAAATAACTGGCTTAGACAGTGGTGCCTAAAAGGGGGACACTATCGCATGGCACACTGGGAGAACTTTGTGGACAGACCCCATTTATAGTGCTGGGACGGTCTGCACCTTAGTAAAAGAGGGAGCAACCTGCTTGGTAGAAGAAGTTTGGCACATATACTTGCGCATTTAAACTAACTGCGAGGGGGCAGGGGTTAAACATTCCCTTGGATACAAATACTGCAGGCAGGTCTAAGACTTATCATTACAAAAATATTAAAAATGGCTATAATGTATTAGTAGCAAATACAAGATGCCTGTACATTAATAAAAGAACAGAGCCTGAAGCTATAATGCATGAACTTAACATAGGAATTGCAGCTATAACAGAAACTTTTGGTATAATTGTTCCTCTGACTGGATTAGGGAAATATCTGGCTATAAGCTTATTTCTAGAGACAGAGAATATAAAAATGGTGGTGGGTTATGTATCTATGTTAAAAATTCAATCACATCTCATGTGCTGCAAATAACAGAAAAGACATCCGATACAGAATCCATTTGGATCAAAGTAGTGTGTTCAGGTCGTCCACCTCTTACATTGGGAAATTGCTATAGACCACCAGGATCAAGTCAGGAATATGCTACAGCCCTAGTAAATGAAATGACACTAGCTTCAGACCAAGGGGATATAATTACAATGGGCAACTTTAATCTTCCAGGTATCGACTTGAAAAACCTAATAGGAAAAACAGCATAGGAAAATGAGTTCCTGGACACAGCAATATGTCATGACTTAGAACAGTTAGTATCGGGACCAACTAGAGGAGAAAATATTTTAGATTTAATATTGTCTAACATAGAAAACAATAAAAACACTCTACCACCACTTGGGAACAGTGATCACAATATGATCATCTTTACACTGAATATACGCAATAACCCGGTTAATAACAATATTACAATTAGAAGTTACAATATTACTAATTTAACCAGAGTCACGTACAAATTGGGAGCCACAAACTGGGAGCGGGAATTAGCTAAACTTGATACTGAAGAGACTTGGATTCGCTTCAAAAACATTGTCAATAATATAGTGAGCGAACGTGTACCGCTCAAACAGAAATACAGCAAAAGGGGTAAGTCTCAAAGTTGGATGACAGCAGACACAAAGAGACAAATAAAATCTAAGCTTAAGGCATGCAGGAAATATAAAAAAAAAACAAGTGCCATAACCAAATCTACCTCTGTACAGGCCAAAAAACTGTTAAAGATGATGATTAAAAGGGCAAGATATAAAATTGAATTTAGGATAGCCCATAGTAAAGACCAGAAACTGTTACACTCCTATATAAACTCAAACAGTAAAACATCTGTGCATGCTATAGGACCAATCAGTCTAAATGGGGAAATACTGTAGATGACACCATCAAAGCTGATACCTTTAATAACTATTTTTGTTCAGTCTTCATCCCCAGTGTGGGAAACAGGATTATTAATGTCTGTGACAATGATACAGCTTACAGGTTTACCAAGGAGAAAGTGGAAACAGAATTAAGAAATATAAAAACTTCAACTAGCCAGGACCAGACATGATAAATCCCAGACTCCTTAAGGCAAGTTCTCATATCATTGCCCTACCTCTAAGTATCATTTTTAATGAATCTCTGGCTAGCGGGGTAGTACCATCCAATTGGAGGGTAGCCAATGTAACATCAGTTTTTAAAAATGGAAACATGAAATTGGTCGAATATTATAGACCAATTAGTCTAACATCAATCCCCTGTAAAATAATGGAAAGGTTAATAAAAAATAAAATAGATGGTAAGGCCGAAAAACTGAATGTCAGAGATATTCTACAACGTGGATTTCAAAAAGGCAAGTCATGTACAACAAACCTAGTTTCTTTTTATGAGTATGTCAGCCAGAATCTCAACATAGGGAAACCAACAGATGATATTTACTTGGACTTTTCTAAAGCCTTCAACAAGGTACCACATTATGCCTTAGTAAATAAACTGCAAACGTTAGGCTTTTGTTCAGTCATAGTACGCTGCATGAGTAACTGGTTAAATGACTGAAGCCAAAGAGTCAAAGTTAATGGTAGCCGGTCAAGAATGCAGGAGGTTACCTGTTCAGTCTATTCATCAGCAATATACATATAGGTATAAGCAACAAGATGATGACATTTGCTGATGATTTAAAAATAAGTGGCAAAGTCGACACATTCTATAACCATCTAACCATCATAAATTACCTGAACAGAATATCAGAATGGGCTGAACATAATGGTATGTAGTTCAATGTAAATAAATGTGTGGTCATGCATTACGGAGTCAGTAATCCCAACTATAATTATATATTAAGTGGTACTATTATTAGAAAGGTCACAGCTGGAACTGATTTGGGGTCAGGTTTAATAACAAACTGACATCAGTAGACCACTGCAGAATAATAACTAATAAGGCTAGGGGACTTGTCAGGAAAATAAAAAATACCTTCACATGTAAGTCTGAAAAGTGTACTGTCCCGATTTTTAATATTTATGTAAGACCTATACTTGTTTATGGTTCTCCAGCCTGCGCCTCTTACTTAAACAGGGATATTAATATGATTAAAGAAGTACAAAAATCTGTCACTAAAATCATTCCGCGTCTAAAGAATTTATCATATAAAAACAGATTAAGAGAGACAGGTCTTTTTGCATTACATCAAAGAAGACAGAGAGGCCGGCCTGGTGGCGCTGAGGGTTGAGGTGCTGGACGCCACATCTCGCCCCACGCTGGCGACCTGGGTTCAGGAATGAGCCTGGGCCATCGGGGGTCGGCAGGAGAGGGAGAGGATTGAGTGTCCGGAGGACAGCTCTCCTCTCCTGGGAGGGAGGGGGGGAATCCATGCCTGGTGCCTGACTGACCTCTGGCAGAAGCCAGAGGCACAGCAAGTACCAGCATCCAGCAAGGGAGATGAGAGAGGTGACAACGGCAGTGATGCCATGACACCAGGGCACACCTCTCCCTCACAGAAAAATGGAAAAAGCTCTCCAGGCTCTGGGGAGATGGAGCAGCAAGGAAAGGAGCTACCCCTCAAGGCTTTGCACTGACCATCCTTCCAGCTCCCGATGAAATCTGGATTGTCAGGGTGCAGCTGCCCCACCTCGTCCCCACCGGGGGAAAAACCGCAGCTCCATGGGGTGAGTGAGAAGGGTGAAGGTGGGTGGCGAAGGCGGGGGCCGTCTACATAAGTGCTCCCAAGGATGCGGAGCTTGGGGAGGGGGGGGGCGGATAAACAGAGATATATAAAAAAAAAAAAAGAAGAAGAAGCAGAGAGGTGACTTGTTACTCCTTTGCAAACTACTTCAGTCACCTGACCTAACTAATCAGGCCAACCTGATTTTTAGCAATAGAGGGGAGAACCTCAGATCTCACAACCACGAATTAGTTGTCCCTAGAGCATCCATCACAAAGAGGGACAACTTTTTCACTGTGAGAATCATAAAAGCCTGGAATAGGCTGCCAAAGGAGGTGGTTGAAGCAAATAGTCTCCAACAGTTTAAAAACAGATTGGATATGCTATTCTATTCTAGGAATCTAATGGTATAAAATAACCCACCTGTGTGGGGGACAATCCAGATGGGCCTAATTGCCCCCTTTTGTCCATCTAACCCAGTATTAACAGAAAACAAAGCGTAGACAAGAAGTAGGAAACAGCACGCAGAGTGAACAGATGCACTATGGGGAGGAAAAGGTGTTAAACTCACTGTTACCCTTTCTCTCGCATCTGTTTGTCTGCACCTCTGCTCCACTCCTCTGCCTGCTCGAAACCCATCTGCAGCCCAGCCGCTCTCAAAGCCCAAAAGCAAAAGACAGCAAAGTGCAGCTACACAGTAAAACAATGCTGTGAGCACAGTCACTGCTGTCCTTTCCACTCTGTTTGCTCGCACGGCCAAACAGACAGCATATTTACATATCTGAATTCCTATTCGATAAAATAAAAAAGAAAATTGATTTAAAATTTAAACAAATGATCCAAGAAAGGCTCTCGTGCCTTACAATGAAGTACCTTTCTCTGCTACTCACAGTTTGCTCCCAGACTGGGGGGGGGGTGTAGAGCAGCTGACTTAACACCTCGTTAACTGGGTCACAGCAGTCAGGCAGTGGCAGGGAGTCCCATCAACAGCTCCACAGCCTCGGTTAGAAAGGTGTTGGAATTCGATCGAGTGTCCTGGGAATTTTTATTTGCAGTACTCGACAATTTTGGTTAACCTAAAGAATTCCTAAACTGGGTCCGGATCCTATATAGTGCACCATCCGCACGGATATGGTGCAATGGTACATTGTCAGCTCCCTTTACATTGGCATGTGGTACAAGACAGGGATGCCCACTATCCCCACTTTTGTTCAATTTATATCTTAAACCCCTGATTTGTAGGCTAATAACATCACATGAGCTTAAGGGACTCAAACTGGGTAATAAAAGATACCTAATTTCAGCCTATGTGGACGATCTGCTAATACATTTGGAAGACCCGGAAAATGGCATACCGGTAATATTAAGGGAAATTACAAAATTTTCTAGAGTTTCCAATTATAAAATGAATGTTTCCAAAGCAAAGCTTTTCCCGCTAAATGTTAGATGTTACCCCGGCATAGCAAGGGAGTATGGTTTGACCTGGGAACCAAAAATGTTGACATATCTTGGTGTCAAGATTACCAGAGGAATAAGCTCAGTGATTAGGGAGAATCTCCATAATCTTGTTAAAGTCATTAAACAGGACCTAGTAAGATGGAACCTAATGCCATTGTCATTATGGGCCAGAATAGAAACGGTCAAAATGAATATATTACCTAGAATTTTTTAACCCCTAAACATGCTGGGGTGTTACCTACCTAAGGCATGGTTTGAGAACGTGCAAAAAGCAATTAATGTTTATTTATGGAAGGGGAAAGCGGTCAGGCGTTCATACTTGAAACTCACAGGCCCAAAGAGGTCGGGAGGCCTTGCGCTACCTTCCTTTTTCAAATATTATATTGCCCTCGCATATCAGTAAAATAGTAATGGCACAGGTTGAGTACTCCATCAACCTCAATTCTATGTGCCTTCTTGGCTCTACATTGAGAGGCTTAGCTCTTAAATACTCGATTGCTTTGAGTTCAATTGCCTACACTACTATTAAGCTTCTTCCTAAACCACTGAAGGACACCCCTATTGGGTGGTCGCTCAAAGCTCTGCAGCAGGTTCAGAAGCTCTTAAAGTTGATTGGCGTAATTCACCAGAACAAGCTGTGACACAGAATATACACTTTTTAATACAACAGACTCCGATCCCACCTAGATTCTGGGGTCCATTAGAAAGGCTAAAATTAGGGGACTTGGCTCCCCAGGGAAGATAATGTCATATGTGCACGCCTGTACCAAATTTCCAGAATTAAAGGGACATAACTCAGTTTCGATGTTAGAAGATGCTGTAAAGACCAACTTTAAAGGGGGAAAGATGGGTACAAAATAGGGTCGAGTTGTCATTATTACTCAAAGCAGCTGACCAACCCCATTCCATTTCAAGAGTTTATAATTTATTGCAAAATATAGATGGAAATCTCCCTTCTGGTGTCTGTCACTATTGGACACAAAGATTAGGGATGGTGGAAGATCAGGGAATTTGGGAACAGATATGGGCTAATAACCACAAAAACATTAGACAAGATAGAGATAAACTGCAGCAATTTAATATCATGCATAGTATGTATTACACTCCTGCTAAACTTTACAGAATGGGCAAATTGTTGTCACCCTCGTGTATTAGATGTGGAACCAAGGAAGGAGACTTACACCATGTATTATGGGAGTGTGCTCAGATTCAATCCTTCTGGAAAATAATTAGTGCTTCTTTATCACAAATTACAGGCATAGTGGACCTTTTTACACCAGAAATCTGTTTGCTGAATAGTTTTCACACTGGCACGACCAAGAGAGACAAATTATATACGGGCATTATATCGAGCATAGCAAAAGCTGTCCTTCTAAGACACTGGAAGGACTTGACTTCTACCAATTACAGAATGGTACAGAGAGGTGATGCTTTGCTTACAAGTGGAGTTACATATTGTCAAGATGAGTAACAGAGCTCAATTATATGACTCCATATGGGACCGCTAGATTGCTTATCAACTTGGCAAGACAAGATTACCTAATAGTAGACGCTGCCCTCTACTAGATGTACTGTTGTCCTGTTGACTCCCCTACTACGGAGAATCCTAGGGTTACCTCAATTAGTGTGTGGATGCTATGGAAGGTGGGAGGTGGGGGGTAGGGAGAAAGTATTAGGCTGGCTAAATTGTTATATCCTTAGTTAGTTTTGTAGACATTATTAACACGTGACCAGCAAGAAAGCTAATATGTTTGTGGCACACTTAACTTGCAATGTATATCTGCGCAACACTGTAAAATCTGTGCTTTGTCAAGAATGTCAATAAAAATTTATTGAATTACAAAAAAAAAAGGTGTTGGAAAGGCCATCAAGCACCTTCAGCAGCAGCCGAGGCAGCTGGTATAGCAGGCGGCCTTAACCTGTTGTTTGAGGTGGGTTTATAATGAACCACAGTGGCAACGGTTTTGGTTTTGTAAAGCTGTCCGGTAAAACCGACTGTCTGGACTCATCAGGTCCGTGATGTGGTGCATATTGTACCACCAATAGCTTAAACTGGTTCAGTTGCATCTGTAACCCTGCCCACAGGACAAACCTAAAAATAGGCAATGTTATTCAGCCCACTTCTCCCGGTCAACAAAAAACAAAATAAATAAATGCAAGCCACTATGACCACTATTTTTTTTTTTTTTACATCAGCATTGCTCCTCTCCTGTTGAGCAGAGAAGAAATAAAAGAAGAAGAAGAAAAAAAACTGCTGTCATAGCCCAGCCAAGCCGAGGCAGTATAGCGCAGTGGTCTAAGGCTCTGAGCTGCAAATTTGGTGACATCCAGCAGACCAGACCTGGGTTTGAATCCCACAGCTTCCACTTGCATACTGTGTGACCCTGAGCAAGTCACTTAACCTCCTTGTGCTCCCAGGTCGCTCCTGTAAAAAAGCTTTCAGCTTAGTGTGCTATACCTGGTTAAACTACTAAATAAACAAATAAAAAAAAATAAAAGTGGCACTAGTGGACCTGGGTTTGTGCCTCAAGACTCCTAGTTGCCCCCCCCCCAGTTGAGGTTTGCGAGCACCATGGGTTGTGGGTGGCTGCCGGCATGATGCATCCTGTGGTGGTGAGACAAGAACAGCATTATTTTTTTGCATCACTAACTGGGTAGCACATGATGCCCCCCTCTCCTAGGCTGATATTACAAACAGGCAAGAGAGAGAGCAAGCAAGATCATAATATGGTGGAACTGACAATTGAGGGTGATACCCCTGAGGATGCTAATGTCACAGAGTCCTGATTCATCCCTGACTCTCCTGCACCTTCCAGATGAATGACAGATGTTCCTGGTGCTAGTAAATATCAGAACCCTCTCTGCTCCAGGTCCCACCACGGAAGGTTTCTGACGGACTGTTTAGAGAGGTAGTGGTTTGGATTCTAAGACAACTGATTCTTACTGCTCAGATGATATCAGTTCAGATTCCTTATGTGAAACTGGGCACAGATTACAAGGTCAAATGCAGCCTTTATGAGACCCAATAACTGAAGGCAAGATTAGGCTGCGAGTGCTGAGTTGCCGCAAAAAATATGGGTATGGGCAATAAGGTTTTCCAGTTTCTGGAGCAAGAAGAATACCGGCCGGCCTGCCGGCACAGCGGCAAGAGTGTCCACTTGTGGTGCTGGTGACCCGTGTTCAGGAGCAAGCACGGGTGCCAGAGGCAGGATGAGCGTCTGACGGACTGCGCTGCTCCTCCGGGGGAGGGGGTGTGGGTTGTGGTTTTCATGGCTATCAGCGACAGTCAGTAGAGACTGGGTGTGCAACAGTGGGGCCACTCTGGGAAGGGGAAAAGGCGATGGCAGACTTCCATGGGTTGGATACGGGACTGCACCGTCCTGTGCTGGATGTCACTGCATGACCACACCTCTGGGGGGACACCAGAAAAGCGGACCCCCCCCCCAATTGGCTGGGAGGAAGACATCATTCCTCAGCCCCCACATCCACCACCGGATCTTGCCCTCCTGGGTCCCGACCACCTCCTTTTTCACCTCTACCTGCAGGGCATTGGATTGTTCAGGTACACTGTGCTGCTGAAGGTGGCCCCACCCTGGGGAGTTATTATCAGGTGGTTCCCTGCAGGTAAGTCGCAAGTGGGTCAGAGGATCAGGACCACAGGCTGGGAGGGTCTCAGGCTTGATGGAAACAGGCTGGGAGCCAAATGATGGGGCCCTAGCCAATGGTGACTGGAGGGAAAAACAGTTGGGGGGGGGGAGGAAGACTATCTTTCCCAGGTCTGTCTAAAATAAAGCCCTGTGGAACAAAATATAGCTTACATAAGGAGATCAGCTGGGGAAAGATGTAGTGCCTAGTGCTATATAAACATCGGTACCAGGTCAATATGCTGCCGCTAGAATAACGTGGCAAGAACCGTGATATGTAACGTGCAAAACCATTTACAGCAACAGGTGTATAATAGCTGTAGTGAATTACCACTTCCCCTGTTGCTGTGCGGTGAAACTAGAAAGGGATCAAGTTACTGTTGGTGTGGTGCCTGGTTGAGCCGCTCCATGGTGAATTGGCTAAGGCACCAGAACACAGCAGCATTGGAGGCCTGGGACCATGGTTTGGGTCCCTCCTGGTGTCGCAACTTTTTGTTTCGTTAACAAAAAAAAAAGGAATTTACCCAATGTTATGTCGGAGCACGGTATTTTGCTTGCGGCATTTATTGCTGCGCTGTTTTTGTTTATGGGGTTTTAACCCCATGCCATAAACATCAGACCCACTCTGGAGATGTGCTGGAAAGCTAAAGCACTCCAGCATAGCAAAGAATGACAACATGAGCATCATAATAGTGCAAAATATCTAAAAATGACATGACAGCAAGCAAAAAGTACTCAATCCAAATAACCCTAGAAAGGATGCTGTTCAAAAAACAAAAGCCTATAAGCTTTAAAAAAGAGCCGACTTCGGATACTACCTCTCCTGCTGATGAGAAGATAAAACTGAAGGTGCAGCCAGCAGATGACTAATATCTCAATACTGATAAAACTCCAGCCTTTTCCTCTCTATCTTCCACAGAACTGGAAGTGTACGTCAGGCTGTGAATTCATACAGTGTGATATACTGGTTGAAAAAGAATTAGCAAATTTTGCATTCTAACTGGGAATCATATTTTGTTGCTGCTACAGCATTCTAAGCAGAGATGAGGGTGCATCACAACACTCATCACATGAAATGTTTATCAAGCACTTTAATAAGTTACTAGGCTTTGATAAACTAATAATGTCATGCTCCGATCCAAGTAAAACTTGCTGAAGGTTGCATTTTTATCCTTTTTAGAATTGTGTTGCATAAACAGAACAGCATATCATTTGGAGCAAGCTATAGTATTCACCTAATTTTTAAACAAAATCTTACATAACTCACACAACCTTTACCAAGGTGAATGATTTCATTCTGTTCATTAATATAATACTTTTGCTCAGACTCCTGTGCTATTCAGTCCAACCCATTGCCACTGGCAGCAGTGCGTTGTGCTACCATGAGGAAACTAGGTTCATATCATAAACCAGACTCCCACTATCACTGCCACATCAGCGCCTCCAGCAGCAAGGAAAGGAGCAGGCTTTGAAACAGTGGGTGAACACAGAGGGTGCTACTACTTCCTTACACAGGACTGTACTGCTGGGGGCAGTTAAAACCAAGGAGGTAGAAGGTATTACAGGGGTGCACAAATGAGCGGATGTGAGATATGATGATGCCCGCATGACTCCCAACTTTCCACCCCAACCTGCCAGCAGTCCCAGAGCCACCCATATGCCTGACCCTAAGGGTCCTGGAGATGACAAGTAGGCGCTCTACTGATGGGGCAAAGAAACCACAGGGGCACTGTGCAGGGTGGTAACTGTCAAGTGGTGCTGGGGTAGGAGTGAGTTAGCAGCAGTGCACACATGAGCAGTGAGCCCCAAGATAAAGAAAATGAGCTATCCACTACCCATAAGAGAGTAAGACTGCTTCTATTTTTGATTAAAAAACAAACAAAGAGATCCACCAGCAAGGGTGGTTCCTGTCAGCCAGTGGACTCAACCTAAAATATCACAAACGCTAGTCTATGTTTATCTTTCTGCTGGCATGGTTTCATAGTGGCTGAATACCTCATGTAATGCACCACTGGTTACCACTATTATTGGGATGTTAAAGTTAATGAGAAAAGTGAGTCCACATTAAAATAAAAGACTAAAAACATCATTAAGGTTTTTTTTTTTAGATTGAATTTATATCCCCTACTTGTACCTGGCAGCCCCCATCCTGACTGAATCCCCCCTCCAGCCCTGTCACCCAGCTCCTCCGGGGCTTACCAGAGCCTTGTCCTTGGCCCGAGGACTGTAGCTGTGCCCGGCTTCAGGTGCAGGGAATGCAGAGGGTCAGTCGATTATCCTGCTGTCCAGGAGGTTTCTCCATTTTCTCCGTCCCTCCCATTGCTGGGGTGCAACATGTGTCAATGTGCGTGAGGTAGAGCATACTGCATGTAGGTCCTGCAGCACCCTCCCTTCTCTTGGCATTCCTGATCCGGTCTCCCCTCATGCCTCCACCTGGGGTAGTCATGTGGCAAGATGACCAAGTCACCCTCCCCGGGAGAGGAGAGCCGTCCTCTGGATGCTTGATCCTCTCCCTCCAACCCCCCTGGTCAACCCACAGTGACTCATGCCCGCTCGCGGACATGGGTTGCCGATGTGGTAAGATGTGATTCCTCAGCCCTCCGCGCCACTGGGCCGGCAAATATCTTTAAGTTTTAAAAGTAGCTAGTTACCACTTTTATTGAAATATTTTTCTTTACAAGATGTGTCTGCCTGACAACACATGGCCTGGCATGAAGAACAGCACAATACCTCACTGTCATCATGATCTCACTGTCTGTGATATCACAACTGACCAATCTGTTAGGATGCAGAGGAGTCTCTCTTTGGTAGATGTGATGTCAAAGTCAGTGAGGTCACGATGCTGGTGAGGTCCCTGGAGAAATACGGTAACACTAGACAGTTTTAAACATCCTACTTTGTACTGCTAGGAAGCAACTCTTGTAACTGGAAAAGACAAAAGAAACTGCTCACTTTTTACAAAAGAATAGCACAATGTTTCAGTCTATGATTTTAGAGTGTACTAACTTTTTGAAGTATGCCAATCAGTGATTGTGAAAAAGATTTCCATGGTACTGTGAGGAGCTTTGCATATGTGAATAAGTGGGCCTGAAATGACAGGGTTGTAGCCAGAGTTGGGGTATGGTTAGCTAAAAAAAAAGATGGTCGTTTTTATAAATCAGGTTTGTGACAAAAAATATAGGGTGGTGACCCACCAATCTAAAATAATGAACAATGAACACTGACATTTAGTCTTTCATTTGCATCAGAAAGGTCAGAGATCAACTTCACCTGGTTTTACAATGTACAATGCAGCTCCATTAACGAATACATACATGTGGTAAGTTTGAAAGGAACCGAGCTGAACAAACTGAAGTTAATAATATTTGAACTTTGCCATTCTGCACTCAGATAACACAGCCTGGAATTTTACTTGTACCACGTGTGAAATTACATCTACAGCACTGATCACAACAAATTTATTTGCAGAAATTAAATTAAAATGCCTAAACTCTTCCGTCTTCCTTTAAATGGAGTCTAGTTTTATGATATATGTTGGCTGTTTTATTGTTGTAAAATATATTTTTTTAATTACTGTGCTTGTGCTACTGTCTTTCTTTTATTCTCCTTCTTTAGTGAATACTGCTGTCCATTTCTAGGTTTCCTTGAGGTCTGATGATGTTTATTCCACTGTCCTTTGCTGATTCTTTAGCCAAGGAGAACAAAGGAGTTATCACTGTAAATTCTGTAAACAGAAATGGACAGTAGAAAACACTGGAGCAGGAAAACAGAAGACATGGATTGTGGCATTAAAAAATAACAACATAGTAATTTAAGGTCTGGAACTAACAAGTATGCCATGCAAATATTTACAAATGTACAGAGAATATCACAAAAAACTAAGCTAATGCTCAATTCCCACCGCCCTACTATGCCCCCGACCCTCATGACCCAAGGACAATTTACAGGTACAATGCCATAGTTCAATGGTATTGTACCTCATACAGGGTCAACGAATTAAAACTGGTATACAGCAACTCTAATCCCCACCCCCTCCCACCCAGGGTTGTGACCAGGGGGTGCAAGAGACGCGGTTGCAGTATGGCACTCACTGTCAGGGGCCCACTGCCTCAGATGGCGGTCTTAAGAAAACCTTTTATTGTCGAACTTGCTGCTTTCTTTTTTTTACACTGCTTACCCATTTGAAATTCGGGCTGGCAGCAGCAGGGTCCCGTGCTACAGATTCAAGTTCCAGTTTCATGGTGGGGGTTCAGAGCAAAGAAGCAATAGGGCCCGTTACTTAAAACAGCTGATCTTGGTGCTAGTCTTCCCAGGAGGAGCAGGGACAAATTACATTGTTCTGTTCCTTGATCATGGTGGCAGCAAGGGGGAAGGAGGGTAGCATGGGCATAATATGGATGCGCAGCAGGACTGATGCAAACAAAGTACGCTATAAATATGTTATATGCACTAATGGTTCTTTTACACTTATTGACGGGGAGGTAGGGCCCCCAAAAATAATTTGCAGGGGGGCCCTTACAGTCATTGGCACCGCCCTGCTCCCCCCTCCCCTTCCCTTGTGATCAATCGGCAAAGTACATGTCTGGAGTTGTGCCACACATGTATGGTGTTTCATACACTAGTAGATCTGTAGTTAGAAAACTTTTTTAAGGTCATACCTATGAAGGTTCACATCCATTATAACCTGGGCCTTACCTGACACACAATATTGTACACCTCCCACAAAGCAGTGGAACTGTCACAATATTTGAAAGTACTATGGACATTGCATAGCTGTGAGTTGCTTTTTGTAAGACACATATTGAACACAAAACTAGTCAAAGAAAGTTACATGTTTGGAACATGTATATAAGGGATACGTAACAGGGACCTGTGCAATACGTGATTTATTTTCACAAGAGCTGTCTGACCCTGGATAATCTCATGAATGGCGTAAGCCACGAGTGCTGTGCCCAAGGTCAAACAGCTCGAGTGAAAATAAATCATGTATTCCACAAGGTCCCTGTTACGTATTTCATTTATGCAACAAGGATTCTTTAGGATTGTGTAAGGAGTTTTGTTTTAAATTGTTTATTTAATTTTTCGTGTTAACATACATAGACATAGATACATAGACAGTGTCGGCAGATAAGGGCCTATGGCCCACCCAGTCTGCCCATTTGAGCTTGTAAGTTCAGTTTGTTTTCCTAGAAGTCTGTTTCCCCTTACCCCTGACCTCTAGAATTCCTTTATGTCTATCCCATGCATTCTTAAATCCCGTGATTGTTTCAGCCCCCACCACTTCCTCTGGCAGGGTGTTCCACTTGTCCACCACCCGTTCTGTGAAGAAATTCTTTCTCATGTTTCCTCTGAATCGTCCTCCCTCCAACTTCATCCCATGCCCTCTAGTCCTGGATCATCTTTTTCGCTTAAAAATAGTGTTTTCCTGCACCCTGTTCCTCCCTGTAAGATACTTGTATGTCTCTATCATATCCCCTCTCTCCCTCCTCTCCTCCAGGGAGTACATGTTCAGTTCCTTCAACCTGTCTTCATAGGACTTGTGATGCAATCCATGCACCATCTTTGTTGCCCTCCTCTGAACCTTCTCTACCCTGTCTATGTCCTTACGTGGTATGGTCTCCAGAACTATACACTGTACTCAGGTGGGGCCTCACTAGTGTCTTGTATAGTGGAATTATGACCTCCTTTTCCTGCTGGTGATGCCCCTGCCTATACATCCCAGCAACCTATTTGCTTTACCTGCTGCCTTGTCACACTGTTTCCCTCCTTGAGGTCATCAGAGATGACAACCCCAAGATCCCTTTCCTGCTTGGTGCATGCTATATCCTCACCCCCAACTGATATATTGTGCCAGGGTTTTGTGCCCCATATGCATTATCTTGCACTTCTTTGCATTGATTTCAACTGCCAAACCCCTGACCATTCTTCAAGTTTCTGCAGGTCACTTCTCATTCTGTCTACACCCTCTGGTGTGCCTACTCTGTTACAGAGCTTTGTGTCATCAGCGAACAGTGAAATTTTGCCTTCTAGATCCTGCTAATGTCACTGATGAAGATGTTGAATAGGACCGTCCCAGCACTGATCCCTGTGGTACCCATTGGTCACTCTTCCCTGTGGGAGTGACAGCCATTTACCACCACCCTCTGTGTCCTGCCACCCAGCCAGTTACCTACCCACCACACTACTGTCCTGCCCACACCCATATTCCCCAGTTTGTGTAATAGTCTTCTATGTGGCACAGTGTCAAAGGCCTTGCTGAAGTCCAGATAGGCCATGTCCACTGCCCTCCCTGATCCACCTCCCTAGTCACCCAGTCAAAAATTCAATGAGGTTGGTCTGACATGACCTCCCCTGGTGAAACCATGCTGCCTTGGGTCCTGTAGTCCATTGACAACCAGATGTTCCACCAATCTCTCCTTCAGTAGTGCTTCCATGATCTTCCCACTACCGAGGTGAGGCTGACTGGTCTGTAGTTCCCTGCTTCCTCTTTGTTCCCACTTTTGTATAAGGGGACTACATCTGCTGTCCTCCAGTCTTTGGGTACCTCCCTGTTTCCAGTGATCGGCTAAACAGGATAGCCAGAGGTTCAGCCATCACTCTCTTAGTTCTTTAAGGACCTGGGGTGCACCCTCGCCTGGCCCCATTGCTTTATCAACTCTTATTACTTCCAGTTCCTTCAGGACCCTTTCTCTGTAAAGGGACTTGTGTCCATTTCTGCACCATTCTCACCCTTGTACTCCTTCAGACCCATTACCCCTTCTTCCTCAGTAAAGACTGAGCAGAAATACCTGTTCAATATGTCAGCTTTACTGTTGTCATCCTCCACGCGGCTCCCATCCTCCCCTTCAGTCTCACTATCCCTCCCTTGTCTTTCTTTTTCACTTATGTACCTGTAAAGGTTTTGTCCCTTTACCCACTGATTTTGCAATGTGTTCTTCTGTCTGAGCTTTGGCTTCCCTTACTGACTTCCCTGCCTCCTTTGCTTCTCCTGGTACTTCTCCCTATCCCCTTCTGCCTGTGTCTTTTGTATTGCCTGAATGCAATCTTTTGGCTTTCACTTTCTTTCTACCTCTTTGAAAACCATAATGGTCTCTCTTCCTTTTCCTCTTGCTAACCTGCTTAATGCATAATTCTGTTGTTCTTATAATCCCCATTTTAAATACTGCCCACTGTTCCTCAACCCCTGATTCCTGTCCCATTCCCTTAATGCCTCTTTCAAGTATCTCCCCATTTCCCAAAGTCTGCCCCTAAAATCCAGGATACGTGTTTTGTGTGGTTTAGTTCTGCTCGTTCTGTGATTTCAAACCACAATGACTGGTGGTCACTGTTACCCAGGTGCTCCCCACTGTTACCCCATCACACTGTCCCTGTTTGTGAGCACAAGGTCCAGTATTGCCTTCTGCGAGTTGGTTCCATGACCAGTTGCTTGAGAAGGCACCTGAAGGAGTCCGGATAAATCTGCTCCTAGTTGATGCTGCTGCTGGGATGCTCCAGTCCACGTCTGGAATATTGGAAGTCTCCAGCCAGTACTACCTCACCCTTGTCTGCCATCCTTTGGATGGCTAGCATCAGCTCCTATCTGTTTCTTCCTCCTGGGCTGGTGGTCTATAGACCACACCCAGCGGATGGCTGGCCCCATTTTCCTTTCCAGCTTAACCCACAGTATCTCTCCCCCATTTTGTTCCTCCTGGATCTCTGTGGCCCTTATGTAATTTTTCACATACAGTGCCACTCCTCCTCCCTTCCTGCCTGCTCTGTCTCTTCTGAATATGTTGTAGCCAGGTATGGCCATCTCCCAGTCATGGTTATCATTACACCAGGTTTCAGTGATGGCCACAATGTCCAGGTCTGACTGTACCATGACAGCCTCAGATCTTCCATCTTGTTGCTAAGGCTCCTGGCATTTTGCACATGGCTTTCCATGATTTGACCTCCTAGACTGCTTCACTGTTCTACTCCAGCCCCTTCCTTGGTTGTCATTTATCCCTGGTTCTCCTTGCTGTCTGCCCTTCTGCTGAATTTTGCCCTTTTCTGCTTATCCACCTCTTGGGCACTAATCTCCATCTTTTGCACACTGCTTTGCAGAGATGGCCACTCCTCTGGTTCACTGGTTCCACTGCTAGCTGTGGGGGGTGAGCAAGTAGGTACCCTCCTTGCTGGCCTGCCACCCCCCTTTGCTAGTTTAAATGCTTGTCAATGTAGCATTTAAACTTATCATTGAGTGCTTGGATTCCCTCCAGGATGGATGCAGGCCGTCAGGCTTGAACAAACCTCCATCCTCCAGGTGGGTCCCCAGTCACCAATGAATCCAAACCTTCCTCACAGCACCAGTTCTTCAACCATGAGTTAAAGTTCCTGGTGCATGCACTCCTATGCTCTCCTTGCCTCTCACAGGTAGTACTTGAGAAAGTGACAGAAGTAGCTACTTGCTTGAGACCCTCCCAGTTTCCTAAACTCTTCCTGAACTTCCTTTGGCTCCCCATTTGCCAAGTCATTAGTACCTAGGTGGATAATGACATCTAGCTCACCCTCCCGTCTTGCCTTCCCAGTGATCCCAGTATCTTCCTTCCATCCCTCCATGCCGTGGCACCTGGTAGGCACCTCGCCTCCTGTCCTCCCCTCCTGTGTTCCTAGCTGGATCCTCTTCACGATGGAGTCCCCCACCAGGATTCGCTTCCTCCTCCTCTGGGGTCCACTGCTTTCCCGCTGAGGTCACCTCCTTGGCTAACCTCCACATCCTTTCCTTCCACTTCTCTGGGTACCTCTATTTGGTTGTCCTCGCTTGCCAGTGTGGCATAGGAGTTCTTGAGTGGAATAGGATCTGGGATGTGCCTCTGCCTGACTGCTCTAACCCTCCTGAGCCCACTGTCATCCAAGTGCTCCTCATTCTCGGCATCCTTTGAGGCAGCTGCATTGGACTGGGTGGTCCTGGATAGGGGGTGATGGTACTCCTGACCCAGTTTACTTCCGCTCTGAGTCTGGCTACCTCATCCCGCAGTCCAGAGAGATGCATGCAGATAGGGCAGCACCTCAGTGTCCAGAAGGTCTGCCTGAATATGGCTGCCCCACAGCCACTGCATTGCACCACTCCCCCACATTATACTGCAATTCCACTACTTGTCTGCTACTGAAGCTCTCCTAGTTCTCTTTTTATTAATTTACTGTACTAAAAATCCTGTCACTGATCCTCAGATAATTTTTTTTTTTTAAGGAAAAAGAAACCAATAAATAAATAAATGAGTCAAAACACTTGTCGTGCTGAGGGTGGGCTTCTTCCCCCTTATGCCCCTCCTACTTCACACCTCTTAATATACCCTGTGTTTAGCTCCTGTAAATCAGATTTATCAGGGCATATAATTAAGTGTTGGGGGAAGAGGAGGGAGCAATTAAAGACAGCACAGAATTACACCACCACTATGTTTTAAATTTTCAACAGCCCAAAAAACAATTATAAGTAAAGACAACAAAGAAAGTATAGTGTCACAACAAGCCCACAATCTAAGTTTAAAAGAAAAATAGCAATTACCAGTTACTCTAAAGCACTGAATTGAATATGTTTCCTTCCTTCCCCTTCTGGCTTCTTCTCTTATGGACTTTTTGTGGTTTTCCCAGGCTAGCTCAGCTTAGCATAGTGGTGGCTAAGCAGTTGCTATGGATGCTCCAACTTTACATTATGGACAGTACATAACGAAAAAGTCTGATGCACAATTCTTTTGTTTTTACATTTTTGGGGGGAATTTGTTCGTCAGAAAAAGTGAATGAAAACTGAATTTTTCTGCCATTTTTTGCTGATTATAAAAAAATCTAAAAGGCATCTATATATGAAACACCTCTCATTTTGTAGATAATGTGCTGAACAACTTTTGTGCTCAACGTACAATGCTATCAGTTTTCATTTTAAAGTTGTTTGTATTTATAAAATGGGCAAAGGATTTCAAGCAATCTGATTGGTTGTCAGCCATGCATTAGAAGTGTCTAATGCACAGCTAAAACTAGAAACCCCATTTAGAATACACAGGCCCATTTTATAAGTGCAATAAGCCACTCTGGGGATGTGCATTAGACAGTTCTAATGCACGGATAGGGGACTGGATGCACTCGGCCTGTGGCCTTGTGCCTTACTATGTCCCCCTAGCCGTGTATTAGAACTGTCTAATGCACACCTCATCATGTCTTATTGCTTACTTATTTGTCGAAAAAGTGCAAAAAAACCTTTACTTCCTGTTGTTTTTTGCTAATTCTACAAAAGCTAAAAGGTATCTATAAATGAAACACCACTCATTTTGTAGATATGTTTGTGCTGGACAACTTTTGTGCTCACAGTGCCATTCAATCATTTTTTGTTTTAAAGTTATTTGCATTTGAATATGATCAATATTGCTACTGAGGCCAAACATTCTAAATTGACTGATGACATAGCAACTGTGTATATAAATGAGTGATGACATACTTACCATGTATATAAACGGTTTTATTTACACAGTAGCTACAATACACATTATTTATGGCATGCATTTATTGTTCACACCTGTTGCATAAATTATTTTATGCAAGGTCTTCTTGTAGCTGATAAGCAAACCCTCAGAACAGCTTTGTAGGACAGTGGTAGACCTGTAGCTTGTCCTTGTGTCACCATCACAAAGAAAGAAATCAATTTGTGATCAGAAGGTCAAGTCAGCTAGTAGGCTACAAAATAAGTTTGCCAACCAAGTCTTTTTAGTGGCCATCATTTTCTAGGGCTCAAAAATCACTTCATAGGCAGGTACTAAGTTGGATAGGAAGCATCAAAATGTGGTAGTGAAACCAACCATTTTTCTAGCCACTGGCCATCTGGCTAACTGACTTGCCTCACCGTGGTCACAAGGGTAGAGCAGGGGTTGGGATTAGGGTTGCTATATACCAAATTTAATATGTTGCCCCTGTATATGGTACAATACTATTGAGTTTTGGCCATGTACCTGTAGATTGCCTTTGGGTTATGAGGGTAGAGGACGTGATAAGAGGGGTGAGAGTTAGATTATAAGAACACTAATAGGACATTTCCAAACTTTGTGGGCATTGTGTTTGCAATCCTAATAGTTTATTTCCAACCTTTGTGCATTTTGCAGTTTGCGTTTTGATCAGTAGCAACCCTAATAATGTTTAGTGTGTTTTTTTTTTTGCTACAAATGTCTTTACCTTTTTAGAAAGTTGTGTTGTGACTTCATTTACACAGCCCTTCGAAACCCTGTGAAAAATTAGAAGGACTTCTGTGGAGGGGTACATAGCAGTCAATCTGTGGACTGTCATGTACCATATCCCCCTGCACCTGCAAGCTATAGGACCATTTCAGCCTTAGAACTGAAAGTCAAGTGCCCTAACACATTTTCTTTCCACCGCCCCTTGCCAAAATCCTATAAACCCCACACTTGCAAAATATAATCAAGCCCCCCATAGCAAGAACCCCAACCCAACACACTCAATAGTTCTCCTTCCTTCTTTTCCTCCTTATGATAAATAGCTGAAGTGTACTGATTGACTGATATGCGTTGTCAGAAGCCTTCAAATGCTCCCCCAACTGTAGCATCCCTTATGAACACTTTTAAAAGTGCACTCAACGCAGGAAAACCATCCTACTGCAAATCTTAAAAATACCATATACTGTATTATGGAATAGAAGTTACCTCTCGAATAGCAGCCATCCTCAAATACAAGCTGCAGGTCTTAATGAATATATTTAATATAAGCCACACCCCAATAGAAGCTGCAGCTTCTCATTAAGGTTGAACTCACATCAGATAAAGTACTGTAGGTGGGAATCTCTGTATATATGATTATTATTGCGTTTCTTTTTAAATGTATGATCTTAGTTCACGTTTGTTGTGCTTACTGTGCTATGAAGACGACCAGTTACAGTATATTTGATCAAATTCAGGATGTGCCATATTTTATTTGTCGCACTTAAAAATCTGATTTTGCAATACAAGCTGCCCTCAAATACAAGCTGCAGGTCAAAATACAAAATTTTAATAGAAGCCACAGCTCCTATTCGATTAAATAAAGTATTCGCATTTTGAGTAAATTGTCTAAAATTATGAACACTTTTCAGAAAGCATACAAATTAGGAAAATGATCCTACATCAGATCTTAAAAACATTTGTATTTTGAGTACATTTTCTGAAATTACGAATACTTTCTGAAGTGCCTGCAAAGCAGGAAAATCATTGTGACGCAAATCTTTAAAATATTCATATTTTCAGTACATTTTGTTAAAGAAAAGGTAAAGAGTTACTTTATGAACACTTTTATTTGCAATTAATTTTAACTAATTGCCAATTAGTTTATTTAAACAACAAACTACATTGTGTACTTCAAAGTACCCCTTCCTCACAAACACTTAACTCTTACCCTCTACTTTTAATTTTTAAAATGTTACATCAACTTTAAGTTTTTGTTCACGTAGAACTTTAAAATGAAGTCTCTGTATAGTTTTACCTATTTTTCACAGTGATTTTTTTATTTAACTCGCATGCATAAGCAATTAATTGCAATTAACGTAAAAACTATTTTTTTTTAAACCAAAACCGCAAAAGGATCTTTTCCCATGTAATATCTCCAAAACCTAACCTGTAAGTTTCATAGCTGAACCCTAAGCCCTTTTTTAGTTATCTGAACACAAAAATGTAGCTAGCAAATTGGGCAGACATATGTAATTTTGGCCCTTAATATTTCCAGAAGCACTACACTGATTCTCCTGAATTCTGGATGGTTAAAGAGATCCACCAACTTGTTTAAATTTTGATTTGCACCACTTATTTTGGTACCTTACCTTAGTGAAATGCCATCTGTCTATAACTTCAAAATTTCTTCTGTTATTGTTTTTATATATAATAATGGCCATTTGGTGATTAATCAAGGGCACCGTGTGACTAACAAGACTCTTGTTGGTCGCCTAGTCACCGAGTGCCCTTGACTAATTACCAAATGACCATTATTATATAAAAAACTATGTTAAAGCTGCCCCCCCCCCCGAGACTTGAATGGTGCATGTCCCCACACTCTCTGTGCGTACGTGTCAGCAAGTGCCTGAGCACGGTGGTGGAACATGGGCAGCTACAGAGACTGGGAAGTGGAAGAGAACAGCTGGGGGCTAAGTTACAATCCCTTCCACTTCTAAAATAACAGAAGAAATTTTCTAAGATATAGACAGATGGCGTTTCACAAAGATAAGGCACCAGAATATGTGGTGCACACCTACAGCTTGGTACATCTCTTTAAGAGCTCCATGGACTGCGAAGGTGCATACCAAATTTTGCAGCCCTAGGGTCTAAAACAGCCAAGATATGACCTCTGAAAATTGCCATTTTTAATGAAACACCGACACAACCCTAATACACAGGTGTTACCATGCCTGTGTAATATCCCACACACCCAACTAGCCAGAGTACTCTGTGATTCCATTGGTAAGCAGACATTTGACCAGTCTTACTTTGAAGACCTCTACTAAGTTCATGTTAATGGTCTCCCCACGTCAACTGGTTCACTACCCTTTTGGAAGAGACATGCCTCCTAATGTTACCCTGAAATTTACCCCCTTTGACCTTTAGGGTGTGTCCCCACATCCTGCCAGAGCATAGCAGATCAAATGTTTCCCTCTGTTCAACCCTGTCAATATCCTTCAGTGTGGGGAAAAACTAAGGTCATGCCGCACCCCCCCCTTTTCTCCAGTGTGAACGAGTTAAGAGCCTTTGGTTTCTCATTATAGCTGCTATTGTCCTTACCAGCGATCATTTTGGTGGTCTTGCGCTGTAAGGTATTATGGGACTGACAGTGTGTGGCAAGGTGTAGTGGGGAAATGCAACTGTAATTGTTTATGCTCATCTTAATCCTATTCTTTCCTTCCCCAGATCCTTGTTCCAGTTTCCCTAACAAACCTTAACCCACTGTTTGAATTTCACACTTGCATACTACTGTTTATTACAGAGGTAGTGTTTATTTCTAGTGTAGGGTTGAATTGTATGATTAGGCAAATCGTGAGCTGTACTTTTATACTCAAATAGTGTTTCCACTGAAGCATTTAAGCATGGGGGCCCCATCATGTATTTCTCTTTCAAGTCCCCATACTTTAAGATAAATAAACTTCCCCACCATGCTAAAAGCAAAGGCTAGCACTGTTACACACACATAATGTGGGGGCCACAAACAGGAAAAAGAAGCAGGAAAGAAGGTACGGCATGAAAGGCAGAGACAAAGAATATAGGAAGAGCTCAGACAATGAAAAGAGGCAAAGACTCAGAATAAATGGCAGGGTGGGTACCACGTGTGTCTTTGCTGCTCAGCACACAACCCAATCCTTTCATGTTTTCATGGGGAAAACCTGCTGCACTCTGGTCATGACAGAGGGGTCAGACCCACTAGAGAGTTCATTAAGAAGCAGTGCCAGCTCATCTCTTCCCAGACTGTTGCACTGCCTGGTAGTTTAACAATTCCAATTTTACCTTTGATTTTTTTTAACTGTTTTCTAGTAACTGTTTCCCTTTTCAATAACCTTAGAATATTATGTGGATCCACAGAAAATATGTTTTCCCCATACCATTTCCCATTTTCACCCTTTGTTTATATTACTGGCTCCTATGAATACACGGCTGGCAAAGGAAGGGGTGGTGCATGCCGGTAAAACCAGACAAAATAACCAATAAGAGAACAGTATCACATCTTTTTCCTCTGAATCTAACATATGGCATTCCTTGCAAGGACCTGTGCAGGACTTAGACAATATAATAAAGAATACAAAAGGAAAGACCATAACCAGAAAGGACAGATTAAGGGTCTGTTGCAGTAGTTTTAGAGGTTGTCTGACACAATGATCGATAAAATGGGCATTTTTAATAACTAGTACTGCTGCTTTAAAGAAGACTCATCTCTAATTGAGAATGTCATTTGTATATCAGCCCACGATTTAGATTTACAGTAATTTTAAAATTATTCAAATGTTTTCAACTCTAATATGAAAGTGTCTCTTTGCTGTTGATTACTGTTTCTTTCCTGCATACCTGCCTGCAGTGCAGCATAGGGCACAACTGCTGTACTGTACAATCCCAACATAACCTTCCCCCATTCCCATTCTGCAGATGCTGGTCAGAAAAGAGGGTCTATTGTGAGCCAGGGCTCAGATGGTTCCAACAATGAATCACAGCACTGCTAAGGATTTGAAGAACTAGCAACAGCACTTAAAGGTGGTGGTGGTTGGGGGTAAAAGTTGGTGGTTGGGGGGGATATTATTAAATGTGGAATCTTGGGACAAACACATTCTATGTAGAGTAAGTGTTATGCTTTCTCCTGTCCCACAGTGCCTTACTGAGAAACCCAACTACACTAACTTGTCACTGATCTTAAGGCATAGGTGTTGTAACTTGGGAGTGTTGTGGTTAGTGGTATGGAACCACTTCTGCTAGTGCCCTGTACTTTGCTTTGGGAAAAAGCACTGTCGGTAGCAAACGTCATGGAACACAAGTAGGATTCAAAGTAACTGTAAACTACCCACTCCCGTATTTTCAGACCTCAAGAACAATGATACAAGTCAGTGCATCAAGTTGCTGGACTGGAGTTAGAAAGAGGTTGAAAGTCCAAACACCAACATCAACTAGTGGGGGTTCTCTTTTTAGCTTACCGTAGGTGTATGGTGTTTACCTTTAAGTACAAGCCTTGGTTCCACTTAAGTAATTCTGTACATACCTCTCAACCGCTTGCCTCAAAAATCAGGGACAAGGCTTATAAAAATCAGGGACAAAGACCCCAAATCAGGGACTCATCTTAAAAACTAGTATTACTGACTCAGAAAGCTGACAGAATAAGGGGGTTAGTGTAAGGTGCATTTTCTGAAGAACAAGTCTGTAATTTTAATGTCTGTCATTATTTTGTGCTTACAGTCCCCCCACTGCACAGTCACAAAACACAAATTTTAAGAGGGACAGAGGAAAATTTAAAGGCAAAATCAGGGACATCCCTGAAAATCAGGGACAGATGAAAGCTATGATTCTGCATGAGGCCTGTTGAGGAGGTATGATGAGACACTATCCAGCTACATATGACTAGCAAAGGCAAGGTCAAGTATTTAAGAAACATTTCACAGTGTTTGAATGAGAAGGCTGGACCCACCATGTAAATTTAGTACAATACTATAACTACTGCACACACATTCAGATGGCAGACACCATACAGTATCCAATCATACCTCTCAACTGTCACACATTATGAGGTACGTCACTCATTTTACCTCTCAGAAATCCTTTTTCCATCATGGGGAACGTGATATTCAACATTCCTCACTGAGACTTTAAAGCAGAAAGTCATAATAAACTACTATGCTTGGTTATACAAAAACATTATGAACATTAGAGCACTGATAGTTACAGTATAGTGTTCTGGGCTTCTAGTGCTATGTTAGATGATATGTCACACATTTTGCTCATTTGTCACACATCGTGTCACACATTTTGGTGAAGAAAGGTTGAGAAGTATGTATCCAATGGACTTCAAAATTAAAAAAAGTACAAGCCATAATTATGAAACAGTAATTGAAGTTCAATATATATATATATATATATATATATCGCTAACAGTGAAGACATTTTTACATAATAACTAAAATATCTGCATCTACTGAAAAGTATTACAATATTATTCAGTTCAGTTTTAGAGCAACATTTGATTGGTGTTATTAACTCTTTAACAAGGATGGACACAGGGTATACTGAACATTTAGGGGAAAAAGGGAGAGCTATGCATTTTTATCCACTGCTGTGAAACCATGGTGTAATATGAACATACAAAACTGCCAGCAGATAAAGGCCTTATGGTCTATCAAGTCTGCTCGATTGTGCAGCTAGCAGCCCTTATACTGCAGCTGCCCCTCCCTCCCCTCCCCCCTCCAGTGACCTTCCCCCTTACCCTGTCCAATCCCCTAATCTTCTTAATGAACCCCAATTACCAGGAAGCATTTTGCATTCCATCCAAAAGACACTGTCACAAGCAGCCTCCAGTTAATGGTATATAAAGACTGTCCTATTTAGTGGACTGTCTCCAGTTCTGTCCCTGTCATTACTTCATCAATATTTGTACAACTCCTTTTCCCCGTGTGCTGAAAGCAGACCTAATTCAATTATGGGTCTCAAAACTGATAAAATGCTCCTGAAGTGGAAAATGGGCAGAGATTATTGGCAAATGAATAAAGATTTGTATCGAACAAACACACCGGAGTACAGCAGGTCTTTTTTTTTTTTTTTTTATCATCTCCTGCCTTTGGTCTTCTGGGAACCTTGAGTTTCCCTTCCCTTCATGCAGCACATCGATTTCTGAATTAGACTGCAATATTAAATAATTAATATACTTGCCATGATTGATGTTTTGCATTAGTTGAATATTAGGTTATCAATCAAAATCCACTTGGTTTAATGTAATAATATTGAAAAAGTGTCAGGGGCTGTTCATCCAATTTGTAGTTGAGGCAGCACAGATAGTAATATTAGTATAACACGAAGCTTGGAAGCAGGAAATGCACCCGATGAACATTCATAAGGCAGCATTTATGAAACTAACCGGGACAAGGCTGAAGTTACCCTGAATAAACCTTGTGGCACCTGTCAATTTTGATCTCTGTCAGATCTGAGCAAAAATAAACCACCATCTGCAACTGCCTTGTATCGATTACACCCATACATTAGCAGCAAGAAGAAACTTGAGCCTAATAAGGACACCACTATGTTTTCATTACTAATAAATTCTATCCTGTTGGTAGGCATCACCCCTTGCCATGAAGTCCCATCTCAAAGACTTCAACTATAGTTACACACCCAAAATAATTTTTATTTTCACATGCATTTTCATATTCTGAGTTCAAACATTGTTTTAACATTATTGGTATTGACACTTTTATGTTACCCAAGGTTTCTCACAACAAGCAAAAGACTCACATTTTTGCTTTGGCTACAAATAGATTCACTCATCAATGTGACCTATATGCCAGGTTAGGGTGGGCCCCCCCCCCCCGAACTGAGGACACTAGCGCTGGGAAGTCTAACTTACTCGGCTGTTAACAGGCAGTCCCCTATGACCCTGTCTGCGCTTCTACAGACTGATAATCGTATTTACTCCCTTAGAGCCAACATCCCGGGATCCTTGCAAGTACCAAAAACCAAGGCCAACTTTAGTAAATTGTCCTTTGCCTTTGCTGCCCCCTCTGTCTGGAACTCTATCCCTGTCGCTAGCAGGCAGTATGAATCCATTTCTGCCTTTACAAAGGCATATCGCTCTTACCTCTTCCAGGCTACAGTTTGTTAATGCCCTTAGGCCTAACTGGGGGTTTCTCCCCATCTACTCTGTGTTATTCCTGTATTCACAATGTTTAAAATGAACATGAATTCTATTATATGTTTTAGTTGGTTATACTCTGCCTTATGTCCCTTATGACTTCTGTTTTTTTGCACACCTTTTCTTGCAGTCCAGTTGTTGTTAGCATTTTATCGTTTCATTGTTGTATCATATACTGTATTCTGTTCATACCAAATTTTCACTTCCCCTGTTGTATTGTTCTTATGTTGATATTGTTCCTCTATTGCATTCTCCTAAGTTGTGCTTGAAAGTAGGCAACTGTTATTGCCTAACACACCAACCTGATAAATAAAAACTAAATATAAATTAAAAAAAGCTTTTTTCACACTCATATCTGAAGCCTGTCTACTTCTCTTAACTATTTTTGTAGGCCAAATACACCAAACACCAACCATGGAATAGAAAACACTGCCAAGTAATGCTGATTCCACTAAGATCATTTTATGTTTCTTTCCTAGAAGGTGTGAGATATCATCCTACATAGTATCACTGTATCTACTGGTCCAATCAGGGGACTGGAGAGGTCGATCCATCTTCAGCATAGTGGTTTAAAGATCTGGGGCCCAATATTCAGAAGAGTGCAAAACAGAGCGCAAAGGTTTGCACTGCACTTTGCAATTGCCCAGGGGCTCAAGGATGCTATATGCAGTCAGACAGCGCGCCGGCTACAAAAAAAAAAAAATAATTCCCTGGTACTAATGTCCCTCCCCCACTGGCCAGCATGTACAAAATAAAACCCTCCCTGGTGCAAGTGGTCCTCCCTCCCTCCCTACAATTGCCAGCTTGTGGAAAATAAGAAGCCTCGCTGGTGCTAGTGAGCTCCCCCTAACTTTGATCGCCAGCTCTTAGTAAAAAAAAAAAAAAACCTCCCTGGTGCTAGTGGTCCCACCCCCTCCAGTCGCCAGCCTGTATTTAAAAAAAAACAAACTCCCTGGTACTACTGCCCCTCCCGATGGTCAGCCTGTAGTAAAAAAAAACCTCCCTGGTGCAAGTGGTCCTCCCTCCCTCTGACTGCCAGTTTGTAGTAAATAAGAACCCTCTCTGGTGCTAGTGGTCCCCCCCTCCCTCCGACTGCCAGCTTGTAGTAAATAAGAACCCTCTCTGGGGCTAGTGGTCCCCCCTCCCTCCGACTGCCAGCTTGTAGTAAATAAGAACCCTCTCTGGTGCTAGTGGTCCCCCCTTCCTCCGATCACCAGCCCATAGTAATTGAAACCCTTCCTGTTGCTAGTACTCTCTCCTCCCTCCAATCACCAACCTGTAGTAAAACTTACAACCCTTTCTGGCGTCCAGTGGTCAGCGATCCATGATACCGCCAGTCATGATTCCGTAATCCCTGGGGTTTAGCAGCACCCCACTGCAGCATCGAACACCCACCCCCATCACCTTACCAGTATCCTCAGTGCCACGGGTGTGCTTATGATGACCAGCGCAGCCCTCCTCACACCTCCGCAGCAAGCCACTGTATGTCCAAGCAAGGAGCACGCATCTTGTTTATACGACAGGGTGACATGCCCTGTCCTATAAATAAGACGTGCGCTAACTGCCTGGACATATGGCAGTTGGCCGAGGAGGCATGAGGATACTGGTAAGGTGACTGGGGTGGGTGTTCAGTGCCGCAGTGGGGGGCCTCTAGATGCCAGGGATTATGGAATTGCAACTGGTGGTATGGTGGATCAGTGCGTACAGGAGACCTGGACACCAGGGAGGGTTGTAAGTTTTACTACTGGTGGCAATCAGGGGATGGGAGGAAACCACTAGCACCACAAAGGGTTTTTTCCCTGCTCCTGCCCCCACTCACTCTGGTTTGCACAGGCACTAACCCTGTTTGCCAGCACAACTGACCCTTTAAATATCATCTCAAGAAACCCAATTTGTGTGGGCAACACTGGTTAGCGCCCGCGCAAACTTTTGAATATCAGGCCCATGATGCTTCTTCTTGGACAACCTTGCAAATGCAATGTGAGAGAATAAAGTATACTTTCAGCAAGTCATTTCCATGGCAAAAATTTGAAAAATTGTAGTTTTGTCAGAATTCTTTACTTCTGCTCAAATTACGTTATCAAAATGGTCCGGAAACATTTGCCACGTGGTCACAGGGGACAAGGGGATTCTACATGTACTGCAAATGAAAGACAGCTCCCACCCCTGTTGTCTCCCATGTTGATGACCAAACAGATAGGACCTCCCTGCCATGAACCCATACCGCTTATTGTCCTGGAGCCCATTACCCTCCAGGTAGTCCACTAGGTCCTCTTTGATTACTGTCTCTGACTCTCCGACTCCGTCAGTTTACCTACAACAAAGGTAAGAATGGCAGGCTTGAAGTTACCAGTAGGGAACTGGACTCAGATTGCCCCCCAAAAAGAGGAACACCTATCTTTGGTGGGACCTTCTCTGTGCTTCAAGGTTGCCAAGAACTTCCCTTGAGGGGAGACCCTCACGGTGTCTCCCTTACACACTCAACAGAATTAATGTTAATGTACACTAAATGCCTTCAAGCTCCCAACCCCCTAGAGTCATCACTGCTGTCATGGTGTCCATCCCTTGAGGCTACCCAGTGACTGGGCAAAAGGCTTCGTTGTTCTTTGTCTCTGGATCCACAGACAGCTGCTATTGTGAGGGCCCCTTCCCTCCTCAGGTGGCCTGGTGAGCAATCTGAGACAAAGGTACCCTGAACGCTCACCTGGCTCCCTCATGTTATTCTGTCATCTTCCACGTGACAACTGGCACAACTCGCATTCTAAGCTCCACCCTTTGGACACCTTGTCAGAGGCTTTACCAATCAGCAGGTTCTATGGCCTGGCATTCTAGTACTCAACCCTGCTCCTCCTGCTGGCAAGAAGGGTTGTTATGTTTAAAAGCTGAATTTCCAAATTGATTTTGACCCTCCCTTTTGTTTGGCCACCAGAGTTACCAAGCCCGGTGGCCCTTAAGCAGCCCCTGAGAAAACAAATCTGAAATTATACTCATTATCTAGTTTTCCCGGTTTACTGCTCGTTTTATATGGCTGTGACTATATATGTACCAGGTTCTGAATGCTTTACATTTACATAATTGAAAGGATTTGTGGTAATGGAAAAAAGGGTAGTAGTAACTGCCAAATATAATTTTTACATTACACTAAAGAGTCACAACTAACCATCCAAAGGTAGGGATTTTGGGGCGCTTTATCAAAAAGAATGGTTTCTATGTAACTATATTTTATGCATTAACGTGTTTTCCTCTGGTAATCCCTTGCTTTGCCATGGACTTCTGTATATGTCTTAAATTCCTATATGGTTCAAAATCCACTGGCAGCTTAAGGGTTAAGACCATCACTCCTATAAAACAAAATGAGCAGCACATATCCTGCAAAGTTTTATTCAGTGCCTAACTGCACAAATATTTCTGGCTGACCTTCTGAAACTCAGTGTTAAGATGTTCTGAGAAACAAAATTTAAAAGAAGCAGAGTTATTCTGAACAGGAGTTGTACTTTCAGAAATATTAAACTGCTCGCTGGCAGCAGGGGTTGTCCCTAGGGACTTGAGAATAGGGGACGTGGTCCCTCTACACTAGAACGAAAGGAATGATGTGCCAGAGAACTACAGACCAGTCAGCCATTGTCTACAGTGGGAAATATTATGGAGTCTGTACTAAGGAATGAACTAGTGGGCTTCCTGGAAGGAAATAAGACTACAGGACACCAGCTAACATGAGTTCACAAGGGGAAGGTTTTGGCACACAAATCTGATAAAATTCTTCAGTTGACTGACCACGATGGCCGATCAGCAAGGCCCTCAGATTTCTGCAGTTCTGCAGCACATGATAGTTGCCGCAGAAATTATACATAAACTGCCCCAATAAGTTAGAGAGACTGAACCCACTCCTTTCCCACAATTACTTTGCCTGCTTGTAGCTTTACAACAACTTAAATTCACACCCAACCATCTCAGCCTCTCAAACCTTCCCTACTCAGCCCTGAGAGGCGCCCCCCCCCCCACTGAGTAACATAGAAACATAGAAGTTGATGGCAGATAAGGACCACAAGGCCCATCCAGTCTACCCATTTTTTCTACCTTATGAATGTGCCATAGGCCTTTACTCTGTCAATGGCCTGTCTATTCATACTCATCTGTATTGCTCCCTTATGCCTATCCCATGCCTGTTTGAAGCCCTGCACTGTATTCAAATCTACTACTTCCTGAGGTAGGCCGTTCCATGCATCCACCACCCTTTCTGTGAAAAAGAACTTCCCCACATTACCCCTTAATCGGCATCCCTCTAATCTCATGCTGTGCCTTCTTGTCCTGCTAGTTTTATTATACTGAAACATGTTAGACACTTTCACCTTGCTAATACCCTTAAGATGTTTGAATGTTTCCATCATATCACCTCTCTTCCTCCTTTGCTCTAGGGTATACATATTGAGCTCCGTTAACCTGTCCTCATATGTTTTCTGATGCAGTCCCTTCTCTGGACTGCCTCCATTTTCCTAATGTCCTTGTGCAGGTGTGGCCTCCAGTACTGCACACATTACTCCAGATGGGGCCTAATCAGTGTCTTGTAAAGAGGGATTATTACCTCCCTCTTACGACTTGTGATATCCCTACTAATACACCCCAACATCCCTCTAGCCTCACTTACTGCTTGGATGATTTCAGGTCATCTGTGATGATGATGCCCAAGTCTCTTTATTCCCTTGTGATTGCCAGCAACTCCCCTCCCAACCTATAGGTAGCTTCAGGGTTTCTCTTCCCTGTGTGCATGATCTTGCATTTCTTTGCGTTAAAACCCAGTTGCCACTCTTCAGACCATTTTGCCAGTTTTTCCAGATCTCTTCTCATTCTGCCCACCCCATCTGGATTATCTACTCTGTTGCAGATTTTGGTGTCATCTGCAAACAAGCAAACGTTACCTTCCAGTCCATCTGCAATGTCACTGATGAAGATATTGAAGAGGACTGGCCCCAGGACTGATCCCTGAGGTACTCCACTTGTGACTTGCATCTCTCCTGACTATATACCGTTTACTACCACTCTCTGTTTTCTGCTCGCCAACTAGTTTGCTACCCAGTTAACCAACTTCTGACCCACCCCAAGCCTACCCAGCTTATTAATCAATCTTCTATGTGGAACAGAATCAAAAGCTTTGCTAAAGTCAAGGTAGGCAACATCAACTGCACGCCCTTGGTCCACCACTCAGGTTTCCCAAAGAAATCTATGAGATTAGTTTGACAGAACCTTCCTGTTGTAAACCCATTCTGTCTTGGATCATGTGCTCCTATGGATTACAGGTGTTGCACTATCCTTTCCTTAAGGAGTGCCTCCATAATCTTATCCACTACTGAGGTAAGACTGACCGGTCTGTAGTTCCCTGCCTTCTCCCTGCTACCACTCTTGTGGAGCGGGATCACATGAGTCCTTCTCCAGTCTTCTGGGACCTCTCCTGTGCTCAGAGACTCACTAAACAGTTATGTTAATGGCTCTGCTAGTTCCACCCTTAGCTCCTATAGTACCTTGGGATGTATGCCATCAGGTCCCATTGCCTTGTCCACCCTGAGCTTAACGAGCTCTTGTAGGACCCTTTCTTTTGTGAAGTTCAAGTTCAAGTTTATTGCAGGAAATATCAGTTGAGCAAGATCATTCACAAGGAGGTCCTGGGACAGGTATACAGACAAGTATACAATACATAAAGAAAATTACATAACAATACATAGCATACATAAAGAGTTCCACCGCGTACAAAATGTTCATGATGAAAAGTAACACTGATGATATAGAGAGTGAGAACCAATGGTACCGTGTGGTAGCTACATGGGAACCACAATGAAGGCGACAAGTTTAATGACAGCTACAAGTGTCTTTTACTTTATCAATAGCTATCCTTTTGAAAAAGTTAACAGGGACAATACTGGATAATTTCAGTGAGGATTGCAACCGATTCCAAATAGTTGGCAGGGAACATGAGGTAGTACGTTTGCCAAAGGAGGTATGGGTCCTGGGTACATCGAGGAGAAGAAAAATCAGACTTCCTGAGGGAGTAGACACTGTGAGATGTGTGTACTAGAGAGGTTAGATATTGCTGAAGTTTATTCAGAAGAAGTTTTAGAGTCCAGATACCAGCATGGAGTGTCTGTCTAATGGTCAGCGAGGACCAGCCAACTGTGGCGTATAGATGACAATGATGGGTTTGGGGCAGGGAGTTTGTGATGAAACGAAGGGCACGATGGTAGAGAATGTCTAGCTTATGAAGGTTGGTAAGTGCGGAGGAGTTGTAGATTATATCACCATAATCAAGAAGGGGGAGGAATGTGGCCTGTACCAGCCTGGTTCTGATCTCCAAGGGGAAGAAGGACCTGTTATGGAAGAAAAAGCCTAACCTGGCTTTTAGTCTCTTGGACAGGTCATCAAGATGATTGCTGAAGAAGAGCTTGTTATCAAGCCAGAAGCCAAGATATTTGAACTTTGAGATGATTTCCGACTGTTCTCCTAGGGAGATAATAATAAAGTCTTAAGGTAAAACAGGAATAGCAGTGGGGGAAGGACATGGGGAGAGAATTGTGGCTTTCATTTTCTTGGCATTTAGGAGCAGCTTTGCATTAATTAGATTATTTTCTAATTGTGCAAAGTCAGCTTGGAGAGTGTCCCTAACTCCTGCCAATGAGGGGCCAGATGTGTATAGGACTGTGTCGTCTGCAAAGAAGTGCAGGTGTGACTTGGTAATCTGATGGTCGAGACTGTGCACACCTCCCTCCCCCATGTCCATGATGTTGAGCTGTGGGTCCTGCCCTACCTTCTCCTCACTAAATACTGAGCAGAAGTATCTATATAGGATAGATGCTTTTACAGGGTCCTTCTCCATACACTCCCCCTTATCCCCTTTGATCTTAGCAATACCCTCTCTGGACTTTCTCCTTTCACTAATGTATCTATAGAAAGTCTTGTCCCCTTCTTTTACTGTTCGTGCTAGTGTTTCCTCGGTTTGGGCCTTTGCTGCCTTACTGCCTTCCCTGCTTCCCTCAGGGAAGTTTGGTATGCCTCCCTGTCTTCGTCCAGCTGCATTCCCTTATATTTCCTAAAGGCCAACCCTTTGACTCTGATCTTTTCTGCTACTGTTTTTGAGAACCAAAGTGGTTTCCTCCTTCTTTTGCTCTCGCTTTCCTCCCTAACACAATGGGATGTTGCTTCAAGTACTGCATCCTTAATGCTTGCCCACTTTGCCTGTACCCCCTCACCTGTATTTCATCTTGCCAGGGCTAGCTTAATTCTGTTGACCATCTTATCAAAGTCAACTCCTCTCAAGTCTCATATTTTTGCCTTGGAATGGGATGATTTAGTTCTAGTGGCCAAACTGAATCATACTATGTGATGGTCACTGGCCCCCAGGTGTCCTTCTACCTTGAGATCTGTGATCCTATAACCCATTAGTCAGTACTAGATCCAGGATAGCCCTATCTCTTATGGGTTGTTGTACCAATTGTTTGAGCACCCCCCCCCCCTTTGCAGGGAATCCACTATGTGTCTAGTTCTGGAAGATGTTCCTGCTGATATTGACCAATCTGTATCTGGCATGTTGAAGTCTCCTATTAGCAAAACCTCCCCTTTAGCTGTCATGTTTTGTATATCTTGTAACAGTAATGTGTTTATGTCCTTCACCTGGTCTGGAGGCCTGTAGACAACCCCAGTTCATATGGTTGTTCCATTTCCTGTTTCCAGGGTGACTCACAGTTCTTCTGGCTCCTTATGTGTATTCTGAATTTCTGTAGCTTTGATATTTTCATTGACATAAAGGGCCACTCCCCCCCTCCTTTTTTTTGCACTTCGGCCTCTTCTGAACAGTACATAGCCGGGTACTGAAGTCTCCCAAGTGTGGTTACTGGTGAACCACGTCTCACTAATGGCTAATATGTCCAGTTTAGCCTCTGTCATTGTTGCCTCTAGGTCTGGGATCTTGTTTCACCAGACTGCGAGTATTTGTGTACATGATTTTCCACTGGCCAGATTTTAATGCATTAGTTGTGGGCAAGGTCCGGCATTTCCCCTGCGCATCTTATGGAGAGTTGGACCTTTTTCCTTATCTGGTGATGCAAATGAACTACAAACATGCTGAACTCCTGTTTGATTACTAGCTGAGGGGGAAGGGGTGTTCTCCCCATTCGATGTATCGAGTGCTACACCCCTTTCCTCATTTGCTAGTTTAAATATTCTGCAAAGACATCAAACTTCTGCCCCAATGCACTGACTCCCTCCTTAGTCAGATGCAGTCCATCGAATTTAAAGAACTTTGCTCCCAAAACTGTTGCCAGTTACCTACAAATTTGTGTCTTTTTTCCTGGCACCAGCCCTTGAGCCACATGTTTAGCAACCCTATTTCCCCTTCTCTGAACTTTCGTCCGTCTGTCCCCTCTCCCAGACCAGCAGGCTCTCAGAGAAGGAGATGTTGGACGAAATGGATGACAGTTTGTCTCCCCGCCTGGTCAGGTGTTACTTGGTCTCCACAACTGACCAGCTGGCGAGATCGTTAGCCCCTATGTGTGTCAGGATGTCGATGTTTTCTCCTGCTTCCTGCACGATTTTAGCAATGCAGTCAGTGTCTCACCACGCTGATGTACCTGGAAGACATCTGACCATTACCCCCGGCACGAGGTAGGTATCAACTCCCCGAATCATGCAGTCTCCTAAGATCAGATGTGTTTTGGATTTCCTTTTTGCTTTTTTTGTTTTGGTCCCTGTTTTGGGCAAGTTTTGTAGTGCTAGCTCCTGTGCAGCAGTGTCCTGCTCTGCAGTGTCCTCTGCCCCTTTGTTTGATTTTGGAGATAAAGGCAGATACCTGTTTGTAGTTTTTATATGGTTTGTGGAGGTGATACGTTGGTGAGCACTTAGTGATGGGGCACCCAATTTGCCCCTCCTAACCACCTGCCAACCTCCTGGACCAACTATCCTCTGTGGTTGAGGTGCTTCAGTTGGATGTTGGGGAATGGTGGGTGGTTCTTGTAATATATTCCCTCCTGAATATGTGATTTGAGGCATGCAATCTCTGCCCATGCTGCCCGGAGCTGAGCCCTTAGATATCCGATGGTCCAGCAAATCCTGTATAACTACCCTTTAGAAAAGTGTCCCGCAGTACCTGCAGTTAATAATATCCATTCCAGTTGAGTTGCCCAGTTTACATCCTATTTTTTTATATTGCCACCCTTTTTTTGTGGAAGCCTGTATGACGATCCGTTGCCTTTTCCTATCACTGCTAGTAGGCCAGAATGCTTGTTCCACATCCCAGTAGTGCTTTCTGGGGACCACACAAAGGCATTATGGAACACACACTCAGCATTTGGGCCCAATAGTGATAGGAAGCAGCAGAAGATCATCCTGCACTGTTGGACATGGGAAGGGTGCCAAAGTCAAAAAAGTGCAGTGAATCAATGTGGCTCTGGATGAAGTGAGTTTGTGGATAAGATATGCAGGATAGGATGTCCTTGTTTTATGAGCGGGCAGAGCAATGTCTAAGAGGAGACTTTACAAAGCTGTTGCAAGAGGAAGAAGCAGAGAATCATTGTACAGTGTTGGACTGCATAATGACCATCATTCAAGACAAGGCCACTCAACGGCACTGCCAAGGCCAGTTAGGAAGGTGGTGGGACTGATTGGCGGGGGTGTATTCCATCTGTTTTAAAAACGTAACAGGGCAAGCTGGCCCGGTGGCATGGAAGGTTGAGTTGCTGGCACCTTACGTCCAGTCACATCAGTGACCCGAGTTTGGATGTGGGTTACTCAGAGGCAGGCGGGGAGGGAGGATTGAGCATCATCTGTAGGACTGCTCTCCTCCCTTGGGGGGGGGGGGGGGGGTGACTCGCTGTTCGTCTGCCTCCTGAAGGCATTCGGGTGGCAGCACAGTCTGAGCACGCAGTAGAGGGAATGACCACACACAGGATGCCAGGGACATCTCTGCAGGAGCGGAGCTCGCACATTGTACCTATTGTACATCAGTGGATCCAGGAAGAAGGTGGGAGGAAAAAACCCTCAGGTCATGTCCAGTCCTTCACAGGCCCCACACCAGTGACCAAATATCCCACCACAGTCCTGCAGGCAGAAAGATGCCAGCAGGAAGGTAAGTGCAGAGAAGCCAGGCGATGGGGCTGGGGGACTGGACAGAAGAGGGAGGTCAGGGGTGAACAGGCAGATAAAATGTATATAAAAAAAAAACATGAGAGAGGGCTCTGGAGACTACATGCAGGGCCCTCAGTTTACAGCGGTTCCGCAGCTGCAGAAAAATCTGTGGAATTCACTGTCAACAGTGGAATACACAGTCGACCGTGGAAGTTGTAGCCCTGTACACTGGTACATTGGCAAATAAGGTACCAGGTTTAAAAAAGCAAGGAGCACTGTTCCCCATTTCCATGCATGTCTGACCAAGTCAGACAGAATGCACTTTCACTGTGCACATACATCAGGCACTCGTAATGAAGTTGCTGAACCTGCAACGTAGTGCGCTCCCTCCCCATGTAGTGTGTCCACCTCAATATGTGTGAGACCTGTTGTAATCAAGAAAACAATCCCTCATAGTCTTTTTTTTTAACTACCTGAAAATGAAAAAAAAATCCATATAAGTCTTTTGCAGTGTGCCCTATGCCCCCAACCCCCCTACAAACTCAGCACCCACCGCCCCATACTCCTCGCTCACCTATGACCCACCCAATCTTGTAGAACAACTCTACGATGAAAACACATCTCCCTCCTGAAACTGTGACTGTGAACTCCGGGAAACAACGCAAGTACAGGTAATGTATTCCCAATGCATTTTGAACTTTTACTCATAATTTGGCCATTTTTTTATATTTTTACACCAAAGTTTTAACATGGCCATTTTTGGACCACACCTCATGAACATGGTAGGTGAGCAAGGTAGGGGCTGGCAGTATAGCCTAGAAGTTGAAGTAATGAGCCGTGAATGAGCTTGGTACATTCAGCAGACCTGGGTTTGATTGTCACAAACTCCATTTGAAGTTACTTAACCTCCTCAGTGCTCCTGGGTCACCCCCTGAAAACAGGAACTTTTGCCTAGTGGGCTTTACACAGTTACCAAAGAATAATAATAATAATAGTACTACTATTAGATATTCTCCAGAATAAGAAAGCTCAGGGATAAAACCTTCTGGAATATACCACTAGAATACACCTTTTACTGATTTATAAATAGTAAAGTTTCACAACATGATGTTTACTAATACTGTACAGTACAATTTAAATCTAATTAAAATAAAACAGAATCATAAAACCTAATTCAATAAGGTCACAGGGACAAAGAAAAATGAAAAAGAAAAAAAATAGGAGCTTTTAAATTATATTACATTTTAATTACAAACTGGTTCTCCTAAGAACTCAGCTACACACTAGGATTGCCAGAGATGCTCTGTATGATTCCAGCTGAATTTTGATTTTGAAATGTTACTATATGAAAAAAACAATTTACACATTTTACTTTTAACCTGTTCAGTAAACGGAACAATGAGGTAAGATATGACATAGTCCAGTACTTATAAAGGAATAACCTCTATAGCTCATGTGTTAGACTGACTTGGTTATTCCCTAGGAAGAGCAAATTAGATGGCGAACCAGAGAGGCTGGCAGACAGTGCATGGTATTGCTTTTTGATATGGACATATTAAGTAATGTATTAATGTGATATGTGTGTATCAGCACATAACTAAACCTTCCTGTTGCTTATGTTTCACAGGTTTTTAAAAAAGACCATTTTAAAACATAGCATGATGCCTGCCCAACCACAGAAAACTGCAACACATACTTATCTGTGGGTTAAACAAGCTTTTGAACTGCTTAATAAATAGCTTACAAAAAAACTGGCACGCTTTCAAGCCAGAAGACCATTTTTTGGATAAGAAACAAGACATTATTTCTTCTCACTTAATTAAGTAAAAGAGGACAAACAAGTCAAAGTGTTAAAAGGACTAAATTTAATGCATTGCTTTTGCTGCAGTCAATATTGGCAAATTGGAAATGTCTAACATATCATTCATGTCAAGGGAGCCACACGGCTCCAGTCCCAGTCTCTCAGTCCCACATTGACATCATTATCGACTAATTCTGAAGGCTACTATTATGTTCTTCGTTACTAAATTTCTCCACAACAGCTTCCTTTAATCTGTGGCTAGAATTCCAGGTAGCACACAATTAATTAAAGGAAGGATGCTAGATGAATTGTCATCTATAGTCAAGTTTCAAATAACAGTATTAGTTTTTTCTATTATTTCACCACTTGACATGGCAAAGATGAACTCTTTTAGTCAGTCAATCCAAGAATCTAAGATTTAAAATGCAAAGTCAGTCATCTGATTTCCACCATACAGCAAGGCCCATTAGCACTCTGCTCATCACCAATACATTACTGTATAAGGACCTCACTCTCACATCTATTAACCATTTAACACAGTCGCTTTCCCAGATTTTTTTTAAACTGCTTGGCGCAAACAAAATGCAATACTTTATTTACCTGGATATTTAGTTTGTTCTAAAATATGTTCCTATTCCACAATAAGGTGCATGTTGGAACAGACAGAAGTAAAATGACAGGCAGACCTAACACTGGGTGCATTGTGTTATACTGGTAAATTTTGCATTTTAGATTTCAGTCAATAGTATTTCAAAAACGTCATTTATTTTTGTAATTGCTACAGTGCACTGGTTCAACAAACTAGACAGCCTGAAAGTCAACAAGAGTTTGTCCATGATACGGTTGCCAACACCACTGACTGGGACAAGAACTGCAAGCACAGCAGCAGACTGACGTCAAATAAGACAACATTTTTTGGCCTTTTTCACAGCAAGAGGAGAAAGCAGCTGAAGGGCATCCAAGCAACCTAGAGTTTCCTTAATAAATATGGCTTCATACCCCTTTATTTGCTAGTTTTGGCTGCAAAGACACACTTGACCTGAGGTATGCTTTAAAGTGCGCGTGTGCGCGCATGCGTGCACAGGATGGTGAAAATCAAAAATTTAAAAACACCATACAATATTTACAATACTTACAGAGCATTAACAGTAGAGCAAAACAATAAAAAGATATATAACAGAAAAGTCAAACAGAAACACTAAACAAAAAATGCAACATTACAGTAGAAGGTACAGTGTCAGCTGACATTGCTAATCCTAATACTGTGTAATGCTGTATGTTAGCCTGTCAGCATAACTTGTTTATTCATTCCTAGTTTTCTCCCCCTGCATCTGTAAACTTTTTGTGTATATCTGTATGTTTGGTAAAACAATTTCAATAATAAAAAAATAAAATAATGCAAGATAGTAGCCACCAATGGCAGTGGGCAGGAGAGCAAGGGCTAGAGAAGGTAAAATGGGACTGGGGGCAGTAAGCACACAGAAAGGACTAGCTGCAGGTACAGGCAGGGAAGTCACCTAATGGAGCTGGGATTTTAGGGAGACGAGTGTACGGGGCAAGTAAAAGGGAGGGGGAAGGTTGCTCCAAAGGTTGAGAATACAATAAGAAAAAGCAGCAAGCCCAGCTAGGGACCTGCACTGTGGGAGGAGGATCTGAGGCAGTAGGAGGAGGGAGGTGCTTGAGAGAGAGAGAGAGAGAGAGCAGGGGAGGAAGAAAAACAGAACTCAGAGGTGCAGAAGACCCAATTGGAGCGGTGCTTGCCTGACCAGGACAGCTAAAAGGTTGGTACTGTACTGTATATAAGGAGCAGCAGTGAGCAGAGTTTAAGGCAAACTGACAGAAGGAGTGAAAGGAGGGGTCCAATCTGGCCATATAGGATTTGGGGGGCAGCACTTTGCGGAGGCAGGCAGCAATAACAGTCAAACACAAGAGCATTTTGAGCATGATATCACAGCAGATAGGGAGGGGTAGAGGAGACATGTTGCAGTACAGTGCACAAAATCTGGCAAGGACTTTTTGTAGATAACAACAAATGGCAAGAGAAATCAAAACAATGTAATGGAAAAACTTACCTAGAATCCGAGAACTTGAAGTCAGACAATTTATCATTTTATACCCCATTAATTCATTTTCAAATTTTGTCCAGAAGAGAACTCACAAAGCTGTTTTTCGAGGCTTGTCTTGGGGTACACAGGGATAGAAACATAGAAGTTGGCGGCAGATAAGGACCACAAGGCCCATCCAGTCTGCCCATTTCTTTTTCTACCTTATGAATGTGCCATCGGCCTTTGCTCTGTCAATGGCCTATCTATTCATACTCATCTGTGTTGCTCCCTTATGCCTATCCCATGCCTGTTTGAAGCCCTGCACTGTATTCGCATCCACCACTTCCTGAGGTAGGCCGTTCCGTGCATCCACCACCCTTTCTGTGAAAAATAACTTCCTCACATTACCCCTTAATCGGCTTCCCTCTAATCTCATGCTGTGTCCTCTTGTCCTGCTATTTTTCTTATATTGAAACATGTTAGACTCTTTCACCTTGTTAATGCCCAAGGTGTTTGAATGTTTCAATCATATCACCTCTCTCCCTCCTTTGCTCTCTAGGGTATACATATTGACCTCAGTTAATCTGTCCTCATATGTCTTCTGATGCAGTCCCTGCACCATTTTGGTTGCCCTTCTCTGGACTACCTCAATTTGGTTAATGTCCTTGTGAAGGTGTGCCACCAGTACTGCACGCAGTACCTCAGATGGGGCCTAACCAGAGTCTTGTAAAGAGGGATTATTACCTCCCTCTTCTGACTTGTGATACCCCTGCTAATACACCCCAACATCCCTCTAGCCTTACCTACTGCTTTAGTGGTCTGCTTGGATGATTTCAGATAATCGGTGATGATGGCGCCCAAGTCTCTTTCTTCCCATGTGACTGCCAGCAACTCCCCTCCCAGCCTATAGGTGGCTTCAGGGTTTCTCTTCCCTATGTGTATGACCTTGCACTTCTTTGAGTTAAACCCCAGTTGCCACTCTTCCAACCATTTTGCTAGTTTATCCAGACCTCTTCTCATTCTGCCCACCCCATCTGGATCATCTACTCTGTTGCAGATCTTGGTGTCATCTACAAACAGACAAACCTTACCCTCCAGTCCATCTGCAATGTCACTGATGAAGATGGTAGATCAATACATATGAACATATGAAAATGTCAGCAGAAAAAGGCCCAAACGCCTATCATGCCTGCTCCCTGCGGAACTCACACACGTTTGCTACATCTTGCTCCACCACCCTAACCTTCCCCTTGATTCTGTCTCACCCTCTTCTAAAACCCCTAACTGAACTGTGATTGACTACCCCCTCTGGCAATGGATTTCACCCTGCCACTACCCTTTCAGTAAAAGAAATGCCTTCTGGTCTCCTTCCTGTACCCCCCCACCACACACACACACACCAATTTGTAGTTGTGCCCTTGTATGTTTTAATTTTGCTTCCGCAAAACAGATCCCACAGCGAATCTTACAAATGCCTTCAAGGTATCTGGAGGTCTCAATCATGTCCCCACCTCTCTGCTATTGAGTACACATTCAGGTTCACTAGCCTCTGTCAATATGGGACATCCTGCTGCCCTTGGATCATCTTGGTAGCCCTTCTACGTACCACCTCCTGTGGATTTATGACCTCCTTGAGGTGGGGGCTCCAGTTCTGCACACACACTCCCGGTGTGGCCATACCATTGGTCTGGATAGGCTCTGAATGACCTCCTTCCACCTGCCAGTGAACTCCATTGATATGTAATCCGGCATTCTGTATTGTGGGTTTCAGGTTGCTTGTGACTGCTCTTCCTAGGTCCTTCTCCCCCTTAGAAACTGTGATCGTCACACACCCCCAAGTCTGTACTGTACTCGGCCTGGGGTTCCCGCTCCCTATGTGCATTACCTTGCACTTTTGTGCACTGAAACCCAGTTGCCAGATTCCAGACTACCTTTCCAACCATGACAGGTCCTCTCGCAGATCCCTTATGCCCTCTTCAGGATCCACCCTCCCACAGAGCCTTTTTTTTTTTTTTTTAAATATTGTCTTTATTAGTTTTCATACAAGAAATAGCAGACAGAAGTGCATACAGCACAACCAGCATTCAACAGTCAAACTTCCACCATAGTGGTAGATGACAAACAACAGCTCATCCTGAAGTCCTTTCACATTAAGTTTACCTTATAGTTAAATGCAGACAATGTATAAGTAACTTGATCATACGTAGGATCATACGCTTGATCCAGGTAGACTATATATTTGGAACAAGCTCACTATATACTTAATAGAAGAAATACAAGACAGCTACTATCCATATGATAAAAGCACCAAATTCGAGGAACTGTATTCGCAATCTTGTACTTGATGAGTTAGCTAGGACATAGAGATGACAGTTCAAGTTTTAGCTTGTTGTACAGTCTTAACAGCTAAAGAATTAGGAGAAATGATATAGGAAAGAGTAGAGCTAGAGGAGTAATAAAGAGAGGGGGGATATATAAAGAAGCAGATATATATAACAGAAAACCCACAGAGAAAGTACTGAGTCCCCACAGAGCTTTTTATAGTCTGCAAAAAGACATACCTAGCCTCTGAAGCCATCTCAAAAGTCATTAATGCTCCATATCCACCTGAAACCATACAAACTGGTGATCACTCCCTCCTAGGGACTCAGCGATTGTGATGCACTTCACATAATCACTGCCTGTCAGTATCAGGTCCATGATGGCCTGATCCTTTGTTGGCTTTATTACCCCCTGTGTCAAAAAACATCTAGGATCGCTTAGCTCCTAGTGCTGCTGGCTAGTGGGATGCCCCAATCCACAGTGAGCATGTTAAAGTCCTCCACTGTTATCACTTCCCCCCACCTCCTCATCTCATTCCCCAGTTCCCTGTCTGTGGTTTTGTTAGGACTCGGCAGTAAGTGCAGGATCCTCACCCTTTTTTCCCTCCAACCCGCTGACTGCAACTGTACCCATAATGACTCTCTATCCTCCCTCATGCCTTCCCCTGTGACCTCTCTACTTTTTTGTTCTGTCCTTCCTATAGAGCGTGCATCAAGGAACAGACAGATCCCAGCCATGGTTCGTGGCTTCCCAGGTCTCAGTGACTGCCATGAGCTCTGCTTGGCCCTTTGTCATCATCACCTACAGATCGTCCATTTTATTCCCCAGAATCTTGGCATTTACAGATATATCACTGTCTCCACATTCAATATTTCCCTCACCGCTCTCCCAGCCCCCCTCCCTCCAGCTGTCCCACTGGCTTTTCCCCTTCTCTGGCTTTCCCCTTCCCCTTCCTTCCCACCAACCAACCCATTGTGTTCGCCATACCCCTTTATCACCAGCCAAATCCCTTTTCTTACTGTGTCCTCTTCCTTGGAGGAGACCTTCCTGCCTCTTCCTGATGAGAACCTTGGATTCCGTGCCCACAGAGAGCCCCCCCCCACTCAGTTTAAATGCAGATTGTCCATGCTGTACTACCCTGACCTGCCATGAGCACCTTGGTTCCCTTCCAACCCCACTGAGGTGTAATTTATCTGATGAGTGGAGGGATTTCTCATCACAGACTCTTCCCCAGTCCCACACAGAGCCAAAAGTCCTACTCCTTGCACCTGTCTTTTAGCCACCGGTTAAACTCAGAGATCCTGATATTCCCAGTAGAACATGTAAAAGTACAAAAATTTATGGCAGCTTCAAAAAGTAAAAATATGGTTAGCGTTTATGCAAACAGCATACTTTTGTGATGTCCAGGGAGGTTCTGCCCAGAAATCCCCAAATCTGTGCCTTTACAAGCTGCAGAAGCAGCTGGCTCATCAGTACAGTGGTGGTGATACCACTCGTAGCACTGGCAAGTCAAGTTCTTGAATGAGCTCCGTCACTGTGGGACAGGCAGGGGAAGTGGGATCTGGCATCATCAGAATGACTCTTTTTCTTCAGAGTGGTGGGCATCTGTGTCAGGCAACATGATCACTACTACACTGTGAAGCAGGTAGTAATCACAGCAGGATAGGAATACCACCTGACACTTGCACACCGTGTGCCTCAGTCTGCATGTAACTGCACACTACCTCTCTTTGGGACAAACATGGTGTGAGAGTAAGCTCAGGAGAAGGCAGGTGATGGGACTTGGGGGTGCAATCCAGAGGTGGGAAGACCAGAGGAGAGTGTGTGTTCATTTTGCACTTTAATATCTTTGCACCCGTTCAATGCATTTGTACGAAATGCATGCGAGATCTGGGTTGGAGGGGTGTCTCTTGACTTGCCAAGTTTCGTTCCAGTTGGATGTGTGGATTCCAAAATGTGGACAGTGAAAAAAGTTTAAAAAAAAATTGCTGTTTTTTTCCTTTTGTCATCACCTAGCGTCCAGATGGTTTGGAATTTTGCTCTGAAATTTTCAGGGTAGAAAGGGCTTGGCCCACAGATGTGTTTTTCACTGGTTTGGTGACGAGATATTAATATGTTCCAAAGTTTAAAATTTCACTTCTCAGCATACTTAGTATAGTCTTTTGGATAGCTGCTTGAAACAAAAAAAGAATTTGGTCCACACGAAAAAAATATTCTTTTTCATATGGGGGTAGTCTTTTTTCGTGAAGAAAAAAATCCTTTTTCGCACAGCTCCCATCTTGTTTCTGTTTTTTTTTTTTTTCAGCAAAAAAAAAAAGTCAACACACATAAAAATAACATCTTGGACAGACTCCAGCACATGTATCTTGGTCACTGGGACCCCGTTAGGTGGATTCTGCACTTAACTGTTGGTTAAATACCTTTTCTGGGCACTACAAAAATCCTGGGTGCCCAGCTTAGTAACAGGAGCCACTAACCCGTGTAATCTGTATGAGAACAGAGGGATTTTCTTGAGTTCTGCAGCTGCAGCTGGAACTCATGCTGCAGGCTGCATCCCATTATGTATGTAATGGTTCCCTGGTGTCTAGTGGCACCCTCACCCTCAAATTGCCATCCCATTAAATATCTTACATTTCCCTGGTATCTAGTGGCAACCCCAACCCCCAAATTGCCATCCCTGCATTTTATATTATGTTTCACTGGTGTCTAGTGCCACCCCCAACCCTTCGATCACCACCCCAGTATTTATATAATGTTCCCCTGGTGTATAGTGGGAACCCCCCCAACCTCCAGCTGCCATCCCAGTATTTATATTATGTTTCCCTTGTGCCTAGTGGCATCCCCCACCCTCCCATCACCAGCCACTTATTTATATTGTTTCCCTGGTATCTAGTGCCACTCTCCCACCCTCCAGTCATCATCCCCTTATGAATCCCTGGTATCTACTGGCACTCCCCACCCTCCTATCGCTGTACCCTTATGTATTATGTTTCCCTGGCATCTAGTGGCACCTCCCGCCCTGTGAATACCATCCCCTTGTGTGTGTATTTTCCCTGATGTCTAGTGGTGCGCCCCACCCTCCGATCACCGTCCCCGTAACAATGTTCCCTGTAATAAAAAAAAAATCCTTCACAGAGAGGGTTGTGGATGCATGGAACGGCCTTCTGGAGGAGGTTGTGGAGTCAAAAACAGTGGTGGAATTCAAGCATGCATGGGACAGTCATAAGGCAATTCTAGGGGGTTGGGGTAGGAAGAAGTAGGCTGCTGGTTAACTAGGATCTGCAGCTTATCCATTAGGTAGGGAAATGGGCAGACTGGGTGGGCCAAGCGGTCCTTATCTGCCGTCAAATTCTATGTTTCTATGTTTCAATTTTTTTTTTTTTTTGTTATTTTAGATAAACCTGCAAAAAAGAAAATGGTCCCTCGCCGATGCAGCCCCCCCAACCTCCCACTGAGCACCCACCACCCCACACCCCCCCCAAACACCCCCTCACTCACCTGAACACGTCCCAAGACAAAGATCCACCCTCCAAATGAAGACACGTCTTGCTGCTGGAACCACCAACTGCAACCTGAGAAACTAAGGTAAGTGCGGTTCAATGTATTTCAATGGGGTTTCTAACTCTGATGCATAACTTTGTAATTTTTGCATATTTTGACCCCAAAGTTTCAACATGGCCTTTTTGGGGTCCCACCTCATGACCAATGGTGGTGGAGTTATGCAAATCAGGCCTGAAAGGTGAGTTTGAGATCGCTTGGTGAAATCACCTTTTGGGCAGGATTTGAAAACTTTCATCACCCTTGTTCATGAGATGGGATCTTAAGAAGTCTATGTTGAACATTTTGGGTGAAAAATATATAAAAATGGCAAAGATATGCACGTACCTTGAACATTTTCTACACTCGTTCGTAACTTTGATAATTTTAAATATTTTGACCCCAAATTTTTTCACAACACCTCATAAATGTGACAGCTTTCATTTTTCAAATCCTGGCCAAATTGTTTTCGCATCTGTGCCGTGGAATGATGTTTCAGTGGTATGGAAAGATGTTTTGTCGGGGATTTGAAAATGTTCACCTACGAGGTTCATGAGGTGGAGTAATAAGAAGACTATGCTGAAAATTTGGTATACACATATAGTAAAATGCCCAGGTTATGAGTGAACATTGCAGTATTTAAACGTTCAATCATAACATCATTAATTTTAAATATTTTGACTCCAAACTTTCAACATAGCTATTTTTCCACACCACCTCATAAACATGACAAGTGTCATTTTTTTAATCCTGGACGAGACGTGTTTGCGGACTTCTGATGCAAAATGATATTTCGTCCAATATACTATAAATGGTACATGTTATGTTTATAAGGTGAATCTTAAACCGAGTATCTTGAAAATTTTGGGTCAAAATGCAAAAAAATAAATACTTAAACTTTGTGTGTAGTGCCAGTCTTGACCCCAGCAGGTATGTTTTGCGATCCTGTGCCAGTGAGCTAGGTTCGGTGGTGAGATCAGTGATCCTGCTGGATGGACTGAAGGTCTGGGGATGGTGCTGTTATGTGACACCCCTCCAGCCAGGAAATGAAAGGTGCAGGGTTGTTCGTACGGGCTTGGCTACCATATAGTGAAGACAACTGTCCTCTTGGTATAGATCCCTGCACCTCCCCCCTGGGTGGCAGAAAGCCCTGTACATCAGCTGACAGATGCACTCTTTCCCCTGTGCATCTGTAGCTACAGTCACATACAACTGCAGGGACCACAGGGCCCTGCACTTCCACAGCCCTCCAGACAGCCCCATGAATTCTTCACATCCATTGTTACACAGAACTGTAGAGCCCGCAAGGGCACTGTGCTTCTGTAGGTGGAAGGAGTCTTCCCTTGGTGCAGGGCATCTGCATCTGTTCACACAGGTCCCAAAGGGACTTGTATGAATGACTATACAATTCCACTATCTCAAACAGAAAAGAAATTATTTGTAAAAAACTTTGTTAATGCACCCATTGATAACTCAACACCACAAAAGTAGGGAAATGTGGTGTTAGGGTTTCCAACCCTAACTCCCCACCCCCACCCCCAAAGCAGCAAAAGGAAAAAACATTAGGGGTTTGGGTCTCTGGAGTCTTGGCAAATCAGTGGTGGGGTCTTCCTTGGGGTTGTTAACCCTAATGCCTACCCCATTCCATGTCCACTTTGTAGATGAGTTTTTACTCAATGATGTTTCACCTGGTTAAATAAAGATTTGATTCCCTAAGCAAACATCACACATGATCTCCTTTCTTCATGCAGAGCCCTACGTGAAGAAAGCTACAACAAATTATGTTGGCAACATGTGGTGAGACATAATTCTTCTACATCTGAAGAGTGAATCATTATGAGGCACTGGCTTGGAGCTGTTCCTTGTGCTCTGGACTACAGGCTATGAGCTGGGGGAAGGGACCATTAGGGTTTAGGGACGGGCAAAGTCGTGGTGGATTTGGGTTTGCCATATCCAGTCTTAGTTTGGATTTGGATTTGCAAGTTTCAGCCTATATACGAACATACGAAATTTGCCAGCAGATAAAGGCCTAGAGGTTTATCAAGTCTGCTCGAATGTGCAGCTAGCACCCTTCCCCTTCATTAACCCTGCCCCTTGTCCTGTCCCATCCCCTTTTGAAGCAGTCCACTGTTCTACTGGATACCAGTTCTGCAGGTAATGCATTCTACCCAGCCACCGCCCTCTCTCTAAAAAAGTGTCTCCTCATCTCCCTCCTGAGCCTTCCTCCCTTCAGTCTCATATCATGGCCCCTGGTGTCCCTCCCCTCCCTTACTTTGAATAGCCCCTCTGTACCCGTCTTGTTTATTCCTTTCATGCATTTAAAGGTTTCAATCATGTCCCTCTGTCCTCCAGTGAGTACATGTTCAACTCCCTCAACCTCCTCTCGTATGATAAGTCCACCAGCCCCTTGATCATCTTTGTTGCCCTGCACTGCACCCTCCAGTAACTTAATGTCCCTCTTCAGATACTGGCCAGTACTGCACGCGAGTACTCCAGGTGCGGCTCCAACTAATGACCTATACAGTGGCAGAATCACCTCCTCCCTCCTCGAGGATATACCTTTGCAATACAACCCAGCATTTTGTTGGCCTTTGCAGCTGCTCTCCCTACATTGTGCCGAGTTGTTCATTGACCCTGTAATGAGCACCCCCAGATCCTTCTCCTCCTCTGTCTGGGCTAGCTGCTCTCCCCCAGCTGGTAACTCCTCCTTGGGTTCTTCATCCCAAAATGCAGCACCTTGCACTTTTTGGCATTAAACCCCAGTTGCCAGGTGTCTGACCAGGTTTCAAGCTTTGCCAGATCATCCTGTAACCCCTGCCATCCCCCTAGGTCATCCACCACCACTTCTACCTTGGTATCATCAGCAAACAGACTGATCTTGCTCTTGACGTCCCATGATATGTCTGCAATGAATATCCCAAACAACACTGGTCCCAACACCGAGCCCAATGGAACACCACTCGTCACTACCCTTGGGTGTGAGAGCTCCCCACCCACCACCACCCTCTGTTGCCTTCCCTGAAGCCAGTTTCCTACCCACCTCACCAGCTTTGCACCCTCCCCTGTGCCTACTAACTTACTTCCTAGCCTTCTATGCGGCACCGAGTCGAATGCCTTACTGAAGTCCAGATACAGGACATCCACTGCATGGCCCCTGTCCAGTTGCCTAGTTACCCAGTCATAGAACTCCACCAGGTTGGTTTGCCAGGATCTGTCCCATATGAAGCCATGCTGTCTGCTGTCCTGTAGTCCTTTGGCCTCTAGGAGGGCCACCAGCCTCTCCTTCAGGATAGTCTCCATTAGCTTACCCACGATGGATGTGAGGCTCACTGGTCTGTAGTTTCCCGGTTCATCCTTGGGGCCACTCTTGTGGAGGGGCACCACATGAGCCATCCTCAAGTCCTGAGGTACACACATATGTATATGTAACCCCTAGGTAGTGCTATCCCAAGGGCTACTAGCCCTACCTGCTTGGCTAGTAGCAGGTTAAGTGGCCTGGGTACTGAAACGGGTACCTCCACCAGGAGGTCAGGGTTGTTAGTGGTCAAGCTAACCTGGGCACAGCCCTCCAGGACACTGTACCCCCCTCTTTCCCTTCTAGTGGCCTGAACAATATAAAATAATCACTTTCACAATTACCCTTATTCACCATGCAATGACCCACACTGCTTGCACTTACCACCAGGGCTGGTTCTGCTAGCTCGACCCTGGGAACCCCCTGTAAAACAATGTTATGCACAGTAAATATCAACAGTAAAGTACTCTTGGCACAAACTGGAACCACAGTCAGGTTAAATGCAAAAAGAGTTAGATCTGATTTATTCAGGAGACTTAAACAAGGGAGGGGCGTAACCAGGTTGATTTGCTTAAAGGCTATATCAATCGGACAGTTATGCATGCACTTCAGACTCCCTACACAGTCACGCACTCTAGGTACCCAGGTAGGAAGATAGTGGGCTAGCCAGGAACGTTACCCGGGGTAGACTGGGGTCGCAGCTGGTTGGGGCCCTAAGATGGAAGAAAGCAACATGCACAATACACACTATTTGTAATCCGGAGCCAGAGGGCTCAGTTCATGACAGAAAAGACAACAAAGCAATCAGATGACAACACTTTAGATTTCGCTGTTGTTGCAGGGAGCTAACCTGATGTTTACTCATGATACCCAACACACGACACAGGCAGGACGAAATCAAGACAGCAGGTTGTTGAACTGGAGTGCTAGGAGAAGCAGGGCCCACACGAATCACTGAGGCATCGTTTCTGTTCAAAGCGTGAGCATGGACCTGATCCCCAGGCAGGTCTCTCGTCGATGGCTTTCTCTGTCTAGTGGGTAGTCTGGCTGGGCCAGTGTGGCAAGGCCCAGGCCCAATGGAGATGAAAATGGATTCAGTCCGTGGGAGCTGGATGCAGCCTCCAGCAAGCAGAACACAGTTCAGCACACAGTGGGGAACCAAATCACAACCCACTAACAGCACACAGCACATTTACATGTAAGAAATTCTACTGTATCAGGTAGATTGCTATCTAGTCGCAATTACAGAGTCTCTGCACAAATCGGGAGTTCAAAGGTGGCTGGAAATCCTGACAGGCCGATCGCATTCAGCAAATCTTCGGTCTTCTTCAGGTTAAATCCTGTTCAAAGTTCTGTGGCTTAAATCATCCTCACAATTCAGATTCAGTACGAATAAACTTCAGTTTCCCTCTCAGAGACAGCAGGCAGACAGGCAGACCAAAACTCAGCCCTTTCACAGTTCTCCTGTATGAATTACACAGGGGCTGCTGCTTGAATCGCTCATGCAGTTACCACTTTCACTTCCCAATTCAGACTGAAACTAGATGCAAGCAGCCTGGGAATTTCCCCAGGATCCAAAAGGTTTGGTTGGCCGATTCTTCTGTCAGTCACACCAAGGGCTCCCCCTCCAGGTCTGTCTTGGCACCAAAATGCAAAAACTACAATTTCTACAGAATTTTACTCCCAAAAAGCCCCTGGGGACAGGCTCCGTTTTAGAGTCCCCAAAGGTACTGATTGGCCCATTTCAGAAGTCCAGGACCAAGATGATGGAAACAAACAGAACTGTCCATGCTGCAAAGAAGGCATGTTAGAACAAACTGCAATATTATTACTACTCTTAACAAATGATCAGCAAACAAGTACATCTTCTAACAGAGCTCTCTCTCAGATTAATGACTGCAATCCAGGCAGCTCTTAAAGAGACAGTACACAGAGGCTATACAGGCACTCTCTGGCAATACATTTAAACTGCTAAAACACAGGACACCAGCCTGGCAGTGAGCCTTCAATCAAGCTCAAGGAAGACTTTTCAGGAACCCCCATTTGTAGTGGGGTTATATATAATTGAAGGAAAAAGTGGGTTATCAAGAGAAAAGCACCAGAATATGTCAATGACGTGACAGTAATATTAAAAAGGGGTCCCCTGCCTGAGATATATTGCATCCAGCTGTTTAAAGTATTCATTTCTGACCAACATGCATGTTTTGACCCAAAATTTTCAACATGGGTTTTTTTTGGAGCTGGTGGTGTTCAAATCCCAGCGAAAACATAATTTCGCAGAGCAATGGCGAAACAGCGTTTCCAGCACGATTTGAAAAACGATACCTGTCTAGTTCATGCGGTACGGTCAAAAAAGCCTATGTTGAAAATCTGGGGTCAAAATCTTAAAAAACAAACATGAAATTACATAACACCTGTGTTGAGTTAACATAGTCAAGTACTGAAAAACCAAATAATGGCTGTTGTTCCAGCATTATAACGTACAACACTGTAATATAGTACATAACCGGGTCCTCTGAACCCAGTTTTAATGCTGGACTACAGTTTATGCACTGAAAACTAGCAAAAAACAAAATCATTTTCCCAATATTCCCTACAAAGTTGAAACCTTTCCTGATAGAGCCTCAGCATAGTTTTCTTTTCTGAGGATATCCTCTCATTTTATAAATCATAAAGATGGTCTTTTTGATATAAAACCCCCAACTACTCAGAAGAAGGCTCTAAATCAAAACGTGGGAGACCACTTAAAAGTATTTTGTTCTGTTATGGGTTTGGGGTATAAACTTAAGTCCCAGATGTGTATCATGAACCTGTAATTTTCTGACTCCAAGGCAAAAGTGCTTCCACTCAGCCACAGCCATACTGATAGTTTTTCTGTCAGCGCACAAATGTTATTAAATTTCACTGTTAATATTATGTTTTTATCCAGCAGGACTGAATTCTAATTCATTGGAATGTTATGAAACAGTTTTATTCCAATGAATTATAATACAGTAATGCATGCAGTTAACCAACACAGTGGGCTTTTCTATTCAATTCATGTCACGTCTAGTTTGGAGCTGTGGATTAGAGTGCCCTACAATAGGAAGGAGGATCACTTCATAATAACACGTTGTTTCATTTAAACGGTCATCACAGTTACAACATGCACCAACCACTGTACAAAGAACTGGAAAATGAAAACAAAAGTAAAGGATGCCTGTTTGTAAAACAAAAAAAAATTCACTCTAAATATGAAATTAAACCCTGATTTAAAGAGCTGTGTACTGTCTGGAATTAATAGTAAATTTCAGATGTACCTGGCTATCACTTCTTATATATGAAGCATTCTTTCTTTCTTTTCTGTTTGTTAATTTGAAGATTTGCCCACCTGGCAGTACTGGGGTGATGTGTGGAGTAGCACTCTGTCTGGAGGCTACAAAAAGTCAGTTCTGTTCCTCCCACTACATCATCAACACTGAGACCACACTGACTGTGATATCACTAGTAACCAAGGAGAACTATTTCTCTCTGCCACTTTATGTTTTTTCACATGAAGCAGCAGGGATTGACTCTTCTTGGTTACTAGTGATGTCACAATTTCCTGCATTTTGATTATTAATTTGTGAAAGTCACTGCTCAGGCTGCAAGGATTGTGGTGTCTTAATGTGTTTGGTCCCATTTCTGATGATGCAGTGGGAGGTACAAAAAGTACAGTTACATAAGAACTTACCGTAACAGCAGATCTTCGAGAAGAGCTCTTGCAGCAGGCTACACAATAAGGACTATGCCGCCAGGCACTAGGACCCTACGGAAAATTTCTAGCTAGCTGTCTCCAGCAGGGACCCCCCCCCCAACGTTGGACCGCATCCGATGTCGGCCAATGGTATAAAGTGGGAGGTCCCTAGCCCCACCTCAGTTCTCCCGCCGGAGACCCGGCTAAGCGAAAAAAATCAGAGAACCAAGGGGTTCAACTGTTCCCAAATAAAGGAAGCAAAGAGACCAGGAGGGAGGGAAAGCAGTGCCTGCAGCAAGAGCTTCTTGAATATCTACTGTTACAGTAAGTTTTTACGTAACTGTACTATCTTACTTAGAGTTGGAGCTCTTGCAGCAGGCTACACAATAAGAACTGAGTACCTAGCAGTATAGAAGAGACCATGCTCGGAGGAGTGGTGGTGCCAAAGACAGTGAGATCCCTCTTAAGAGGAGTCCCTGAAGGACGGCAAGGCCAAAGCCTGCTCTCCGCTGAGGGGCAATGTCCATACAATGGTGCCTTATGAAGGTATGCACTGAGCTCCAGGTAGCAGCAGCACAAATGTCCACTGCCGAGACATTCCTGAGGAAGCGAACAAGGCAGCAACCCCTCTGGTGGAGTGAACCTTAAACGAGCCCGGTAAGCGTTTGTTGTACTTGTTGTAACAAAAGGTGACACAGTTCACTAGCCACTTTGACAGTGTCTGTTTAGCCACTGGTGTGCCCAAGGTCCTTGGTGCAAAGGAGACAAACAGCTGTTCGGATTTTCGAATGAATCTGGTGCGATCCACATAATAACAGAGTACCCTATGTACGTCAAAGGTGTGCAGAAGGGCTTCCCTCCAATTAGCATACTCTGGGTAATACACAGGTAAGTGAATATCCTTATTGAGAGTAAACTCGGACACCACTTTGGGAAGAAACTTAGGATTGATTCTCAAAGACACCCTGTCCCTGTGAAAAACCAAGTAGGGCTCTTAACACATAAGAGCCTGAAGCTCGGAAATCCTATGAGCAGACATAACAGCAACTAAAAATACTGCTTTCCATGACCGAAAGTGAAGCTCGCAATCCACAGCTGGCTCAAAAGGGGGGAGGGTGAGCTTCTCTAACAAAAATAAAAGATCCCATGGGGGAATAGGGTCCCTGATGGGGGGGTTTCAGATGCAGCATGCCACACAGAATGGTGTGGGGCAAGTCCAGTTGGGCAACGTATTTGCCTTCCACAGGTACATGATAGGCTGAAATCACAAAAGGTGCACCTTAGTGGAAGAATAGTGGAGACCAGAGTCCGAGAGGGAAAGAAGGCACTCCAGGATAGAATTAATGGGACAGGTAAATGGGTCCAAGCCATGGGGGAAGCCCATAGGCAAAAACACTTCCATTTCATGACATATGTTGCCCTAGTGAAAGGTTTTCGAGCCGCGACCAAGACCTCAGCGACCCTCGGGGAAACTCCGAAGCAGGGCATGACTACATCTGTAGGAGCCAGGCATGCAGATGTAAAGATCTGAGATCTGGATGGACCAGCGTGCCCTTCTCCTGGGATAGCAAATGTAAAGACAGGGGCAGGGGAATCAGAGGTTCCACAGCAAGCTGCTGTAGTAGCACGAACCAAATCTGGTGGGGCCACAGCGGAGCAATTAGGATCATATCCGCACTCTCTGCCTGCTGTTTGATGGGACATGAACCGTGGTGAGGGATAAACTGTGGTCTATGGCCCAAAGTGACACCCTCATAGCCTCCCAACAGAGAGGATACAAGTGGGTCTCACCTTGTTTGTTGATGAAAAAGACGACGAACATGTTGTCCTTCTGAATCAACAGAGGTCCCAGAAGAAGGTCCATTTGAAATGCCTGGAGAGCATAAAGAACTGCTCTCATCTCCAGGATGTTGATATGCAGGTTTCATTCCACTGGAGACCAGGAATCCTGGGTCTGTTGATCCCGAAGATGGGCTCCCCATCCTAGACCTGACGCATCTGTCGTCAAGATTTGCTGCAGAGAGCCCTTTTGGAAGAGCACTCCCAGCACCAAATTGAGAGGAGACATCCACCAAGAAAGGGTCCCAGTCACTGCACTGGAGATCAGAATGGGCTGATCGAGCTTGTCTGCCCGTTGGTCCCAATGAACTCTGACAGTCCATTGGAGAACTCTCATGTATAATCTTGCCGATGGGACCGTCACTATGGCTGCTGCCATGTGGCCGAGTAGCTGGAGCATAGTGCGGGCCAGAACTTGGCAGGAAGAGGAGACCCTCTGAGCCAGTGCCCGAAGCCGCGCAGCCCTGTTGGGGGGGGGCAGAAAGGCCTTTCCCTGGGAGGTGTCCAAAATGGCCCCTATGTACAGCAGACATTGGCTGGGACAAGGGGATGACTTTGTGATGTTCAGTGTGATGCCCAGATCCCTGAACAGCTGGAAGGTTTCCGACAGGGTGGACAGTAGCCAATCATCCAGGTAGGGGTAGATGTAATGGCCCCATCTTCTGAGGGCCACAGCCACCACTGCAAGGCACTTCGCGAACATGCGCAGTGCCTAGGAAAGGTCGAAGGGCAAGGCCCAGAACTGGTAATGCTTCCCTTGGAAAGAGAACCGCAGGAACCTCCTGTGGGCTAGGAGGACCAAGATATGGAGGTAGGCATCCTGCATATCGAGGGAACAAAGCCAATCTCCTTGATGAAGCATGGGGACTAGGCTCTCCAGGGTCACCATCCTGAACCTCTTGTACTCGATGTAGTTGTTCAGGGGGCTTAGGTCTAGGATGGGATGAAGATTCCCCCTTTTTCTTGGGGGCCAAGAAGAAGTAGGACTAGAACCCTTTCCCCTGTTGGGAAGGGGGAACAGGTTCTATGGCCCATTTTTCCAAGAGGATATGAATTTCCTCATGGATAAGGGTGGCATGGGATGGGGAGTAGGTGGAAGGGACAGGAGGGTAGTCTGGAGGGATCTGCAGAAACTCCAACGCATGCCCCTTTTCTAATATCTGAAGGACCCAGGCGTCTGATGTTACTCTGGTTCATCCATGTAAACAAAGGGAGAACCAACCCCCTACTGCTTTTCCCAGTGTCTACGCTGGAGGAGGGGGGGAGGGTCAGGCAGGCAGTCATGCAGAGGCTGCGGGAGTGAGTAGGGCGACTGGGAGGACTTAGTGTTCCAAGGTCCTATGGCACCTGAGGGCTGTGAGGGGGCCTTATGCTTGAAGGGCCTTCTTATTTGTTGCCTCTTGGTTCATTGACCTGTGGGAAGACAAAAAGGATTCCATCTTGTCGGGTTTGATTCTGATTTGTACATCTGATACACAGACTGGACCGCTTTGCCAGAGTCCTGAAGGCCTGTGATCATTTTCTTGGAGTCCTTTATTTATTTATTGAAATGTTTCACCAGGAAGGCACACTGAGCAATAGGTTGCTCATCTCCTGGTGCAACCTGAGGGGCAGGGGAACATGAGGATAGTATACAGAGATTTGGAGCATTAACAAAGATTTACATATGATTACATTCAAATAAAACTGAGTAAACTGTAATGACGCAATGAAATAGTGGGGTGCTGAACTAGATAGGTACAATGATTACAGTTTAGAACTTGGTAAAATACAACAGCATAAAATAAGATTAAATGGTAAACTCTAAGTGACACATAAATGAGTAGCTTGAGTATGGCTGAATGGAGTTCAAGTAGTTTGATCTAGGGGAAGCTAGTATAGGGAGTAACACAGACAGTACAAATGAGCTAGTAGTAGTAGTAAAAAGTGTTATTCATTATAATGAATTAATCGGCAGCTAAGGTATAACAGAGGTGCAAATTTGTCTAGAAGTGCAATAGATTGGCGTTAGCCAGAACTAAGAGCTAAGAAATGGGGGTGGGGGAGATGTGGGAGGGAACGGACATAGATTCATGTCTTTCAGGATAATAAGAACTCAGCCAGAGGCTCGATTTAGGGCAAGGGTAGGGGAGGTGATGGATGCTAAGTAGAGGGGGGTGGAAGGAAAGGAGTACGGGGGAGACAGAGGGCTTGACCAGTTCTGACCAGTTCCAGATGCTGAGAACCCTGCCAGGGGATGGTGCAAGGAAAGCGTTAGGGCGAAGTGGCGGAGGAATTAAGAGGGTGGTGGAAAGGGTAAAAAAAGAAAGAGGGGAGAGAGGTAAGGGCTTATCAAGAGGTAAGACCCTAGGGGAGCAGAGAATCCCTTCTGGGGTAGGGACAGGCAATGGAGGAGGAAGGGAAGGAAGAGGGAGGAGGAGAGCGGACTGCCGGGGCTTGACCCCTTCAGTATGCTGAGAACCCTATCTACACAAGGCAGAGGTGGCACATGACAGGAGGGAAGGAGGATGTTTGGCAGTAAGGATCAGTATGCTTCAGGATGCTGGGAGCCAGATAAGGTTTGAGGAAGAGCAGAAGATAGGGTTTAGATGAGAGAGAAGAGAGGCCGAGTCCCAGAAGGAGCCCTTTCAGGATGCAGAGAAACCCTGCAAGGGGACAGGGATGGCAGAAGACTTTAGTGGGGAGGAGGTGGGGTGGTGGGAGTAGGGAGGAGTGGGGACAAACTTTTGGTACAACTTTGGGTGCAAAGAAACACAGTAAGAGTGCAAGGGAGGCCAGTAGGGGAGGAAGTTGGGGGAAGGAGAGCTGGAATTTGGCGGGTGGGAGGTGAGGGTGCATCAGGGTAGAGTGAAGGTGCTGACAGGGGGTAGGGTTTTTCCTGGGCTTAGAGGGGGGGGAAATTAGGGAGGATCATGGCAGGAACAGCTAGGTGCAAGGTAGTTTTTGAGGGCAGAGCTGATGCAGTAGTAGGAGGATAAGTGACGAATTTGAGGGGGGAGGGAGTTCCAAAATGTTGGGAGTCAGTGAGAGTAACCAGATTGGCCAATAAGGGTGGAGCTATGGGGGACCACCAGGGTATGGGAGTCAGCTAATCAAAGGGAGTGGGAAGGTGGAGGGGTGTTATAAATGAGGAGGAGAGGTAGGAAGGGAGCTCTCCCAGCCAGTGCTTGGAGGTGAAGTTAGCGCAGTGGGAGAGTCGCCTATTTGTAAGAGAGGAGAAGGACAGAGCATGATGACGATCGCAAAGGAGGTTGCAAGAGGGAGCATTCAGGGCAAAGCAGAAGAAGGAATTGAAGAGGGTATCCAATCTGGCCAGGGAGGACTTGGGAGCAGCACTGCAGACTACGTCACAGTAGTCAAAAATGGGCAGTACCATCTTCTGAACAAGTTCACACCTAGCCGTAGGAGGGATGCAACTATGGTGCCTGAACAGGGCACCAAGCTTGGGGTGCAATTTTTTTCTGGATGGTGCCAGTGTGTCCAGAGACGTTTAGATGTTGGTCCAACCAAACACCTAGGTACCTGAAGGAGGATGTGCCCTCTAGTAAAGTCCGATCAAGGGTGTGGAAAGTGGGTAGGGGAAGGAAGCCTAGAGAGTCTAGAGAAAACAGGAAGTTGTTATCCCTCTGTACAGACAGTTGGTGAGACACCATCTGGAATACTGTGTCCAGTTCTGGAGACCCCATCTCTGCAAGGACATAGACAGGATAGAGGCAGTCCAGAGGAGGGCAACTAAAATGGTGCAGGGTCTGCAAGAGAAGCCGTATGAGGAGAGACTAAAGGAGCTTAATATGTATACCCTTGAGGAAAGAAGGAGAGGGGGACATGATAGAAACTTTCAAGTACCTCAAGGAATCAACAAAGTCCAAGAGGTAGCATCTTTCAGAAAAGAGACTTGCAAGAACAAGGGGACACAATTTAAAAGATAGAAGGAGGCGGTTCAGGGCAATGTGAGAAGTATTATTTCACAGAGAGGGTAGTGAATGCATGGAACAGCCTTCCTGAGGAAGTTGTGGGGTCTAAAACTGTGGAGAATTCAAGAATGCATGGGACAGACATAAGGCAATTCTTGTGGGGGGCAGGAAGATAAAGGCTGTTGGTTAACTAGGATCTGCGGCCTATCCTGTAGGTAGGGAAATGGGCAGACTAGATGGGCCTAGCGGTCCTTATCTGCCGTCAAAGTCTATGTTTCTATGTTTCTATGTCTCTGCCTTGTGCCAAAGGTTATGGAGACAGTCTTCTTGGCATTATGGAAAAGCTGATGGTTAGCAAACCAGAGCTGAACCTTGTTGAAGACTTGTTGAAAGCTGGTTGTAACCTCAGCAGGACAGGAGCCAGATGCATACAGGACCATATCATCGAAATACATGTGGATAGCGGAGGAGGGAGAGCAAACAGTAGGAAGGTCATTTAAGAAGATGAAGAATAGGAGGGGCCCCAGCACAGAGCCCTGGGAGATGCCAGTGCTAATTGGGAGGGGAGGGGAGATGACATCCGAGATCTGAACTGATTGGGTTCGGCCAGTAAGGTAGGCCTTGAATCAGTTAGTGGCGGAGGGGAAACAGACCAGCTGCCGGAAGGGAGTCAAGGAGAACGGAGTGGTAGACAGTGTCGAAGGCCTTGGCCAGGTCGACAACAATGGCAGAGGTGATTTGGACATTGTCCATCCCGGTTAGGATGGAGTCTGTGAGCCATAGGAGAGAGGAGGTGGTTAGGTGTTTTTTCCTGAATCCAGATTACAAAGGGGTGAAAAACAAGGTGTCTGATAGAAATGTGGTAAGCTGGGAGAGTACAATATGTTCTTGTAGCATGGCAAGGGTAGGAAGGAGAGAAATGGGGCGATAGTTGCCATGGGATGAGGGGTCACCACCTTTACGCAGAGGGAGGACCATTGCATGTTTACATGGAAAGGTGACAGAGGCAGCAGAGAATGAGAGATTTAGGATTATAACGTGTTTTCCTACATCCTCTCCGAATAACACAGACCCATTGAAGGAGGCATCCAGGATAGCTTCCTGGAGGTCCTGTCTGAAGCTGGAAACCTGAGCCAGGAGCATCTCCTCAGGCAGATGCCGGTGACTGCTGCTCTAGCTGTGGTATTTGCCGAGTCATAGGAAGACCGTAAAATGTGTTCTCCTACATCCAGGCCTGACTGGAGGACATCTAACAGTTCTGACTTCTGGGGGGAGTAAGGCTGTTTTTGGGCCAACTGCAGGGCTTTCTGCCATAAGGATTTTTGATACTGCACTATATGTGTCAGGAAATTCAGCAAACGCATGGTGCAGGCGGCCGAGGAATAAATCTTGGTGCCACATTGATCCAGCTTCATGGATTCCTTATCTGGGAGCTGTGAGCTCATGTGCCAAGGCTGTTTAGTCCTGCCATGGGCTGCCGTGAGAACCACAGAGTCAGCCTTTGGGTGTTCTCCCAAAAAGGACTCATTTTAGGAGTCCTGTACAGCCTGTCTACCTTCTTCATGACAGCTGATGTTGAGGAAGGGTGTTTCCAAGCTAGCTTGGGGACATCTTGAAGGGGAGCCACCAAGGGTGGCACAACCAGAGGCTTAGGATCGTTCATTCCCAGAAAGTGGACAAGCTGCCATTTCTCTGGATCCAAGTCCTCAGTATCCCATTGATTCAGGAATTGAATATGGCACATTACGTCCATGAAAGTAGGGTCATCCAGGGGCGACAGGGGCGAAATCACTGTGGATGCCCAGCTGAGGAGGGGAGCCAAATTCTTCTGAGAACCTGGAGGATGAAGCAGAACTCCTTCCGAACAAGTCCAAAGAGGAAGATCTGGTGTTGGAGTGCCTGGACCAGTGACCGCAAGAGCAGCAACGGTGTCAGGAGGGGGACTGTGATGAAGAGTGATGTCTTCGTCTATGACGCCTAGGGGATCTTTCGTCCAAAAGGTCAGAAGGAGGTGTGACCTTGTTGAGTGGAGGCAGTAATCTCCTGGGTGGTGGGGTCAGTGATCTCGGAGGTCCCTGAGGAACATTAGAGGGAGACAGATCTGGTAAAGGGGTCTGGCGCTCCTGGGGCAGGAGGTCCCCTTTTATGGTATTCCACCATGATGTAAACAGGGCCCCTACATCTAACAGTGACACTAGGGGAACTCATGGATTGTCTGGCCCCAGGGAAGGTACGTCAGGTTTACCTGGCATAGGGCCTGTAGGCGCCAAATGCCCTGCAGTAAGGTCTGGGGATGCTGGGGTCTCTGGCAGTGGTCCCACACCCAGCAGGGTGGGTGGCACCAGGTCATCCAGCTGGTCGGGTGGCGTCAGGCTACCTGACATCAGCTGATCTGGCATCAGAGGTGGGTGCGCCAGTTTAGCTGGCAGCTGAGCCCCTGATGGTGGCTTGGGAGAAGCTGGCGGATGACCCCAGAGAGGAAGACATAGAGGACATCGGGGTCTGACAACAGATATCCATCATCTTGGGCTTAGTGGAGCGTACTCCAGACTGGAGTACTTGCTCCTGGAGTCTCTTCCTGTTGTCGGTCCCTGATGGGCAGCCCGACGAGGAGGATGCTCCAGCCAGGCAGAAGACAGGCAGGCTCTACCCCCTGGCTTAGGTCCTGGTGGATGCTGGAATGGCCTAAGACCAAGGGAGGGGGCCGAAGGTCCTTGCCTGAAGTCTCCCCACTCAACATCTGGATGAGGGCAGGACAGCTTCATTGACTGTGGGCCAGAGGTAGTGACAGCTACCGGGGGGGGGGGTCAGAGTCCACTCTCCCACGGGAGTGGGGACTCAAGGAAGCTGCTTTCCGATGTGGAGATCTGGAGCAGGAGACCGACCTAGGTCTCTCTTTTTCCTTATGGTGGTGCTTCCACTGATCTTCTTGTCAGAAGAAGCAGAAGACCCAGGGACCAAAGATGAACAGGAACTCTGGCTGGAGGGGGTCCTCTGCATGGCAGCTAGTTGCTGCTCCAAGAGATGGGTCTCAAGGCCTTCAGTCAACGGATGCATGTGCGGCGGTTAAAACTGCGGCAATGTGGGCAGAACTCCGAATCGTCAGACAGGCCTAAACAAATCAGGCAGGCCGAATAGCCGTCTTTGGCCAGAATCTGTTTACCGCAGGTGCACTTTGATTTTCGCCACTCTGTAGAAGATGGAGAAAACACGGCATAGAAGATACTCATGAAAGCGGTTGTAAAATAGCAGAACTTTTGCAAAAGAAATGGCGGTCGACAGATGGCAGGAGGCATCTGTGGGCAGAGCCCTCTGGTCAATGGGGTAAAAGAACTGAGGTGGGGCTGGGGACCGCCCCACTAACCACTGAGCTGACATCAAGGCGGTCCGATGTCGGGGGTCCTCACTGGGGACTGCTAGCTAGACATTTTCCATGGGGTCCTAGTGCCTGGAGGCATAGTCCTTACTGTGTAGCCTGCTGCAAGAGTTCCAACTCGGAAATAAGATCTGATTTTTTTTTTAGCCTACAGACAGAGTGCTGCTCCACACATCAGCCCAGTACTGCCAGGTGGAAAATCTTCTAATTAGCAAACAGAAAATAAAAAAAATACTTCAGATATAGGAAGTGATAGCTGACTGCATCTGAAAATTACTATTAATTCCAGGCAGTACACTAGCTCTTTAATTCCGTAACTTTGGTAAGCCGGGGTAATCAACATATGTTGATGTTGCAAATCCTTTTTACTGAATCTTAAAAAGGGTATACAATGTTTAATAAATAACGGATTTTTACAAGCAGGTATACTCAAAGGAGAAACATGAATAAATCTGAGCACGGACATTCTTTCACATTCTATATCATTAATAATATAACTTTACAGAATCCTACACTAACTTGCATTTTTGCAGGAGACCCACCTTCTTGCTTCGGGAAGCTCTGCTTTCCATAGACAATTTGTGGGACAGGTCTTTGCTGTAGGAAACAGTATCTCTAAAGCAGGAGTGGCTCTATTAATTTCTAGAGCAATTATGCTTCCATTACTTCAAAGTACTAAAGACCCACAAGGGCGATGTGTACTGCTTAAAGGTATTTTAGACCATACCAAAGTATTGCTAGGTTGCATATACAGGCCTAACCAGGATTCACTGGACTGTTTTTCTGAATTATCCAAGCTTTTGGCTCTTTTTCTTTCCCTACAAATTATCTTAGCAAGTGACTGGAACCTGACTCTAACTCAAGATCTGGATAGGTCCTTGTGACAGGGTGACTCGTCATAATGGACACCCCTGGGATAAACTGAAACCCCTTTCCCAAGCAGTTTATGTTTTGTATAATGTCCAACATGCTGGCTGGCTGGTTATAAATTAAGTGCTGAAGTGCTTATAAAGCTTTCTGTGCATATTAACCTAAAAACTAACCAGAAACTGGCCTAACCCTCAAAGAATATTAAAGTTATATATTGTTTTCTTCTCAGGTCTTTGGCCATAAAACAAAACTAAGAGTACAGTTACAAAATGAGAGGGCTGTCTTAATATAAGACTAACAAAAACTTGTGTCTGCTTTTTCTTTTTTTTTAACGTTAATAGTGTTTATTAAGTGTTCCAAAATACATATCAATACAATGAACAGTGCTCAAGGCAGAAGAGTAAAAGAAAAATACACTGACATTAAACAGTGCACAGATCTAGAGAGTGATACAGAGCCTAAGTTATCTGGTCCAGAAAAAACCATGAGGAGGAAGGAAAACATGAAAGAATAGGAATATAACACCATTGGGTCTGACAATCAAAAGCAGTGACATCTTATACCTGAATAACCATGTGCACAGCAGAGCCAAGGTGTATTCTCTTAACCTGTGAAATATAACTGGAAACAGACAGAACCAGATTGCTACAGACTATTCCAGGAAGATATGGGACCTAAGTTGTACGAACAGAAAACTAGAGAGGGGAAGGTTTCAATCAGCAGGTGACAGCAGTCAGCCACAGGGGTACAGTGTGTGATCAGTCCGAAGGCATGGCCGCAGGATCACCCCACCCCGGTTCTGAGAAACAAACAGGCAAGGAAGGGATGCCAGCAGACATAGTACTGTGGGAAGGTGTTAGCAACTGTGTGAGATAATCGATCTAATGCAGCTATCTTGGAGAATGTATTAAGTAGTTCGGACATGGTGGGCACCTCTGGAGTTCTCCAGTGGCAAAAAAATTAGTCGCTTGGCCTGGAGGCCAAGAAGGGTAAGCCAGCACATATGCTGTGATTTCAGCCTTGTTGCTAACGGTGGTAAACCCAACAGCCAAAATGTAGGGTCTAGGTCAAGATTTGTACTAATAATTTGTGATGCCAATCCATAGATAGATGTCCAGAAGTAGGGTTTTATTTAACTCTAAAAATTGATTAGCGTTTTGCTCATAAAAGTTCTAAAACATTGTGAAAATGCATAGCACTTGCCTCACTGTGTTTAACAAACATACCACTTCTAGAAAACCAATATAGAAACATAGAAACATAGAATTTGATGGCAGATAAGGACCACTTGGCCCACCCAGTCTGCCCATTTCCCTACCTACTGGATAAACTGCAGATCCTAGTTAACCAGCAGCCTACTTCTTCCTACCCCCACCCCCTAGAATGGCCTTATGACTGTCCCATGCATGCTTGAATTCCACCACTGATTTTGACTCCACAACCTCCTCTGGAAGGCCGTTCCATGCATCCACAACCCTCTCTGTGAAAAAATACTTCCTTAAATTACCTCTGAGCCCCCATCTTCAAATTGTGCCCTCTTGTTCTTGCACACCTCTTTTTTTCAAAGATGCTACCCTCTTGGACTTTGTTGATTCCCTTGAGGTACTTGAACTTTTCTATCATTTCCCCCCTCTCCCTCCTTTCCTCGAGGCTATACATATTAAGCTTCTTTCGTCTCTCTTCATATGTCTTCTGGTGCAGACCCTGCACCATTTTAGCTGCCCTCCTCTGGACAGCTTCCATCCTGTCTATGTCTTTGTGGAGATTGGGTCTCCAGAACTGCACACAGTACTCCAGATGGGATCTCACCAGCTGTCTGTACAGAGGAATAATAACTTCCTGTTTTCTACTGGTGATGCCTCTCCCTATGCATCCCAGTATCCCCCAGCCCTCCTTGCTGCCCTCTCACATTGCTTGCCCACCTTTAGGTCATCTGATATGACTACCCCCAGGTCCCTTTCTATTTTTGTTGTTGTTAGTATCTCACTCCCCATTGTGTACTCTTCCCCTGGGTTTTTGTTTCCCAGGTGCATTACCTTGCACTTCTTAGCATTGAATCTAAGCTGCCATACATTTGACCATTCCTCTAACCTTGCCAAGTCCCTTCTCATCCTTTCCACCCCACCCTGTGCATCAACTCTGTTGCAGATCTCTGTGTCACCTGCAAAGAGACATACTTTTCCTTCCAGTCCCTCTGCAATGTCGCTTATAAAGACATTGAAAAGGACCAGTCCTAATACTGAAACCTGCGGTACCCCACTAGTAACCCTCCTTTCTTCTGAGTGGACTCCATTTACTATTACTCTCTGGGTCCTATTCTCCAGCCAATTCTTTACCCAGGCTGTCATCTTGGGACCCACTCCCAGGCTGGCTAACTTGTATATTAATCTTTTGTGTGGGACTGTGTCAAATGCCTTGCTAAAGTCTAGGTAGGCCATGTCCACAGCCCCTTCCTGATCTACCACTTTGGTCACCCAGTCAAAGAAATCTATCAGATTTGTCTGGCATGACCTTCCCGCTGTGAATCCATGCTGCCTAGGGTCCTGTGCCCCTCTGGCCTCTATATAAATGCTTTGTGTACAGTTAGTATTGTCCCACGAAAAAAACTGCTAATCAATTATTTAAAACCCTGAGAAGGGGTTGTATGAGTGGGCATTGCCAGATTATGTGGTGCAGATCACCTACCACAGCTTGACATCTCCAGCCGCAATTATTTTCGACCAAGTTAAGTTTGAAGAGTACGGCAGGGGTCTGGTACCAGTGATGGAGAATTTTGTTCTGGATGAGTTTACTTTTCGCATCAGGATATGCTGTGTGGGCTTGTTTCCAACAGAGTCTGCATTGTGCTTCCGTAGTAGGTTGCTGCAAGGCTTTTTCCCATCTGGTTTTAGATTCCAGGGTTTGAGAGGGTAGCCTGTCACGGACATTAGAGTATATCGAGCTGGCTTGCCCCCTACTAAGAGACAGCCACTTATTTAGTAACGATGGCCTATGATCCCCCGGATACACAGTTGTTAATGTACGCCTTCATCAAGCTGCGAAATTGAAGATATTGTCATAAGGAGGATTTGCCTAGGTGATATTCCTGATCTAGTTCCTGGAAGGATTTAAGACCCACCCCATCTGTGGACAGGAGATCTGTGAAGGTGGTGACCTCTTTTCCCATCCATGTGGGCCAGTGCAAAGGTTTGTTACCTATTCGGAGACGATCACTGCCTCATATAGGAGTATGAGACACAGGACAAGGATTGGCCTGAAGTTTCTTATGTACCACATGCCAGATTCATACCACTGGTGCTATGGCAGGGTGATGAGTCAGTCTTTTTGGTAGTGTGTTATACAGAAGCAGCAGGAGAGAATGGACCTGAGCTAGGGCTGCTTCCATATACAGCCACTGAGACGCATCCGGAGAAATGGGAAAGAACCATTTCAGGGTATGAGCAGCAGAGTAAGCCCATTTATAGCCTTCCATCCATGGCAGGCCCCAGGCCCCCCGATCTCCAATGTGCCCACAGCTTGTTCCTGCTGTATCGGGGCTTGTGCCCATCCCAAATAAAGCCACCAAAGGTAGTGTCAACTGCTTTGTACCATGAGGCCGGGAGGTCAAGGGGGAGGTGGGAGATAATGTACAGGAGTTTTGGGGCTGAAATCATTTTCAGAGCAGAGATTTTGCCCGCAAGTGTAAGATGCAGAGCATGCCAGCAATTGCATTCGGTCTTAAGTTCCACAATTAGTGGCCTGAGATTCAGATCCCACAACTTATTCAGATCTGGGGATAAGTGGATCCCTAAGTACACCAGGGAGCCTGGGGACCACTGCAGGCTAAAAGGGGCCACATGAGCCTTGGAAACATGATTTGCTCAGGGGAGCACTTCTGTTTTTCAGTGGTTAATCTTTAAGCTGGAAAATGTGGCAAAATCTGCTAGTAAGGTAAGCAGGGCCGGAAGGGAGGATCCCATATCTGCCAGCGGGACTAAAAGATCGTCAGCGTGCATGACTGTAGACTAGGTCTGGTTACCAATTGTGACCCCTTGTACCTTGGGACACTGGCATATGGCCATTGTCAGTGGCTGCACCGCCAAAACAAACAGTAGGGGGGATAATGGGCACCCCTGCCTGGTACCCCTCCCCAAGGGGAAGGGTTCCGACAGGACAGAGTTTGCTAACACCCGTACCATAGGTCCCTGGTAAAGAGCAGATATCCAGCTTCGGAATCTCTCCCCAAACCCCAGGTGCACCAGTACCTGCTGCAGATAGTCCCACTCCAGTGAATCAAAGGCTTTTTCAAAACTGATGGCCACAGCTGCAGCTGGGGTGGGACTATCCTTATCATGATACAATATATTTATCATTGATCAAATGTGATCTCTGCTGTAGCATCCAAGGAAAAGCCAGCCTGGGAGGGGTGTATGAGCGAGGGGAGGAAAAGATTCAGTCTTGTAGCTAGAATTTTAGCAAACACCTTGCTATCTGAGTTTATCAATGAGATTGGGCGGTAGCTGGAAGGAAGTGTATGTGTCTGTTTTTTCTAGATGTTAGCAGCCCCCTTCTAAGGTATATTTTGCAGCAGACAGCATGAGGTAATTTGACCCTGCAGGAGAGTTTAGGAGAGCACAGAATGTTCTGACCTCGGGACTGACCTTTAACAATGTTGTTAACAAGTTATGTAATGTGCTCCAGGTGGCCGACAAATAACTGTTCTCTATAGGACAACAGTGGCCTCTAGTGGCTAGTTTTACGTTATGTCGGCCGTTAATCAAAAGGCAGGGGAGACTGCTTTTCCAACTTCTAGTGAGCTTACAAAAAGCCCTACCTCAGTGCTGAGATAGGACAGATAGGGTGGTCAGTTGGATACTGACTGAGGAAGGTGAAAGACCTCCTAGTAGTGTGTGCTTTCACACTCTTTGAGTCATGCTAGGCTGAAGAAAAACCTTGGAAACTGTTGAAGCTAAGCAGCTGTCTGACTTACCATTTTGCTTTCTGTATATTTTACTTGATAAAAATAAAATGACAAACGCACTTGTGCGTTTTTTATGCACCTGATTTGTGGTCTGCCTGAAATTGTGTTATCCTATACCCACACCCAGTGACAGTCCTGGAGGAGATGCTCCAATCCTTCCCCTGTGCAACGTTCCTGATTGCCAAGGCTGGTCAACGTGATCCATGGCGTGTTTTCAATCCCTCCGCCTGTGAATATTCCTTTTTTTCAGCGGCATATAGAACTTATTCACACATTAACTACTTTCTTATTAGTTGGCAGCTCTACTTGGAGTTATGAGTTGTGGGCTCAGTCCCAGAATTCTATTGGATCATTCTTGTTTGGCTAGATTGTACCTTACTTCCTAATCTTCAGAAAGAGACCATATGGAAATTGAACACTCAACTACTAAAAGACACTCATACTGTCACATGTATAAAAGACCTTATAGCTTTATACATGGAAAAGAATGTAGGCTCCATTGAGCATATAGACAAAGAGTGGGCTGCGCTTAAGTGTTTTCTATGGGGTGAATTTATCATCTATAAGGAAATGCAAGCAAGAATCTGATTTGTGTCTCCTACTTAGTCATATCTCCAAGGCTGAAAAAGAGCTAAAAGTCGACCCTTCAGATGAGGTTCATCAAACTTTAGTTGTTCTTCAGAATAAATATGTGGAGAGCTTACGAGAAAAAGTCAAATATGCCATATTGAAAACCCAGTCGGTATATGTGGACCAAGCTGAGAAGGCTAGTCTGCTCGCCATGCGATTACGTCAGCAAGAAGCATCTTGCTTAGTTTTTTCCATTACCTCTCTCGCAGTCAACTCTATTAGAATGTCACCTAAAGAAATTGGTGAATTTGAATCGTATTACCACTCGTTATATAAACCTCCACCAGATCCTCCTCCTTCTACTGCAACGCAACAGTATTTGGCTAATATTCTGCTTCCGCATTTATCACCAGACCAGCAGCTTTTTCTTAGCCACCCTATTTCACAACAAGAGATTTCAGATACCATTAATTCCCTCTCGATAGATAAAACCCCAGGCCCAGATGACTTGCCTTTGAATTTTTTTGAGACTTTTTCCGCAGAATTAATGCCAAATTTTCACCATCTTTATTCATATTTTTGCGATTCTGCACTTACGGATTCTTCCTTACTGGAAGCTATAATTATAGTTCTGCCCAAATCAGGGAAGCCTCCAGATAGGGTCACTAATTATCGGCCTATATCACTCATGAACTACAACATTAAAATTTTAGTCAAAATATTGGCTAATAGAATTATGCAGGTATGGGAGGGATTAATCAGTCCAGAACAAGTTGGTTTTATGAAGGGGCCGGCTTTATTGTATCATTTGCGCAAGATCTTTCACATTTTCTCCACATCCAGAGGGGCATGGCAAACTATGGCTCTTGTCTCTCTGGAAACGGAGAAAGTTTTTAATAGAGTAGAATGGAATTTCCTCTTTTCAGTCCTGAAGACGATTGGCTTTCCCCCGGCTTTTGTAAACTGGATTAAAACCCTTTATTCGCAACCCACAGCAAAGCTCCTCCCTTTTCCCCACTTTGTTCGGGTACTTGACAGGGTTGCTCCCTCTCTACCATATTGTTTAATTTATATTTAGAACCTTTTTGGCTCAAGATTAAGGAATCTCCTGAGACAGCGGGTATACAGATTAATTTGCTTGATCTCAAGCTTTCTGCCTATGATAACAATATACTGCTGTAAATCACTAATCCTGCTACCTCTGTCCCTTTGGCCTTATCGCTCAGTCAGTAGTTTGGTCGATAACTCAAACTATAAGCTTAATATCAATAAGACGCTTGTGATGCCCCTAACTTCTGCAGTTTACAAACCACATATTGTGGCCATGGGACTGACATAGACTAATCGGCTTAAGTATTTAGGGATAGTACTTGCCCATAGTGTTACCTTTATGAAACGTTAGACCTGGATGATCTTCTTTCCATTATCCAACAGTATCTAGCTAGATGGTTCTCTCTTCCACTATCTTATTTCTCTTAACCTTTTTCTTCCAATGGGATGGTTTTGAAGAGTCCATCAGATGATATCAATCTTTATTTGGAAGCACAAATCCCCAAGAAGAGCTTATCAACAACTATTGGCCCCTAAAAGTCTAGGTAATCTTAAGCTCCCTTTTTTCTTTACTATTTAGCCAGTCACATTACTAAGTATGCAAAATGGTCTGGAGCTACTTCACAAGTAGATGACTCTCTATATACTCCGGTATGGTTACAGTTGGAGAGAAATATGATAAGCCAAGCAGGCTTATCTATATGCAGTCTTTTTTATATCTCACTTAAGTTACTTCCAAAAAGACTTCACAACACTGTTATCCACACCTCTCTATGGGCACATGCCCATTTATGCAGACATCTGAAGTGTAACCTGCATACTGATATTTCACAACCACTGTGTGACAACTCAAATTTTAAAGTGGGTGTACCTATGCTTTCTCCTGGATGGATCCCCAAGCTTGCAGAGCTCAGAGTATATGAGCTTCTGGCAAATGGCCAACTTCAGTCCGGTCAGGCTAGTCTAGCTAAATATCAGTTACCGTCTAAATACATTTTTAAGGTCTTTCAGTTATGACATATCTTGATTCAGTGGTTCGGCACCTCCTCATGGAGTATTAATAATGAAGAGTTCTGGCGGATGTTGTCAACACTGGCAAACAACCCATATTTGGTCTCTCAGACATACTCGCATTTATTCTCCAAGATATTTCCTATGATACTGGGTCAGTCTAATTACTGGAATTCCTCTTTCCCCAAATGCACATTTAACTGGGATCGTATCTGGCATGACCGCTATGTATATATTTCTAACAAGTTGAGACTCATGCAAGTTTATATTTTACACAATATTTTATTTACACCAACTAAACTGTATCAAATGGGGAAACTAGAATCCTCCTTGTGCACAAGGTGTGGTCAGCCGGGCGGTACCATTTTTCACGTTCTTTGGAAATGCCCTAAAATTGTTCCCCTGTGGGATACCATCAAGTCTAGGATCGATCCCCTTTTAGGGCTCAATGAATGTTTTACACCTGAGATCTGTATTATTGGAGACTACTAGGGCATTCCAGTCAAAGAACAGAAATATCACACAGCTCTGATTTCTCTTTCGTTGATACAGGTAGTCCTCCGCCATTGGAAGGATCAAGAGACCATTTCTTATAATGAGTAGTGGCAAGAGCTCTTGTATAATCTTTGATTAGAACGGATGAGAGTCAGCTTCCTTTAAAATCAGGGATACAACCACAAATGGGGTAGATTATACACCCTATATTCTCTTTGACTTCCCTTTCAAGCGACACCATAGCTGGTATATGTTACCATTGACATAACTTAGTATTACTATTCTGCCCTTACTTTAGTGGGTTTCTTACTTACTGTAGGTCCACTTTATATTCATGCCACTTAGACATCCTTTATTTCCTGACTTTTTTATGCCAGGCTTTGCCATGTCATATTGAATTTGTTATATGTATCCTACATTCATTTTTGGATCTCCGCTGTGGGAAGGGAGGGAGGAGGGTATGTATTGTCCTTTGTTTTATATTGTGTTTTATTTTTGGGGTGCTGATTGCTTCAGCCATCACCTTTACTGGTACTGCTATCATGTTAATGGACGGATATGTTTATGAGGGTTTTTTGTGCATTTTTTCTCCTTTGTGAAAAATTAATAAAGTTTACAGAATTTCAAAAGAATCGTACGCTAACATACAAGGTATGGTAAATATAACTAAAATAAAACCAGAAGTCAGATAATAAACAGACTATAGTTACCATGCTCCCACATCTCCACCCGAATGAACAGAAGTGAAAACCTGCCTTTTTTTTTTTTTTTTTAAACTCGCTGACTCAGCCAGATTGTAGTGGTGGCAGGCGGGTAGAGAAGTCCATCTATCTCTCTCTCTCAGTCTGGTCAGATTGGTGGGTGGCAGCTGGCTACAGGTCTCAAGGAGTGATGACAGCCTTGAAGGTCAGTGAAGAACTTGTTGCCAGGAGGGAAGGGACTGGGCGTCGGGTCAATGTCTCACCAGTGGCCTGGGGTGCCAGGCAGGTGATCTGGTCAGGCGGTCTCTAGTCCATACCTCTCAACCTCTTGCCTCATGAATCAGGGACAAGGCTTAAAAAAATGAAGGACATAGACCCCAAATCAGGGACACATCTTTAAAATTGGTACTGTTCACTCAGAAAGCTGACAGAATAAAGGGAATTTTTTAAGATGCATTTTCTGAAGAAGAACAAGTATGTAACTTTAATGTTTGACATTATTTTGTGCTTTTAATCCCCACTTCACTTTCACAAAAACACAAATTCTACGAGGGACAGAGGAAAATTCTGAGGCAAAATCAGGGATGTCCCTGAAAATCAGGGACAGTTGAGAGGTATGCTCTAGTCTGACTGCAGCAAAGGGTGGTTGGAAGTGCTGAATGTCCAACTTCCAAAAAGTAAAACCCAGCTAAGCTTAGCCGCCTCACATGAATGGGAACTGCCCCTGCCGATCCCACCAAAATGGTGTATGACCGTGCATCACCACCAAAGTAAAACTGCTGCGACTGGACCACCCAAGATGGTGCACACAGATTGGGAGTGTGAGATCTGAGCTGAGCCAGCTGTGTTTGGTTCAGGTCTTGCAAAAACCGAGCCACTTGCATTCAAAGTGTCTCGGTTTTCAAGGGAAGGCTCTGACCTTATTAGGGTTGACAACGCCAATGAAGACCCCACCACTGATTCGCCAAGACTCCGGAGACCCAAAACCCTAATGTTTTTTCCTTTTGCTGTATGGGAGGGGGTAAGGTGGGGAGTTGAGGCTGGAAATCCTAATGCCACATTTCCCTACTTTTGTGGCATTACGTTATGCTAACTGGTGCATAAACTAAGTTTTTTTGCAAAGAACATATAGATGCATAGTATGTATGTATATATATTTTTATACAACAAATGTTTGGGGATAAATATACAGATAAAAACTTGCATCTTAGGCAGGTAGTGAAGATATCATTGATATCTTCATGTTATTGTACGTCATAGTGATATCTCCATGTTCCTATATGTCATGGAGATATCTCTATATTCCTATATGTCATCCAAACAAAAGTGAAACCATTTCACTTTTCATTGTAGTGCAACTTCTGTAAACCCTAGCGTCATTTCCCCCACAAACACACGCAAACACCCCAACATCTAGTTGATTCTCTCATTAATTTTTTTAATACATAACAATTTAAAAGCATATCTGGTTGATCCTACCACTTTGTGTCCGGTAAATCAAAATAGTACTTCCACTTTCCCTCTTGAAATGTAGCATGACTGAGCGTATAAACTTAAGAGAATGAACTCACAGACATTTTACAGTAGAGCAGTCTGTGTTCAGCATCAGAAACTGGGTTTTTTCCCAACTATAGCAACGCTCGGTCCCGTTTTCCTTCTGCTGTTCTGAAGCTGCCAACTCACTCACTCTCCTCGCTCTCAGTACTGTCGGCAACTTCTTCGATAAGAATGAAGGAAATTTTAGGGGAAAAAAACAGTTTGTAGTACTTCTGAAACTCTGACTGCTCTACTGCAAAGGTCTGTGAGTTCACTCTCTCTCTTAAGTATATACACTCAGTCACGCTACATTTCAAGGATGAAAGTGAAAGTACTATTTTGATTTACCGGACACAGAGTGGCAGGATCAACCAGATATGCTTTAAAATTATTTAAAAATAATGGCAAGATCAACAATAGAACAAAAAAGATCTATAAAAGAGAACTTTAAACTGGCAGGATCAACCATATATAATTTTTTCCAAGTAACATCTCATCTGTTAGGTGGGGGCATATACTGGGGACTGTGTTGCATGTGGCCCCAAACATACATTTGTATAAACAGAACATGACATGACCTGAGTGAAGATATCATATTTATCTTCACTCGAGGCCAATGATATCATTGGCCTCTGGTGAAGCTAAATATGATATCTTCACTCGGGTCATATCATATCCCATAAATATATATATCTTTATACAATGGGGTGAGGTGATATGCTATGAAGTAAATGGTGTTATTTTCACAGCCATTGTATAACCACTGTGATGACATCACCACTGTGGATTTATTTCCTGATAAACCCACAGTGTCTACATCACCAGCAAATATACAACAATGGTGAGGTCACCAGAGTGAGACCATCTACACTGCAACCTTCATTAAATAGCTTCACAGTTTCTCTTTCTCACTGAATCCTGCAACTAACTCAATTAGCATTGTAAAAGACAATCACCTGTGTCCCATAGTTACTCTGACAATCCAAGCCCATAACTGTGCTGCTCTAATCTTCAAACCAGCCTCCTTCATAAACCAGTTTCTCTTTCTGAGTGCTGACTGCCACAGTTTCTCTGTCTCAGTGAAGCCTGCAACTTACTGACTAAACAGTCTGTTTCTCACTCTTAGCTGCAGGAAACAAAATTATTGCAAATCACATGCACCTGTTTCTTATAGTGTCTAACAGTCACAGCCCATTCAGAAACATTTACACGCACTCAGACCACACACAAACAGTGCTGTCAGTATTGCCTAGAGTTTAGAGTAACAAGCATTGAACAAACTTCCTACATCCAGCAGCCCAGACCAGTGTTTGATTTTCACAACATCCATTTCAATACTGTGCGACTCTGAACAAATCACTTAACTGCCCAGTGCTCCCAGGTCCCCCTTAAAAACTTACCCAGTTACCAAAATAAAAAAAAACAGAGTAAACAGGGAGAAAACACAGAAATAAATGTTCCCAAAGGATACTAGCCCTATTGTATAATTCGCACACATGATGTGCGACTTGTGGAATACGGCAAACATTTGCACTCGTGCAGACTGAACTGCAATAATATCACTCGTGATCACAGTTCACTCTGCACTCATGCAAATATTTTCCATATTCCACAGTCGCCCATCATGTATCCCCTATATACAGTATATCTATATATACATACACACACACACCTCATTAATACACCAGTTAGGGTAACTTAATGCCACAAAAAGCAGGGAACTGTGGCGTTAAGGTTTCTAACCATACAAACACAGAAATATAGAAGCTGATGGCAGATAAGGACTGCAAGGCCCATCCAGTCTGCCCATTTCTTTTTCTACCTTATGAATGTGCCATCGCCATTTGCTCTGTCATGACCTATCTATTCATACTCATCTGTATTGCTCCCTTATGCCTAGCCCATGCCTGTTTGAAGCCATGCACTGTATTCATATCCACAACTTCCTGAGGTAGGCCGTTCCATGCATCCACCATGCTTTCTATGAAAAATGACTTCCTCACATTACCCCTTAATCGGCCTCCCTCTAATCTCATGCTGTGTCCTCTTGTCCTGCTATTTTTCTTATATTGAAACATGTTAGACTCTTCCACCTTGTTAATGCCCTTAAGGTGTTTGAATGTTTCGATCATATCACCTCTCTCCCTCCTTTGCTCTAGGGTATACATATTGAGCTCCATTAATCTGTCCTCATATGTTTTCTGATGCAGTCCCTGCACCATTTTGGTTGCCCTTCTCTGGACTGCCTCAATTTGGTTAATGTCCTTGTGAAGGTGTGGCCTCCAGCACTGCACGCAGTACTCCAGATGGGGCCTAACCAGTGTCTTGTAAAGAGGGATTATTACCTCCCTCTCGCGACTTGTGATATCCCTACTAATATACCCTAACTTCCCCCTAGCCTTACCTACTGCTTTAGTGGTCTGCTTGGATGATTTCAGGTCATCTGTCATGATGATGCCCAAGTCTCTTTCTTCCCTTGTGACTGCCAGCAACTCCTCTCCCAGCCTATAGGTGGCTTCAGGGTTTCTCTCCCCTATGTGCATGATCTTGCACTTTTTTGCGTTAAACCCCAGTTGCCACTCTTCCGACCATTTTGCTAGTTTTTCCAGATCTCTTCTGATTCTGCCCACCCCATCTGGATCATCTGCTCCGTTGCAGATCTTGGTGTCATCTGCAAACAGACAAACCTTACCTTCCAGTCCATCTGCAATGTCACTGATGAAGATACTGAAGAGGACTGGCCCTAGGACTGATCCCTTAGGTACCCCACTTGTGACTTGCATCTTTTTTGACAGTATACCGTTTACCACCACACTCTGTTTTCTCCCCGTCAATCAGTTTGCCACCCAGTAGACCAACTTCTGACCCACCCCGAGCCTGCCCAGCTTATTAATCAATATTCTATATGGAACAGTATTGAAAGCTTTGCTGAAGTCAAGGTAGGTGACATCAACTGCTCCCCCTTGGTCCACCACTCTGGTTACCCAGTTAAAGAAATCTATGAGATTAGTTTGACAGGACCTTCCTGTAGTAAACCCATGCTGTCTTGGATCCTGTGCTCCTATGGATTCCAGGTGTTGCACTATCCTTTCCTTAAGGAGTGCCTCCAGAATCTTGCCCACTACTGAAGTAAGACTGACTGGTCTGTAGTTCCCTGCCTCCTCCCTGCTACCACTCTTGCTAAGCGGGATCACATGAGCCCTTCTCCAGTCTCCTGGGACCGCTCCTGTGCTCAGAGACTCACTAATCAGTTCTGATAATGGCTCTGCTAGTTCCATCCTTAGCTCCTTTAGTACCCTGGGATGTATGCCATCAGGTTCCATTGCCTTGTCCACCCTGAGTTTACTGAGCTCTTGTAGGACCATTTCTTATGTGACTGGACTAGTGCACACCTCCCTCCCCCGTGTCCATGGTGCTCAGCTGTGGGCCCTGCCCTACTTTCTCTTCAGCAAATACTGGGCAGAAGTATCTATTTAGGATAGATGCTTTTACATGGTCCTCCTCCTCACATGCCCCCTTATCCCCACTGATCTTAGCATAGAAACATAGAATTTGACGGCAGATAAGGACCACTTGGCCCACCTAGTCTGCCCATTTTCCTACCTAACAGATAAGCTGCAGATCCTAGTTAAACAGCTTACTTCCTCCTACCCCCACTAGGACTGCTTTATGTCTGTCCCATGCATTCTTGAATTCCCCCACTGTTCTTGACTCCACGACCTCCTCAGGGAGGCTGTTCCATGCATCCACAACCCTCTCCATGAAAAATACTTCTCTCATTACCTCTGAGCCGTCCCCCTCTCCACCTTCAAATTGCCCCTTTGTTCTTGCAATATCTCTTTTCTGAAAGATGCTACCCTCTTGGACTTTGTTGATTCCCTTGAGGTACTTGAAAGTTTCTATCATGTCCCCTCTCTCCCTTCTTTCCTCAAGGGTATACATATTAAGCTCCTTTAGTCTTTCTTCGTATGTCTTCTGGTGCAGACCCTGCACCATTTTGGTTGCCCTCCTATGTACAGCCTCCACTCTGTCTATATCTTTGCGGAGATGGGGTCTCCAGAACTGCACACAGTACTCCAGATGGGGTCTCACCAACTGTCTGTACAGAGGGATAACAACTTCCTGTTTTCTACTATTGATGCCCCTTCCTATGCATCCCAGTATCCCCCCAGCCTTCCTTACTGCCTTCTCACATTGCTTGCCCACCTTTAGGTTATCTGATATAATTACCCTCAGGTCCCTTTCCATTTTTACTGTTGTCAGTATATAACCCCCCACTGTGTACTCTTCCCCCGGGTTTTTGTTTCCCAGGTGCATTACCTTGCACTTCTTTGCATTGAATCTGAGCTGCCATACATTTGACCATTCCTCCAACCTTGTCAAGTCCCTTTTCATCCTTTCCACTCCATCTTGTGTATCAACCCTGTTGCAGATCTTTGTGTCATCTGCAAAGAGACATACTTTTCCTTCCAGTTCCTCTGCAATGTCACTTATAAAGATATTAAAAAGGACCGCCCCAATACTGAACCCTCATGTACCCACTAGTAACCTCCTTTCTTCACTGTGGACTCCATTTACTACTACCCTTTGCGTCCTGTTGCCTAGCCAATTTTTTTATCCAGGCTACCGCCTTGGGACCCACTCCAAGGCTGGCTAACTTGTATATTAATATTTTGTGTGGGACTGCATCAAATGCCTTGCTAAATCTAGGTAGGCCAGGTCCAATACCCCCTCTGGACTTTCTTCTTCCACTAATGTATCTATAGAAAGTCTTGTCCCCTTCTTTTACTGTTCATGCTAGTGTTTCCTCGGTTTGGGCCTTTGCCTGCCTTACTGCCTTCCCTGCTTCCCTTAGGGAAGTCTGGTATCCCTCCCTATCTTCATCCCGCTGCGTGTTCCCTTATATTTCCTAAAGGCCAGCCTTTTCGTTCTGACCTTTTCTGCTACTGTTTTTGAAAACCAACTCTAACTTACCATCCCTCCCAAGCAGCAAAAGGAAAAAACATTAGGGTTCTGGGTCTCCAGAGTCTGGACAAATCAGTGGTGGGGTCTTCCTTGGGGTTTTAAACCCTGATGCCCACCCCATTCCCTGAACAAACAACAACACATATGATGTCCTTTCTTCATGCAAGGCCCTGCGGGACCTGAGTGAAGAAAGCTGCAACAAACTGTGTTGGCAACATGTGACAAAACATACTTCTCTGCCTTTGAAGAGTGCAACCACTATGAAGCACTGGCTTGGAGCTATATCTTATGCTTTGGACAGGACACTTTGGGCTGGGGTGGGCATTAGGTTGACAACCCCAAGAAAGACACCACCACTAATTTGCTAAGACTCCAGAGACCCAAAACCCTAGTGTTTGTTTCTTTGCAGTTTGGGGAGGGGTTAGGTTGGAAACCCTAACGCCACATTTCCCTACTTTTGTGGCGTTAAGTTACCCTAACTGGTGCATTAACAAAGTTTTTTTGCAAAGAATATTCTTTCTTTTTGAGATGGTGGAATTGTATCCACATTCATGCAGGTGCCTCTGGGACCTGCATGAACAGATGCAGATGCCCTGCACCAAGGGAAGACTCTGTCTACCTACAGAAGTGTAGAGCCATTGCAGGCCCAGCATTTCCATGCAGCGACGGATGTGAAGAATTCATGGGGCTGTCTGGTGGACTGTGGAAGCACAGGGCCCTGTGATTCCTGTGCTTCCATGTGGCTGCAGATACAGATACAGATGCACAGGGCAAACAGTGCATCTGTCAGCCAATGTACAGGGCCCTCTGCCACCCAGAGGTGAAGAGGTGCAGGGCCCTATGCCAGGCAGACAGCTGTCTTCACTATATGGTACCCGGACCCACGCGGACAACGTTGCACCTTTCATTCCCTGGCTGGGGGGTGTCACATAATACCGTCACTCCCCCACCCTCACCTCATCCAGCTAAGTCACTGAGCTCACCCTTGAACTCAACTCACTGGCACATGATCACAAAGCATGCCTGCTGGGGTCAAGACTGGCACTACACACAAAGGTTGTCAACAATTATAATTTTTTATTATTTTATTTTGGTCCCAAATTTTCAGGATACTCATTTTATGATTTGCCTTATAAACAAGACACGTACCATTTATAGCACATTGGCCAACATGTAATTTCGCACCAGAAGAGTGAAAACACATCTTGTCCAGGATTTTACAAAATGACATGCGCCTGTTTATGATGTGAAGTGGAAAAATGGCTATGTTGAAAGTTTGGAGTCAAAATATTGAAAATTAGTGAAGTTATGAGTAAACATTGAAATACTGCAACATTCAGCCATAAACACAGGTTACTCACCTGTAACAGTAGTTCTAGGAGTGGTATATTTTGTTCATCCACACTATCTGGCAGAGTCCTTTTCTCCTTTGAGAAGTGCCAGAAAGTCTTTAAGCTGGCTCCTCCCACCCACCCGTGTGGTATATCCCTCAGCTCCGCCCCATGATGCTAGATCTTGCCCGCTGGAAGCAGAGGTTATGCACCTAAGCCAGGGGAGGTCGGGTGGGTCCGTGTGGATGAACAACATATACCACTCCTAGAAAGTACAATTACATAAGAACTTACCATAACAGTAGATCTTTGAGGGGTATCTCTTGCAGCAGGTAATACACTTGGGTCATCGCCAGAGTGTGCTGAGGTACATGGCAGCTCTCTTCTAGCAGTCTTTTCCAGGGGCCACCAACACAAAACATCATCTTCCTCTTTCCTATATAAGAGTGAGTGGTCCCTGGTATCCTCAGTTCCCCCACCAGATTCAGCTCACTAAGCAAGGACCCGAGGTACCATAGGCATCCCATCCCATAAATAATTGTATCAGAAGTTGTTCTCCTAGAGAAGGAGGGGGATGGAGAGAGGGCTCGAACCTGCCACAAGAGATACCCCTCAAAGATCTACTGTTACAGTAAGTTCTTATGTAACTGTACTATCTTCCATAGGGTGATCTCTTGCAGCAGATAACACACTTGGAATGATTCCCAAGCAGTGAACCCACGAAGGGTAGAATTATGACAGAAGGCCTTGTAGGACGGCTCAGCAAAAGGCTGTTCCACGGTGCCGTCGATGTAGTAAGTGAAATGGAAAAATTCCGCTTCAAGTTCAAATTCTCATTGATGACTGCTGCTCTCTGCACTAGCTGCTGCGTGCGAGCTGAAGACGGCAGGAAAATGAACTGAAGATATCAGGGACTGCCCACTCTTATACAGGAAACAGAAGATGATGTCATGTGTGGGTGGCCCCTGGAAAAAACTGCTAGAAGAGAGCTGACATGCACCACAACACCCTCTGGCGATGACCCAAGTGTATATCCTGCAGCAAGAGATCACCACATGGAAGTGACATAAAGGCAGAAGCCAAAGAGGACTGAGCGGCGGCCCAAGCCACCTCCTCCTCGAAGGCCGCAAGTTGTTCTAGCTGTTCGGGGGACCCTGCAGCCACAGAGACCACCCATCGGGCATCCTTAGATTTCACCGGTGGATAATGTTTTTCCGGGTGGCCCAAATGAAGGTGGGCAAGACGGTCCTGAAGGACCAACGGGTGAAACGACTGACAAAAATCGCAGGTCTAAGTATCAAGCTCGAGGCCCAGGCAGTATACACATGTGGCAGGGGGGTCGGTACGCAACATCTTCTGCCCGCACAGGCACTGGCAGAATCCGCGTGCAGACTTGTTGTCTGTCCCGGCTGCTGAGAAAATCGAACTAGAAGACGCAAAACCAATGGGTTTTGAAGGCTTTAGAAAGCACTAGGGCCTAGAACATGGGAATGCAAAGGAGAGAACCTGCTTCTTCCAGTGAAAAGGAAGATTTGGCGTCATGGGGCGGAGCCAAGGGATATACCATCTGAGTGGGTGGGTGGGAGGAGCCAGCTTGAAGACTTTCCGGCACTTCTTAAAAGGGAAAAGGACTCTGCCAGATAATGTGGCTAAAACAACAGATCCACATCCCTAGAACCTGAGAATTTTACAGTATCTGTACACCAAATTTTCAGCGTAGCCTTCTTATTACCCCATCTCATGAACCCAGTCATTCTGTGCCACCGAAACGTCATTCCATGCCACAGGTATGAAAACACATTTTGGCCAGGATTTGAAAAATAACACCTGTCACTTTTGTGAAGTCGTGTGAAAAAAGGCTACGTTGAAAATCTGTGGCCAAAATATTTAAAATTACCAAAGTTATGAGCGAGCTTAGAAAAACTTCAATGTAGGCACATAACTTTGCCATTTTTACATACTTCGACCCGAACTTTTCAAAATAGCCTTCTTATGACCCTACCTCATGAACAAGGGTGGTGCAAATGTTCAAATCCCGCCCAAAATGTGATTTCGCCAAGTGACTGCGAAATCACATTTTTGGCCTGATTTGCATAATTCCACCTCTGTTGGTCATCCACCTCTGCTGGTCATGACGTGGGGTCCCAAAAAAGCCATGTTAAAAATTTGGGTCAAAATATGCAAAAATTACAAAGTTATGCAGCAAAGTTCTAAACCCCATTGAAATACATTGACTCGCACTTACCTTAATTTCTCATATTGCAACGCATGTCTTTGATCAGAGAGTGGATCTTCACTGTAAAATTTACTCAGGTGAGTGAGCGTGTGTGGGGGGTTGGGGGATGCTTAGTGGGAAGGCGGGGGGTCAGATCGACCTTAGTTTTTCATACTGCAGTCGCCAGTTCCAGCAGCAAAACATGCCTTTGATTGGAGATTTTATCTTTGCTGAGCAACTTGTTCACATGAGTGAGGGTGTGTGGGGTGGTGGATTCTGAGTGGGAGGTCAGGGTGGGGGGTCAGATCAGTGAGGGATCAGAGAGATCAGAACTCAAAGTCCCACTGTTCTCATATAGAGAAAGTGAATGAATGGCTCCTCTAGCTAAACTGGGCATCCTGGATTTGGGGGTAGCCAGAAAAGGTGTCTGTGGCAACGTTAAAAAAAAAACATCAGCAGAATGTAGCTAAACAGGTCCAGTTTAGCTAGGTTCACATGTTTGTCTTTTTAAAATAGATCAGTTTTATTTTCAATGTTTATGAGCTTAAAAGGAGCAGAAAAAAAGGCTGTTGTCATGATCGGTATTTGTTTCAGTGCGCGAGGTAAAATCATGAAAATAAGTACTTGTGAAAGATTTTTGTTTTCATTTTTCTTTTTTAGCCAGTCAAATTTGAATGTTAACTTAAAAACTGTTGCAACTCTAAAACGGTAAAATATTTTTTCACCAAACCTTTGAAAGGCAGACCCTTGGCATGGGCCCCTTCAAACCTGAACATTTCATGAAAAAATTCCACATCGTCTAGGCTGCTAGGAGAGCAAAAAATACACAATGTTAAGTACAGGGATTTTGTTTGTTTTTTGGTGCTTTGCATCTTGAAAACCATAAAAGATGCCATCACAAAACTTTTCATGTCTTCAGACACTGACAGCCTGACCACACAAGCCAAATTTTGGGATATTTCGTCAAACAACGCCAAGTTATTAAGGTGCAAAAATTGCGGTTTAACATTGAACAGCCTATTCAACCTAACTACAGGGGTGCTACCATGCCCTATAATATACAAATATACATTTATGTAAATATCTATATATATATATATATATATATATATATATACACATATATATATATATATACATTTAAAAAATAAGAGTTATGTGCTGCTGTCACTTGAAAATTCAGTTCAAAGCAACACTTAAGGAGATGAACTGCGGAAAATAGAGGGGAAACTTCACTTGCTGAGGAGAAAAGTTTCCTTACATACCACTAAGCAGTCTACCAAATAAGATCGGATGAAAAAGACTGAGAAGTCTATAAAGGGGTTGTCCCAAGACTACTCTCAGAATGTTTTGTCCGAGCTAGCATGAGAAAACAGACCATACCAACTGCTGATTGCCTATAGGTGCCGACACACTACCATTAAATTACTAGTTTTACTGAACAAGGAAATGAAAAAAACGTATGTAGCATCTGAGATCTTAAAGTCAAACAATTTATCTTTTTATACCCTATTTATATCAAATTTTGTCCAAAACAGAATACACTCAGCAGTGAACAGCTTGACTGCAGGTGTGTCCTGTGGTACACACAGGGATGACACATCAATACAAAAGCACACTTGTTTTGCAAACAAAAAAGTTACAGCCCAAGAAGTTAACTGGGAGGGTACAAGCACACAGCAGGAGTACAGAGCATACAAAAATGCAAAAATATTTTAACCACTGCCAACTAGGTTGGGGAGTAGCAACTGGAAGATCTCATCAATTCCTTGACTGGGTCCTGGAATGGTAGATGTGATGCAGAGGCCTGGACTGGAGAAAAGAGGGACTTCTAGAGGGAAGGGTGTCTCTAGGAAAAAGCAGTCTGCCAAGCAAGACAGGTGGTGCCTAAAGGTAAGAAGGAAGCAATGGCCGAGTGGTAAAGACAGAGTAAGGATTCAGCCTAAGAATGAAGGAGAGGTAGTTGGCGTGAGCGTCAGTCCATAATTTGAGAATCAGTGGGTAACTATGCATGAGCCTCTGGCCCTCCAGAGAAGGCAATCTGAAACTGGAGTATATCTTGTAGTATTAGGCAAGGCAAGGTAAGTTTTATTTTTCCAGGTGCCCAATCCCGGAGACTCTGGGCGCCATACAAGTCAAAAGAGCTATTCGTAAAACAATAAAATTACAACAACAATGTAAGTAAATAATATAGAGAAACAAGTAAGGCACAGATTTAAAAACTGTAGTTAAAAGAACTGTAGCTTAAAAGGAAAAAGGGGCCAACCCAGGGCAAGATCTAATACAGAGAGTCCAGGAAGGCCTGACTAAACAAGTGAGTTCTTTAGGCAGGTTTTGAATACCTCGACCGAAGGGGCCTCCCATACAACTGGTGGGAGCGAATTCCACAGGACGGGGCCGGCAATGCTAAATGCTCTGTCGCCAGCAGTTTTCAACCTCGTCCTGGGAATTGCAAGGAGGCCTCTACCAGAGGAGCAGAGGGAACGGACCGAGGTAGCAAGAGTCAGAAGATCAGACAAGTAGCCAGGGCCTAGCCCATGTAGGGCCTTAAAGGTGAGTAAGCCCACCTTAAAGAGGACCCTCCACCTGACTGGCAGCCAGTGCAGTTCATGCAACACTGGGGTGACATGCCAGTATTCTGACTTACCAGTCAGCAGCCTGGCAGCCACATTCTGCATTAGCTGCAGTCTGGGGAGGGTACCTCCTGAGACCCAGAGGTACATCGTATTACAGTAGTCAAGCCTTGACATCACAAAGGCGTGTACAATGGTGGGGAGGTCCAGGGGTGGAACTAGGGACTTGATCCTGGCAATATTCCTCAAGTGGTAAAAGCTGGACTGGACAACGGATGACACCTGGGCCTCAAATATCAATCCACTGTTGAAGGTCACACGAACTTCGCATACCCTAAAGGAGGCCTTCAATGGCACAGACCCCAGGAACAAACCTGTCTCTGTGCCAGAGGCCATCCTATCACATCCTCTGTTCGACTTCACAACCAGTACCTCCGTCTTATCGGGATTTAGTCGCAACTAGCTGGAAGCCACGTAAGAATGGGGGTGGGAGGGGAGGGCCAGAGTTACAGGAGAAATTACATAAAGCATGGTTGAAGGTGTCCAGTCTGGTTAGGAGAAGACTCTAGAACTGTTCCTTAGACAATGTCGCCATAGTTCAAGGGTTAATCCTTTTGTTAAGGAAGGATCTTCCATCTGGCAGCAGTAGTGAGGCATGATTTGCTATGATGTTGGGCACCGAGATTGGGACGTTTTGTGGAGATGGAGTCAGTGTGAGAAGTGAAGTCCAGTGACTGGTTCAGCCAGACTCCAAGGTATTTAAATAATGTGGCATGCACCACTGTTGATCTATCACTTGTCTTAGTGGTTGGGGGATGAGAGGCAACTTTGGCCTGTCTTGGTTTGAAGCAAAAGGACATAGCCATAGTTTTCTTTTCAATCAAGGTATGTTGGTTTAGAAAGAACCACTGTAGACTAATGGCAAAATCATGATGGACTAGGCTTTCTAGTGAATTACTGTTGGGTACCACTGGCATAGAGCACTGCAGCATCCGTGTACATGTGGAGGGAGATGTAGGCAGATGACAGATCATTTCGAAAAACAGAGAGTAGCTGGCACCAGGCGATAGGGGATCACTTGGCATGCTGGGGACACAGGTCAAAAGGAGCAGAGGCCAGAAGGGAGAGCTCATAAGCGTCCTCCAGACGCTATCCTCCTGGGGGGGGGTCATGGATGCACTGCCTTTTGGCGGCTCCTAGCGGACGGATTCGGCTTTGTGCTTTGTGGCATGGGTGATGACACATCATATGTGCGATCTGCCAGGATGCCGTGGTGTGTGTCTAAGTGAGTGGGGGAACAGAAACTAGGAAAATGGTCCATCCTCCTGTCACAGTGGGAGCCTGGGTAAACCCTGTGCTGTGCTCTCACTGCCCCAGCAAGGAATGACGAAGGTGCCTACGAACACTGGAAAGTCCCCCCTCCCGATCACCCTCCATGGGTAGAGGGCCCCCCCAAAGAAGAGATACATCAGGTCGGCCAGGCGGCAAGATGAGGGGCAGTGGACGGCAGATGGGAGGATCGTGGTGGCGGGTGCTGGCTGCCCGAAGGAGAGTCCAGCTAGGCTGGCGAAGGAGTGAGGTAAAAGATAATATAAAAAAAAAAAAACAGAGACTAGTACAGGACCTAAGATTGAGCCTGAGAGACTTCAGTATCTATCGGGGAGAGACAGACACTCCTGCACATACGAATTGAACATGGTTACAAAGTACGAACTCAACCAGGAGATCTCCTGCTCTGAAAAGTCAACTCTGGCATTGCGAGACTCCTTATTTAAAGTTGACAGGAAGGGAGAGAGCATGCTGCTAGACCCAAGGAGTGATTAACATGATAGTGAAAGGGTGCATATGCGTGGGAGTGTCCCTCCTGGGGGAGAGTTGAAGAAGTGGGAGTGCTATCACAATAGCACAAAAGACATAATTCCCCAACCCCCTTAATTTTAAGCCCTAACCTAGTACATTTAGTACATGGTTTGGGAGTGCAGTTATTCACTTCGGTTGAGGAGAAAGATCTGGGGGTAATGGTAACAAGGGACGTGAATCACTCAGTGCAGTGTGGGAAGGCAGCTGCAAAGGCGAATAAAATGTTGGGATGCACCGCCACAGGAATCATCTCTAAGAGGGAGGAAGTCACTCTGCCCCTGTACAGGTCCTTGGTGAAACAGCACTTGAAGCTATCCGTGCAGTTTTGGTGCCCCTATTTGAAACAGGGCATCAAACTACTAGAGGCGGTCCAGCGTAGACAGCAAAGATAATCCAGGGAATGGGAGACCAAGCATATGTATACCCTAGAGGATAGAAGAGAGGGGGGATATGATTGAGACACTCAAGTACCTAAAGGGCATGAACAGAGTAAATCCGGAGGGTTTAAGTTAAAAGGGGGGAGGGACACCAGGGGGTACAGTCTAAAACTGGAGGGAGGAAGATTCAAGAGAGAGAGAGAGAGAGAGAGAGATGAGGAGGCACTATTTCACGGAAAGGGTGGCAGCGGGTTGGAATGCGCTTCCAGTGGAAATGATATCACTGCGTATGGTGGGCAGCTTCAAGAGGGGGTGGGACAGGGTCAAAACTGAGGGGAGGTGGGAGGAAGAAAATTCGGAGGTACGGGGTTATAAATCGGAAGGGTGGCCAAGGGGAGGGGGGGCAGCTGCGGTTTAATAAACTGTGTGCTGCACACTCGAGCAGGTAAGGCCTGTATCTGCTGGCAAATTCATATGTTTGTATGTATGTTCATATGTTTCAGATCAGGAAGAATGTATGCTTGATATCGTCATTAAGTTTGTCGGCCGGAGACAAAACTTGTCTGATCCTCTTATATGAAGAGTGGGGGAATAAGTGATCTAGCCGCTTTGTTATTACAGATGAGAAAAGTTTCTAACCTATGTTTAAAACTGAACTTGTGCAACAGTATTCTCACGTTGCAACATCCTTTGAAGGTTTTAATATAGCTCAAACTGTAGCATATTAACCAGGATTCCGTGAAAATGTCCTCCAGGGACAATTTGTAAGGGAGAAAAATAAAGGTTCTTTAGCTTGGCGCTGAGATTCAAGATTACAGTACAAAAGGACGTTTTTCTAGGGGCACTCAGCTGTTTGTCACCTTGACTGAAGGGATGAAGCATACCTCAGACAAAAAAGTCATGAAAAGTAAGTGAAACACATTTATTTGTTATAACAATCAAGACAGACAGTGAATTCTGTTGAAAACATCTTTTAGTAATCCCCTGAAAACACAGGGATCCCCCATTAGTAAGATCCAGGGAGTGAATTCCCCCAAGACATAAAACTGAATTCTAAGCCCTGTGGATAATAAATGCCCAGATGCCAAAAGAGATTAGACATGGCTTCCTGGACTTTTTGCACCACATCCTTACTCAGTTTGGCTTTGATGATAATTTTAAACAACTTGTATGTACACTTTATTCAAATAAAACAGCAAATGGTAGTCTGTTACTCCCCTTCCCTTGACCAGAGTGTCATAGAGGCATAGGTCAGGAAGCATAGGTAAACCAGGAGAGGCTATAACATTCACAAGTAGCACTTTACTGTTATCAAAAAAATAACAATAAAAAAAGATGTACGGGATAGCTCTTCACAAAAGCAGTACAAACAAAAATAAGCATCCTCCCTGCTGAGGTATCTCTCAAACCACCCCTTTATCTCACTTACCTTTATCGGTGTTACCCCCAGGGATCCCTTTTTTATGAAATCTCCCTTTTTGGCTGGGGTGGCTCCTTCCCCTGTTTTCCCCCAGGGCATTTATGTAAATGGATGGGGCCACCCACACACGAGGCACTCGTGGGTAAACTTGCACTTTGACTGCGTGCATGTTTCCCTGTTAAAATGGTAACACTGGTTGACAGCCTCGGTTAGCCTCCCTGTGTCCTTATCCCCCCCCCCGGGTCCCCTTTCACAGAAGGGCCACAGTCCGTACATTGGACATAAGCCCTATCGGTGATTACATCCACCCACAATGGCATATCAATCTGATCCCATTCCCTCCCTGGATTCTTACATAAACGAAGCCGAAAGACCTCATCATAATGGAGCCATGCAGATCCCCTCCGAGCTGCATGCACTCGCATGACCTTGGACCAATGACTGAGAAGTCCACAGCAGAGAGCTGGCTTCTCCCGACACAGGACGTACATGTAAATCAAGTACCCTGCCGACCAGTTCTCAAAGTTCTTTTCCACCTGTGGTTTCTTTTCTTTAGTCTTGTCTTTTTTATCGTCCTCCTCTCCCCTATGCAGCAGGGTGAAAATATCTACAAATTCCCTCCTGCGTATTGCCGACCTCGTCTTGTTTGAAAGGTGGCCCCCACTTACTTACAGTACTGCTGTTTCGCATCCCCCTTTGTCCACCCCCACCAGGACTACCCCTTTTCCAGACCCTGCCAAGATAGTGGCAAGGTTCTTCAATGCCCTAAAACTTTTTCCATCTTGTTTCCCCCCAGCCCCATTCCCCCTTCTTCTTCTGAATCATAAATTGTCACCAGCTGCCTAAGCCGCCAGCCGCACCCACCGTCGGGCTCCCCTTCTGATTCGCTGCTCAATCCCGGCAATGGCCGGATCCTCTCGAACCTGGGGGGGCCAGCTGAGGACGCCCCTGCCTCTGGGTCTCTTACCCTTCTCTGGGGCCCCCAGCCCCCTCCCGGTCCTCATCTGATGATGACTCATCCCCCTTTCTGGGCCTCTTAGGCAAGGGTGGAAGCAACCTAGGCCAGATTTGTCGGCCCGGGGAATCCCGGCTGATGACCCCGTGGCGCTGTCCCAGTTCTGGGCCTCTTTCTAGTCCCACTGCGGGGACCCCTCTCCTCATCTGAGGAGGAGGAGTTGTACCATCCTCTATGCTTTTTCAGCACCGAGCATCGTGGCCTCACCAGACTCCCACATGGGGGAAGGGAGAACTCAGTCTCGCTGTCTGGTCCCCCACGGCATTTTCCCTGCCCGGGGCCTCCCCTTCTGCCCTGCCCCTGCGGCTCTCTCTTCTCCTGGTGCCCCCACGGGTTTCCCCTTGGGAGCTGGGGGTTTCCACCCTCTGACCCACTGTCCTCCCCACTGGAGACCAAGGGTAGCCTCGCCAATACCCGCAAAAGGGCCCTTATACCCTTATGTGACTTTGTTTTCTTACCTTTCGGCTGCATCCTGGGCCTTGGGTTCCGCTTTCTCCAACCCCTCAGGCAATCTACTGGTGTCTCCAAGCACACCTCCAGCCTAGGTTCCCCGCCTGTAGGCCAGCCTCTCCAGCTGCACCAGTAATGCTGCTCAACCATGGCTCTTCCTGCCTGACTTTTTTTTTTTAATAAACCCACTCTAATTCCCTATTGCAATTAACCTGCCTCCAACCAGAGGGTGGAAAAAAAAAGTTAACTACCCCCCCCCTTTTTTTTTTTTAAATTAACCAGGGGAGACACACTAGACTGAAGCCTATTTACAGGGTTGGCCTGAGAACCCTAGGAGATTAAGTGACTTGCTCAGGGTCGATCGGTCCGCTAGAGGGGACCGTAGAATTGCCCAGGTCTACAAGTTTTCCCCTCAGAGCCATAAACCCCTGTGCTATCCTGCCTCCTTTAAATACCCTGTTCTATCCTGCCTCCTTCCTCTTAATAAAAACTTTTTTTTATTTATACCGGCAACTCAGAGCCCCAACTTCTGGTTGTGGGGTCCTTCCCTTGCCCTAGGTTCCACAGACACTATGCTGACAGTCTTCCTGGGCCTACTTCCCTTCCAGGCCCCCACTAGACCTCTCCCACAATCAGAAGGCTGAACCCTACCCCTGTGTCTTCGAGAGGTTTCTGCCCGAATTACTCTACCACTCCACCAATGGAGCACCTTGCAACGTAAGCACTTTTTTTTTTTTTTTAATCATCCTACCTCGCGGAAACACTATCTCCCTCTGGCTCCTGCCACCTACTCTGCTCGTCTCCTGCTGCTCTTGTGCTAATCCCCATGCCCGACTCCCTGAGGCCTCCTAGGCTGCTCCACTACTGTCCCATGCAGCACACCGCACTCCTCACAAGCGCTCAGCATTCATCCTGCCTGGAAGGTGTAGGGGAAAAGAGACCGCAGCTTGCCTGTGTCTCTTTTTTAAGTCACCCTACACCTCTCCGCACCTTGTCCATGGCCACCCAATCCCCTCAGTGGCCACCGGAACCACCCATCCCCCGAGCAGGCCCCCACGCCCACAGGGTCACCGACCCCAGACTCCTTTGTTCTGTCAGGAGCGTGGGGGAGGCTCGGTTGGGACCCAGCCATCCCACCGCAAACACCGCGGGATCAGTTTCATTCAGGGAAGGGGGGGGAGCCCGAACACCAATATCCGCTTCCCCCTCGAGGTCTCCGGGAAGGACCATTCTTCTGAGTCTCTCTCTCTCAAATCTTTATATGAGATGGCTTTGCCTGGCAGTTTAACCTCTGCATCCCGTTCTTGTAAGATTCATCTCCTGTTGTTCACAAAATGCAACAAGACTTTTTCATTGACCTTCCTGAGACCACCAGCCTGAAGAGTACATTAGTCTTCTTTACAGGTACAACCAAGCAAGACATCCTGTTCGAGGGCTGATTTCCTGCTGGCAATAATGTTAACAAGCTTGTGAAAGGTCAAAAGGTTTCTCAAGGTCAACTCCCTGTGTTCCAAACTGCTAACTTCTCTAACAAACCCAAGCAGCTGTCTGTAATTATTTCGGTAATATAACTGCATACATTTGCAAACTAAGGGATCACAATTTCATATAAAGACTTGCATATATTTATTGAACCACATAGTAGCAAGGGGAGGAAGAACAGAAACATCAAGTGAAGGATGGGAGATAACAGGAGGAAACTGTGGGATCATCGGAATGGCCAATTCCTAGGTGCCACAAGGAAAATTTGATTGCACAATCAGACAAGCAAGAGACAGACGAGAGGCAGGATATGAGAGGACAGAATAGATCCTTGCTTTTTAACTCTCTCTGTATAATAAATGGGACGGGGTCTTATTCAATCCTGTCACACAGAGGAACGACAGGGTTGTCCCTTCGTCACTACTGTTTGTACGCAAACACAAGCAATCTAACAATGGGCATAAATTACAGATTTGTTACTTTTCCTGACATAGCCGGATACATCTCTCTCAGCACTTGTGATATACTACAGTAAGCACTTATGAAAATTTAGCACTGTATCTAATCAATCAAGACAAAACAGAGATTTTGCAGTTAGGGTGTGATCCACCGGCAGAATTTTTAAATTATTTGATTTTCTATGGGACTGCATCAGTGTAGAATATTTAGGCATGCACATCCCAAAAGACTTATCTCAATTGGATAAATCGAATAATGACCCATTGCTGCAGTCCATATCTGCTGACATTGTGAAATGGGAGCTAGAACCTCTCAATTTTACAAGTAGATGCCATCTACATGAACATATTACCAAGGTTGTTATATTTCTTTCAAACACTGTCCAACACCCCTCTGCGAACACACTTTGACAGCTTGGGACAAAACTGCATCCCATTATTTGTGGGGATGGTAAAATGCCCAGAATAGCATACAAGAAACAGAAATTAAGCGAAAGGAGGATTAGCATCCCGAATTTATGGGACTATTACACTCTGGTGCAATTTGACTATATGTGTTGTTTGGTGAATCCCACCTACACTGCCCATTGGCAGTCTTTTGAGCTCACACATTGTATACCAAATTTTGCTTGGATGTTATTTAACAAAAATAAATTAGTAAATAACCTTCCTCATAGGGTAACTGATAACCCGTTCATAGGTTGAACTACAAGTCTGGTAGCTTAAAAAAGTCCTTTTAAACTTGCCACATATCAGTGGATAAATTCAGTTTTTTTATCTCCCATATACTCATCCAATAGGTGTTTAAAGGATGATATACTGGGAGCCCTGGCTACTTTCTCCAGTAGTGCATTCCACAGTGCCACCACCCTCTAGCTGAACCAATTTCCTCTTCTGGTAGTTCTATACATTTCTCCCTTTAGTTGGAGAGGATGTGATCTTGATGCCCTATTCGTATCTGTTTTCTTTGATAAACCCGCTGATTCCCACATTAATTCATTGTGAAAGGCCTTGAAAACATAGCACAAATCCCCTCCGAGTCTTCTGTAAGCTAGGGAGTATAATCACAGGTCATCTAACCTACTTCCATAGTTCTTCCTATTTTGTTTATTTACTCTTTTTGTAGTTTTTCTCCAAGTCCTTTTCATCAGCTTCGAGCTTCCTATACTTTGTGGTGAACAGAAGGGAGCACCATACTCTAGGACCGGTCTAACCAGTGACCTGTACAATGGCATCAGAACATTCTGGTCTCTACTTCTGATGTTCCTCAGTATGTTCCCTACCATTCTATTTCCTCTCCTGACAACCTCTCTGGCATGATTATCAAAATTTAAAGTGTTAGTTATTATAATGCCCAGGTCCTTCTCATTGTCAGTGCTAGATATAACCTGTTATTTATTGTATATTCTGCTCTGATATTATTGTACCCAAAGTGCATAACTTTGCATTTCATCTCATTAAATCTTAACTTGTATGTATTTGCCCAGACTTCTAGGTATTGTAATTGTTTTTTTGTAATTTGTTTGCTGAATCTACAGTATATTATTTGTTATTGCGCCAACGCTGGTGTCATCTGCATATCTGCAGAGCCACGCATCGCTGGACACTTGCATAGATGAAACAGATATACTGAACAGTATGGGGTCCAAAATAGACTCCTGGGGGACACCACTAGTCACTCTGCCCCAGTCTGACAAAAAACAAACGTATATTCACCCTTTGCATCCTGTTACTCAGCCATGATTTTATCCAGAACAGCAGCCTGTATCTATTCCAATATTCTGCAGTGTGTTTAGCAGAACCTCATATGACACAGAGTCAAAAGCCTTTGCATAGTCCGGGTAGATCATGTCCATTGGTAGACCCTGGTCCAGAGCCCTACTAACTGATTCTAAAAAAATCTAGCAAAGTTGCTTATGCATGATCTACCATGTGCAAAACAATTCTGTGTGACATCTATAAGTCCCTGTTCCTTAACATAATCCTCAATGTGTTCCTTAATAAAGCCTTCCATCATCTTTCCTATGATAGAAGTAATACTGATGGGACGAGAATTTTCAACCATCTTTTTATCCCCTGACTTTAATATTGGGGTAATGTATGCTATTGTCCATTCATTCAATACCTTCCCTTCCTTCAGTGATACATTAAATAATAGTGTAAGAGGGCCAGCAAGTTCATCTGCTAAAGATTTCAAGAATCTGGGGTGGAGTCCATCAGGCCGACATGATTTGTAAATATTCAGCTGTTTTAATTTGATACACACTTCTTGCTCTGTGATGTGTCTGTATACGTTTTCCATTTCAGCACTTATATTCACAGACATATCAAGGGAAATATTTTGGCCTTGATAGACACTTACAAAGTACTAATTAAATGTGTTTGCCATATCCAGTTTGTCTTCGTGTATCTGGTTCCTTCCTTCAATGGTTCGATTTGCATCTGTCCATTTCTTAAACTTCCAACATAACTACAGAACTGTTTCTGGTTAACATTTTTACATGTTGCGAGTTTTACTTCTGCATTCACGTTAGCCTTTCGTATTGCTTTCTTACATTGCGTAACTTTAGCCTTATAGGCATCCCATTTATCTTGTGTTTGATGTTTCTTTTATTTTTTATATGCCTTCTCCTTGCTTTTTATTAGCTTCCTTATTTTTGACATAAACCATCGTGGTACCCTACCCTTAGCATTATATTTTTAATACAATGATATGTATTTATTTATGCATTTGTAATTTATGCTGAATGTTCTTCCAGATACTGTTTAATGATAACCCATCTAACTCCTGTTTCCAGTTCCAGTTTTTTAGAAAGTGCTTTATCAATTTATAATCCGCTTTATTATAATTCCTTTAGCTTTGTACCAAGTATCCTGTATTGAGAAGGTCACCATATTATGGCCGCTACTTCCTAGGGGGTGTATGACTTTGATATCCTCTAGAACACCCTCCATATTACTAAAAACAAGATCCAAGACATTTTTATCACTTGTGCCCATATTCACAAGTTGCTCCAAGTTTTTATTTAGGGAAATCTCAATAAATCTATTCTCTATGTGACTGGTACCTTGTAAAGTATTCCAGTTTATTTTAGGGGAAATTAAAGTTTCCCATTACAATACAATTATTCCCTACATCTATGTTTTCCAGCATATCCATAAATGCCATGTTCTTAACCGTCGTTAAATTTGATGAGCGATAACTTATTCCCATAGTTATATTTTTTGTATTTGTTTGTATCTTTACCCACACTTGTTCTATGTCTATATTTTTAGTATTATTGAGGCTAATTTCACACCCTCTTAGGCGTGATGCTATATAAAAGGCAACACAACCACCTCTTCTATCTGTCCTTTCTTTGTGGAACAGGTCTTACCCTGGAATTTCCTCAAACTAGTCCCCTTTCCTGTGCCAAATCTCAGTGATTCCACATATGCTAATATTTTCACTGTATAGTATGTGTTTTAACTCATCTATTTTGTTTTTAAGGCTTCTTGTATTTAGGAGTACCGCTTTTAAATTTCTACTGTTTTGTATGTAGTTACCTCCTCTTTTTCTCTGTTTCTTATCTTTCAAAGTGCTGTTAAGTTGAGTTCAATGCTCCAGTAACCCCTTTTGTCACTAGTTTAAATTTTTTTTCTATTAGGTTTCTGAACATCATTCTCAGTTCCCTACTTCCCTTTCTGTTTAGGTGGAGCCATCTTTACTGAAAAAAAGATTTATTATTATCAAACGTTTCCCATGATTTAAGGCACTATATATCTTGAATGAGACACCATCGGCATAACCAGCTGTTTATTTTGATAATTGTCTGGTTACGTTGAAATCCTGCTCTCGGGACTGGGAGTACCTCAGAGAAAATTGCCTCTCCATTTTTATCCTGTATTGTTTTATGTACTCTCATAAATTCCAAGAATATTTGGTCCGCTAGCTTATTTCTCAGATCATTTGTTCCTGCATGAACTAAAACAACAGGCCTATCCTCCCCTTTTGTAACAAATTTCGGCAATAGCTCTACAATATATGTAAGAGTTGCCCCTGGCAAGTAGGTGCTGTTAGTGTTCTCTTTATCGTCCCTAGTGGTGTACGCATCTGTGTATTTTACAATGAAATCTCCCACAATGAAAACCTTTCTATTAGTGCTACTATACGCTTTTGGTGTGCTATTGCAGATTGTAACTTCATTTTCCATCTGCATATCCATGGTGCTACGTCCCTTGTCTCAGCCTCGCTCCCATTTCCTGGATCATGCTGCCTGGTACTACTCTGTCCCAAGGTGCTTCCCTGCATTTCTACAGGTTGTTGTGGGTGATGTGTATTAGCTGGGCCTTCTATTGGATTATTCTGGGTGTTACTACTCTGTTTGGGGTGTTTCCATGCATTCCTACTGTTTGTTGTGGGTGGGCTGTACTGGATGGGACCTCTATATCGGTTTGTGCCATTTCCAGTAGTTCCTGCACTTCATTTTCCACACTGTCACCAAGGTTTAAGAAGGAGACAAAGCTATTTGATGTTGGGACCATGAATTGCATTGCCCTTCTTCCCTTTTTACATTTCTTTTTGTTCTCTTGACTTTCCCAGACCTCATCCTCATCTGAACCAGCCCTGTCCCTTTTTTGGATATGCTCTTTCCCATTCTCTTGGGCAGCATTTTCATTTTTATCCATAGCAGATAGTTGTTAAACACATTTTAATTCCATCTCTAAACCTAACAACTTTATTCTTATTTCCTTCAAGTCCAGACACTGTTTACATGTGTATTCAGTAAAGTCATCTATGCTCTTCTATGCTGAACTTTAAACATTCCTTGCACTTTATCCCCAATTCTCCACTGCTTAATGTTACAATAGTTATCCATGCTCACTGGTATGTTTCACTTATTTTATATTTGCCCTTTAGTGACACTAGGATACATAAGACCAAACGATTACACTCTAGTAATCTATTAGCTAGTTTAGCAGTCTGGCCTCCAAACACTGGCAAACTGTAGACAATATTAACCTCCTTGTGCTCCCAGGTCGCTCCTGTAAAAAAGCTTTCAGCTTAGTGTGCTATACCTGGTTAAACAACTAAATAAAAAAAAAAAAAAAATAGCAATAAATGTTTCGTTAATATACCTACGGGGTAGAGTTGCTGGTCCTACTCCTGCTACCATGCTGAACATGCTAAACATGCGAAAGAGGCACGTGTCTCTCTGCGCATCTCCACGCACGCTCACCCCACTCGCTATGGGGGACTTCTTATAGTGCTGCAACCGGAAGTGGCTGACTTCCTACTTCTGATTTTGGCGGCCCCAGCTAACAGAGAAAACCTTTATTAAAACTTGCTAAAATCTACCTCATGCAGCGGATTTAGCTTAAAATACAATACAGTGCTGCAGGCTCGCTTTCCAGGACATTATAGCCCACAAAACAATATACTCAATGTTGATGGGGCTGAGACAGTCCTCCTCAGTCCCAGAAACCCCCAATACGGATTAACAAGTGTTGTCAGGGAGAGGCTAGGTCCCCTACTTTGTGCCTCCTCTCCAAAGTGCAAAATGCATTGGGTGCCTCTCTCCAGAGGCTGGCATACACTCCAACTGTTAGCTTGGAAATCTGACCCCACTCATTATGAGGGACTTCTTATAGTGCTGCAACTGGAAGTGGCTGACTTCCTACTTCCAATTTTGGCGGCCCCAGCTAACAGTGAAAACCTTTATTAAAACTTGCTAAAATCTACCTCATGTGGTGAATTTAGCTTAAAATACAGTAGAGTACTGCAGGCTCACTTCCCAGGATATTATAGCCCACATAACAATACACTCGCTGTTAATGGAGCTGAGACAGTCCTCCTCAGTCCCAGAAACCCCTAATATGGATCAACAAGTATTGTACAAAGTGTTCTACAAACATGGCTCAAAATAATGAAGAGTGGCACCAGAATAGAAGACGCAGCATTCTTTATCATCCTACCTTTTGGTACAGGGTTTCTTACTAATACAATATGTACAGTAATAGGTACAAAACCAGCAGTAGGGTGTGGGGTATACAGACTGTACAAAGCAATATGAGGATCATCACAAGAACAATCAGGTGCAATCACAGTGGGATGCAAGTGGGATGTTAAGGGACTGTTTAGCAGAGGAAACATTGGTAAGTGGGAAGCCACCTCAAGCTCAGTTGTTCCATAACTGAGGGAGTCTGTAATGGAAAGCTAACTGACCAGACTTCAGTTTCCACCTGAGAAAGCAGAACCTGTTTCCGGAGTGGAAATGTAGACTGTGACCATAGTTAGGAGCAGGGGTAAGCAGGCTGCAAAGGTCACTGGGAAGTTTGCTGAATTAGCATTTAAACCTATAGTGGACAAGAAGCTGTGAGCCCCCACCGCTGAGTGAAGGACACTTTAGGCTGATCAAACAGAACGCAGTGGTAGGTCTGGTGATTACAGCTGGAATAAAGTGACAGAGGCAGGGTGGGACAAATCAGGTAGCCAGGTGACCAATGACCACTATAAAAATTGATTTGGCCGACAAATTTTGAAAGTTAATAGCCAACTGGTTACCTGCCGACTAAGTGAATTATCAGCCCTTTAAAAAGGCCACTAAATTAATTGATCTGGCTACCAGATTATTTAAAAGCTAGTGGTCAAACTGACCACCAGCTCCCGAATGGATTTGACCCACTCTGGGTAGAGGGAGGTGAACAACATATCAAAATCTGGCAACTGGCATGTAGGAACGGTGGCACAGATGATATCACTATAGTCAATTACAGACAAGTTCATCTGCTGAACCAGAAATGTCTTACCCTAGTTATCTGCTAGAATAAGAATGAGATTGTGTATAGCACAAAGAACAAGAAAATAATGGGAACAACTTGATCGTAACTGAAAACACAACCCCCAATGTTCCCTCAGGCCTCCTTTTTGGTCCTTGTTTGCTCACCTATAGAGCAAACACGGTTTGGAATGTTGTTCTGAAACTTATAGGGTACAAGTGGCACGGCCCAAAAGTGTTCTTGAGTCATAAGGTTTTAAAAATTTGGCTTCTGAGCATGCTTAGCAAGATTTACAGGACAGCTGTGTGGTGCGACCACAGAATTTTTGGTCACAAGACGATTTTTATTTCATGAGAAAATATTTTTTTATGCAATGTAGGTGAGAGTTAAACCATACAGATAAATGATTTATAGGGTATAGTCAGGACTTGTTCTGTATAGATTTCTGTGCCAGCTGAAACCTTGTTGGACCACAGTTCAAAGGTCATGGAATGTGGTTATGCCCTTCTATGGTACAAAAATGTTCCAGATGACTTAGAACTCTAAAAGCACCTATCTTCCCTTGCAGCACTGCTGCATGCACACACAGTTGAAAGTGAAAGTCAACTGTCATGATAGTTGTGGCTGTGTTTTCGAAAGTCAGTGGCAAGCACAAAAAGTTTATCCAACAGCACAAAAAAGATGAAGTTAAACCTTTGATTCCTCTTCATACTCAGACTAAGGTAAGGGAACTGGCAAAACTTCCGATACTGCTTGTGCAGCCAGCACCTATGCGTCTCGATGGGGGAGGGGGAGGTTTCAAACAGCAATTAATTTCATTAGTGTTATGGGGGAGGGGCATACACTATAAAAAACAGTGGCTGGGCAACCTGGTGTCCAACCAGCCAGTGCTGCCACCTCGAGGTTCTGGTTACATCAGACCTTTCCAGGTTCACTCTCGAGGTCTCATGTAATCAGAATCCCTCTGTGGCAGCACAGGCTGGTTGTGCATGGTTGCCCACCTGCTATTCTCTATATACTGTATAGTAGAGGATTGTTCTGTATAGCACTCCATCCCTTTCAAAATGCTGTTGTATCACAGTTCAAAGGTCATGAAATGTGACTGTACCTTTCTCTGGTACAACAGCATTCTGAACCCTCTAGAGTCTACACCAGTCAGTTTAATTTTGAAAGAGAAAGAACTGATGCATACACACTTCACAAAATACAATACAATATAAAAAATACAGGATGAGCAACGTTATGCACAGTCAGTGTGTTCTGCTACCTCAGGGTTCTGATTCCAATGGATCCCGTGAGCTTCACTCTCAAGGTCAGAGGAAATCAGAACCCAACACGCTGGTTATGCATAGCTGCCCATCCAGTATTCTCTATATAGTGCATGGTGTAACCCTGTTATGCATTGAATTCCATGCTTGTTGTACTGTAGTAGTAACATCATTATGTTGTTGTGCTGCAGTAGTAAAGTTATTACTGCAGCACAGCTCAGAAGGATGCCACACAGCTGCTTTCCACTGTCCAATGGAGCTGGAAGCTGTTTTCTTTTTCTTTTTTAAACTTAAACTTACAGAAAAATCTGCAGCACAGTGAGCCCGCCACCAACCCTCAAGTGTCCCCCAAACCTCCAGTTCACTGAAAGGCAGCAGTGTGTCCGAAATGGGCTTGAACACCCGTAAACTATAAAACATAACATATGGTCCATCCATACAGAGACAAGCCTGTGTCTTCATCTCGAGTTTTCCATGGCAACCAATGAACCTCTTGAAATTTGCTCTCAAGGTTCCTGTGTGCTAGACAAACCTCTTGATGCAGACACTGGCTTGTTGCACATGATTGCCTTATGTTATCTTCTGTATTCTAGCCACTGAGGCATTCTAAATGACAAAGAAATCATTTATTTTAGTGTTAGGTGGGTCATCATCATTTATTTCCACTTTACGTGGGTCATAAAGGAGTTCTTAAAGGAGTACCACAGTCAAAATTTGCAAAAAAAAACAACATATGCTGTGCAGAAGTATTTTGATGTGTGTGTGTGTGTGTAGTTCTGGTGTTTCCTTCCCTTTGTTTGCTATTAGCTGTTTTTTATAAATTAGGCGTTAGTTTTACAGTATTTTTTTAGCCCCTGGAGATCTCCATCTTAGCCTATTTTATTGCTCTTCTTTTTCTTACAATGCCTCCTGTCTCATGTGCCAGTGATGCATCCGGGACCACTGATTCAGCAGTTACTAGAGATAGAAGCCTGATGTTCTGGCCTCCAATAAATAATTATAATTCAGTATTTTTATTTTCTATGTATGTGTCAGGTCTAGCCAGCAGGAGCTTTTAAAACTTTTCATTTCATCAAACTACACACAGCCATAAAAAGCACACAAATCACACAGATAATCAATGCTATGATTAATAAAGACTCTAGTTGTTTGCTTACAGAATAACCCACTCAATTAGCCCTCAAGTATTTGCGAAACTGTAAATGTAGCCTTTAGTGCTCACTGGATAAGGAAACTTACTTAAAATCACAGCTCTACAGTTGTCAGATTGACTCTAAACTAGTACTTGCTGAATCTATGGTCCCAGATACATCACTGTCACATGGGACAGAAGGAACTGCAGGAAAAAGAGCACTAAACTATGTTAAGAAGGAGATTCCCCAGAGACCATAACACTACCAAGCTAATTTAGAAAAAAGTTCCTTATAGCAGACAAAGGGAAGGACACATTAGGACTACGCACACAAATCAAAACACTCTGCACAATACCGGGTATATGTTTTTGCAAATTCTGACTGCAATACTTCTTTAACCAAGGGCCAGCAGCTTGAGCAATGCCTGATGACATCACAATGGCCTCTACTGCACTCAAACAGAGTAGTGAAATCAAACAGAAACAGTTTAATCAGCAGTCAAACAGAATAGTGAAAACAAACAGAAGCAGTTTAATCTCCATTAAAGAGCCCCTGACACCGTTAGAAAAACTTGGAAAAAATGTGAGATTTAAACAGTTCAGTTTATATTTCATGTATTTTCTATAATTATTTACCTTTTTTCTTTATTACTGAGGACAGCTGCATGAAAGAGGCTTACTGTCCCTTAGACTTTATCTACTCTTTCTGCTATCCTACATATGACATCATAATCCAGGTTGCACCTGGAAACGAGCTGCTGATCATGGTGCTTTTCCTGGTTACCAACTTTTAAATAAATAAAATAAATAATCCCCCATTTATGGCACTGTAATTATCCCCACAGCAACAGACTGTGATGTCATAAACAGAGCTGTGATGTCATATGTAGGTAAGCAACCAGAACAGATAGGGCAGTGATCCTGTTTGCATGCAAATTTATTTATTTATTTTTTATTTATTGAAATGTTTCACCAGGAGGGCACACTGAACAACAAGTTGCTTGCCTCACGGTGCGAACTGAGGGGAAGGGTTACATAGGGTTGTGAAGGATGATCAGTTACAATAGTATGTGGGTAGTACAAACAATACAACATTGTAAGAGTATGTAACAGCAGGAACACAAGGTATTGTACAATAAACAGTAGTAGAACATTGGGTAAATTACAATACATGTCCAAAATCATACAAAAGAACATACAAATGTACCAAGCAGTAATAATGCAACAGAACCATTATAGTGCATGAGTGTACCAGGAGCAGGCTCGAGGTAGTATGCAAGTGCTGTTGGAGTAAAAAGGACGGGGTAGGTTGTCCACATGGGTGACCCAGAAGGGCAAGTGGAGAAGAGAGAGAGGGAGTGGCAAGAATTGAATATGAGGAGAAGGGGTAGCCATTTCCGGATTCCCCCTTCAGGATGTTGAGAACCCTGCTAGGGGGGATGTCAGGGTAGGAAGGCAGAAACTGGGGATAGTATTAAGGAGGGTTAAAGCAGAAACAGCTGAGGGAGAGGTAATTGTGTAGGGCAGTGGTAAGGGAGTAGTTGCAGGAGGAGTGTCGTATTTCAGAGGGGAAGAAATTCCAGATTTTAGGGAAGCGATGGGCGAAACCAGTCTGACCAATGAGGGTGGAGCAGCGAGGCGCCGTCAAGGTGCGGGCATCATTAGATCTAAGAGAGTGGGTGGAGTGGAGAGAGAGGATGAGAGATAGGAGGGGAGCACTCTGAACCAGAATTTGTCCTTAATAATGAAGAATGAGAAATACAGAAACAATACTAAAATATAAGGTCACGTGTGCTAAACATTACATTTTCTCAAAGTTGTCACAACGGTGTCAGGGGCTCTTTAAAAGAACTCATCTGCAGCTCTACAGTTTCCAATACATTGTATAATTTGGACACCCAATGGCCTCCCACTGAATATGACATCATGGGTGAGGGGCAGGACTTTGTGTATATCTCGTATATACTCCAAAAGTGCACTTCTAACAGAAGCATATCAAATGCCACATTAGTAAGTAAGTGTTTGTTTATTAAGCGCCCAATACCGGATGAGGCTCTGCGTGCTTTACAGCAAAAATAAAAATAACAAAGACACACACAATATCAACAAAGCAGTAAACAGATCACAATCAGGTCAGTAGATACAGTTAATTAATATCAATAAAATAATATATCAATAAAATAAACTACAGCTGGTTTCCAGACGCTTCTTTAAATAGATGGGCCTTCAGACCCCACCTAAAATCCTCCACCAATGGAGCCTCCCTCAAAGATTTTGGTAACAAGTTCCACAGGGTCGGGCCGGCCACCTCAAATACTCAGTCTCCCAAGGTTTTCAGCCTGGCCCTGGGAACCACTAGGAGGCCCTCGGTGGAAGAGCAAAGGGAGTGCACAGAGTGGACAGAGGACAGGAGGTCACTCAGGTAACCGAGGCCCGAACCATATAGGGCCTTATATGTGAGCAAGCCCACACTGTAGAAAGCCTTCCTGAAGTCCAGATAGAGTAGTCAAAGGCCCTGCCCCATCCCCCTCCTTGGACACCATCAAAGACGGCAATCAGGTTGGTTTGGCATGGTTTGCCGCTAACAAAGTTATGCTGGGACGTATGGAGAATCTTGGCCTCAATCAAGTGTTTTATTATTTGGCCCTTGATAGTGGATTCCAGGACTTCATACTTTGAGAGAAATTTCAGCTGCTCAAAAGGAGTCAAGGTTAGCTCCTTCCTTTTGGTCAATTAGTGAGGACATTTGCTCTGGTGTAGACATTTGCTTATATCTCTGGGTATCAGAGTTACCAGGCTGGTGGACATTTCCCCCGGGATGGTGTGCTACTGGACACTGAATTTCAGGGCTCAGCCTTAAAGCAGATTAATGTTTATGCTCTTCAATTGAAATCTAGCAGAACTTAAATTTTCAAGTTAATTCAACCATATCTATACACCTCGGGGGGGGGGGGTCTTACTAGTGGGGATTTTAATTTTAATTGTGGTCTTTCTATAACAGACTGGGGGAGGAAAACAGACAAGACATTTTGTGATACGAATTTTCTAAAGACCACGGTGAGAATGAAGGAAGCTGCGTCACAAAACACGGTTGAAGAAATGGCCTAGACAGTGGATATTAAACACCCATAACGCTCTACTCTAGTCCTGCAATGGAATATTGGCTCTACAACCAAACCTCTACAGAATTTATCCTCTCCAGTCCAATCATAGTATTCCCAATACTGCCAAGTACTATACAGACTTGTCTCTGGAAGCAATAGTTTACATGCTAAAGTACATGAGACAGCATTACGATGTATACAATGCAGGACTCTTGCAGCAAAATGCCATTCATAGTAACATAGTCAGGTCTGCCTGCCTGCCTGCTGTGGGCCTCTTTCTATGCTCTAGTGTCAGATTAATTCTGACTGACCTAACCACTTAAGGATCTTCATGCTTTGAAAATCCCAAGCCAGTTTAGCACACGCAGACCTGTTTTTGATGCAAGCACCATTACAAAATCGGAACTGACGCAAGTTTTGATGCAGCTTGCTCCTTGCATCATTTTTTTTGCTGTTGTTGTTTTGTTACGCAAGTACCATGTGTCGCTCTCTGACCTTTGAAAGTCTGGACCCATTAGTCACAAGGCAGGGTTATTACTGTAGATTAATGCCTATTACCTCAAAAGGTACAGAAAACAAATAACAGTACAGCATCCTTTGTTTTGCTAAGCTTTGCTAAGTACCTGCCATCTTCAGTTTGTGCCATCTGCCCACAGAACAGCAACAAGTTACAATGCCTCACAATGCCCTGACAGTAGTTTCCAGCTTCCTGCTTGTGTGCTAATTCGTAACTGGCTGGGGGGAGGGGGGTTGATAACGCAACTGCATACTGTAATTAACAGTGGAAGTTTTTATTTATTTGTGTGTTTTCAAGCAATCAAATCAAACAAAAATGTAATGTCAGTTGTAAATGACCACCATTCTTGACCAGTACATGTGGGGAGTTTGCTTTAACAATGCCCACTGCAATGGCACGAATTATGCAACCGTTCACAACCGCACCTTCAGCTCTGAGTGAATGCACAATTTTTTTAACCATTCCTCAAGATCCTCTATCAGACGTGTTGGCCGCCCACAGGGTTTTCTTGGCAGAAGGGGCGAGAGAGTGTTGTAGGATTGGGAGTTTTCTTAAGTGCAATGAGGTAGTCCAGCTTGAACTTTCTGACTGTGCTCTCGTTCACTACAACACCTAAATTTGCCAAGTGAAATCAGACAGCTGACATGACTTCATGCTCAGACCCACACTTGCCTAGCTGAAAATGAATTTAGGATGTATAGCTGGCATAAGTGGCTGGGCGACTTCGTTTAGCTGGTGGTGGGGTAGAGGCTGCTAACTCTTTCACAACTGAAGCAGCTACATGCTGTTCTATGCCAGAGCAACCAGCTAAATCATCGCTGTCAAGGGAGTTTGTCTCAAGGGGATATTCTGCCTTCTGCTGCGATGATTTAATCCATTTTAAGAGAGACATGCTGCAGTAGTGAGCCAAAATTTGTCACAGAAAATAACGCAAGTACTAACTAACAGAGTGACTGATTATATAATAGGCCAGGAATGCAGGAAGTGAGTCAGTCAGATACCGGATTGCCAACTCATTTAATTGTTTGCAGCCTAACAGTGCTGATCGCGCATGTAGTAGCACCATATTTCACGGTACCACTGATGCGCTAATTCAATCAGACGTGAATATGCAGTAACGGGAGCATCCACGAAATCTGGCAATTCAATCAGTTCTACAGTATATCCATACAGTATGCCAAGGTAGGTGAAAAAAACAAACATACTTTTGTTAAAGGGTCTGTCTCCTCCCAGACTGACTTTTGCTTCATATCCTAATTTCAATATCCAGCAGGTAGATATGCTGCCTCTAGAAACTTCTGACCACAAAATAGTTCTATTACATTTGGGTGACCGATAGGAAGGTAGGTCTGGGTTTTTGGTGGATGAAATCCATCATCCTTAGAAAATTATGATCTCAAAGCACAACAGATTGAGCTCATTTCAGCTCAAAAATCAGTCTTCAATATGTATGATGACCCCACGGAATGTGGGAGAATACAAAACTGGATGTAAAACAATTATTACAATCCTTTTACTACCAAATACCTAGCTCTAAAGGTGCAACTGCTAAAATTTTATTTGCTGTTCTAGAAATCAAAAAATCACTTCTCAGACCAGATAACAAACATGAAACAGAAAATTTGCCAAGTTCAATAAGTCACTGTTTTTTTTTAGAACAGAAGTACGGTACACAAGGCTCCAAACTGCATATCAACCTACATGACAGCTGTGCTGAGAAAGTTAAAAACAGAATTTTCACAACTTTATAAGATGATACTGGTACGCCAAGATCAGATTCTAAACCTATACAGTAGACAGTGGCACAATATATAAGCAACAAATCCTGGCATATCAGAGAGGGGTAACGGGACTCAGTTAGAAGTTTCTAGACTCCTTGTCATTAGATTAGGACAAACAGAGCTTGACCTCGAAAATAGTGAACCTGATATACAGGAGGCAATTAAACCTCTATCTTCCAACACTGTACCTGGCCCTGACATAAAATATCCAGTGATTTATATAAAAAAGGTGATTTATATAAATAATGGTGACCCATATCATAGTTTCATAGTAATGTGTCAGCAGAAAAGGACCATCCTGGCCCATCCAGTCTGCCCATCTTCCCCCTTCCCTACTTGTCACCAGTGCACAAGGAGCTTATTTTCTGTCCTCTAACCAACCCCATATGTCTATTCCATGCTCTCTTGAATCTCTCCACCGTTTCAACACCTACCACCTCCTCAGGTAATTTGTCTCACATATTTACTGTTTTGTTTAAACAAATCACCGATTCCGGCTCCCTCAGACCTAGTATGAACCAACAGATGCTATGTTTTTTTGTTTTGTTTTTTTTTCATAAAAGGAGACAAGACCAATTTTAAGAATTGGAAGACCCATTAGTCTTAAATTCAGATGCTAAAATCCAGACTAAGAAACTAAAATATGCAAAAGAATTGCACAGGTGGCTCAGTATTTAATAATTTCACCACAGGCCTGCTGTATTCCAGAGAGGAATACGGTATTCAGAACAACTTACTGTATTTTGGCCCAGCAACACTACCGATCTCTACGAAATGCTTGCACTAGGCTCATAAGGCACGCCAAATCTAACTATTTCAAAAATGCTTTAAATAACAGTCCCGGTCACCCAACTCAATTCTGGAAATCCATAAAATCCCTTCTCTCCCCCCGACCCAACCCCCTACCCCCTCACTTAACGTTGCAGGGAAAACTATCTCGGATCCGAGCATGGTAGCCTCTGAATTCAATTCTTACTTCTCCACTGCTGCATCATCCCTTCTCTCCTCCTTTCCGTCTCCCCTTCCCCCACCCTCTACTCCCCTTACTGTACCCTCCTCTGCTTCTTTCTCCCTATGCCCTGTATCATCAGCTCAGGTGCTAAAACTACTGATGTCTCTCAACCCAGACAAAGGTAAATGCCCCTCTGGCCTCGACTCTAAAATGCTCCGGCTCTCCGCACCTTCCATAGCCCACCCGCTTACCCTGCTGTTCAATCTGTCATTTAAACTCGGTACAGTCCCCAAAAATTGGAAACAAGCCACAGTCATTCCACTGCCCAAAGGGGGGGACCTCTCCTCACCTTCCAACTACCGCCCTATATCCCTGCTCCCCATCCTGGCCAAAATTCAAGAACGTCTTGTCCTTTCCCAACTCCACCACTATCTTGAGTCGACAAACTTCTTAACCCCTTACCAGGCCGGTTTCAGGAAAAACCACTCCACCACCACCTCTCTCCTCCGGCTCACAGACGCTATTCTCACTGGTATGGATAAAGCGGATCTAACAGCTGTCATATTTATTGATCTGGCAAAAGCTTTTGACACCGTCTCCCAACCCTTGTTGTTGGCTAAACTTGCTAGAGCTGGGCTGTCGGCAAATGCAAATAACTGGTTACACTCGTACCTGTCAAACAGGTCCCAATCTGTCCACATTGGCTCGGTTTCATCCACCCTACTCCCAGTCACCAGCGGAGTCCCCCAAGGGTCGGTTCTCGGACCCCTACTGTTCTCTATATTTCTCAATGACCTGCCAGCTGCCTGCCCAAGTACGGCCATCCACATGTACGCGGACGACACAGTGTTGTTCGCCTCTGGTCCATCCTCTAGTGCGGTGGCAGCCTGTCTACAAAGGATTTTGACTCCGTCCAACGTTGGCTTACCTCAAACCAACTAGTCCTAAACTCAAAAAACTGTCTCCCTCACCTTGGCTCCGGCCCAAACTCGCACGGCTTACTCGCCACACCAAGTTCTACCGTTGGACAGCTCCCACTGGAGACATGCACCTCCTTCGTTATCTAGGTGTCTGGTTAGATCAACACCTAAACTTCTCTGCACACATTGATGCTATGCACAAAAAACTGAACCCCATGTTGGGTGCCCTCTACCGAAACAAACACTGCATACCCCTGCCAACCAGGCAAGTAATAGTCAAAAAAATGATCCTCCCTATATTTGACTATGGTGATATTATCTATGGTACGGCCCCTCAAACATCCCTAGCAAGGCTAAACCCCCTCCTCAACTCTTTCTGCCGCTTTTCGCTGGATCGCCCTCCCAGCACCCACCACTGTGCCTCTATCAATCTTTGAACATCACCTCATTACAGAAAAGAAGATCACGCCACTGTGCTAGAACCTCGGCAAAGTTCTGGTCAAATTCACTCCCATCCTACCTGTCTGCCTCTTTAGCTGTCTTAACCCCACTGTCCTATGCGCTCCATAACAGCAATGCCAGGCTCCTCCATATCCCACATAGATCCACTCGGTCCGGACAGGCTGCTTTCAGCTACAGGCTTCCCAAACTATGGAATTCCTTGGCAACCGTTATTAGACACTCCTCAAGTACTCCCCAACTAAATGCCCTTCTCAATTGCACTTCTCGTCCACCTGCTCCTGTTACCCCAACTAACTCCCCCTCTCCTGTACCCACCAGCGTATGAATCAAGACTGGTCTCTCCACTGTTTTTGACCTGCAATTGTAAACACTGTATACTGTACAACACTCTGCCTTCCCTCAATCTGATCCGTTCGCATTAGGTATGTTACACACTGCTGTTATATTACTCCAAATGTATGTTGTTTGCTTTCTTCCATTGTTCCTCTGTATGTGTTATTGATTGTATCATGTTCCCAATGTACCCAAAAAACACCCAGGGCACATCTGGAATCGAGCGGTACTCTGCTCAGCATGCCTTCCTGGTAAATCTCTTAAATAAATAAATAAATAAATATAAGGGAAAATGCGGAAAGAGGGATTCGGTGTGAGCTTGAGTGTTATGTGGTCACACTAGACCAGGGACAAGCTTTTGATTCAGTTATACATTGTTATCTATGCGAAGTTTTCAAAGCTTGCAGGCTTCCTGGTGCTTCTATTAATATGGTTAGATTACAGTATCAGTATGCTCTAGATATACCAGTGCTTAACGGCTGGGTGGGGGCCCCATGTCCTCTCAAAAGAGGGGTATGGGGGTTGTCCCCCTCAACCCACATTTTTATGTTTTTAGCCTTGATCAATTTTTACGACTTATTTAAGAGCAACAGAATAGAGCTCTGATCAGTACAATAAATGACTATACACTTACACAGATGACGTGATTTTGCTAGTTAAAGTCCATTTTTCAGGGCACAGGGCAATTACAGAGATTGAACAGCTCACTAGAATAACTGGTATCAACATTATTAAAGAAAAAATTAAGGCACTGGTTTTGCGAGAATCTACTGGGTAAGATTTGGCAGGTATAGTATTACAACCACAAAGGACTAAGTAGAGGTTTTAGGTGTCATGTTTGGTTACAGTGACATTTATTTATTTATTTCAAAAATCTCACCAGAAAAGACATACTGAGCTGCTAACAGCTCATTTCCAGATTCGTCCTGGGGGAAAGGGATATGGAAAGTAAAATACATCAAACATAACAGGAGCATAATCAAAAAAAATGAAGGCGAACTGTACAAAAGATTGTGCATTAGATACAGTTGTTATAATATAGGCAAAGGAATTATTTTTAAATATAGAAACAGTGAATAGGAACGAGAGAAACAGACTACAATGGCACTATAAAGGAGGCACAACACTACAGGCACCGGGCATCAAGGGAGGGGAGAGAAAGAGCAGAGTGAGCAAGGGTGGGTACATGGGGAACAGTCTAAAGTAAAATGACAGAAAGAGTGAAAGAAGGGGTCAAGTCTGGCAAGAGAGAATCTGGGAGCTCCACTATAGACTATGTAACCATTTAAAAGTGGTATCATTTTGAAAGACTCAAACTCTAAATACTGAGTGTCAAAATCCCGAGACTGATTGAACAAAACTGGGAATCCCGACTCTGTAATTGCCCCGGCGGAGTTTGTTATCATAAGTATGGAGGGTGCAAAGCCCCCCAAAACATGGAAAAAACCTCTGCCAAAGGCAATTACCAAGTGTCGGGATTCTGAGTTTGAGGCAATCAGTCTCGGGATTCTCACATGACATTTAGAGTTTTAGTCTTTCATCATATATCCTTAAAAACAGGGAGAACATTTGTATTACAGTTTCTCAGTGGCCAGGTAGCAGGATACATGCTTTGTACTTGTACAATGCACCTAGCTTGGGGTGGAGCTTTTTGGTGTATGGCATCAATATGAACCCAGAATCAAGGGAATGGTTAAGCAAGACCCCAAGGTGCTTAAATGAGGATACATCCTCAATCATAGCACCATCAAGGGTGTGAAGTAAAGGGAGAGAGGTGAGTCTGGCAAGCCTCTGACGGATGCCAAAAGTCATGGAAACTGTTTTTTCAGCACTGAGAGTCAGTTGATTAGACTGGAACCAGCACTGACTATTGTCAAAATCCTGCTGCAGCTGTAAGGTAAGATCATGGGAAGAGGCACCAGATACAAAACGTACTGTATCATCAGAGTATGTATGAATAGACACAGAAGAACAGACAGAGGGAAGATCATTCAAGAATATAGAAAAGAGACAAGGACCCAGGACAGACCCTTGAGGGACACCTGAACAGATAGGGAGTGGTGAAAAAATGGAGCTACTTATGCAGACAGCTTAAGACCTACCATCAAGGTAAGAATGAAACCAACTGACTGCAGAGTCCAAAAGACCCACTGCTTTAAGCTTGTCCAGAGGGAGGGGATGAGACACTGTATCAAAAGAACAAAAATGGCAGATGTGAAAATATGAAGACATGGCCACAAAAAATTGGCTAACTAAATTGGACATGACCGAGCAGAAAACTGACAGGTGGAAAGCTTAGCCTATCACGAAAGGAAAAAATATATATTTAATTAAAATCTTTATTGTCCCCATTTTTAATACATTTCTTATGCTCCCCTTGGCCTTGCAGCATTTTTTCCTTTTTATTATGGGGGAGCAGGTTGAACCCTGTAAAAAGGTGTCATATTTTAAGGCTAAATAATTAATGTATTTCATATTTTTCCCATAGTCAATCTGTATCGTAATTTGCCATAATAAAGGAGTGTTTATTACGGCAAACATGCGCCGGGTTTTCCATCTACTGTGCATGCACTAGCGCCAACCACCTCTCTTCCTCATTGCCAGAAGCCAACCTAATCCACAGAGACCAGACCGCCACTCTGTCTCGGCAAGAAGTACAATTTTATAAAAAAAAGAAAAACAGCAATTATTTAAGCTGCCTCCTAACAACTGAAAAGGAAAAAAACAAAACAAAACAAAAAACATTCTTCCAACAGCTGCATCCGACCGCTGACCCTGCTGAAACCTGGTCGGACCGCAGCTGCACGCATATGTTTTCTCTTTATTTTATATAACTGCTGTGACGAGAAAACAAAGCCCAGCAATTATATAAAATAAAATATGGGGTGGTGTGTAAACTCAAATTTTACACACACCTTCAGTGCTGGATGCTGAGATAAACCCCTTGAGCTTTGCTCCCGGGGTTTATGTGGCATCCAACACCTCGGGTTGTGTAAAATTCTCATTACACACACCACCCCATACTTTATCCTATATTTAACGATTGTGGCGGGGGATGATAAACCCTCTTCTGTTCTTTTACTACATCTTCTTTAAATCTAATGTGACACGTATGATACGGCAGAAATTCTTACCACGGTCACTTCTATTTCACGAATGGTGTGGTATCTTGATATCTTTTTGGGAAAAAGGGAACGTAAACTTTGGCAGACAATATATCCCTCCATCATTTGTTAAAGACCATTTTTAAGACTTACACAATTGCAAATTACAGTGGCACAGACAGAATCCTTAGCTAGGAAACAATTATACTCTAATATTGTCTTAACTATTATTTGGAGGATCCAGTGTTCCAGAGTAGTGTCAGAGTCTCCATAAAGACCATCTTACAGGCCACAACCGACTCACAAAATCTGGCTAAAATGTAGGACACTATATGGTTGTGTCGTTATGAGAGGCTGAATGTTTGAAATACTCAGACACACAAGACAGTGAAAGAAAGATTATGTTCACAGCCACACTGCACTGAGGCTTTTGTAACTATGCGTCTCATTAGTTAATTGAATGTTACTTTATCCTGCATTTCTGGACTGTTTAGCAACACAGTGGAAGGAACCACATTTCTCACAAGTAACCTACAATACTCTGGTCTTGGGGCAGCTGGATAACATTTGCAAGCAGTGGAACAGGACTGTCTATGTAAATTTTGCCTACCTGAAGAGGGCTATCTAGCAAGTGAGATGCCAGTGGACATTACAGCAAAATAAAAATTACAGTAATGGAATTGTTTTATAGGGTGCGGCAGGAACTAAATGTAATCTATCGACATGAATTTTCAAGACCAGACCTGAAATACAAACAGACCACTTCTCTCATTGCAGTTTAGCCTCTGCAAGGCATACTTTTAAATCAAGGATGGAAATGAGAAAGAAAAAGTGTGGCCCATTGGGAACTGGGAATACTAGGGGTCTGAGGTTCAGTTTCCAGTGGGCCACGCTTTTCCTTCCTCATTTCCAAGACCAGACTGCTCATTTCAAAACTTTATTGAAAGGGATACACTGAGTGGGATAAACATGAAGCAGGCCTCCATGTGGCTTTTATGTATCTTACCTGGGGATTGCTGTATGAAATTTGCTGTACTTTTTTTTTCCTGAAATAGGGGTGTTAGAATACTGTTTGTATTCATTTTTGTTGATTTTTTGCTTTTGTTATTTTAATACAAAATTCTCCCATCATCGATAAGTGCCATGGGATCTTTAACTTCCATCTGGACAATGACTAGACATGGGCAGGAGGGATTTTGGTTTTAAGTCTCATTGTAGAGGAGTGACAGAGTCTAGAAAAAGAAACCATCTTAGAAGGTACTGTATATACTTTGGATTATCTCTTTTTTTTTTCAGTTCTTAATGAGTGGGTCCAGTTGGACCATCGGGCAGAAGTCAGGCTACCTCTTGCAATGCCAGTGACTTAGGCTCTGGAGAAATGCCCTCTGGTAAGGAAATGTTTTCCATCCACTTCCTAGGAGACAAGGTAAACGACACAGGAGGGTGCAGGATGGGACTGGGAGGTCACCTGACAAAAATGGTTAATATCAAAAATTGGGGGGAGGGGGTAATCGAGTATAAAATAAAATGAGGGGATCCAGCCACTAGCAAACAAAAAATAAATAAAGAAAAAGCAGTTGGAATCAGAACTCAGTAGCTGAATTCACTACACTCCCCCCAAAAATAGAGGTTATTTGCCTATACCCACAGTTCTGTTACTAGTATTCAGTTCACACTGACACTTACGCAGTTGCTGAATGTAGCTCAAATCACCAGAATGGTCTTCAAGCTTGGCTTCTCCCATTACCGGTAGTAGTATTGTCCTCCAACTCAGTCCCACTTGACATCCGAGCTGCATGATGGAAGCAGGAACTCATGCAAGACTTTCCAGGAGAGTTTGGGCGGGTTGCACTGATATCAACCGAATACTAGCAGCAGAATTAGTTATAGATAAGTTACTTCTATTTCTGACTACCTAGATTCATTTCTCTGTTCACACGTAGGCACTCTTAGTAGTCCTCCAAGAAGAGGGAGCAAGGCGCACATCCCAAATTCAGACAAACAGAGACTGGAGAACTGAAGTCCCAAGCAGCAACACGACTAATCAGCATGTCGATGCTATAGAGGGAAATGAATATATGAACACTAGACCAGCCCTGCAGACCTCCTCAATTAGGATGTACCTCGCAGCAGCAACAGAGGTAGCAGTATGTCTGAATAAGCCTTTAACCCCCTGGCTGACTCCCTACCAGCCAACCTGTAACACAGATCAATGCAGAAGGTTACCCATCGGCCAATCATCTGTTTGACTGCCAGTCTGCCCACTTGCCCAGAGCCACATCAGCTTAAATAAGGAACAGCTGGGGAGCCTCACTGTAAACTCTTTTCATGCGGTCCCTGTAATAAGGGTGTGCCTTGCATATTTCCATAGTATGGAGCAGACACTTAACATGCAAAGCATGCGACTTCAGGAAGAAGATATGGAGGTATAAAACCTGGTTAGGGTGAAACTCAAAAAACATCTTTGGCGGGAACTCTGTGTGGGGGCAAAGGATTACCTTGTCCTTGTAGAAAACCAGATATGGAGACTCCACAGAATGCACCTGGAGCTCATTCACCCATCTGGTCGAGGTGATGGTGACCAAACAAAACTTTCCGTAACAGGTGTGACATTCCACACTTGTCCATGGGCTCATATAGTTTTCCAAACAGCTCTGCATGCACCAGCTGCAGGCCCACGGTGGTGGAGTCTCTCGCACCACAGGTGACACATGATCCAGGCCTTTGAAAGGGCACCTGAACATACCCGATTGCAGAGACAGCAGACAGGTGCACCATGATGAATATATCTCATAATCCTGATTGAGACAAAGGACAAAAGATAGTTGAGGATGCATGCCAGAGTGTTGGTGATCAACCTCCTGTCCTGTACACCAGTGCGAACACCTTGTCCACTTAAAGGAGTAAGAACATAATGTCTTCTGAAAGGCCCAGAGCCTGGAACTCAAACCACTCGGGAACCATGCAGACAGGTGCAAAGACTGCAGGTCCGGATGCCTGAGAGTCCCCCCAACCCCCAATCTCATCAGTAGGTCCAGATGCAGTGGAAGCTGCCAAAGGGGGTTGCTGTTGAAGCCAATGAGATCCTGTACCAGAACTGGCATGGCCAGTCTGAAGCTATCAGGATCAGGTTCACCTGGTCCCTGCATGCCATGAAGAACACCCTGTGGATCGAGAGACAGGGAGGAATGACATACAAAAGGTCTAAGGTCCAGGGCCTGGAGAAGGCATCCCTTAGCCCACCAGCATTCCAGTCTGAGAAGGCAAGCACAAGACAGCCTCAGTTTTCTTTTCTCCAATGAGGCAAACAGGCTCACCAGATGTGTGCCCCACTGGGTGAACAGCTGTGTCACCATATCCTGGTGCAAGGACCACTTATGCGACACCTCTTCCACTCTGCTGAGAGTGTCCGTCAACTAACTAACCCCCCCCCCACCCGCCATATGAACAGCAAGGAGGTCCACCTGCAGGCTGCATACCAGCGAGCAGCTGCTGCATGCCTCCTGACGCAGGGGAAAACCAGCGTCTCCTACCTTGCTTATTCAGACAGAACATGGTGGTCATGTTGTCAGTGTTGCCTTGCAGCACCTGACCTGACTCAGCAGAGCAAACTCCATCATTGCCAAATGCACTGCCTGGAGCTCCAGCAGGCTGATATGCAGGCATGTCTCCCTCAGCAACTAGAACCCACTGGCTCTTTAGTCAGACAGATGAGCACCCCACCTCACCAGGGACGCATCAGTCATCAAAGAGAGTAAGGGCTCAGTTCAGACAAAGGGAATTCCCTCCAGGAGGTTCCATGGGCACAACTGCCACTGAATGGTATTCCACACTGGCTGTATAACCCAAACAAGCTAGTTCAGGAAGTCATGGTATGGGGACCACTGGCCCCACACTTTCCATTAAAGAGGGGGCACATTTGTCAGCAGGCCCAAAGGACCACAGCTGTCATAACCACTATGAACCCCAACAGCGGAAGAAAGTCTCGGACCAGGCATGAGGGGGTGCATTTTGTGCTAGACCCAAGATGGAGACTAGGCTGTGTTAGCCATCAAGAGCTTTATTTTAGCATTTCAGATTCGTTTTGTCTGTTTTATAAGTTCTTTGCGTTTTACCCCTTCTTTCTTTTAAGCTGTGTTATGTGCATCTAACACTACCACTTTTACTCTGCTATATTTTGTTCATTAAGTATCCTTGAGGGAGAAACTGTCTGAAAGCTTTGGATTTTCTTGTGAAAGCATGGATTATTACTGGATTATTTTGTTGGAGTCACCATGTTGGTAGAGTGTTAACCTCACCGCTTTTGGCTTGTTTTCGTCGGTAGGAAGTATTAGGCAGCATTAGAGAGATTTGTGGATGGGAACACATTGAAGGGAAGCCCATGTTGGAGTATCAAACTGGATTTAATTGGGGGCCTGGAAATGTCATCGTTGGGAGTGTTCAAGACCCTGAAATATTGTATTTTTACTGCTATTGGAGCGGATTGGTGTGCGGATCTTTGGATACTGTATGTGGGAACCTATAAGAAGAACAAGGAAGGAGCTTTACCCTGCTGGTATCGTGAGTAGAGCTATTGTGCCTTAAAAATATGGCATAACTCCTTGGCATTGGAATCAGGGTGTTTGGGTGGAGTGTGTGGGGGGGAGTGGACCTCCCCTATGCACCCTGAATTGTTGGTTGGTTGGGTCCCTTGCTCCCCATAACCAAGCGGGAGTTGCCTTTCGAGCACTGGGGAGACGGTGTTTGTTGTTGCTTCTCCTAAATCCCCCATAGGGTGCTTTGTGATTGTTCTTTGGGAGACTGTAGCTGTAGGTTGTGGGGTAGCAGGGGTAATTGTGAGCTGGGTGCATTGGTGGAAGGGAGGGGTCCCTCCTGTAGTGATTATTTTGCACACCCCAGCCCTGATACATGTTCTGATGAGAGGACTAAGCTGAAGACTACAGTATTTGCTTGAATTTTTGCCCTGGTTATCGAAGACTGCCTGTCAATGTACAGACTTGATTATTCTGGCTAAGTGGATTATTCTGTGATTCAGAAGTTGAAGCTGTGGGGGTGACTTTTACACAGTGAACTGGAGTTGTGAGAGGACTCCAGTCTATTACATTTTCTTTCTCCCCTGTGTGACAGACAGAGGAGGACTGTTTTGGGACATTTAATGCTGGAGTTGTGAGAGAACTCCAGCATATCATATCTGGTTTATCTTTATTGTTTTCTACGCACTGTATTATAAAAAGTTTTGAGGAGGTTAAAGCTTCTTTCTTTGAGGTGGGGGTATTACAGGTTTATTGTTAACACAAGATGTGTTGGTCTGTGGCTCTCCCGGTCGTGCACTACTCCCCTGCCGAACTCCAGGACCTCCGGACCTTTTATTCTCCCCCTCTGCCTGCAGAGATTTATAACCAATGTAGGGCTTTAGGTATTGTTTCGGGGCGGGGAGGCCACGGACGTCAGGGTTGAGAGAGCAGAGCAGTCGTATCAGAGTTGTACTGTACAGTCCAGGAGATGCCCTGGGGCAAAATGGTCTCTAAATCGTGGTTTGCGATGTCTGGTTACCATACCCAAGGGCTCCTGTAATGTTGGGCAGACAACTCGGTCAGCCCCGGAGCCCCATCCGACTCAAGTGGCGTTATGCAATCCCAGGTCTATTAGAAACAAGACGGCTATTATTGCTGATCTTGTTGGGACAACTGACCTGGCATGCATCACTGAAACCTGGCTCAATGACAACGCGGGCCCCATTCTGGAAGCGGCAATCTCAGTCGGGTTTTCGGTGATACACCACTTGAGACCGGACCGCAGGGGCGGGGGGGGGTGGCTATTTGTTTTAGATCAGAATTGGGCCTTGCTGGTGTACCAGTAGAAGTGGCCAGATCATTTGAGTCTACCGTAGCAGCAGGTGTGGGCTACAGGATCATTCTCATCTACCATCCACCCGGGGGTGAGAAATTGTTCCTGCAGGAAGTGGCAGACTTCGTCGTCGATGCGGCATTTAAGTCATCCAGGCTGATGGTGCTGGGCGACTTCAATACCTGGGTCGACAGCGAACTCTCGCAGTTTGGTCAAGACTTCCTCCAACTTATGTCTTCATTGGGGTTCACGCAGGTAGTTGCCTCTGCTACTCATAATCAGGGTCACTCACTCGATCTGGTCTTTCTCCTGGGGATCCAGTCCTTTGATTTGGTGGTGGAGCCAGTCATATGGTCCGATCACTACACAGTAAGATTCAGGTTCCAGACCCCCTCTTATAGGCCTGCCCCTGTGGAGATGGTCAGATACCGCCCATTGCGGGGCATTACCCCAGAGGGTCTCTTGGCGGTGTTAGACCTATTGGGAGTTCCGAGGGCAGGAGGGGATCCAGAGAATCTAGTCTTGGCCTATAATAAGGCTATTACTGAGGCTCTGGATGCTATTGCCCCAGTCTGTGTTCGTCCCCTCTCTCTCTCTGCCCTCGGTTCCCTTGGTTTGATGGGACCTTGAGGGAGTTGAGGCGGGTGGGACGAATGTTAGAGAGTTGCTGGCGCAGAACAGCCCTTGAAGCTGACCACCTTAGACTGATGGCTCATTATCAAAGCTATCAATCAGCAACCTCATGTAAGAAGGCACAGTTCCTGTCCGGTGAGATAGCTGCTGCTCAGAACCGACTAGCTCAGCTCTTTTGAATCGTGGACAGGCTGTGCAACCCAGCCTGTCTACAGGTCCGAGGAGCATTTTCACAAGATAAGTGTGATGAGTTTGCTCGCTTCTTTGCAGATAAGGTGGCCGACATCAGGGCTGAAATCTGCTCAGCACCCTCTATGGGAGTTAACAATGGTTGGTGCAAGGTCATTGTCTCTCGGTCTTCCCGGATATCTTTCGACTGACCAGAGATGGGGGACATCATGCGGATTGTCCAGAATTTGTGGCCAGCTTGCTGTAGTTTGGATCCAGGTCCTACCCGCCTATTATTATGGTGTATGGAGACCACTGACCCGATCATTTGGTGCTATTTAGATTCGGAAGAGTTCCCTAGCTCCCTGAAAGAGGCAGTGGTGACACCACTTCTGAAGAAAGCTTCTTTAGACCCAGCATCTGTGCAAACTACAGATCTACCTGTATCTCTAATCTTCCCTTTGTTGGGAAGGCGCTCGAGAAAGTAGTTGAGCTACAACTGAAGAACCATCTTACCATCCATGATGTCTTCGATCCTCTCCAGTCTGGTTTTCGGAAAATACACAGTATCGAGACTGCTCTGGTTCGGGTGCTCAATGATCTCTTGATGGCAAGAGATCAGAAGCGCCGTTCTGTCTTGGTGTTTCTGGATCTCTCTTCGGCATTCGACACTGTGGACCATGGGGTCCTGCTTGAGCATCTGAGGGTCATCTGTGGACAGGATGGTCCAGTTCTTAGATGGTTCCATTCTTTCCTAATTGGCAGGTTATAGAGGGTGGCGTCAGGGAATTTTTTCCTCTGAGCCGGTCTCTATGCCATGCGGGATACCTCAGGGCTCGGTGCTGTCCCCCATGTTGTTCGCAGTGTATCTGCTGCCCCTCTGAGACACTGTAAGACAATACAGGCTGAGTTTTCACTGCTATGCAGATGATACACAGCTCTGTCTTTTGCACCCGACCAGGACAGTGAGATCTCGATGTTTAACAGCTGTCTGGTGGAAATCCATGGCTGGATGAAGGCTAGCTGGTTGAAACTGAATTCCGGGAAGACTGGGGTGTTGTTGGTGGATCCAGGGCACCGGCTAGAGGTCGTTGGTGAGGTTACCATCTGGACTTTGGATCGACGGTGTACAGCTGCCTACCTCCAAACGGGTGTGAAATCTGGGGGTGGTATTTGATGATGGGCTGACACTGCAGGCACAGGTGTCGGCAGTCATCAAGTCTTCCTTTCATCATCTTAGGAACATCGCCAGAATTAAGCATTTTGTTCCATCCAATGATTTGCCCACATTGATCCATACCTTTGTGACCTAGCGCCTTGACTACTGCAACTTCCTATACCTAGGCCTTCCGGGGGTTGATGTCTGCCGCTTGCAGTTGGTGCAGAATGCGGCAGCACGACTACTGACTGGGACTTCTCGTTCCAGTTATATTACACCTGTGCTGCACGATCTGCACTGGCTGGCCTATAAACTGGCGGACCACCTTTAAGGTCGGTCTTTTGACCTACAAAGTCCCACATGGACTAGGACTGGGCTATCTGCAAGAGCTCCTGGTTCCGTACAGCCCTGGCCGACCTCTCCGCTCTACTGACAAGGGGTTGTTAGGAGGTTCCCAGGATGCGGTTGAAGACATCAGGTGCAATGGCTTTTATGTTCATGGTGCCATCCCTGTGGAACTCTCTACCTCGTCAGATTAGAGAGTGTGGGACTGTGGAGAGTTTTAAGACCAATTTAAAGACGTATTTATTTAAAAAGGCATTTAATATCTGAAGTATTGCGAAACTGGAAGTTTTTAATTTAAGTTATAATGTATGTTTTTATGTGATTTTATTGAATTGTTTTAAAATGTCATATGTAAAGTGCTTTGATATTTGAATCACACTATATAAATAAAATTATTATTATTATGACTGCCCAACCTTAAATGATTCAGCAAAGGAGGTAAGCTCCTTCGCCCTGTCCAAAGGTAAGTGAGTCCTGCCTTGGAAAGAGTATAGTTCCTCTCCCAATGAACAGGATGGCATGCCTGGGTACCAGTTCTGACTTGGCCAGACTGATGAGAAGGCCAAGATCCCGAAAGATCCAGATGACCAGATCCCTGGATTGTACCATAACCCCCCTGGTACTGCCCATGATGAGCCAGCTGTCGAGGTACAGGAAGACTTTAGTGCCTCCGCCCAGAGGAAGGCCACCATGACAGATAAAGCACTTGGTTAATACCTTGGGTGCAGATAACAGGCCAAAGGACATGGCCACTGGATGCATCGCCGCTCCCACTTTCTGACCCTGACCACCAGACTTATTTGATTTAGCCAAGCAGTCCCATTGCTGCTGGCATCCACAGCCTCAAGAGGTGGAAGAGGTGGAAGTGGTAAACAAAGTTAAATACTTGGGTCTTATTTTTCAAAATGATTTTACTTGGGCAGAGCAAGTTCTAACAATGGTAAAAAAGACAAATAGCAGGTTATATTTTTAACAGTTTTGAGATGGGCTGGTATGAGTTTATTTGATTTAGTTTATTTATTTATTTATTTGAACATCAGTTTAACAACCTTTGAGCCAGAGGCTCATTTACAAAGATACCGCGTCACAGAGAGGACAAACAGTGCAAGCAACAAACATCTACTACAGTAGTTAGCATGGAGGGCTTACAAAAAATGAGACTGAAGAAGTAGAAAGAGTACAGAAAAGAGCACTTAAGAGTAATGACAGGATATACTATGATTTGCCGAAATGCATAGGCCCGATGCTCCGAATCCCGAACCCCGGGCGCCCGAAGCACGGTTGCCCGACATCAAGTTTACCCCAGCAAGTGATTCGGAGGCTTTGCCCCATGCCCCCCACAGCCCCCATACTTAAGGATTCTCACTCCACTGGGGGTAAAATCCCAATGTCGGGCAACCGTGCTTCGGGCGCCCAGGGTCGGGATACGGGGCATCACCAGATGCATTTCGGCAAACCAAATAGATCCCTAATGGTAGGGTAGGAAATGAGTTAAAGGGAAGCACTGCTTGAATGTGGGCTGCAAAGGTTGGATATTAGAAGGGAAAAAATGGCAAGAGAGATCTTTAGGAGAGTTTGCGATCCAGTTCATAAATTGCATTGCTCGTTTATACCGAAGGATATAATTTACGTAAACGGGACGTGAGAAAGACCATTAGTAAGGACTCATACCTATAGTAAATCTCTGTGTGTTATTTGGATGTGGTTTAGCAAACCTCCTTTCTGAAATTTAATTTTTATGAAATGTTGTGCCTGTGTGTGTGTGTATGTGTGTGTTATATATATATATATATATATATATATATATATATATATATAGATATACACACACACACACACCTACTTTGTGCGTAAAATGTTTTTTTCTTTTGACATTGAATAAGCACAATATATAGTATGGATATATGCTTTTTTATGCAAAAGTGATTATTTTTAAAATTGTATGTGAACTTCAACCTGCACAATTGTGTATGGTTGCAATATTAATATTAATAATAATAATAATAATTCAATCAATCAATCAAAAAGAGATACTCTGGAAGAAGCCCTGCTCGAGTTTAAGTGGCTGCTTAGCCTGCTGGCATGATTCCACAGAATCCAGAGTGATTAAGACTTTTCGATATGGGTGGTCTCCATCCAAAGGCCAAAGAGGTTGGTGCCCTAGAAGGGCAATGTGACCGGGAGTTCCTGCCACTCTTGAGAACCAAGCTTTTCTTAAATCTGCTGCAACAGTTCTTCTATTTCTAAGCCTAATCTATCCTTTACTATCTGTAGTCCATAAGGTTGGCCACCTATGGGCACCCCCTTCCCTTTCTTGACTATGTTATAGCATCCTCTTTAATTCTCCTTTTCCCTCTCAGGTCCTCGTATAGGGAGGTTATTGTGGTGACCTCCACATGTATGTAAAACAGTTTGTGTTTATTGTTGTTGGATTTAGTATGTAGTAGCACTATGTCACAAAATACCTTGATGTATATACATTATGTTTATGAAATCTGTAATGTTGAAAATACCATGGCACTTGGTGTTTTGAAAATGGTAAAATGTACTAGGTGTGTCTATTATAGAAATTAAGCTAGGTTGTGCTATTTAAAATGCATGGAAATTGATGTAAACTGAAAAAGTCTAAATGTCATGGTGATTTGCATATATCCCATGACGCACTGCATTATGGAAGTATGTATGATGATGTATTTCTTTGAAATTTGATTTGTTGCCAATGCCCTTTGGGGTAGACCTTCTTTCAGTGATTCTGCATTGAGATTCTTTGTCTATAGCTTGTTTTTTGTTTCCCTTTTTGGGCCCCCACTACCCAAGCAAATGGGGCCTGCATAGGGGTGGTGGCTACATCTCAACTAGTGAACTGGATCAGAGATCAGTGTCAATAGGTGTTGGCTAAATGCAGAGAAAGGACATTCATAGTCTGTTGCTGCAAACTGATGTACTGAAGAAGAAATATGCCATTGCAGAAGGTTATTTCTTGTATTTTGAATAAACATCACACAGAGATTGTGTGTTGAACCTGAAGTTCAGTGTCTGGTCCATCTGTTATCCCACAAACCCTCCACAGGCAAATCTGCCAATTTATACTGCATCTCCAGCGTTAAGCTAGAGAGTTGGAGCTGGGCCTACCCGGTGCAGAGACACTACTGCTGCCACTGTACTGGTTGAGAAATTGCCCACGTCCAAAGCTGTCTGCAACTTGTACTTCGTGAAAACCAGGGGGTTCCTAAGTGCCCGTGCCGTAAGCTGGCTATCCACTAGGAGCAGAGGAATCATGCCCTCAGTCTTATCAAACAATGTGCCTGAAGTGGGTAAACAGGATGACATAGCTGGCTGGGTGGATCCCTAGGGAGACCACTGCATAGAGTCTGCACCCAAGTTAGTCCTGCTTTTTCGTCTAATTGTCTGACAGCTTATCCATGTTGCCCTGCAATTTCAGCTTTCAGAAAGTCAAATCTGCCATGAGTCCCTCTGCAGATGGGTGCTTTGAAAACTCCCACAGCTTACTAATAGGGAACACATTCTTATGGTCCATGCAACAGGAAGGGGCCTAGCATGATGCTGGGAATCACCACCCAAGGAGAAGAATACTGCTCCAGGAAGTCCATAAAGTGAAAAACTCATGCTTCTGGACTTCCTCAAAGTGCACACTAGGGATGGCGATATGTGCTGCAAGATAAAAGCAAAGAAAGTCAAAGTGCTGAGTAGAAGTCTTGGAACAAAGACCAGCGTTCAAGGGTGTGGATCACATGCTTAGTTGGGGTGATGACCATAGACAAAAGCTTCGATAGCCTGAACTCAGGCCTAGAGTCCTTTAGGGGAGCCCCCTTCCACAGCTGTGAGGAGGGTGGCTCCAAAAGAATAGGCTGCCCCAGTACCATTGGGAACTACCAAGGAGGAAACCGCAGCATGCTCTCTCATAGGCTGTCAGCACAGGCAACCAGGAGGGAGTCGAGGTGGCCAGCAACACTGATCAAGCCCATCACAGGAAAACTGGCCACAGGGTCCAGTGTTGCTACATGAGATCCTAATATCTGCAGCACAGTCAATACCATTAATGCCAGCCGAAGAAGACAATGAACTGGAGGACGACCATTTGAGATATCATCAACCCAAGCAAGAAAAAGACCAAAACTGAGACTTTGACAATCAGTCTTTATGTTGATGGATGTCCAACACTGGTGAAGCAGAGTACACCACCTGCTGGGGCACTTTCATCACTATGGATGGTACCAGAGTCATGATCCGTGCAGTGACCAACGGTGAAGGCTGCACAGTTGTAGTTTTAACTGGGGTCATGGTCTGACCCATCTCCTTGGCTGGAGAAGGACCTAAAAGCACCAGGATCCAGTAGAATGACAAAATCTCCTGCTCCTCCTCCTCCTGGGTCGAGACAGAACAGTTACATAAGAACTGCATACCAGCCCGCGTCCGGTAGGCAGAGATGGCTGCCAGGTGCACCTTAAGGGTCGTCGACTGAAGCCCCAGCTGGGAGAGGGACCACATGTAGTCCAAAATGCTAGCCACTGGACAGGGTGAGGGGTCCAACCCCTTGCCCTGGCACCAAATGGAAAATCTCTTCCATTTGAAGGCATAGCATTTTCTGGTTGATTCCTTACGGGATGCCTCAACAACCATGAGGACCTCGTCAGAGAGACCCCAGAGCCTGGAACTCTAGCCACTCAGGAACCAGGCTGTCAGGTGCAGGGACTGAAGGTCCAGATGGAGTACCTTCCCCTGATTGATGGACAGCAGGTCCGGGTGTGCTGGAAGACTCCTCAGGAGCCTGGAGCAGAGGCTGAGGAGATCTGGGTACCAGAACTGGCATGGCCAGTCTGGGGCTACCAGCATCACCTGTGCCTTGTCCCTCCTGGTCTTGAGGAGCACCTTGTGGATCAAGGGAAGTGGAGGGAAGGCATAGAAGAGGCCTGGGGTCCACGGCCTCGAGAAGGCATCCCCCTGCAGTGAGCCTGCTGAGGGTGGGTGGGCATGAAACAGCCTCAGCTGCACGTTCTCCCTGAAGGCGAACAGGTCCACCTAAGGAGTGCCCCAGTGGGAGAACAGGTCTTGTACTACCTCCTGGTGGAGTGACCACTCATGAGATGCCTCGCCCATCCAACTGAGAGTATCAGCCAGCAGATTCGAGGCTCCTACCACATGAATAGCTAGGAGACCCGCCTCCAGGCTGTGCACGAAGGTCCATGGGCGGAGAGCTTCTTTGCACAGAGGCAAGGAGTGCATCTTGCCCTGTTTGTTGACTTAGTACACGATCGTGGTATTGTCCGTCTGGACCTGTATCACTTAACCCCAAATGAATGGAGTGAAGGCGGTCAGGGCTAGCTGAACCACACAGAGCTCCAGCACGTTGACGTGACATCGGGACTTCTGAGGGGACCAGAGCCCATGGGCTGTGTGCTCTCCCAGATGGGCACCCCAACCCATCAGCGAGGCGTCAGTCATCAGGATGATCGTCAGCTCGAGGCGGACAAACGGGATACCTTCCTGCAGGTGAGCCTGGACAAGCCACCACTGGAGGCTGTCCCACATCCTCTGGGTCATGGTGACCAGCTAGTCAAGGTGACCTGAGCACTGAGACCACTGGCTGGCCAGTTCCCACTGAAGGGAAAGCATATGCCAGTGGGCCCATCGGACCATGCTGGTGCAGGTCGCCATGTAGCCCAGAAGGTGCAGGAAGTCCCGGGCAGGGCACGATTGCCCAACCAGAAATGACTGGGCAAAGAGGAGAGAACCTCTACCCTGTCCGCCGGAAGCCGAGCTCTGGCCCGACAAGAGTCAAGCTCTGCCCTGATGAACTGAATCACCTGCGAGGGCACGAGTTCTGACTTGGCCTCAAGTCCAAAGCAAGCCTGGAGGGCCAGATCCCTGGACCGCTCCACCTCCTGCCTGGAGGGACCTGCTATGAGCCAGTCGTCTAGGTAGGGATAGAGCCGGACCCTTCAGTGCCTCAGGAAAGCTGCCACCACTGCCACGCATTTGGCGAAGACCCTGGGGTCCGAGGACAGGCCAAAGGGCATGACCTGGAACTCGTAGAGGGTTCCCTCAGCTTGGAAGCAGAAGAACCGTCAGTTGGATGGACGGATCGGGACATGAAAGAATGTGTCCTGAAGATCAAGGGAGCAAAACCACATGCCATGCTCCAGGGATGGTATGATCTGAGCCAGAGTTACCATCTGGAAGGTGTGATACCTGAGGCAGCTATTCAGGTCGTGCAGATTGAGAATGGGGCACCAGCCTCCCGTCCGTTTTGGTACCAGGAAATACCTGGAACCAAACCCTGGTTCTGAAGGAGGTTCCGCAATTCTGCACACAACCTCCTTGCGGAGAAGCTGAGTGATGTCATCTCGGAGAGCCGACTGAGTGACAGCGGACACCAGATCCTCCCGTGGGGCACGGGCTCGGCTTGGGAGAACCTGTTCAAATTCCAGAGGCTGGCCCTGGCCGACCACCTTCAGTACCCATCGGTCTGTGTTGATAGCGGACCAGGAGGAAAGGAAGTGGTGGAGCCGGCCCCCCATGGGAGGTCCTAGGGGAGGTGTGATGGGGCTGAGGGTGGCACCCCTCAACCCATCACTTAGCAAGCTTACAGGAGGAGGATCCGGCTGAGGGGCTGCCGGGTCCCTTCTCTCCAGGCTGACTGATGAGGCCACTGACTTGGCCCGTGGTCGCCAGGTTTGAGCCTGCTGGCCCTGCTGCTGGACTGGTCTGGCCACAAGAGTGGAAGAGCGAAAGGGCTAACGCTTCTGGTGCTTGAAGCCCTTGTCCATCTGGGCAGTTGTCATAGAGTCCAGGGTGGCACTGGACTTCTCAATACATTGGAGATGACCCTCCACTCAGGGCCCGAATAGGTAGGTGCCCAAAAAAGGAACATCTGCCAGCTTGTGTTGCATATCAGCCATGAAGGTCGAGATCCTCAACCAAGCCCTGTGGCGCATGACTACTGTGGCTGATACCGAGCGGGCACAAGAATCACCAATATCCAGAGCAGTCTGGAGTTGTTGTTTCGCCACTGCCATTCCCTGCTTCCGGACCTGCTTGACCGTGGTCTGAAGGTCCACTGGAAGATGAGGAATGACCTCATCCAAGGAGCCCAAAAAAAGCATGGAAAAAATGTGCCATCAGCATGGTTGCGCTAGCCTGACGAAGGCCAAGTGAGGAAGCAGCGTAGACCTTCTTCGCCAAATGATCCAATTTCTTGTACTTTTTGTCCGGCGATCTATCCACGTCACCCGTATTGCCCGAGCACTTAAAGATGGAGTCAGCCACCAGAACCTCAGCTGAGGGATGTTCCGAAAAACCCCGGAAGGGAATCGGTTGGGACCGCGTATTTGCGTGCCATCCAGGCCAAGTGTACAGGGCAAGATGCAGGACGCTGCCACAGATCAAGAGCCGGGCCAACAATGGCCTCGGCCACAGGGTAGGCCTCCGTAGGAGAATCCCCTTTGTCCAGAATCTCTGTTAGGGGATACCTGGCCCATTTCTGGACCGGTTTGAGCTCCATCCCGTGGACTCGAAAATGAGATGAAGAATGCCCATGAACGAAGGGGATCTCTCGTCTATGGAAAGGCCCCCCCAAGGACTCCACGTCGATGGGACATGAGTACAATAAGGAGTCTTCGGACTTTGAGGAGTCCGCGAAAATTGGGCATCCACCTGAGTCACCCTCAAGTCGCCTTTAACAACTGGAAGTGAGGGTGACCAACAGCCGATGGGGCTAACCTTTTGCCGACCGAGAATCCTTGGTCGGGGCCCCAGACTTCAGCTGTTCGGAAGGCAGCTCCACCACAATCGGCAGAGAGAAACCTGCTTCGGCCAAGCTGACTGAGCCTGAGCCAGCACCTCCGCAGAGGTGAGGTGGCGGTAGCCGACGTCAGACGTTCGGGCGACAACCACTTGATAGCCGGGGTAGAAACCGGGGTTGGCTTCATACCAGTCAAGACCAGCTGCTGCCACATCAAATCTTCATAGCACCAATGCAATCTGCACCACAGCCTTGCCTCATCCGAGGAGGATGAAGAAGAGTAGTGGCGCCGCTGTTTACCATAATGTCGGGAGCGAGATCGCCAGTGATAGCAAGATCTGTCCGACCCGGCAGAGGAGGATCGAGACCTCAACCTCGACTGTCAAGCGGAGCCAATGGGGGCGTCATAAGGGCGCGGGATCCCACGGCTCCTCCGGGTCAGGGTCCTGAGCGCGGGTTTGACCCAGCGGGCTGAGCCAACCTGTCCGAAGACACTGGAAGCACCGGAGTTCGAAAAAAAGAATTGTCAGCCTCATCAGGCGACAAACTTTCAGTTGGTTCGAGAAAAATCTCGGCCACATCAACAGGCGTCTCAGCCAACTGGTCTGACGGGGACTCCGTGAAACCAGCGGCCTCGGCCGCAATTTCACCCGAAGTCAAAACCGGAGTCTCCTGAGAGGGGGACTGCTCCCGATCCCAAGAGCATCGACATTGAGTCTTTTCTTTCAACTCCTTCTTGTGAGAGCTTGAAACATGCAACCCAGAAGTTCCCTCTCCCTTAGTCGAGAGAGATTGGCACAGCTCTGAAGGAAGCCAAATAAGTGGAGCCCAGTTGGAGCAGAATGAAGGCTGAAGTGAAACTAGCCATGGCCTGAGCCGCCTCCTCCTCAAAGGCCTTGAGCTTTTCAAGCTGCTTAGTGGACCCCGCAGCTGTGGAGACCACCCAACAGGCATCCTTGAATTTAACTGGTGGGAAACACTTTTCCGGTTGCCCCAGCTGAAGTCGGGCAGCGCAGTCTTCCAGAACCGACAGGTAAAAGGAATGACAGAAATCGCAAGCCTGCGGATCGTGGTCATGTCCCAAACAGTACACGTACGTGGAGTGAGGGTCTGTGCGTGACATCTTCTGTCCACAGGGGCACCGGCAAACCCAGGAACAGCTTTCTCTTCCATCGCGGAAGTGAGAGAACAAGAAGCAGACAAAAGTCGAACGAGTTTTAAGGTAAGTTTTGGAAGCAAATCCGAAGACTCGAGAGCCAGGGCCTACCACATGCGGAAGCGCTAAGGAGGGAACCTGAACCTTCCAGCAGAAAGGAAGATCTGGCATCATGGGGCGGAGCCTAGAGTTATACTACCCAGGTGGGTGGGAGGAGCCAGCTTGAAGACATTCCGGCAACCCTTAAAGGGAAAGGCGATCTGCCAGAAAGTGTGGCTAGAACAATATATTCTCATCCCTAGAACTGGGGGTTCCACAGTCAATTGTTGCAGGAATGGAAACCAGATCAGAGGAAGCCAGAAGGGTGAAACCAGAATTAAGGTGGCCACCTGCTGGCCCGGTGACACTGAGGGCTGAGGTGCTGGATGATACACCTCGCGCCACGCCAGCGACCCGAGTTCGGGAGCAAGCTCTGGCGCTAGCAGGGGAGGGATCGGACTGAGTGCCCACTGGGTTATAGGAGGGCACTTGGACGTCCAGAGCTCCGGCGACCCCTGGTGGAGACCGGGGGATGCCGCAGTAGCTCGGGGCAGCAGGTTACAGCGTGCCCGACACTGGCAGGGTTAGCGTGAGCTAAGCGTCGGGGAGTGCGCATGCAAGGGAGGCGGGGAAACAGGACAGAAAACAGAAAACCCGGCTCGCAGGGTTAGGCGCGCACATCTCCACCATGCCCAGCACCGGATCTGACTGGGCCAAGCCTCATCACTCCTCCACCCAGACCCCTCCCGTCTGTCAGGGTCTGTATTCATAAGGAGCACAAGTAAGTGGTCAGGCTACCCTCCCCGGGCGGGTTAAACACAGGGTACTGGCAGTGGGGGGGGGTGGAGACAGACGGGCACTAGACCACAGTGGATTTCAGGTGGGAAGGCAGAAAGGAGAGGATGCCTGAGAGAGTTCCCCCGAGCTGTGTCAAGAGGGAAAAAGAGTTGTTAAAAAAAAAAAAAGGGTGGTCACCTCCCATCTGGAGCATGAGGAGGGCTCTCTGGATCACAAGAAAGGGAGGAAAGGAGTAGAGGAACTTCCCTTTCCAAGACAGGGACAACATGTTTCACTAGAAAACTCCAGTCCCTGGATTTAGTGAGAAAAAATACGGCAGTTTGTGTTGAGTGGGAACGCAAAAATGTCCAACTCTGGATGACCCCACCTGTCAAAAAGGTGTTCTATGGCCAATGTCAGCAGCTCCCACTCATGAACCTAGGAGTGTGACCGGCTGACACTGTCCGCCAAGATGTTTTGGATGCCTGGAACATGGACAGCCGACAATTCTATTTATTTATTTATTTAAGAGATTAACCAGGCAGGCATACTAAGCGGGGACCGCTCGTTTCCAGATGCGACCTGGGGAGTTACAGAGAAAATACAGCAGGACAAGTACATACAGGGATACAAACAAGTCCAAAATAGTTACAAAGCTGGACTCACATTTGATTCATCAGCTGTTACAAGGTTTAGTCCTAAGACCACAGAATATAGACAGGCAGAAGACATGCAGGTACACAATCATTTTGCTGAGAGTTTATACTGGCATGGTACATTTAGATGCCCCTTGGTTGAAGGTCTGGGTTGCTGGTAGCAGTTGCGTATGTCAGAGAAATGGTCATGGAGGAGTGGTTTAAGGAGCCTTGCAGCGGAGGTGAGCCTGATACCAGCAGGAAGATCATTCCGGAGTTTGGCAAGCGATGTTTGAAGGCAGATTGGCCCTTCGATGTGTGCATGAATGGGACTTGGAGGAGCCTAGAGTCGCAGCATCTGAGAGAGTAGGCCGGGGAAGGTTGTGCCGATAAGGCGGAGCTGAGGTGGGGGGGAGGGAATTTGCCCAGAATTTAGCTATGACATTTGCGCAGTGTATCTGTCATCGAGACTCGAGCGAGTGTAGTGCTAGGGAGCTGTATATGTCACAGTGATGGGTCGTGGGGGGGCATTCCAGGATGAAGCGACAGAAGGAGTGAAAAAGGGTGTCCAGGCTGGCCAAGGTGGATGAGGGTGCTGAGCCGTAAACCACGTTGCTGTAGTCAAAGATAGGGAGAATCATTTTATGCATTATTTCCCTCCGGACCATGGTGGGCAAGCACCCTTTATTACGATGAAGTGCACCCAGTTTGGAGTGCAGGTTTTTGTGCAGTGAGTCAATATGGGCAGAGAAATCAAGGTTTTGATCAAGCCATACTCCCAGGTATCTAAGGGAGGTGCAAGACTCCAAGGGGGACCCGTCTAGGGTATGGAAGGCGGGGGAGCAGCTAGGCGGGAGAGTCGAGGTTGCATGCCAAAGGTTAGGGAGATGGTTTTATTTGAATTTAGCACTAGTTGATTGGACCTGAGCCATTTTTGAATGGTATCAAAGTCCTGTTGGAGGGCAGCAGACACGTCCCCAGTGGAGGGGCCAGAGGCATACAATACGGTGTCATCTGCATACATTTGTATGGCTGAGTTTGAGCAGGTCAGTTGGAGGTCGTTTAAGAATACGGAAAATAGTAAGGGGCCCAGGACAGAGCCTTGGGGGACCCCCATGGTGACTGAGAGTGGGGAGGATACTTGTGTGCCAATTTTTACTGACTGTTGTCTGCCAGAGAGGTAGGCCTGGAACCAACTAGTGGCAAGGCTGGAGAGGCCTGCGTCATTTAGTTTTGCAAGTAGCTTTGGGTGGGAGACGGTGTCGAAGGCCTTGGCCAGATCTATGAAAATAGCAGAGGTGATATGCCCCTTATCCATCCCTGAGGAGATGTCATTTGAGAGTCTTAAGAGCGCGATGATGGTGGAGTGAGATTTACAAAACCCTGACTGATAAGGGGTGAAGAAGTAGGTAGAGTCGAGAAATTGAGTGAGTTGGGTAAGGGCTAGGTGTTCCTGAAGTTTGGCCAGAATTGGGAGAAGGGAGATGGGGTGATAATTTCCAGGTGCAGATGGATCACCTCCCTTCGGTAGAGGGATAACAACCGCCTGCTTCCAAGTGGCTGGAATTTGAGCCATGGAAAATGACAGGTTTAGGAGGTCGGCTAGAGGGGCGGCAATGGCAGGGGCTGATAGGTGGAGAAGTTTGGCGTCCAGTCCTAATGGGCATTTTCCTTTGTTGGGGTCTAGAGAACGTAGAGCTTGGAGTACTTCTGCCATGGAGACTGGGCGGAATGAGAAAGTGGAGAGGGGGGGGTAGTGCTGGGGTTGAAAGGAGGAGCTGGGTGTGGGTGAGGTGATCGGGTGGTTTGTGAGAAGAGACGAAGCACAGCTAGTAAAGAATGTGCTGAAAGTGGAGGCAGCTTCGCTAGGGTCTGAGACAGTGTTGCCGAGGATGGATAGGGTTGGGGTAGGCGGCTGGGCTGGGGGAGTAAGAAGGGTTTTGATGGTTTTCCAGAAGTTAGATGGGTGGCTAAGGTAGGAGAAGAGAGAGCCGACTTGAAATAGTTGTTTTTTGCCTGCCATATAAATTTGGTGCAGGAGTTGCAGAGGGTGCGATATCGCTGCAGGGATTCTAGGGAGCAGGCTTGTTTGTGTTTTTTCTAAGCCTGGTCCCTAGCTCTGCAGCTGCCTATAAAGTTGGCGGTGACCCAGGGGAGATGGGAGCCCTTGACCCTATTGCATTTTAGGGGAATGTAACAGTCCCATACAGGAAGCAAGTTGTCTCTGAACATGTCGAAAGCGTAGTCAATAGTGGGTGCCATCCGAATGAATGACCAGTCGACGTGGGCGAGGTCATTTAGAAGGGAAGGTAGACAGAGGAATTTATAAGCTCTCGTGAGGAGTGCCCGGGGGGGGGGAGGGTTTGCAGGTCTGTGCACTTTCCTGACCATATAAACCACATGGTGATCGCTCAGGGAGTCAGGGAGGAGACCGGCTTTAATTATCCTGTGAGGGTGGGTTGTGAGGGCCCAGTTCAGGAGGGAGTGGTTTTGCATTTTTTGAGTTTAGTCGGGTGGGTTGATCGATTTGTTGGGAGAGGTTTAGGGAGTGAACTTTGCTCCGTAGTTTAGAGCAGTCTTTTGCTAGCCAATTGTAGTTGAAATCCCGAGGATGTAGAGCTCGCCAGCTACAGCAGCAGACTTTAAAGTGGCTAGGTGGTCTAGGACGCTGGGCGCAGGGGTAGCAGGGGCGCAGTAAGTCCCTGCCATGTACACTGGGGAGGAATGCAGTACAGCAAGCTTAATAAGCAAAGATTCTATCTGGGGGTGTGGGTCCAGGGATCTGGACGGGTGAACTGGAGCCTGGTGGATATATACATGGCGATGCCACCTCCTTTCTTCTTGCCCTGTCTATCTTGCTTGATTACTGTGTAGCCAGGGATGGCTATTTCTGAATTAGCATGGTGTGGTTTCAGCCACGTCTCAGATATAATGCAGATGTCTGGGCGGAAGGTTAGGGCAGTGAGTTGCAACTTGGGTACTTTGTTCAGGAGGCTGCAGATGTTTAGGTGAAGTAATCTGAGGCTCTTGGGGAAGGTTGGGGGGCTAGAGTGGGGCATTGTACCTGGGTTGGTTTCAACATCCCCAGCCAAGAGGAGAAGCAGGGTGATGTAGTGCATGGAGGCGTTCCATGCGTATCTGGACTTAACCTTGGAGTGGGTTGTTACAGAGCCCAGTACCAGAGTCTTATCGCCTCTCTGCACAGGGGTTAAGAATGAGTCCCCCCTTGCTTGTTGATGTAATAAACTACACTGAGGTTGTCCAACAGCACCAGCAGGGGACCCAGGAACAGATGGTTCTGGAAGGCATACAGAACTGCCCTCATTTCTTAAATGTTTATGTGGAAGCGAGCCTCCATTAGGTACCAAGGTGCGCTCCCCACCCAGACTCGAAGCATCTTGGTGAGAATCTGCTGAGGAGAAGGTATGAGGAAGGGTACCCCTCTCAAAAGATTGTGGGGGACCATCCACCACTGAAGCACTTTGCGGAAAGGACAGGAGACAATAACCCGCTCTGCTAGACTGTAGGAACATTGATCCCACTGGACTCTGAGAGTCCACTGGGGAATCTGCATGTGTACCTTGGCCAAGGGTACAGTGACAACGGCCACGATCATCGAGCCCAACACATGCAGGAATATCCTGGCTGTAACATACCAACTTTGGGCAACCAACTGGGCCTGAGCTATTAGGCATGCCGCCCTGTCTTGTGGGAGGAAAGCCTTGCCCTGGACTGAGTCCAGAAATGCCACTATGTACTGAAGCCATTGACACAGAGTCATGACAGACTTGAGCAGATTGACTGTAATCCCCAAGGTCTGGAACAGTTGTCTGGTGCATTCTAGAGTCAGTAACAGAAGATCCTCAGACTGGGCTTTCAGCAAATGGTCATCCAGATAAGGGGAAAACATACAGGCCTTTGTACCTGAGAGCCGCTGCCACTGTTGCTAAGCTCTTGGCTAAGATCTGTGGTGCAGAGAATAAGCCAAAGAGCAGTACCCAGAACTGGTAGTGTTCCCCCTGGAACAGGAACCTCAGGTACCGCTTGTCTGGGGAACAAACCTTGATATACAGATATGCATCCTGCATGTCCAGGGAACATAACCAGTCTCCCTGCTTGAGAAGAGGCAGCAGGCTCTGCAGGGTGACAATCCGGATCTTATACTGGATGTAGCAGTTCAATTCCTTGAGGTCTAGAATGGGCCTCTGGTCTCCTGTTCGCGTGGAGATAAAAATGAACCAGGAGTAGAACCCCTTGTTCCTTTGCTGCTGGGGTATTATTTCTATCACCTGCTCGTGCAGCAGGGAGAGCACCTCCTCCCAGGGCACCAAAATGTGGTCTGGAAGAAATGTGGAAGGAGCAAGTGGAAAATCCGGAAGCTGTTCTAGAACTTCTAGAGCATGGCCCTGCTCTATAAGCTGCAGGACCCAAGCATCTGTGGCAAGAGCCATCCATTGGTCTAAATGGAGGGAGAAACAACCCCTTACCATTACCTCCTGGCTTGGGACAGGAGGAGGGAGGTTGGTCAAGGAATTATACTAAGGAAGAAGCAGAGGCTAGGGCCACACCACCACCTCTGGGACTTTTGGCAGAGGCACCAGCGGTGGAGGAAGGGGCAGGCAAGGCGGATCCTGCCCTGCACTTGTTCTGGGGTCTGACTCCTGACCCGGCCTTATGGGAGATCTTATGAAAGGAAGGTCTCAGTCTGCTCCTGGGTTGGGTATGATGGAGGGAATCCTGCACATCTGGGCCAAGGGGCTTAAAGCCTCCGAAGGGGGCATTTAAAATTTTCTACTGGACATTAGCGGCAAACTCCGAGACCATTAGCCATGAGTGCCTCCTAAAGCAGATGCCAATTAGTAGCAGCTCTGGCTGTGGCATCAGACATATCATAAATGGCCCTCAGAAGATGCTTACTGACATCAGCCACAGCCTGGAGAATCTTGAGTAGCTCCTGCCTCTGGGTACCCTCAGCTAGGGCCTGTGCTGCAGCTCTGTCCTTCTTCCAGAGGCTGTTCTGGTACTTGATCATGTGAGACAGGTAACTGGCAATTCTGAGACCTGAAGTGGCTGAAGTTAAGGTCTTCTGGCCCAAAAGGTCAATCCTCCTAGATTCCCTGTTACGGGGAGGGAAATAAGGTGCTTGGGCACAACTGACCTATCATGGACCACCTTGATCACAACTGAGTCAGTTTCTGGTTGTGAGGCATTGAAGGTCTTCCCCAAGGGAGCCTGATAAAGTTTATCAGCCTACCTAGCCATGGCAGGGACCATGTTAGGCCTCTGCCAGGCCACATTGGCAGCATCTTTCAGTGCTGGTGGCAATGGAGGGATGACCGTTGGTGGAAACTCAGGAATCTCTAGGAAATCTACCAGGTTCCTCCTGGTGATGTCCTCCTCCTCAGTTTGGAATATGGGGTGGCTTGGAGTTGCTTCATAAGAGAGGAGGAGGGATCCTCAGGAGGGGATCTCAGAGAATGTTTCATAAAGTCCTAGTAACAGTAAATCTTCGAGAGGAGCTCTTGCAGCAGGTTACACCATAAGGACTGAAGCCGGCAGGCACCAGCACCCCATGGACAACTTCTAGTTAGCAGTATATAGCGGGGGACCACCCCCTGATGTTGGCCCACCTCGACATCTGTCTATGGTATAAAAGGGGCGTTCCCCTAGCACCACCTCAGTTCTCCCGCTGGAGACCCCAGCAAGTACAGTGAATGGAAAAACGAGGTGTTCCTCTGAAACTGAAGAAACTTAAACAGTGATGGAGAAGCAGACACCAGGGGGATGGAGGGAAGGAGAGCAGCACCTGCTGCAAGAGCTCCTCTCGAAGATCTACTGTTACGGTAAGTTCTTACCTAACTGTACTATCTCACTTCAAGAGTGCTCTTGTAGCAGGCTATACCATAAGGACGGAGTCCCAAGCAGTGAAAAGACTGCCCCCGGTCAGCTGGGAGGAGGTAGATGTCAGCAGAAGGCTCTCAAGAGAGCAGGTCCTGCAGGGCTGCCAGTCCAAAACTTGCCCTGTGCCTAGAAGCAATGTCCAGTCTGTAATGACGGATGAAAGTGTGGACAGAATTCCAAGTGGCTGCTGCACAGATGTCAGCAATGGACACATTTCTGAAGGATGCAAACGAAGCAGCTACACCCCTGGTAGAATGACCTTTAACCAGACCCGGTAAAGGCTTGTCGTATTTACGGTAGCAATAAACAATGCAATTAACTAACCATTTGGAGAAAGATTGTTTAGAAACTGAAACCCCTTCCTTTCTTGGGCCAAAGAAATAAACAACTGATCATTTTTTTTTTTCTGATGGCTCGGGTGTGTTCCAAATAATTATGAAGCACCCAGTGGACATCCAGAGTATGTAATAAGACCTCCCCTGGATTTGAATACTCTGAGTAATACACAGGAAGGTGGATGTCTTGATTCAGAGTAAACTCAGATACCACCTTAGGAAGAAACTTAGGATTGGTTCTCAAGAACACTCTGTCCTTATGAAAAACTAAATAAGGCTCTTTACACATCAGAGCCTGCAGCTCGGAAATCCTTTGAACAGAAGTAATAGCAACTAAAAATAACACTTTTCACGACAGAAAACGTAGCTCACAGCTTGTGGCACACTCAAAGAGAGGCAACGTAAGCTTTTCTAAAATGAACAACAGATATCAGGGGGAACAAGTCCCTGATGGGAGGTTTTAGATGCAGTATGCCCTGCAAAAAAGTGTGAGAGAGGTCCAGCTGCGAAAGAGTCTTGCCTGTTTAGATGCACGGTAAACAGAGATGGCAGATAAGTGCACCTTGATTAACGAGTAACTCAGGCTTGAGTCCGATAAGGGAAGGAGATACTCTAGAAAGAGATTTTCTTTTAAAGAAAAGGGATCCAGTTGACGAGCAGCGGCCCATATGCAGAACCGCTTCCATTTCATACCATAAGTGGATCTAGTGGAGAGTTTCCTAGCTGCCACTAGGACATCTGCCACCCAGGGAGAAACCCCAAATTAGGCAACTGCTTAGTCGGCAGGAACCATGCATGAAGGTGCAGAAACCCGAGGTCCAGATGGACCAGGGTGCCCTGTCTAGCAGATCGAGAGCACAGAGGCAGGGGAATCAGGAGTTCCACTGCAAGTTGCTGGAGAAGAGGAAACCACAACTGGTGTGGCGAGTAAGGGGCTATCAGGATCATCTCTGACCCTTTGGATTGCAACTTGAGCAGAACCTTCTGCAGCAATGGAAAGGGAGGGAATGCATACAGAAACCTCTGTGTCCAAGAGAGGGACAACGTATCTCATCAGAACGCACCAGGCCCTGGATCTAGCGAGCAGAAACTGGGCAGTTGGATGGGGATGTGAAGAAGTCCAGTTTGGGATGGCCCACCTGTCGAAGAGATTTTCCACCACCGAGGGAAGAAGTTCCCATTTGTAAGCCTTTGACAGGGAATGGCTTAGACTGCCAGCCAAGGTGTTTTGAATGCCTGGAATATGCACAGCAGTCAAGTTCAGGTGATGCCCTATGGCTCAATTACAAACTCTCATCGCTTCTCTGCAGAGAAGGTAAGAATGCATTCCCTCCTTGTCTGGATTAAAAGGGGACCTGGAAGTAGGTTCGTCTGGAAGGCTTGAAGAGCATAAAGGCGCGCATCTCCAAAACGTAGATGTGGAGGTGTAGCTTCAATGGGGACCGGGTTCCCTGAGTCTGACAATCTGCCAGATAGGCACCCCAGCCCTGGCCCAACACGTCCATGGTCAGGATCTTTCGAGGTGACTCCTACCAGAAGTGGACCCCCTTGAAGAGGTTGGAACAGTCCAGCCACCACTTCATGGTTTGTCACACCGAGTTGGATACGATTGAAGGCCGTTCTTCTGGAAATCATATTCCTGCCAACATCTTAGTTGATGATTCTATAGTCTCTGACAGACCTTCTGTTCTTGACCCTTTTAATAACCATTTTCCCTCTGCTGATCTAGCCTTTGACTCTTCCCCCGCTTGCTCTCTCTGTCAACAACTTGCTGAGGATACTCAAGATAAACCTATCTGCAGCACATCTTTCTCATTCCAGCCCACAACCCTGAAAGAAGTTGAAGATCTCTTCTTTCATTTAGACTCAAAAAAAAAAAGTGCTGGAGCCGACCTGATGGATACCTACTTCTTAAAGGTCGGATATCATGTCCTAGCAGTTCCAATTACACATCTCTTTACTCTATCTTTGTCTCAGGACAAACGTCCGCCCATTTGGAAGTCTGCCCTAGTGGTCCTGTTGTTTAAATCAGGTGATCCTAGGGATCTTAATAATTACAGGCCAATCTCATTACTTCTAACACTGTCTAAGGTGTTAGAGAAAATAGTGAGCGTCCAGCTACAAAACTACCTCGAATCAGAAAACCTGTTTAATCACCTACAGTCCAGCTTCAGAGCACAGCATAGCACAATATCCGCTCTTGCTAAAGTGAACAATGACTGGCAAATAGAGTTGGATAATAGGAATTTCATCTACGTGGTGTTCTTGGACCTAAGTAAGGCATTCGACACCATGGACCACAACCTGCTTCTTTCATCCCTCCTGAGCATGGGCCTAGATGCCCTTTCCTTAAAGTGGTTCACAAACTACCTCTCTGGCTGATTTCAGCAAGTAAAGGTTGAAGGAGAAGTCTCTCCTCTAAAACCTCTGACGAGGGGCGTACCTCAAGGTTCTATTCTGGGACCTTTGCTTTTTGCTATCTATATCAATAAAATCGACGCCACCATCAATGAAGCTAAAATACATTTATTTGCAGACGACACAGTAATCTATGTCAGCAACCCTTCCCCTGATGCTGCACAGAAAACCCTTCAAAGTTAATTCAACCTGTTGCAGCTACAGTTACTAAACCAGAAGTTACTTCTTAATGCCAAAAAACTAAAGCATTGCTCCTCTCACCTCTTGCTCATGCTTCTAATCCTGCCTCTGATGGAACACTTCCACTTATCACCACCATCCTTGGGGAGCAGTTGGGCTACGTAACAAACTTCAGATACTTGGGAGTTTGGTTAGACAACAAACTCTCATTCACTGGTCATACTGATGAGTTGTTAAAGAAACTTAGGCAGAGACTTGGTCTCTTCTTTAGGATAAACAACCTACTTACTAAAGATGCCAAGTCAAAGTTGGTCCAAACCACCTCTTTTTCTTTACTTGACTATGCAGATTTCTTGTATGGCCAGAGTACCGCTGCTGCTCCTGCAAAACTTGACACACTTTATCACCATGCTTTTAAGATTTGTTACACGTTTACCATATTCCACCCATCACTGCTCACTGTACATGGCAGTAAGATGGGCATCTCTTAGCTGCAGACGAAAGAGGAATGCTGCATTCTGGACTTATGAAGCGATTTTAGGAATGCTGCCTCAGTACATCTCCGCCTGCCTCCCGATATGTACTCTCTGCAAGTATGCCTTGAGAAGCGCCTCCTTCATTGCTCTGTATGTATATAAGGCAAAATCGCGTTTCGGCAGAGCAGCCATAAGCTATGTACTACCTTAGATGTGGAATAAATTGCAAAGGGCCCTGAAACTAACCCATCCTATCTCCCTTTCTACCTTCAAATCCCTTTACCTAAGTCATAATGAGCAGCCATGCACCTGCTTCACTTGATGCCGTTATTCCTATAATCCTAGTCAGATGAGTCCTGCCTCCACAGTTATACTGTGCCCGACATTTATATTTTGGGGCTCCCCCTTTGCCTTCCCCTATCCGCTGCCCCTGCTCTTGCCTTTCTATTTACCTGCCATCCTCCTATCATCCCCCATCCCGTCTCTCTCTCCTACTCCCATGGAATCCTTCTTGGCTGAACCTAGATCCCTTGCTACTGCATTGGTTCACATATAAACAATGTGTGTTTCTCCCTTCTTCATTCAACTTCCCTATGTTCCTGCCCCGGATTGTACCCTTACTCTGTTGTTGTTACCTCCTCACAAATACCATTTAGAGTAGCCTTCTAACCCTTACCCCTACCCTGGACCTTTATTTACAGTGTATATTGGGTGCCCGAATCTACTGTTCCCATCGACTGTTATGTCTATTCATATATAATTTCATATATATTTGTATGATGTGTTATCAATTTAGTTCCCTATTTCAGATTCCAACTGTCCTTCATCACTGTATATGCCTTTGATGTTATATTTTTTATTTATACTGTATTTTATTCCTGCCTGTATATTGTTCATTGTATCTTTCTGATCTGTCTCACCCTGTACACCCCAGGTCCACCTCGAAAATGAGTTATGCTCAACGGTGATCGCCTGGTTAAATAACAATTTTGATTGATACTGACACCAGAAGATCCAAGTCATCTATGCACTGATCCCATTGGACCCGAAGGTTCCACTGGGTTACCCTCTTGTATAGGCGAGCCAGGGGTGCTGTTGCAGTGGCTGCTGCCATACGTCTCAGCAGTCTCAGGACTAATCTGGCTGGGACTTGTCGAGACAACGAGAACAGCTGAGCCCGAGTCTGAAGGCATTCTGCCCTGTCTGGGGGAAGAAAGGCTTTGCCTTGCTCGGTGTCCAAGACTGCCCCTATGTATTGGAGTTGTTGGCTTGGCCAAGGGGAGGATTTGGGGAGGTTGAGTTGAAAGACTGGACGTCGGCCCCCCTGGTGTTGACTGTGTGAAGACAGGTCTAGTCGGCAACTGTGGTGGATTTGGTGACGACGGTTGCAGCATTGTCAGGTTGGCGCTGGTGAGGGCAGCACTGATGGGACAGGCACAAGCTGATGCCCATCTGGTGAAGCAGCCAGTGCCGGCCTGGAAGGAGAAGCCTCTCTAGGGGAGCTGACTCCTGAGCAGGGCAGAAGCGTCACACTCCAGGGGCAGGAAACCGCATGCCCCCGGCGTCACAAGGTGGCTCGGTCCAGATGCTGGAACTGACTTTGCAGATGCCTTGACAGGGAGGGTGATGAGCAAAGACCCACCACCCGAGAAGGACCCAGCCTAGCCTCCTGGCTGATGACCTGTCTGTTGAATGGGCCTGAGCTTCAGGGGCTGAGAGGCTGGGGACGAAGTCCCATGCCCCAAGGAAACACCGCATGAGACTGTTAGGAGAGTATGTGGTCTTACCCCTGGCAGCCCAGAGGGAGAAAGGGCCGATGGAGTGAAAGGGGCCAACTTCCCATGGGAGGAAGACCCATGATTGGTACCCAACTGGCGCAGGGACCTGGAGCGGAAAGCTGACCGAGATTTCTCCCTATCATTCTCCCGGTGTTTGTGCTTTCCCGATGACGACTTCTCCTTGGTTGATAAAGAAGTGGATGCCCCGGATGCCATGGAAGAGTCGGCATTTTTGTGGAGCTCCTTCTCCATTGCTGAAAATTTTTGTTGCAACAGGAAGGCTTGCAGGGTCTTCTGGCAGTGAAGTCGGGTGGGCTGGTTAAAATCTTGGCAATGCTGGCAGGCTTCAGTGGCATGGTCTGGGCCTAGGCAAAGGAGGCATACTAACATACTATTTGCCAGCAGATTAGGCCTTACGGTCTATCAAGTCTGCTCGAACCTTAGATCCTTAGTTGGATGCCGAGGCCCTCCCATCCCTTGTGCTCCAGAAACCCCCATCATCCATCCCCACCCCCCTGGGACAGGCCATCATCTGATATATCCACTTTCTGTGTCTGTCCCACCCTCTCTTGAAGCCCTCCACTGTGGATCTCTGAACCAGCTCACCAGGCAGTGCATTCCAAGGGTCCACCACCCTCTCAGTGAAAACCTCCTCCTCTTCCCCCTCACCCTTCCACCTTCCAACTTCAAACCATGCCCTCTGGTGATACCTCCCTGCTTTAGTCTAAGATCCTCCATGTTTACCCTATTTATTCCTTGAGGTACTTGAGACCTCAATCATGTCCCCCTGTCTCTCCTCTCCTCCAATGATAACAGGCAGAGCTCCTCAAGTCTGTCCTCATATGTCAAATCCTAGCCCTCGTATCATCTTAGTTGCCCTCCTCTGTACCCTCTCCAGGGGCTGTATGTCTCTCTTCAAGTGTGGTCTCCAGTACTGTACACAGTACTCAAGGTGTGGTCTAACCAGTCCATTGTACAGCGGCAGAATCACTTCCTTGCTCCTAAGTGATCCCCTTACAATGCATCCCAACATCCTGTTTGCCTTGCTAGCCGCTCTCCTGCACTGCTCAGAGTTATTCATACATGCATCCACCATGACCCTAGGTCTTTTCCCCTATTGAGGCCTCCAGCGCCTCCCTCCCAAGGGTGTACCTGTGTTTGAGGTTTCCCTGACCAAGATGCAACACCTTGCACTTGGTGATATTGAAATTTAATTTCCATGTGTGAGCCCAGCTTTCCAGGGTGTCCAGGTCCCCTTGCAGGGCCAACCTCCCCTCTTCTCCCTCAACTACTGCTCCCATCTTGGAGTCATCTGTGAAGAGACTCATTTCACACCCTATACCCTCCCTGATGTCCGATATGTATGCATTAAACAGGATTGGACACAGGACCGAGCCCTGTGGTACCCCACTACCAACATTTCTAGTGTTCGAGAGCTCCCCACAGACCACTACTCTCTGGGTGCGTCAAGCTAGCCAGTTTTCAATCCATCTGACCATCAAAGGGCCTACTCCTAACCCCATCAGTTTCTCCACTAGACCATTGTGGGGGACAGAGTCAAACTCCTTGCTGAAGTCAAACATTAATACATCCACAGGCTTTCCCCTGTCCAGTTCTGATGTTACCCATTCGTAGAACTCCACAAGATTGGTTTGACATGATCTACCTGGCACAAACCCATGTTGCCGACTATCCAGACCTCCCACCTCCTCCAAGTACACCCCCAATCGTTCCTTTAGTATACTCTCCATTAATTTTCCCACCACTGAGGTCAAACTGATGGGTCTATAGTTACCTGGTACTTCCCTCAACCCCCCTTTATGGATTGGCACCACATGTGCCTCTCGCCAATCCCTAGGTACCCTCCCTGTCTCAAGTGACCTGTTGAAGAGCTCCGCCAGGAGTGCAGCCAGTATGTCCGCCGATTCCATAGTACTCTGGATGAATGCCATCCGCCAGGAATCTGTCTTTCTTTAGGGCCTTGAGGGCTAACCACACCCTTCCGCAGCGATAGCATCATCCGTCCTCCACCTTACTGGCCTTTTTATCCTTATCCAGATGTGACACCCATGAGGTCCTCTCCTCCCTCTTGCTCCATTTCTGTTGCTCCCCTGATCCCACTCACTGCCCCCTATCCCTTGTGCCTTGCTTTGTAGATATCCATCCCCTCCTAGTGAACACAGAGGCAAAGTACTCAGTTAAATACCTCTGCCTGGTCCCTCGCCTCTTCCACCCACCCTCCTTCTGATCTCAATCTGCTGAGATGGCCTTAGTTTTCTCCACTCCCCAATGTACCGGAAGAACCCTTTTCCCCTCCATGTATCCCTGTGCCAGCCGCTGCTCTTTTACTGGACTTTGCTCCCTCACCATATCGGTGACTTTTCTAGATGCAGATGGTACATTTCCTTATCCCTATCCCTCTTGTTGTTTATATATTTTTGTAGCGCCTTCTTTTCTCTGACTGCTACCTGTACCTCACTGGACCACCAGTATGGTTTATGTGACCTTGCTCCTTACGTTTCAACTTAGCACAGATCCTGACTGCCTCATGAAGTCCCGCTTTATGACCTCCCATCTCCTTCCACACTTGTCATTGATATAATCCCCTTCAAGTGATCCTTGAGAATATTCCCATGCCCACAAAGTCTGCCCCTGAAGTCCACTGCCAGTGTCCTAGATCTCCCCTCCCCCATGCTTATTGAAACCAGACAGTATTGTAGTCGCTCCCAGTCAGGGGGACCTGTACAACCAGGTCCCTTACCAGATCCCCATCTGCCAGAACCATGTCCAGGACATGCCCCTCCCTTATGGGCTCCATCACATGCTGTGTTAAGAACACATCCTGGAAGCCATCCAGCAGCCTCTGCTCCTTGGCCACCTTAGAGACATGGTTCCCCAGTTTGTACCCTGGCATATTAAGATGTCCCCATCAACACTACTGCTTCCCCTTTTGGTCCACACTGGGCAGCGATGTTGTCCAGCAACACATCCTCTAGAACATCACTCATCCCGGAGGCCTATATACTACACCCAGCTTGACCTTATCTCCTGCTGGGGATCGAAGTGACCCATAAGGCCTCCATGTTTCCTCTGCCTCTTCTACCCTAGCAATTTCTATGTCATCTCTAATGAACATAGCCACTCCACCCCTCTGCCCTCCTTTCTATCCTTCCTAAGCATAGTGTACCCCTGCGTTTAGGTCCCAGTCATGGTTTTTGTTGGCCCACGTCTCCATGACTGCCGCCACATCCACCCCGAACAGCATGGCCTGGAACTCTGGCAACTTGTTTCCCAAGCTCCTGGCATTTACTAACACCAACCCCCACCCCTTATCCCTGATCCTCTTTGAATGGCCGTCCTTGTGGGGAAGTTGTTTTACACAAGCGCATTTCATTTGTCACTGCTCAACAGACAAGGAAGGAGAAGAAGACATGCACAGATCACTGTTGATCTGAAGAAAAATTTGAAAATAAAGCACAAGTAACACATAGAAAATGGCGGTTGCCTAAAGAAGAAGGCGTCCATGAAGGTCCGACTTGCATGGGTCAACGGCATGAAACAAACTGAAGTGGTACTGGGGAACCGCCCCTTTTATACCACAGATGGACGTCGGGGGTGGGAAGACGTCAGGGGGTGGTCCACAGCTATATACTGCTAGCTAGAAGTTTTCAGAATCAGTCCTTATGGTGTAATGTGCTGCAAGAGCCCCCTTGAAGTGAGATCCTCCTCCTCCTCCTCTTCACCAGGGAAGCTTAGATCTGGGAGATACTCCTCTTCGACATCAACCTGGTCTGAGACAGGAACTGACTGCAAGGATGCTGACGACACCCAGGAGGTGCAGAGCACTCCCCTCGGATAGGGAATAAGCTGCCTTTTTTTGTCAACTTTTATTTTACTTAAAAAGCTCATACATTATCCTACTGTAAACAGCAAGGTAGGATTCCAAGGTACATTACATATGCATAAAAGCGGTCACTGTTTTAATATTTTTACAGCCCTAAGTGGATTTTTTTTTATCACTAATACTTCATATAAGCACGATAATATATAATTTGTAAAAGAAAACAGAAATAAAGATAAGAGAAAAATAAGTTAATACTTGTTTCACTCTGTTTCATACACAGTTATAAGTTACTTGAGTATCTCCAAACGGCGAAGAGGGTTACCAGGGTGGTGAGAGGGGCCAAGGCTAGGACGGAGCAGAGGCTGGCGCAGGGGATCAGGAGTGGGGGGAAGGGTTCTTTAGGTATATAGGGGGAGAGAAGGAGAGTAAAGGGTCAATTCAGTAGGTTGAGGACGGGGAAGGGTGGGTGGAGGAGGCAGGTGAACAAGCAGAGGTACTCAACGAGTACTTTGCATTGGTCTTCACTAGGGAAGATGTGGAGGAGCCGCAGGAAAGGAGGGTGCAGGGGGCAAAAGGGGCAGGGCCATTAGATATTGAGGTACCTGTTGTTACTCAGAGGACTAGGAGAACTGCTCCGTATGGGGGTGGGCACGCTGGATCGGTTGAGGGGGCAGGAGGCACGGATGTTGAAATCCCTGTCTGCAGACTGTGGGAAGCCCTCAAGTCTCTCAAAAAGGAAAAAGCTCCAGGTCCTGATGGAATCCATCCCAGGGTAGTGTGGGAATTGGCTGATGACCTGGCTGCACCCCTGGTGGCCATTTTTAATGCTTCTCTACAGACAGGGAGGGTGCCCAAGGACTGGAGGGAGGCACACATTGTGCCCATCCACAAAGAAGGTTCGAGGGAAGAGCCACGGAACTACAGGCCTGTCAACCTGACATCAGTGGTGGGCAAGCTGATGGAGGCCATCCTAAAGGAAAGGCTGTGGGGGTTCTTGGAGGAACAGGGATACCTCAATGATCGCCAGCACGGCTTCATCCCAGACAGATCGTGTCAGACTAACCTTGTGGAGTTCCACGACTGGGTGAAGACGGTGGTTGACCAGTGCAGGCTGGTGAATGTCCTTTTTCTGGACTTCAGCAAGGCGTTTGATTCGGTCTCCCACACTGGTCTGCTGGACAAACTGGGAAGGATGGAGGTGGGGGCACAGACGGTCAGGTGGATTGGTAACTGGCTATTTGGGCATTCTTAGTGGGTGGTGGTGGGGGGTTAGTCTAGTCTTCCAGGGGGGTCATAAGTGAGGTCCCACAGGGACGAGTTCTGGGGCTGCTCCTGTTTAACGCTTACATCTCCGATATCAGGGAGGGTATCAGGAGTGAAATGAGCCTCTTTGCAGATGACTCTAATCTGGGGCTGATGGTGGATGGGGAAAAGGGTAAGGTAGCCTTGCAGAGGGACCTGGATACTCTGGAGAGCTGATCATGCCCCTGGAAACTGAAATTCACAGGAAATGCAAGGTGCTTCACCTGGGGCGTAGGAACCCAGGCCAGGTGTACACCCTAGGAGAGGATATACTGCAGGCTTCTAGTGAGGAAAAGGACCTGGGGCTGCTGGTGGATGCCAAAATGAAAAATTCTGAGCAATGTAGGAGGGCCACGGCAAGGGCAAATAGGATGTTGGGTTGCATCCCAAGGGGGGATTACCTCAAGATGCAGGGAGGTGATTCTGCCACTGTACAACTGCCTGGTCAAACCACATCTCGAGTACTGCATGCAGTTTTGGCATCCGCACCTAAAGAAAGATATTCAACTCCTGGAGCGGGTTCAGAGGAGGGTGACCAGGATGATCCAGAGTCTGGGGGATAGGATATATGACGAGAAGCTTGAGGAGTTCAACCTATTCTCACTGGAGGAGAGGAGAGACTGGGGGGATATGATTGAGGTCTTCAGGTATCTGAAAGGGGTGAATGAGGTAACCCTTCATGGGGTCTTTCAGAGGAAGGTAGGACGGGCCACCAGGGGGCACAGTTGGAGGCTGGAGGGCAGGAGACTCAGGGGGAAAGCAGGAGGTGGTATTTCACTGAGAGGGTGGTGGAGCCATGGAAGGCACTGCCTGAGGAGCTGGTGGAGGGGTTCAAGAGAGGCTGGGACAGATATGGGTGAGGGGGTGAAGCTAAAGAATGCTTGTCAAGGGGGACTCTGGTGGGGGAATGGGGAATCATGGGAGGGGTCAAAGGGGGATGGTATTAGTACCGATTCAGGGTACTGACTCCCAAGCAGACTCGATAGACCATGAGGCCTACTCTGCTGGCACTTTAGCATGTTAGTATTATTTAATGTCTATAAGGAGTGCCAGGGAGTATTATCAGGAAGATAGGAACCAGCCCTGAAGTATTGCTTCCTCCATGGGATGCCACGCCCTCTCATATTTCTCAATTTGCCCTCTAACAAAATATTGGGTTCTCTCCAATTTCATACAAGCCATAAGGGATTTTATCCAGGATGCAATGGTCGGTACCTCCTTCAATCTCCAGTATTGTGCTAGTGTATGCATTCCCACCACTACTCCTAGCCTCTACAGTGGGTTCTTCCATTGTGGTTCCCTTCCCCTGCCCTCCGGCAGCTTCGGGAATGAGCTGCTTGATGAGAGCTGAAGTAATACAGAAGACTACTGTGTTTAGGTTGACGGCAGGCAGAGGTAACACGGAGGCCACTGCCGGCGACGGAGGGGGATATAGACCCCTGTGTCGCTGGTGCACTGTCTGCAGAAGCAGAGTCTGTGGAGCCTGGCGCTGGTGGGCCTTCCAGCATCAGAGGTTGCAGCGGCGGAGTTGACATCGATGTCCATGGGGAACCCCTGGTCGATGGCTCATCATCAGCCAAGAGCAAGCTGCAGGAACTCGCTGCTGGGGTCGGCCTGGAGAAAGCCAAGGCTGGGTTGGAAGGAGGGGTCAAAGCTGAAGCTGTCGATGGCACTATCCCGAAGGATGAAAAAGAAGCTATCCCAGACCATGAGCACCTCTGGGAGAATGGGTTTTACTATATTCCCTGTCACGGCAAGAGTGTTTCTCTGAAGACTTGACCCAGGCCTTGGCAGCCTGAGAGCCCAAAGAATGAGCCGGTGACTCAGAGGGAGAAGCCCCTAGAGGCCCCTGTTCCATCCTGGCTACTTGCTGCTTCAGAAGAAAGGACATCAGGACCATCTGACGGTGCTGCCAGGTATCGAGGTTGAACTTCAGGCAGCACTTGCAGAAAAGAATGTTGCGGCTAGGCCTGAGGCAGCAAACAGAGAAGCTGTGCTGGTCTTTGGAATATATCTTCTTTCCGCAGTGGCAGCAACAGAAAACAGTCAATGAATCTTTCATTCTGGACATACAAAAAAAAAAGAATCGCTTTAAAATAAAGTGATTCAGCACAACAGAAGAAAATAAAAAGTAAGAAATTTGGCAGTCTGCTGAATGACAAAGTTTCCATGGAGCCTGTGAGAGTATGGTTGAGGGTAGGAAAGAACTGTGGAGGAAGCAGGGCTGCCCACACTTATATATGCAGGGACATTGGCGTATGACGTTGACATGGGAAGCCCTTACTAAACTGCTACAGAAAAGTTTTTGTGTGGTCCTAATGCCTGATGTCCATAAATTCCATAGGTGTGACCTGATGAAAGAGACATTCCCGAAGAAGATCGATCTCAACCGGATTTCTGCCAGGGTTGACAGCTTCATCGGGGTACTGCTAAAATGTTGACCACTCAATCTACTGGGGCCAACCTGATCAGAATCAAGCTGTCAGGGGAGCCCAAGGATCATGAAGAGCAGAAACATTCCTCTTCAGTGTCTGATGACAGAGGTGCTTTTCTTTATTATTTCGGTATGAAGGGCTTTCTTCTATGGTCTCCATTGCCAAAAATAACTCCAGGTGCACCTATAACTATGTCCAGTCCATTGAAGGCCCCACCAAGACCAAACACAAGGCTGACAAGGATCCCACTACCGCCACTTCTTCCTTCACGGCCTGAAGCCTGGCAGGTGAGCCGCAGGCCGCTAACACCTTTTCCTGAGACTTACCTCAGAGAAAATGTACCTGATCTTTGTCGAGTGAAAATGAGTCAACAGCCCAGCAGCTAGGGTGGGTGGCAACATCATGCTGGGCCCCCAGGGAGTAAAGGCAGAGATCATGTCCATCCATGACCACCATCTTCAGCTGGCACTTGACGAAATGCTTAAACAGTACTCACTACTATAAGCTTAAAAACACTAATCTACACCAGTTATGTTTAAACTTTATTTTCTAGTTGTTTTTTTTTTTTCACTTTCCCCTGCTGTTAGTCTACTAAATATTGTACATAATGCAGCACATATTTCACTGAGTCTTTAAAAATGTATCTGATTCTCCGCAGCTTATCACACAATTGCTGTTCGTGACATCATAGTGAACACTATGATGACACAAACAAAGACACTGTGAAGTTAAATGGGACAGCCCACTGATGGCAGATAAGGACCACTGGGCCCACCAAGTCTGCCAATTTTTCCCTATTTATGTTATCACCACAGACTCTACTTGATCTACAGCTCTTCCCCCACCCTTTTCTACGATGCTCTTGTGCCTATCCCATGCATTCTGGAACTCCACCATTGTTTTCGCCCGCATCACCACTGCTGGAAGGCTGTTCCAGGAATCCACCACTATTTCTGTGACGTACTTCTCCACATCTCACCTGAATCTACCCACCTCTAACTTCATAACATGTCCCCTTGTTCCTGAGCACCTTTTTTTCTGAAAAAACTTCCCTCCTGTACCTTATTTACTCCCGTGAGGTATCTAAAGGTCTTTATCATATCCCACCCCCCTTCCAGAGTGAACATACTGAGGTCCCTTAGTCTCTACTCATAGGGCTTTTGATGCAGACTCTGAAGCAGTTTAGTTGCCATCCTCAGGACCTCCTCCACTCTGTCTATGTCCTTCCGAACATGTGTTCTCTAGAACTGGGCACAGTACTCTAGGTGGGTCTTAACAAGCGGTCTATACAGAAGCAACATCACCTCCCTCTTTCTGCTGGTGATAGTCCTCCCTATGCACCCCAGCATCCTACTAGCCCTCCTGACTACCTTGTTGCACTGCCTGGCCACCTTTAGGTCATCAGATATAATTACCTCCAGGTTTCTTTCTTGCTTGGTAGTCGTCAATACCAGTCCACCCATTTCTTAGTCTGCCACTGGGTATATGTGTCCTAAGACAGGGACTAAGACACTGATCGACTGGGTCCTTACAAACCGTCCAGAACGTATCACAGATACCCTAATCCATGCAGACTCACTGAATGATCACTCTCCAGTCACCTGCCTCTGGTCCAACAAAATAACAACCCCCCCCCCCCAAATACAGCCACAAGTCATGTCCTTAAAAGAGGAGAACTAAGCTCATTTAAAGCCCACCTGAAGCAGACTGACTGGCCCTCCTTCTCTGCCCGCCAGGATGTGGACCTGGCATTAGACCAATTTATTTCAACCTTCAACGCTGTGTGTGATACCTATGCACCAGTCAGAAAGCATACAATAAAGGGCGTAAACAACTCTTGGATCACACATGCTCTTCTTGATCTTTTGAAGAATAGGGACCACCTCTGGCACAAAGCAAAATCCATGGGCTCGATAGCTGATATCTAGCGTTACCGAGCAGAAAGAAATGCTTGTACCCAGGAGACCAGGTCTGCTAAAGCTAAGTATTTTAAAGACAGACTAAACGGCACCTGGGGGAATGGTAAGGAATTCTGAAGCAACATAATAGAGCTGATGGGGAAGGACAAGTCCTCCCCCTACTTGCTTCCTGTAAACAGGGAGAACACTCAAGATTCAAAAGCAATAGCCGATGCATTCAACATTGCATTCTCAGACCTTAGTCACATCCTCCCGTTAGACTTACTTAACACTGAAAAGGCTAGCTCAGAAGATACACAGGCTGCCCATATTCAGCCTCCCACAAGTGTTCCTCAATTTTACTTCAAGCAAATCTCCCACGCGGAAGCCAAGAAATATCTCCAATGCTCTCTCAGCAAATCCAAGAACAGCAGCAACTCCCTTGACCTTAGATTAATAGCCCTCACCACTGATGGATTAAATAAATCCACTCACCTTCATTCTGAATTTATCTCTAAGATACAGGCAATTCCCCAACAAATGGAAATGCGCAATTGTCACGCCGGTCCACAAAAGCAGAGATCAGGCGAGTCATGCCAACTATAGGCCCATCTCTATACTCCCCACCCAACAAACACACTCCAAAGCGCTGGAACAAATAGTATCAGACCAACTGCTGGACTTCCTAAACAAATATAACATCCAGTGCACTCAACAGCACGGCTTCCGGAAGACCCGCAGCACCAACACTGCACTACTGGAGTACACAGACTTTATCCATGCAGCGCTGGATAACAGCCAGTTAGTGGGGTCGGTATACATTGACCTCACAAAGCTTTTGATACTGTCAACCACAGTAACCTAATCAACAAACTCCGTGCTTCCGGGTTATCTCCCAACACAATTGGGTGGTTTAAAAGTTACCTTGGTAACAGATCCCAGCAAGTGAAAATCAATGGGACCCTCTTATATAGTAGGCAGGTGACAACCGGTGTCCCGAAAGGTTCTACCCTGGGCCCACTCCTAGTCAGCCTGCTCCTTAATTCACTCCCTCTGGCCTGGCCTGATAACATCTTGCTATATGCAGATGACGTGGCTATCTTCTCCAGTAGCCCACACCCGCACCTAATAGAATCCAAACTCCAAAATTTGAATCCCACAGCTTCCACTTGCATACTGTGCGACCCTGAGCAAGTCACTTAACCTCCTTGTGCTCCCAGGTCGCTCCTGTAAAAAAGCTTTCAGCTTAGTGTGCTATACCTGGTTAAACAACTAAATAAATAAAAAAATAAAATAGCTTTGCGGTATTATTAGACTGGTTTACTCAAAATAAGCTTCTCCTGAACTACAAAAAAACTAAGGTTATGTTGTTTGCTAACAGCCAAAGCAAATACAGAGCTAGTCAGCTGACCATCCTGAATAACAAGCAGGAGCCACTTGATCAGGTCAATAGTTTTAAATATTTAGGCGTCACACTGGATAGCTCCCTCTCCTTTACCCACCACATAGACAATGTTGTAAAGACAAGCAAAACCAGAATTGGTCTCCTCTATAGACACGGACCCAATATGACCACTGTAGCATTGTCTCTGGCTGTCAATAGCTCCATAATCTTGGTTATAGACTATGGGCTAATTGTGTATAGTGCAGCAACAGATACAGCCCTAAAAAGGGTCAGAACCGTCCTCAACAAGACTTGTAGGCATGCCCTGGGGGCACAAAGGCTCACTCACACCTGCAAACTTTACTCTAACTCTAAATGGCTTAATCTTCAGGGGAGAATTAAATACCAGACCTGCCTGCTAGGGAAAAAAGCTCTCCACAGTCTAACTCCTCAACCCATTACAGACCTCCTTAAACCTCCATCTAACTCACGCCAGACCAGAGGAAAAACACAAAATGCTCTACATATCCCTTTCCATCACAGGGCACTTGCACAGAGATCCTACGCTTACAAGGCACCCCTCTAGCTCAATGAACTACCCCCAGACGTAATAAATGTGCCTAAGCTTGGAACTTTCAAGAAATTCCTACTCAAACACCTGACAGTACTCAGTTCCTATGTATGCAGGTTCTAACCTACCGCCAACCCCCCTTTCTGTCTCTCCACTCTCTGCCCACCCTGTGCACCCATTCACCTTTCCCCTTTTTCTTCAGTCATTTTCCCTTATCCTCTTATCCCGTCACATTTCCCTCTCTTCCCAACCTTCACCCCCTATGTCACTACTCCTTGTACTCTCCCTGTAATTGTCTTCTCTCACCATCCCCTTCCAATACTTCTTGCTCACCCTCACCAATAATCACTGACAAGAACACCTCTGTCTGTGCCATGTTTTCCTCTACCCCACCCCCAGTCCTCTTTCCCTTTACCCCTTGTCATAGTCAGCCCTGACTGCTCCACTATCTACCCTCTCCACCTTTCCTCACCGCACTAGTCCTGTGACCCCTGCACTCATAGCTTGTCAAAACTGCCAAATACTGTCTGTACTTCATCGTATGAACTAATGCATTTGCTTCTTGTATAGAGTACAGTTTCATTTTGTATAGCTTTTTCTGCTTTGTAACCATAGGATTTCACCAACGATCGTAAATTATGTGTTGTACTTGACTATGTCTATACCTTATATTTTTTATTTTGTATGTACCAATTGTTTGAACCCTGCCTGATGTAGAACCTTTGTAAAAGAGCTTTCAGCGCAAAGGTGCAACTCCAAGATGACAAAAAATAAATAAATAAAATAAGTGCATTATTTTGCACTTTTTTGCACTGAAATCCAGTTGCCACATCCTTGACCAGTCCTCTAGTTTTCTAAGGTCTCTGCTCATCCTTTCCACCACCACCAACCCCCAATAGTGTTCACCCTATTGCAGATCTTGGTGTTATCTGAAAAGAGGCAGATCTTCCCTTCCATCTCCTCTGCACTGTCACTTATAAAGACATTAAAGAGGACCGGTCCCAGCACTGATCCCTGAGGCACCCTGCTGGTCACACCTCTTCCTCAGGGTGCACTCCATTTACCACAGCATCCTGCTGGTCAGACCTCTTCCTCGGGGTGCACTCCGTTTAACACCACCACCCTCTGTTGCCTATCTCCTAATCAATTTCTTATCCAGTTCGTTTACCACCACCACCCTCTGTCTCCTATTCCCTAACCAATTTCTTATCCAATTTAATCACCTTTGGACCCCCTCCTAAGCAACCCAGCTTATTTACTAGTCTCCTATGTGGAGCGGTGTTGAAAGACTTACTGAAATCTAGGTAGACCACATCCACCACTCCACCCTGATCTAATTCCTTTGTCACCCAGTCGAAGAAATCTATTAGATTTGTTTGACATGATTGCCCTTCTGTGAACCCATGCTGCCTCGGGTCTCATAACCCATTAGAGTAAAGATAATCCACAATCCTTTCTTTCAGCAGTGATTCCATTAACTTTCCCCCACCAAAGTCAGGCTGACTGCCCTATAGCTGATCGCCTCCTCCCTGCTGCTACTTTTGTGAAGTGGGACTACATCTGCCCTCCCCCAGTCCTGTGGAACCACTCCCGTTTCCAGTGAGCTGTTATTTAGGACTGTCAGAGGTACAGATTGACACCACCTCCAGGATCCCGAAGACAGAACATGGGGTGGCAAAACAGGTTAGGGCCTTGCTAATTGAGTTGGGCTTACTAGACACCTGGAGATATATACACGGGCAAACAAGAGGGTATACATTTTACGCAGCTGTACACAGAGAATAATGGATGGGTAAGTGGTTATAATGAGGATTTTACACACCCCTGAGGGGTGAGATGCCACATAAGAAAATATTACTCACCTTAGTAGTTGTGTTTCTTCTAATGGAGTCTTGCTGTATTCTGACAATCTGCAGTTAGCCCCAGCCTGTAAACTGCCCCGGAGAGTATAGGGTTAATTTTTTATGCAGTGCATAGAACGTTGAGCTCGAGCTCGGCTGAGGTCTCTGTCTGCAGCACTTTGAAACCCAACCATCAGATTCTTACGAGCACTCACTCAGTAACTATGTGGAAATTGTAAAAATTTTTACTAGCCAAACTGGCAACAGAAAGTTTTGGATTCCCAAAGGAAGACTCAAGTCAGGAAACCCAAAACCAAAAACCTATCCAAAATAAAGATTATAATATAAAGAACCCAGAAACATGGAGGGTGTTCTGAAGACACCCCTGGGTTGCAACACAAATCATTCTTCCTTTATTCATACTATAATGGCGTTAAATACCCATACTTGTGACTGTTGAACATTTCTTGTAATCTGTGGAAACTGTTAAGTCTTTCTTTTTAGAATAATTTATAAGGATTTATTTTAGTTATATTTTGTTGTCCTTAGTGTTCTGTTAGTTTTTAATATGGAACCTTATTGTATGTATTAGATAGGAAATTACACAGGTCTGTCTTGTAAACTGGATTCTGTCCAAATGACATGTATTACCTGTATAAAAATAAAATTCTACCTACCTAACACTGCACCTGCTCACCCACTTCCCAAAAACAGGTTCTGAGAGGGGAGGCAGGGAGGGAGGTCAGAATAAAGCAAGACTCGATTAGAAGAAACACAATTACTAAGGTGAGTAATGTTTTCTTCAAACAACATGAAGTCTTGCTGTATTCTGACAATCTGCAGACTACCAAGCAGTACTCCCATGGAGGAGAGACAGAACCTACTTTGGGAATAGGCTCTGAAGTACTGCTGTGCCAAACCGAGCATCACTCCTTGCCTGGATATCCACAGAGTAATGCTTGGTAAAGGTATGGACTGTTTTCCAGGTGGCTGCTTGACAAATCTCTAACAGAGGGATATCCCTGGCAGCAGCCAGGGAAGCAGCTGTACCTCTTGAGAAATAAGCCCTTAGGCCTGAGGATGGAATTTTTCCCAGTTTCTCATAGCAGAATTGTATACAAGAAACAATCCACCTGGCAATAGTTCTCTTAGTGGCAGGTTTACCCTTTCCAACATCCCCGTAAGTGAGGAACAACTGGAGGGAATCAAACCTGTGACCCTTGGTACGCTCTATATAGTAACTAAGGGCTCATTTAACATCCAAACTGTGTAGCCTCCTCTCCCCTGAGGAAGAATGATCAGTGAAGAAAACTGAGAGAGACATGGACTGATTCAAGTGGAAGTCTGAAACCACTTTGAGTAAGAACCTCCTATTGGTTCTAAGGACCACTTTATCCCTATGGAAGGAGATAAAATCAGGTTCCACTGAAAGGGCTTGCAATTCACTGATATGTCTGGCAGAGGTAATGGCTACCAAAAACACAGTTTTCCAAGTCAAGTACTTAAGCTCTGCTGAGGACATAGGCTCAAAAGGTGGTTGCATAAGTTCAGCAATGCAAACATTTAAATCCCAAGCAGGGGCAGAATCCCTAAATGGAGGATTGGTATGAAGCAATCCCCTGAAAAACTTACAGAATACAGGGTGAGAAGACAGTGAAGAAGGCCTACCCACTGACAGGAAGGCAGAAACAGCTGACAAGTGAACCTTGAGAGTAGTCGGTCTGAGGCCTAGACCATTAAGATGGACCATATAATCCAGAACCGTAGGCAATTCAGCAGTGTCTGGAAATATATGCTTCTTGGAACACTAAATGCTGAATCTTTTCCATTTGGAATTATAAGTGTTTCTGGTGGCAGGCTTTCGAGAAGCTTTGAGAATATCCCGAACCCCTTGGGACAGATTCAAATTTGCATACTCTAGCTCTTCAAGAGCCATGCCTTGAGACTGAGGGACCGAAAATTGGGGTACCAAAGCCTCCCCTGAGAGAAGGTTAACAGGTTGCAATTCCTGGGAAGAGACAGGGGAAGATGGATTGCTAGGGACAGTAAGAGGTGGTACCAGGGCTGACTGGCCCAATCTGGAGCAATCAGAATCACTTTGCAGGGTTGTGACCTCACTTTGCCAAGATCCCTGAACAGTAGAGGAAATGGAGGGAAGGCATAGAGAAATTTCCCTTCCCACTTCAAGATCAGAGCAGCCACAGGGACTGAGCCCAAGACTGGGGGTCTGCAACAAAACAGAGGAAGTTGGTGATTGTCTGGGGCTGCAAAGAGATCTATCTCTGGAGTGCCCACTTTGAAAAAATCACTTTTAACACTAGAGGGTCCAGGGACCATTCGTGAAGGCCCTGGGAGATTTTGCTCAGTGCATATGCTAGCACACTGTCCTTCCCTAGAAGGTGGACTGCTATCAGAGAGGCCTGCAGAGAATAAGCCATTGATCACAATTTCATGGCTTCCATGCACAAGGCCATGGACCGAGTGCCTCCCTGCTTGTTGATGTACCACATGGTGGTGGTGGTGGTGTTGTCTGTTCTGACCTGAACCACCTTGTTCTGTACTGACTGAGAGAAGGCTTGCTGGGCCAGAAAGACTGCCCTGAGTTCCAGGAGATTGATATGAAGAAGGGATTCCTGAGGGGACCATAGTCCCTGGGCAGTGAGAGCCCCCAGATGGGCTCCCCACCCCAGAAGGGAAACAGCCGTGGTAAGGACCACCGAATGAGAATGAGTGACAGATGGGACCCCTTGCCTCAAACTGCCCTGATCCTGCCACCACTGAAGAGCTTGGATCAGAGTCCGAGTCACTGGAATCAGTTTGGTAAGAGGATCCTTCCTTTGGGACCAAAAGGCCTTCAGATGGAACTGAATGTCCCTCACCTGGAAGCTTGCCCCTTGGACCACTGCTGTAGAAGCTGCCATGTGGCCCAAGAGCTGGAGGAAATGCCTTGCTGGTCGGGATACCTGAAGGCTGAAGGCAGATGCTAGTTCCATAAGAACTCTTGCCCTTTCCAGGGGAAGAAAGGCTCTTGCTTTGACAGTATCCAGCTCTGCCCCTATAAAGGTAAGAAGCTGCACTGGTTCAAGAACTGATTTGGGGAGGTTGAGAAGAAATCCTAGGGAAGTGAGCACTTGCTGAGTCACTTGCAGATCTGACTTGACTTGGTCTGGAGACTGGCCCACTATGAGCCAGTCGTCCAGGTACAGAAAAATGGAAATCTTTTGCCTTCTTAAAAAAGGCAACAACTACTGCCAGGCACTTTGTGAAAACCCTTGGAGCTGATGTTAGACCAAAGGGCATTGCCTTGAACTGATAACGGCCTGAGGGCGACTTAAACCTGAGGTACTTTCTGTGAGAGCACCTGCTGGGAATGTGAAAGTAGGCATCTTTGAGATCCAGAGAGGATAGCCAGTCTCCTGGCCTTAGAGAGGGAAGAATTATTCCCAGAGTCACCATCTTGAACCTTGGTTTTAAAAGATGTTTGTTCAGGTATCTTAGATCTAGGATGAGTCGCCACTCCCCTGTCTTTTTTGGGGTAAGAAAGTACCTGGAGTACAGACCTTTGCCCCAGTGTAAGGGTAGGAACTCTCTCTATGGCTTTTAAGGCCAGAAGAGATGAAACCTCTGCCTCTAGGGCAAGGGTTTTGGAGAGACCTGCAGGGGGAAAAGATCTGGCTCTCATCTTGGGAAATTTTTCGAAGCTGAGAACCAGTCCCTGGCTTACTACTTCCAGGATCCACTTGTCTGAAGTAAAAGACATCCAGTCCTGGACAAAGTAAGCCAGCCTTCCCCCTACAGGGATAGGAGAATTGACCCGGGCAGACCCATCAGGGTGTCTGCTTGGCAGGGGCCTTAGGCTGAGGAGTGGATGCAGCCCTGCTCATCCCCCTTCTGCCTCTCCCTCTGAAGAACCCCCTCTGAGAAAAGGGAGAAGAGGCCTGTGCTTGGTAGAAAGGCCTATGAAAAGCCTGCCCCTAGATTGCTGCCTTTGAGGAGTTGCCTGCCTCTCCTTGGCCTGAGCACTCCTATAAGTGGTCCTGTACCCATCCATTTTCTTCATGTAAATCTCTGTCTGCTCCCCAAACAGAGAATTACCCACTACAGGGAAATCCATGGCCTTAGCCTGGGTGACCTGTGAGAGGCTAGTACATCTGAGCCAAGCCATCGTCCAAAGAGCCACAGATGTAGCCATGACTCTTGATGACACATCACTGGAGTCCACAGCAGCATGAAATTGTACCTTTGATGCCTCAATCCCATCAGCAGCCACCTCCTCCAGCTCCTTGGCCAGCTGGGGGGAGGCCTGTTTAGCCAGTGCCAGTACAGTGTCCCACCTGGATATCTGGTACCTGGCTGTATAGGCCATATAGTTCGCCTGCCTGAGTCCCAAGGAGGATGCCATGTACTGCTTCTTTGCCATGGCGTTCATCTTCCTGGAGTCTTTGTCTGGGGGGGGGGTGAAGCCAAGGGAATATTTGCCTTGTCACAGGCAGCAACCTGCACTACCCCAACATGGCTGCATTGCTGATAGAAAAACTCTGTATCTAAGCCTGATAGTGTATACCTCTTGTCCATCCTTCTGTCAACAGGAGGTACAGAATTGGGAGACTTTAGGATTTTTTGTGTCTGCTTCCCAAAGGATTTGTGAAGGGGAATAGACAGTCTCCTGGACTCTGTGATGTCCATCATTTCAACATAATCAGGCTCCTCTTGATCCTCCACAGCCTCCTCCATAGGAAGCTGGAGGGTTTCAGACACTTTTCTGTAAAACAGATAGTGGGGAAGGGACTCAGAAAGTCTAGGAGGGGAAACACCAGAAGGTCTGTCTGGGGAGATGTCTGGTTCCACAGGCATATCCAGATTTTCGCCATCATCACCATCACCTTCAAATTCCCCCTCCTCCTCAAACTCCGGTTTATAAAAGTCTTCAGAGGTATAATCTCGAACCGGGGGAACCGACCGAATCGAACCCCTGCCAAAAGGTGCCAGATCGGTTGGAACCAGGCAAAGCGATTCAACAATCCGAATCGCTCTGGCTATTTCCTCGGCCGTCGGAACATGAACCTCTGGATTAGAACCGGTCGATTTCTCTTTGCGTTTCCTTTTTGTAGAAACCGACTCCTCAGGATCGGCTCTCCTCTTGCTCGAAGAAGTATCGCCCTGGTCAGAGGGCACTCCTTCTGGTTCAGTCGGAACCGAACCTGGCTGGTCATCCGGGTCAGTGGACTTCTCGGCCTCCTTTTCCCTAAGTCTACATAATCTCTTCTCAATGGTAGACTTAGGAAAATGTTTACAAATTTTGGCAGTCTGTATCGAGGTGTTAAAACCCCAGACAATAAACACAGGTGGTGTGGGGATCGGCCTTAGCAAAGACCTCCCCACACTCACTGCAGTGTTGAAACCCAGTGGGCCCGGTTTTCTTTTTGGGTTTCTCAGACATGGCCAACCTAACCAAACATACCCTTTTTTCGGCAACCGCCAGGCAAGACTCCCTTATCAGTTCCAAACCGTGTCACGAGTATTGGAAAAAAACATTTAAAACACGTTTTTTTTAGAACCGATAAGGACCGGTAACCACACTCTAAAGAAAAGTACAAGAATTAACTATAAGGGATCGGTTCAGCCAAACCAATCAAACAAGCTTACAATTTTCACACAGTAAACCAGAAAAACTATCTAGTACTCACAGTACCACAGACAGAGACTGAACTGACAATGCGGAATAATTCTGGCTTAAAACCGACACTTTAACCAACTTTTGAACTGAGCTGAAGAAGAAATCTCTGGAGCGACTGTTCAGTGAGGCAGAGTAAAGAATCTGACAGTTGGGTTTCGAAGTGCTGCAGAGAGAGACCTCAACCAAGCTTGAGCTCAACATTCTATGCACTGCATAGAAAATTAACCCTATACTCTCCGGGGCAGTTTAAAGGCTGGGGCTAACTGCAGATTGTCAGAATACAGCAAGACTTCATGTTGTTTTAAACCCCGAGAGCGAAGCTCGAGTGGTTTGTTAAGGCTTCCCACCCGAGAGGGGGTGTAAAATCAGAGTTTTACAAACCTACCCATCTTTTATCTTGTATAATTGCTGGGGATAGTTTTTTCGCCACAGCAATTATACAAAATAAATGCATCTGTGATCAGAGTTGAACTGCAGACCACTGGGATTTGAACGTGGTCTGTAGTAGCTGGGATCCCGCTGAAAAGCGTTTCTTACACTTTTTTTTATTTTTTTAATTTTTACATTTTTGATCGATAATACAGCTTTGTGCTCTTTTATTTATTTAAAAAAAAAAAGAACTTAACATGGAGTCAGGCGCCGAGTCCTACAGACTGTTGAGGAGTGCGATGGTAGCGAATGGGAATGGCACAGATGCAGCAGTTCACGGTTAGCGTGGTACTTTGCAAAACTAGAGTAAGGTTTTCTTTTCTTTTTTTTTTTTAAGCAGCATTGTTTAGAAGTGTTACAATGAAGGTTCTTTTGGGGTAGAAACATGCCGATGCCAAGTTTCAGATGCTGAATATCCAGCGTGGGAATTAGAAGACGCAGAGAGAAAGGGAAAAAACAGAGCTGGCGCATGCCTAGTACAAGGGAACCCAGGAACGCGAATGTCATTATAACCAGCTGGTTATAACGACAGAATTATAACCTAGTTTCCCTATGGGAAAAAACTGTAACCAGTTATTATATAAGATTTATTCAAGAATTGAGCTGATATTAACCCTGTGAGAGGCCTCGGCCAGACTAAAGGATATGCCTTTCGGACCATGCCCCAATGACACTGAAGTATCAGTTTAATATGGAAAAAAACGCATTTTTGGAGGCTAAAGATTTCCCTATTGCAAGACAAAGATATAAGAAAACATATAAAGGATTTCATGGATCAGGCCATAAAAGACAATATTACCCCAGAAGTAAACCCAAATATCTTATGGGACACGATTAAAGCCACGGTAGGGGGGGAAATAATAGCAATTGCCTCGGGTCAGAGAGGCAACAGAAATAGCAAGACCTGAAGATGAGAATAAAGACCCTGGAACAACAACTGCAGAACAGGCTAGATACACTGAGAGACCAGGGGTTACAAAAATTAAAAAGGGAATTAAATCAACTACTGGACTACACAGTAGAACAGAACACGAAATCCGTTAGGCAAAGGTATTATGAGGGAGGACCCCGGGACTTAAAGTTGCTAGCATGTAGAATCACGGCAAAAGGAAACAGAGCACACATCTGCTCAGTGATGCATGCGGAAAGAGAGCACAGGGTAGTAAAGACAGCAGACATAGTGAATGCATTTAAATCATACTATGGTAAGTTGATGCACCCAGGCCTCCATACCTAACACAGGAGCTGGACAAAATACTAAAGGGACTAGCCCTCCCACAGGTCACTAAAGAGCAAAATGTCGGCCCCTATACCACAAAAGGAAATCCTGTTGGAAATTCAAAGAAGTAAAACTGGGAAGTGCCCAGGAACAGATGACTTTCCAGCAGAATTTTATAAAAAATATACCTCCACCCTTTTACCCCTACTCCAAGTGACATACATAGAGGCAATGTCGGAAAAAGGCAAACTACCCCCACCATGGAACTATGCTATCATTTCAGTCATACCCAAGCCCCTCAAGGACCCAACCCTCTGCCCCTCACATCGGTACTAACAAGAAGGTTACAGGCCATTGTCCCGGAACTGACAGGCTTGGATCAGACAGAATTTATACCTGGCCGGCAAGCACAAGATAGCACACATAGGACACTGCACATAACTGACAATCTCATGGAGAAAGCTATTCCAGCTCTCCTGATGAGTATGGATGCCGAGAAGGCATTCGTCCAACTGGACTGGTTGTACCTTAATAGGGTCCTGGTTGGATCTGGATTCTCTCAAGCATTCCAGAAACAAATACAAAATATATATGCAGCACCAGAGACATATGTGAGAGCCAATGGACATCTGTAAAAGGGATTTAGGCAGGGTAGAGGAACTAGACAGGGTTGTCCATTATCCCCAGTCCTGTTTGTATTGTATACAGAACCACCAGCCCATATGGTGTGTAGGGACAAGGGGATAAGAGGGGTCCAGCTCGCATATGGAGAGCATAAAATAAGCCTATATGCAGATGACATACTGGTATATCTACCTAACTGATCCAACCACTACACTACCCAGGTTAATGGAGATGGTACAAAAATTCTCTGAGATATCGGGTTATACTTTGAACACGGAAAAGACAGCGGTCCTCACTCTTTCCCATACACTGACCACAAAGTTCCAAAAAAAATGGAAATTACGTACCTACCATAATTCTTGATCTTCTTGGACGAGCCTCCACCACTCATTCACACTAATGGGGAACTGAACTGGAGGCACTAGGACCCAGCGGGAACAAACTTTTTTTGCTAGAGGGTCGGCACCAGAGATGGAGCCACGAGGAGCAGCACCGCGAGCCTCAGCTCGTGTGGTAATGACTATCTCGGCGTCGACCCTCCAACTGCCTCAATACCTTTTTTTTCGAGGAGGTGCAGCGTAACTAACCTAGAAGGATAGCCTAACCAAAAAACCAGACTTAAGATACTCCAGGCGACCCGTATAAGTAGGGTCAAGAAAGAAGTCCTCACAGCCTGAAGATTGAGGGAGTGAAGACCAACAGCAGAGGTGATGGTGGGTGGGCGTGTGAATGAGTGGTCCTCTGGAAGAAATGCTTTCGCACAGAAGGTGTCCAGAAGAGTGCCTATGAAAAGGAGCCTCTGCAAGGGCTGCAGCTGCGATTTTTTGAGGTTTAGCAGGACTCCCATGGACGTGAGAAAGTGTGAAGCCGTGGCTATGGCGTCTAGAGTTCCCTGCCTGGAAGAACTTGCTAGAAGCCAATCGTCCAGATATGGGAACACCTGCATTCTGATTTTCCTGAGATGCACTGTGAGAACTGCACAACACTTTGTAAAAACTCACAGCGCCAAGGATAGCCCAAAGGGCAGGACTCTGAACTGATAATGCCGTCCCAAAGCCACGAACCATAGATATTTGTGATGCTTTTGGTGAATAGGAATGTGCTGGTGAGCATCCTGCATGTCCAGGGAGGCTAACCAGTTGTGTTGATGAAGCAAAGGTAACAGGGTTCCTAGCGATATCATTTTGAATTTCTCTTTGGGAAGAAATTTGTTTTATTTTCTGAGGTCCAAAATTGGGCGCATGCCCCCGGTTTTCTTTGGAACCAGAAAGTAATGGAAGTAGAACCCTGTGGTCCGTTGATCCAGCAGAACTACTTCCACTGCCCTGTTGATCAGAAGGCCTTGTATCTCGGAGGCGAGAAGTTCTGACTGAAGAACTGACAGCCTGGGCTGTCGTCTGGGGGGACAATCCGGAGGGGTCTCTAAAAGATTGAGGGAATACCCCTCGCGGATTATCCGGAGGACCCATTTGTCCGAGGTTATGGACTTCCACTGATTGTAGAAGTGAGTCAGATAACCTCCCACTGCTGAGGAAGAGTCCCCCTCGGGCAGGTGGGACTTGGGCCAACAACTCAGCAGATGGCACTGGGCGCTTTGGGTCCTTGCGCCTTCTTCTGCGTTTTCTTTTGAGGCTGAGAGGCTTGGTTTTTATTGAAACCTCCCCTGCCTTTGCCTCGAAAGGACTGACGGTTATGAAACTGACGTTTGTTAATACCCCCTCAAGAGGGAGCCAGAGGAGGTTGAGCCAATTTAATGGCTGACCTAGTCTTTTGTGTGGCCTTTAGAGCCTGTTCTACTTCAGGGCTGAAGAGATACACACCATCGAAGGGCAATGCCATGACCTGTTGCTGGGCATCATTCGTGAAACATGAAGTGAGCAGCCAGGAACGACGGCGGGTACAAATGCTCGCTGCCGCCACTTGGGAGGCAGTATCGAAGGCGTCCATAGCTGCCTTAACCTGCTGGTTGTTGGACTCGATACCCCTGGTTATGGTTTGAAGAAGCTCTGAATTAATGTCCAACTCTGGTAGAGCTTCAACCATTTGTTTGAGCGAATGCCAAAGAATAAACTCATATTGAGAGAAATAGCCTTGGTAGCTGGCAATACGCATACCTAGGGTACAAGCAGCAAAGACTCTCTTACCTAAAGTATCGACCTTACGAAGTTTTTTGTTAATAGGTCGAGCTGTAGTAGTCTGGGGAAGGATGACCTTATCATTCTCTGCCAAGACTACAATAGGATCCGCAAAGGTTTGGGATGCCAAAATAGGTCGATCCTTGGGAGCAGCATATTTCCTATATATGGACTTAGCCACAGAAGGAATGAGAGCAGGATTATTCCATACCATTTGAGAAAGCGTCTCAAAGGAGGGCTGTACCGGAGGAGTCAAATCCATAGGAATCTCTGGAACATGGAGGTATTGGAGTCTTAACAGTTTCCCAGGATCGATATCTGTAGTCTGGAGAGAAAGAGTGAAATTCAAATTTTTTAGCAGAGACTTAAATGACAAGTCCTTGACCACAGGCTCTGCAGCAGGATTAGATCCTGTTCCTTCCACATCATCACCCAGACTAAGGTCTGAGTCAGGCTCAATGTCATCTCCTGACAGTCCAGGAGGGACTGTATGGACAGGAAAGGAGAGAAAATCAGAAGGAAGGGAAGGGAAAGGATTCAAAGAAGAGGAGCCCTGAAAACAGGATGATGCCCAAACAGGCCTCGGTGCCAAAGAGGAGCATGGCGCCGAAAAAAACACACAGTGCCAATGAGCCACACGGCGCCAAAGAGTTGTACGGCACCGAGGATGGCGCTGACGAGCAGCACAGCACAGAGGACGATGCAGACAACCCCAACGGCACCTAGGACGGCGCCGACAGATGCATCGGTGCCGAAGATGGCACCAAGCGCGTCATCGACGCCGAAGGCACTGAAAACATCCCAAGGCTCCGAAAAACAGGATTTGAGGAGAAAGAAGGATGAATACGAGGAGATAGAGGCATCAGTGTGGCCCCCTGCACTGCGGCCGTGTAAGGGGGGAAAACACCTAGGCGTGGAGTCGACGGCACCGGAGGCGCCGTGCGACTAGGGAGGCTCAACCACCCTACCTGATCTCCCAAAAAGCCTGAAGGCCCCTGAGTGACCGGGCCAGGCAGCTGGACCAAACTCTGAGCCCATTGCTCCATAAGAGTAGCCCACTGATGAAACTGCTCATCTGAAGACCCACCAGAGAGCGGGGTAGGACTCCGATGTCGAAGACGTCGGCCACCAGAAACAGAAACTGGCGACTCCAAAGGAGGAGACCGACAACTCCCCTAATAACTGACCGTCCTGTGCCAGTCATCAGGGGCAACCGAGTGATGCATTCTCTTTTTTGACCTGTGGGCCCAAGAAGAGCTCGAGGCTGAATGGTGCCGAGAGAGCCGACCGCTTACTTTTATGCCTTTGAGGGGACCGTCCCACCCCTCGGCAACGGACTGTCCACTGTCAGACCCCTACCTCCGGAGAAGGCAGCAGACAGACCTAACCCGCTGACTGAATAGTTTACATTTAAGTCTCCTACCATCACCTGACTACTTTGTTGTCGACCACAATGCAGGCTGAGACTTCTTCCTTAATAAGAATAAATAAACTAAGCGGTACTTTATTCGAGATATTATTACAAAACAATAAAACTGAAAACTATGCTGCTAGTTTGAAATTTGACTCCCAGAGGGTGAGTGACGTCGTCACTGAAGTGTACTCGACGGCGGGGGAAAAAGGAACTGAGGCGGTTGGAGGGTCGACGCCGAGATAGTAATTACCGCACAAGTTGAGGCTCACGGTGCCGCTCTTCATGGCTCCATCTCTGGCACCGACCCGCTAGCAAAAAAAGTTTGGTCCCGCTGGGTCCTAGTGCCTCTGGCACAGTTCCCCATTAGTGTGAATGAGTGGTGGAGACTCTATGTACAGGAAGATCAGTACTCAATGAAATGGAGATTGTCGAAACTGAAATACTTGAGTATTTACCTAAGAGCAACAAACACCCACATATATGAGGACAATTTTGACCCATTAATGCAAAGAAAAAATTACTCACCATGTTTTTTTCTTCTAATGGAGTCTTGCTGTATTCTGACAGTATGCAGTTAGCCCAAGCACTTGAACTGCCCTGGAGAGGAAAGGGTTAACTCTATGCAGAAGCACAGAACATTGAACTTGAGCTCGGCTTTCAAACCTGTGACTCTGGTACTCATCAGTGTAACCGTCAGATTCTTAGGAGCAAAACTAACTAAGAAAAGTATGGAAATTGTTTCTACTTTAAGCTGTGTTATAAACAACTTGGGTCCAAAAGACTCAAGTCGAGAACCCAAGAAAAAAAGGTTGTGAAAAAACATATATATAAACCTGAAACAACAACCATAAAACAACCACCGCATCCTCAAGAGGAGGGGTACAAGGTACACCCCTGAGGTGCAACACTGTACCTGCCTGCCCACTTCCCAAAAACTAGGTTCTGAGAGGGGAGGCAGGGAGGGAGGTCAAAATACAGCAAGACTCCATTAGAAGAAACATTACTATGGTGAGTAATTTTTTTCTTCAAACAACATGAAGTCTTGCTGTATTCTGACAATATGCAGACTACCAAGCAGTACTCCCCTGGAGGGGAGAATAACAGAACCTTTCTTGGGAACAAGCTCTGCAGTACTGCTGTACCATACCTAGCATCACTCCTAGCCTGGATGTCTAGAGAGTAATGCTTGGTGAATGTATGGAGTGTTTTCCAGGTGGCTGCTTTACAGATTTCTACCAAGGGTATCTCTGGCAGCAGCCAGAGAAGCAGCTGTACCCTGAGTCAAGTAAGCCCTCAGGCCTGAAGGGGGTGCTTTGCCCAACTTGGCATAGCAGAATTGTATACAAGAGGCAATACGCCTAGCAATAGTTATTTTAGTAGCCGGTTTACCTTTTCCCACTTCACCATAAGTGAGAAATAATTGAAGACAGTCATTTCTGTGTGCCTTAGTATCCTCTATGTAGTAGCTAAGTGCCCTTTTAACATGCAAACTGTGCAATCTTCTTTTCTCTGAAGAAGAATGATCAGTGAAAAACACAGGGAGAGACACAGATTGGTTCAGATGAAAGTCTGATACCACTTTGGTAAGAACCTTCTATTTGTTCTCAGGACCACCTTATCTCTATGGAATGAGATAAAGTCAGGTTTAACTGACAGGGCCTGTAACTCACTAATTCGCCTGGTAGAAGTGATAGCTACCAGGAACACAGTTTTCCAGGTCAAGTACTTAAGCTCAGCTGAAGCCAGAGGTTCAAAGGGTGGCTGCATAAGCTGAGCAATGCAGACATTCAGATTTCAAGCTGGAGTAGGCTCTCTAAAGGGAGGGTTGATATGAACCAGACCTTTGAAGGACTTACTGAAAACAGGATGAGATGCCAGTAAAAAGCCCTTCCCTACTGAAAGGAACACAGACACGGCTGCTAGGTGAACCTTCAGAGTTGCAGGCCTAAGGCCTAGGCCATTAAGGTGAACCAAATAATCAAAGGCTGTAGCAATGTCTGCAGTATCTGGCAGAATGTCTTTCTCAGAACACCAAATGTTGAATCTTTTCCATATGGAATTATAAGTTTTTCTGGTAGAAGGCTTCCTGGAGACCTTGAGAATATCCAGAACTCCCTGAGAAAGATGCAGGCCTGCATATTCTAACTCTTCAAGAGCCAGGCCTTGAGATTGAGAGACTGGAGATTGGGGTACCAAATTCTCCCGTGAGGAAGTTAGGAGATTGTGGTCTCTTGGGAAGAGACAGGGGGAGTGACACTGCCAGGGACAACAGCAATGGGTACCAAGGTTGTCTGGCCCAGTCTGGAGCTAACAGTATCACTGTACAGGGTTGAGACCTGATCTTGACTAGAACTCTGAACAGCAGGGGGAAGGCAGGAAAGGCATTGAGAAACCTGCCCTTCCAATCCAATATGAGAGCATCCAGAGGAACAGTCCCTAGGACTGGGGGTCCACAGCAGAACAGGGGGAGTTGGTGATTATCTGGGGCTGTAAAAAGAGATCTATCTCTGGAGTGCCCCATCTGGTGAATATTACTTTCAGGATGAGAGGATCCAGGGACCATTCGTGATGGCCCTGGGAGATCCTGCTCAAAGCATTTGCTAGCACATTGTCCTTCCCTGGGAGGTGAACTGCTGTCAGGGAACCCTGAAGAGTGTAGGCTAGAGATACAGGTTACTCACCTGTAACAGGAGTTCTAGGAATGGTATATGTTGTTCATCCACACTCATTGGCAGTATCCTTGCCGCTTTAAATCTTGCCGGAAGGTCTTCAAGCTTGCTCCTCCCACCCACCCGGGTGGTATAACTCTCGGCTCCGCCCCATGACGCCAGATCTGGCCCGCTGGAAGCTCAGGGTTGTGCGTCGGGCCGGGAGGTCGGATGGAGTGTGGGATGAACAACATATACCATTCCTAGAACTCCTGTTACAGGTGAGTAACCTGTATTTCTAGGGACATGGATATGTTGTTCATCCACACTCATTGGCAGACTCCTAGCAGTTCTCCGGGAGGAGGGAGGCAAGACGCACACCCCTACATACTTACTTGGGAAAGAGAGACTGAGAACTGAGGCCCCAAAACCAGCATCCCGGGCGTGACTCAAGGTCGATGTGGTAGTGGGTAATGAAGGTGTTTGCTGACTTCAGGTAGCAGCCCTGCAGATTTCCTGGATAGGGACGTCCTGGAAGCAGCCACCGTTGCAGCAGTATGGCGGGTAGAATGAGCTCTTATCCTCTGGGAGGCTCCATGCCCGCTAACTTATGCAGAGATCTATGCAGGAGGTTACCCACCTGCTTATCGTCCGCTTGCTGCAGGTCTGTAGATGCGGCTTCAGCGTGGGTGACAAACAGCTGGCGAACCTCTCTCGATTTCCAGCTCGCAGCTCCCTTATAGACAAGCGAGCGCTCTTCTTAGGATCCAGAGTATGAGCCTATATTCGGCCTCCGAGGTGTGATTGGGGTAGAACACCGCAGAGTCACACCTGGTTAAGGTGAAATCTTCGACACCACTCTTCGGAAGGAATTTCGGTGGGGCGCAGGACAACCTTGTCCCTGTGGAAGACCAGGTAAGGAGACTCGATGGAAGCGCCTGGAGCTCTCCATCCTTCTGGCTGACGGATAGCCACCAAGAAGGCGGTCTTCCACGACAGGTGAGAGAGAGCACACCGTGCATAGGTTCTTGAATGGCTTGCCCATGAGCTTTGCCAGTACCAGCAGTAGATCCCACGGAGGTGGGGTTCCCGGACTGGAGGAAATGTGATCAAGGCCTTGGAAAAGCGCCAGACCACCTTCTCCTGCGCCATCGACTGCTTCCCGCCCGCCCGTAAGCAGAGATGGCTGCCAGGTGCACCCTTAGGGTCGCCGACCTAAGCCCTTGACTAGAAAGGGACCATAAATAGTCCAAGATGCTTGCCAAGGAACAGGAGGAAGGGTCCAAGCCCTTGCTTCGACACCAAATGGAAAACCTTTCCATTTGAAGGCATAGCATTTTCTGGTCGACTCTACGGACGCCTCAACTACATTGAGGACCTCGTCGGAAAGACCCAAAGCCTGGAACTCCAGCCGCCAGGAACCAGGCCGGCCAGGTGCAGGGATTGAAGGTCCGATGGAACACCTTCCCTGATTGACTTGAGAGCAGGTCCGGGCGAGCTGGAAGCTGCATGGAGTCCTGGAGCTGAGACTGAGGAGATCTGGTACCAGAACTGGCGAGGCCAGTCTGGGGCTATCAGAATCACCTGCGCCTTGTCCCTCCTCGCCTTAGAAGCACCTTGTGGATCAAGGGAAATGGGGAAAGGCGTAAAAGAGGCCGGGGTCCATTGCCTCAGAAGGCATCCCCTGCAGCGAGCCCCTGCTGGAGGGGGCGGGCATGGAACAGACTCAGCTGCTCTCCGTGGAGGCAAACAGGTCCACCTGAGGTGTGCCCCAAAGGGAGAACAGATGCTGTACCACTCGGAGAGAGACCACTGTGGATGCAGCCTCATCCGCCCAGGGCATCGGCCAGGGTGTTGGAGGCCCTGCCACGTGAATGGCCAGGGAGATCCGCCCAGGCTGCGACGAGTGACCAAATGCGGAGAGCTTCCTGCATAGAAGCATGAGATGGCCCCGCCCTGGCGGTTTAGGTAGTACATGGTCGTGGTATTGTCCGTCTGGACTCGGACCACTTGACCCCGGAGGAACGGAGCAAAGGCGGTGAGAGCTAGGCGGACAGCTCGGAGCTCCAGCAGGTTGATGTGGCATCGGGACTCCCGCGGGGACCAGAGGCCATGAGCCCGTGTTCCCCCAGATGGGCACCCCAACCCATCAGAGAGGCATCGGTCGATAGAGAGACCGTCCGGGCTCGGGCGACGAACGGATGCCCTCCCGCAATTGATCTGGAACGGTCCACCACTGGAGAGCATTCCACATCCCCAGTGTCACCGACACAAGCTGGTCCAAGGGATCGTGAGCGCCAGACCACTGGCTGGCCAGTCCCCACTGAAGGGACGATGTTCCAGCGGCCCAACGGACCACGCTGGTACAGGCCGCCATGAGACCCAGGAGGCGCAGGAAGTCCCGGCAGGGCGCAATTGCTCAAATCCAGAAATGATCGGGCAAAGGAGGAAAGAACCCTGCCCTGTCCGCCGGGAGCCGCGCCTGGCTCAAGAGAGTCGAGCTGCGCCCGATGAATAAAATCACCTGCTTGCCTCGAAGTCCGACTTGGCCTCGCTGGACAAGGAGGCCTAGTTGAGAGCAGACCTGGAGGCCAGATCTCTGACCCACTCCGCCTCCTTTCCTGGAGGGAGCTGCGCATCAGCCAGTCGCCCAGGGTAAGTGGCAGGCCCGACCTCGGCGCCAAGAGGGAATGCTGTCACCACTGCCATGCATTTGGTGAAGACCCTGGGAGCTGGAGACAAGCCTAAGGGCATGGCTTGAATCAAGAGAGATCCTTCCGCCTGGAAGGAAGGAATCTCTGGTGAGACGGACGGATAGGGACGGAAAAACGCTGGCCCTGCAAGTCCAGAGAGCAACCACACGCCTCGCTCCAAGGATGGTATTATCTGAGCCAGAGTGACCATCCTGAAGGTTCGAGACCTTAGGAACTTGTTTAGGTCGTAGTTCGAGAATGAAGCGCCAGCCCCCGTCTGCTTCGGAACCAGGGAAGTACCTGGACACAAACCCTGGGTCTGAAGGAGGGTCCACCACCTCTCTTACCACCTCCTTCTGGAGGAGGAGAGCGATGTCGGCTCGACGAGCCGCCAGTGAGGCTGGGGATCCCGAAGCCCCCCGAGGGGCGACGGCTCTGAAGGGTGGTGCCTGCTCGAATTCCAGAGGCAGGCTTCTTCCCACCACCTCCAAGACGCACCTGTCCGTGGTAACAGCGGACCAGGCGGAACGGAAGTGCCGGAGCCGTCCCCCCACGGGGGGACCCAGGGGTAAGGTGACGGGGATGGGGGCGACACCCCTCAGCCCGTCACTGGGCAGGCTTGGAGGAGGGACCGCCGAGGGACTCCTGGCCCTTTCCTCCCTGCCTCCTGTTAGAGGAAGCCGGGCGTGCTTGGGTTTGGGATGCCAAGGCCGAGCCTGCTGGCCTTGACGCTGTTACGGGCGCTACGGGGCACAGAAGGACGAAGGGCTTAGGCTGTGGTTTGCGTCTTTGTCCTTCTGAGCGGAAGAGACCGAGTCCAAGGTGGCATTGGACTTCTCGATCCTCTGCAGGTGACCTTCCACCCAGGGTCAAGAGGTCAGTCCTCAAAAAGGGAACATCCGCCAACTTGTGCTGGGTATCCAAGTAAAGGTGGATATCCTCAGCCAAGCCCGCTGGCACCGATAGCCACTGCGGCCGCCACCCGATCTGGCACATGAGTCCCCTACATCCAAAGCAGTCTGGAGCTGCTGTTGGCCACTGCCCTGCTCCTGGTCCCGCACCTGCTTAACCGTAGTCTGCAGATCGGCGGGAAGATGAGGGATGACCCATCCAGGGAGCCCAACAGGGCATGGAGAAAATGTGCCATGAGGACGGCCGAACTGGCCTGACGGTCGAGAGAGACGTAAGCGTAGACTTTTCGCCCGACATAGTCCACTTCTTGGACTCCTTGTCAGGAGGTTTGTCCACATCCTCTGGCGCAGCCGGGCGCCGGAAACGCTGTCGGTAACCAACCCCTCAGCAGAGGGTGTTCAAAACCGGACAAGGAACCGGGACCGTGATACTTCCTGGCCATCCTGGCCGAAGGCGAGGGCAGGAAGCAGGGCGCTGCCAAAGTTCCAGTGCTGGACCCACTATGGCCTCGCCACCGGAAAGGCCTCCGCCGGAGAATCTCGGTCCAGAATCTCCGTGAGGGGATACCTGGCCCTGCTTGGAACGGGTTCAGCTCCATCCCGGTAGACTCCGAGATGAGCCGAAGCAGTCCTAGAAGGACGACGGGCTATCGTCCATTGACTGACCTCCTGAAGACTCCAAGTCCAGTCGCTTGGAGAAGAAGGAGGAATCATCTTCGACTCGGAAGAGTCCTCGAAGAGCTGCCTCTGGCCTGAGCCACCCTTCACCTGCCGAGGTCGGTCGGGAGTGAGGGTAACTGACAGCCGATGGGTAAACCCTTAGCCGACCGAGAATCCTGGTCGGAGCCCCATTGGTGGCTGTGAGGCGGAGGTTCCACCGCAATCGGTGGAGCAGTTGGTTTTGGCCACAACCGCCTGGGTATAGGCTCTCGGCAAGTCGAGGGGTTGTGTCGGCTGCTCGGTGACAGCTACTTAATGGCCGAAGGCGCCGGAGTCGGCTTATTCCCGCCAGGAGGAGTTGTTGCAACATAAGGTCCTCGCACTCGCCGACGTACTTACGCCGGCTTCCCTCATCCGGGAGGAGGAGGACGGACGAGCGGCGACGCTGCCATCAAGGGTGCCGAGACCGAGACCGCCGATGACGGTGGGAACGGCTGGACCGCCAAGAGGTCCGAGACCGAGACCGAGAGTCCCGGATTTCGGGTCGGTGCAGGAGGTGTCGGCCGGAACCGCACTCCTTCGCTCGAAGGTCCATCCGAGGGCTCCGGAACCGAGGCACAGGCGAGCCACGGATCCTCAACTCTCCGGGAACCGGGAGAGGGAATCTGCTGCTAAAGGCGACAGTCTCGCTCTAATGGGTCGAAAAATCTCGATCATCAGTGGGATCTCGGGCCAACTGACCTGACGGGGACACCGTGAGGCCAGTGGTCGAAGCCGAGTGTCGATCAAGCCGACGTGTCGACGGCCCGGGAGAGGACCTTCCGCTCCCAAGAGCCGGACGGAGGGACCTACCCTGTCCTCTTTTGGACCGAGAAAAGGTCCAGCAGACGCAGGCCCTTCTCCTTAGTGGAGAGGGACAGACAAAGCTCCTTAAAGGAAGCCGTAGGAAGAACCCAGAGAGAGCGGGATAAATGCCGCGGCCGAGGAAGATACTGCCCGCGGCCGCCTCTTCGAGGGCGACCATCCGCCGAGCTGATCCGACGAGTCAGCCGCCGCTGACACCGCCAACCGGGCCTCCGACTTCACACCGAGGGAACGCTCGGACGGCCCAGTTGCACCGGGCAGCACGGTCTTCGAGGACGAGGGCCGAGAAAGATGAGCACAGGTCGCAAGCTCGCGGGTCGCGTCTCAAGGCCTCAGCAGTAGACACACGTGGAGTGTGGATCCGTCCGAGATCTTCTTCTGCACGCATGGGCATCTCCGAAATCCGGAGTCGATTTATCCATCGCGAGCCGCGAGGGATCAAGACTGAAGTCTTTTGCAAAATATTATTTTTTAAATCGCAAACGAAATAGGAACCAGTCACAAACGCAGAGCGTTAAGGAGGAACCTGAGCTCAAGCCGGTAAGGAAGATCTAAGGCCATGGGGCGGAGCCGAGAGTTATACCACCCGGGTGGGTGGGAGGAGCAAGCTTGAAGACCTTCCGGCAAGATTTAAAGCGGCAAGGATACTGCCAATGAGTGTGGATGAACAACATATCCATGTCCCTAGAAACTACAATTTCATGGCCTCTGTGCCCCCTTGCTTGCTGATGCACCACATTGTGGTGGTGTTATCTGTAGTGACCTGCACCACCGTGCCTCTGACTGAGTCCGAAAAAGCCTGAAGGACTAGGAATACTGCCCTGAGTTTTAGGAGATTGATATGAAGGAGAGACACTTGTGGAGACCAAAAACCCCGAGCTGTGAGGGCTTCCAAATGGGCTCCTCAGCCTAGGAGAGAAGCATCTGTGGTTAGGACCACTTAGGGAGCCTGACTTAGGAATGGGACTCCCTGTCTGAGATTGTCGTGATCCAGCCACCACTGGAGAGCTTGGACCAGAGTCGGAGTCACTGGAACTAATTTGATAAGAGAGTCCTTTTTCTGAGACCAAAAGGACCTTAAGTGGAACCGAATGTCCTTCATCTGAAACCTGGCTCCTTGCACCACCGCAGTGGAAGCTACCATGTGGCCTAGGAGTTGAAGAAAATGTCTTGCTGGACAAGGGACCAGAGGTCGAAATGAGGAAGCGAAATCTATAAGGGCCCTTACCCTTGCTAGTGGGAGAAAGGCCTTTGCCTGAACAGTATCTAATTCTATTCCTATGAAAGTCAGCCATTGTACTGGTTCGAGAACTGACTTTAGAAGACTGAGGAGGAACCCTAAAGTACTGAGCAAGTTCTGAGTGATTTTCAGAGCTGACCTGACCTGGTCGGGGGACTGGCCCACAATGAGCCAGTCGTCCAAGTAGGGGAAGATAGAGATACCCTGCCTTCTGAGGAAGGCAACTACTACTGCAAGGCACTTTGTAAACACCCTTGGAGCTGATGTTAGGCTGAAGGGCATGGCCCTGAACTGATAATGGCCTGAAGTCAACTAGAACCTGAGGTACTTTCTGTGGGAGCACCTGACAGGAATGTGGAAGTAGGCATCCTTTAGATCCAGAGATGCTAGCCAATCCCCTGGCCTTAGTGAGGGAAGAATTATTCCCAGAGTCACCATTTTGAATTTTGGTTTTGTGATGTGCTTGTTCAAATATCTTAAGCCTAGGATAGGTCGCCACTCCCCTGTCTTTTTGGGGGTAAGGAAGTACCTGTATCTGGAATACAGACCTTTGCCCCTGTGTTGAGTAGGAACTTTTTACTCAGTTCTGAGAGCCAGCAGAGAAGAAACCTCTGCTTCTAGAGCAATGGTTTCTGAGATGGTTGCAGGAAACCTTTTGAAACTGAGGGCTAGTCCCTGGCTTACTACCTCCAGGACCCACTTGTCTGAGATAACAGCCTTCTGGGCCTGGAAGTAGTAAGCCAGCCTGCCTCCTACTGGAATAGGGGAGTTGACTCAGGCTGACACATCAGGGTGTCTGTTTGGCAGAAGCCTTGGACTGGGAAGAGGATGCAGCCCTGCTCATCCCCCTCCTGTCTCTCCCTCGAAAGAACCCCCTCTGTGGAAAAGGAGAGGAAGCCTGGGCGTGGTAAAAAAGGCCTGTGAAGAGGCCTGCCCCTGCCCCTAGACTGCTGCTTCTGAGGAGTGGCTTGCCTTTCTTTGGCCTGTGCACTCCTGTAGGTGGTCCTATACTCATCCATTTTCTTCATGTAAGCCTCTGTCTGCTCCCCATCAGAGAGTTACTCACCAAAGGGAAATCCCTGGCCGTAGCCTGGGTGTTCTGAGAAAGGCTAGTGCATCTGAGCCAAGCAAATCTCCTGAGAGGCACAGATGTAGACACGACTCTTGATGCCACATCACTGGAGTCCACAGGAGCATGAAATTGTACCTTGAATGCCTCAGTTCCATCAGCAGCCACCTCCTCCAGCTCTTTGGCCAGCTGGGGGAGGCCTGTTTAGCCAGTTCCAGAACCGTATCCCACCTGGACTTCTGGTACCTGACTGTGTAGGCCACTTATTAGCCTGCCTTAGTCCCAAGGAGGATGCCAAATATTGTTTTTTAGCCATGGCATCCACCTTCCTGGAGTCTTTGTCTGGGGGTGTGAAGCCAAAGGGATATCAGCCCTGTCACAGGCTGCAGCCTGCATTACCCCAACATGGCTACAATGACTATATAAAAACTCTGTACCCGAGCCTGACAACATATACCTCCTGTCCATTCTCTTATCTATAGGAGGTAAGGAGTCAGGTGTCTGTAAAATCTTTTTTGTCTGTTTCCCCAAAGATTTATGAAGAGGGATAGACAATCTTTTGGACTCTGGAATGTCCATCATCTCTACAAAATCAGGCTCTTCTTCCTCCTCAGCAGCTTCCACCATTGGGAGCTGGAGGGTTTCAGTCACTTTCTTGTAAAACAAATAGTGAGAAGGGGACCAGAAAGCCTGGGGACATTGGAAGGCCTGTCTGGGGAGATGTCCGGTTCAACAGGCACATCCAAGCCTTCAAGATCATTATCATCATCATCATCATCGTCATCGGGATACTCTTCTTCTCCCTCCCACTCCACATCACAATAAGCATCTGGATCGTAATCCGGTGAAGTCGGATCCGACTGAACCGATCGCCTAACCAACGGTGCCGGTTCGAACAGAACTGGGCAAAGTGACTGAACTATACTGATCGCTTTGGCTATTTCGTCAATGGCTGGAGTATGCAATGCTGGATCTGAACCAGCTGACTTCTTTGTCCTTTTTGCTGGAACCAACCCCTCAGAGTCAGACCTCCTTTTGCCCGAGGAGGTATTGCCCAGGTCAGTGGGCACTTCCTCAGGTTCGGCCGCAACCAAACCAGGCTGGCCATCCAGATCAAAGAACTTCTCGGCCTCCCTTTCCTTCAGCCTACTCAACCTTTTTTCCAGAGTGGCTTTAGGAAAATTTTTACAAATCTGGCAGTCTGTTTCGAGGTGGTCAAACCCTGGACAATAAACACAGATGAGGTGGGGGTCAGCCTTGGTAAAGGCCTTCCCACACTCAGTACAGTGTTGAAACCCAGTAGGACCATTTTATTCTTGGTTTTCTCAGACATGGCCACATTAACAAAAAACTACCCTTTACAGCTTTCAAGCCAGGTAATATTCCCCTGTCGGTTACCAATCGTGTTACGGGCTATGGAAAAAAAACAGAAAAGGTCTGTTTTTTTTTAAACCAATAGGAATTGGAATACCATTACTAAATCCCAGAATTTACAAATACAGAGAGAAGGTCGGTTTCCAACCAGACCAACTGATCGGAAACCGAGAAAAAACAATTTCCATAGTAAAACAAATCACTACCTAGCTACAACACTACACGTACCTTAGACAGAGACTTGAATACCAAAAAAATAATAAATTGGTTGAAAAATCGAACGCTTTTAGAAACTTTACCGAACCAAGTGAAGGAGAACTCTCCGGAGCGACTTCACAATTAGGCGGAGTAAAGAATCTGACGGTTACACTGATGAGTACCAGAGACAGAGGTTTGAAAACTGAGCTCAAGCTCAAGCTCAACGTTCTATGTTTCTGCATAGAGTTAACCCTTTCCTCTCTGGGGCAGTTCAAGTGCTGGGGCTAACTGCATATTGTCTGAATACAGCAAGACTTCATGTTGTTTGAATATACAAGTAGACATTAAAAGATGGTCCCTTCTCCCACTCCCAATGCACAGTCGAATACAATCAATAAAAATGAATGTTCTCCCTGGACTATTATATTTGTTTCAATGTGCCCTAACTCAGTTAAGTAAAGCTTGGTTTGCTCGAACACAAAGGCAGCTTTTTAAATTTGTGTGGGCAAATGCCCCTTTTAGGGGCAAACACCTCTTAAATAACAGAGGGCATCTCCAAAGACTCAATTCAACAGATGCACAAGAAACCAGTAGGTACCCACAGGTTTCCAATATCAGCTGTACAGACAGTATGCAGTGACCTGTAGGTCCTAGCAGGGGAGGAAGGGTGGGAGCTCAGAATACAGTAAGATCCTCTTTGAAGAAACAAGATTACTATGGTTAGTAATATTTTCTTCAAACCCCATGAAATCGTAATGTATTCTGACAAATGCAGACTACCCAAGCAGTGCCTTTGGAGGTGAGCAGAGGACCTATCTAGGAAACAGGCTCTGCAAGACTGCTGTGCCAAACCTGGCATCACTCCTAGCCTGGGTATCTAGGCAGTAATGTTTGGTAAATGTGTGGACTGTTTTCCAGGTAGCTGCTTTGCAGATTTCCAGCAAAGAGATATCTCTTGAAGCTCCTATTAATGCAGCTCTTCCTCTGGTGGAGTGGGCCCTGAGCCACTGTGGGGCCTGCTTGACCACTTTGGTATAATAGAATTGGATACATGCCACGATCCATAGATGTAAGAACTGGGGGGCGGCAGCTCACATTTTACTTTGTATGGCAAAAACTAGTTTAGAAAAAGTGCCCTCTGTACCATCATAAGTGCCCTTCTGATCCTCTGCCCCCTCAGCTTTTACTATCTTCTGGCACCCCTGCCACGATCCATCTTGCTAAGGACCTTTTCTTGGCTGGTTTCCCTTTTCCTACTTCCCCATAAGTCCTGTCCCCTCTGTGGCCTTTTGTACGCTTCAGGTAGTAGCTGATAGCTCTTTTTACATCCAGGCTATGCAGTCTACGTTCCCCTGAAGAAACATAGACTTTGATGGCAGATAAGGACTGCTTGGCCTACTTAGTCTGCCCATTTCCCTACATACAGGATTAGCTGCAGATCCTAGTTAACCAATAGCCTATTTCTTCCTACCCCCCACAAAAATTGCCTTATGTCTGTCCCAAGCATTCTTGAATTCTCCCACAGTTTTAGACCCCACAACCTCCTCAGGAAGACTATTCCATGCATCCACCACCCTCTCTGTGAAAACATACTTCCTCACATTGCCCCTGAACCCCCTCATCTTCAAATTGTGTCCCCTTGTTCTTGCACATCTCTTTTTCTGAAAGATGCTACCCTCTTGGACTTTGTTGATTTCACTGAGGTACTTAAAAGTTTCTATTATGTCCCGCCTCTCCCTCCTTTCCTCAAGGGTATACATATTAAGCTCCTTTAGTCTCTCCTCGTATGGCTTCTCTTGCAGACCCTGCACCATTTTAGTTGCCCTCCTCTGGACTGCCTCTATCTTGTCTATGTCCTTGCGGAGATGGGGTCTCCAGAACTGGACGCAGTACTCCAGATGGGGTCTCACCAACTGTCTGAACAGAGGGATAACAACTTCCTGTTTTCTGCTGGTGACGCCTCTCCCTATACATCCCAGTATCCCCCAGCCCTCCCTACCGCCTTCTCACATTTCTTGCTAACCTTAAGGTCATTTGATATGATTACCCCCAGGTCCCTTTCCATTTTTATTGTTGTTACTATCTCCACCCCCCAAATTGTGTAATCTTCCCCTGGGTTTTTGTTTCAGAGGTGCATTATTTTGCACTTCTTTGCATTGAATCCAAGCTGCCATATTTCTGACCATTCCTCCAACCTTGCCAAGTCCCTTCTCATCCTTTCCACACCTCCTTGTGTATCAACCCTGTTGGAGATCTTTGTGTCATCTGCAAAGAGGCATACTCTTCCTTCCAGTCCCTCTGCAATGTCACTTATAAAGACATTAAAAAGGACTGAACCCTGTGGTACCCCACTAGTAACCCCTCTTTATTAATAGTAGACTCCACTTACAATTACCTTCTGTGTCCTGTTATCCAGCCAATGTTTTACCCAGGCTACCACCCTGGGACCCACTCTCAGGCTGGTTAATTTGGCTATTAATCTTTTGTGTGGCACTATGCCAAATGCTTTGCTAAAGTCTAGGTAGGCCATGTCCACAGTCCCTCTCTGGTCTACTACTTTGGTCACGCAGTCAAAGAAATCAATTAGATTTGTCTGACATGACCTTCCCTCTGTGAACCCATGCTGCCTTGGGTCCTGCGCCCCACTGGCCTCTAGGTACTCAACAATTCTTTACTTCAGAAGTGATTCCATTACTTTCCCAACCACAGAGGCCAAAATAACAGGTCTGTAGTTTCCCGCCTCTGTCCTGGTCCCACTTTTGTGAAGGGGAATCACATCTGCCTTCCTCCAGTCCTCAGGTACCACACCATCCTCCCATGATTTGTTAAAAAGGGTAGTCAGTGGTTTCACTAGTTCTCCCCTTAATTCTTTTAGAATTCTGGGGTGAATTTCATCAGGCCCCATTGCTTTGTCCACCTTCTTTTAGAACCCTTTCTTCTCTCAAAGGACTGGGATCAACTATCCAGAGTGCTTCTGTTAATTGGATTAGGCACCTCCCCCCTCCTCTTTTGTGAATAATGAGCAGAAATATTCGTTCAGTATCCCTGCTTTTTCACTGTCCCTCTCTCCCTACCCACCATCCATTCTATTCAGCCTTACTATCCCTCCCATTGTCTTTCTATGCTCCCTGATGTGCCTATAAACGGTTTTACCCCTCTTCTTAACTGGGTTGGCTATCTTTTCCTCAGTTTGGGCCTTTGCTAGTCTGACTGCCCTCCCTGCTTCCTTCTGCCTTAACTGGTACAGCTTCTGTCTCTTATACTTCCTGAATACTATCTTTTTCTCCCTGACCTTCTCTGCCACCTCTTTTGAGAACCATAGTGGCTTTTTCTTTTGTTTTGACTTGTTTATTTGCTTCACACAAAGGTTTGTTGACTCTGTGATGGCAGTTTTGATGTTTCCCCATTGTTGCACCACCCCTCCTTCTAGCCTGTTTGCTAGTGCTTTTCTAAGGCACTCTCCCATCTTGCCAAAGTCAGCCCTCCTGAAGTTCAGTACCCTCACTTTTGTATGGCTTGACTCTGTAGCTGAGTTTATCGTGAACCACGCTGTTTGGTGGTCACTTGTTCCCAGATGGCTACCCACTTCTAGATCTGAGATCCTCTCACTGAAGAGGAATGGTCAGTGAAAAAGACTGGCAGTGTAATGGACTAATTGACATGGAAGTCTGACACCACTTTAGGGAGAAACTTATTATTGGTCCTAAGGACCACCTTGTCCCTGTGGAATGCGATATAGCCAGTCTCCATGGACAAAGCCTGGAGCTTGCTAATCCTCCTGGTCGAAGTAATTGCAACTAGAAACACAGTTTTCCAAGTTGCATACTTGAGGTCAGCTGATGACATAGGCTCAAAAGGTGGCTGCATGAGCTGTGCAATGCATATGTTCAGGTCCCACACTGGAGTGGGAGTCCTATGTGGGGGTACAAGTCTAGCAACCCCTTAAAGAATTTCCTGAACACTGGATTCCAGGCCAGAGATGATGCCTTGCCTGCTGCCAGGTAAACTGAGACAGCTGCCAAATGCACTTTCAGGGCAGATGGTCTCAGACTAAGGGAATGAAGGTGGGTTAAGTAGTCCAGGATGACTGGCAAATCCATCTGAGTGTGGTCTAGATTCTTGTTCTGGCACCAGATAGAGAATCTTTTCCACTTGGACGTGTAGGTCTTCCTAGTGGAGGGCTTTCTAGAAACCCTAAGGACCTCCATGACCCCTTCCAAGAGATGCAGGTTGGCATGCTCTAGGTCCTCAAGAGCCAGGCCTTGAGCCTGAGAGACCAAAGGTTGGAGTATAGGATCCTGCCCTGGGAAGAAGTCAGCAAGTTGTGCTTCCTGGGGAGGCTGATCGGTTTGGCAATTGATAGTGCCAGAACCACGGGGTACCATGGCTGCCTGGCCCAGTCTAGAGCAATGAGGATCACTGTAGCCAGCTGGGATCTGAGCTTGTTCAAGACCCTCAGCAACAACGGGAATAGAGGGAAGGCATACAGAAACTTCCCCATCCAATCAAGGATCAGTGTATCCAGTGGGACTGGAGCCCCTCACTGGGGGCCTGCAGCAAAATTGAGGAAGCTGGTAGTTGTCTGGGGCTGTGAAGAGATCTATCTCTGGAGTGCCTCACCTTTTGAACACAGCCTGTAACACCTGCCTGTTTAGGGACCACTGGCGGTGGTTCTCACTGATCCTGCTCAGGGCATCTGCCGGTACTTTGTCCTTCCCTGACAGGTGGACTGCTGACAAGGCAATTACAAGACAGTACGCCAGACTCCAGATTTTCATGGCTTCTGTGTACAGGGGGGGGTTGACCTTGTGCCTGTTTGTTGATGTAGTACATTGTGGTTGTATCATCTGTCCTGATTTGCACCACCTATCCCTGCAGCATGCTGGCGAAAGCCTGAAGTGCTAGGAAGACTGCTCTGAGCTCCAGCAGGTTGATGTGGAGCAATGACTCTTGTTTGAGCCATGTGCCATGTGCTCCTCCAGGTGTGCCCCCCCAAGTAGGGAAGCATCTGTGATTAGCACCAAGGAGGGGTTTTGCTGCAGGAATGGAACTTCTTGCCTGAGGCCGTCCATGTCCAGCCACCACTGAAGCGCTTGCAGGAGTGTTGGTGTGACTGGTACCAGCTTTGATAGTGAATCTTTTTTCTGATGCCAGTGTAGTTTGAGATGATACTGGTTAACACTCATTCAGAACCTTGCCCCTGACACTGTTGCTGTTGAGGCTGCCATATGGTCCAACAGCTGCAGAAAGTGCCTTGCTGGCCTTAGGCTTTGAAGCTTGAAGGTACTTGCTAGCTGTACCAGACTGTCTGCCCTTGTCTGGGGCAGAAAAGCCTTTCCTCTCACCGAATCCAGCTCGGCTCCTATGAATTCCAGGAGCTGTACTGGCTGTAACACTGACTTTTTCAGGTTGACTAGGAACCCCAGTAACTGTAGTAGCTCCTGTGTAAGTGCCAGAGACTCCCTGACCTGTTGAGAGGATAGCTCTATGACTAGCCAGTCATCCAGGTAAGGGAAGACTGTCAATCCTTGTCTCCTGAGGTGTGCCACAACCACAGCCAAGCATTTTGTGAACACCCTTGGAGCAGAAGTAATAATAATAATAATGATAACTTTATTTATATAAAGGGCAATTCCAAAAAATATCAAAGCGCTTTTACAGACAACCACCAACGAAAAATGTTAAAACCAGTTAAAAACTTCCAAATCCATGAAATTTAAAACTCAGAGTACACCAGAGAGAGAATAAGTAAGTCTTAAGAGCAGATCTAAAGCTCTCCACAGTCAGGCACCACAGGGTGGGAGCCGCAAAAGCAAATGCACGGGCTCCGAAGTTCTTCAGGGGAATCCCTAGCAATCCCTCCATGGCAGAGTGGAGCGTTCGGAAGGGACAGTAGAGACAGAGGAGCTCTTGCAGTTAACTCAGTCCCTGACCATGTAGGGCCTTGTAGGTTAGTAAACCAACCTTGAAGGTGATTCGCCACTGAACAGGCAGCCAGTGCAGCTCGCGCAGCAAAGGTGTGACATGGTCAGATCTAGAAAGCCCAGTCATCAACCTGGCCGCAGCATTCTGCACTAGCTGCAAGTGGTGGATATTAACTTCCAGAAGCCCTAGGTATAGGGCATTACAATAATCAAGGTGGGAGGTCACAAAGGTGTGAACCAACACCGGAAGATCACTGGGCGGAACTTGGTGCTTAATCTGGGCGATATTCCTCAGATGATAAAATGAGGTCTTGACGACGGATGACACTTCAGACTTCAGGGTCAATCCCTCATCAAAAATGACACCCAGACTCTGCACCCGTTCAGAGGACATCAGCTGGCAACCCCCGAGCATAAGGCCAGAGGCCTGCTCAGGTGAAGACCCCTCTATACGGCGATCTTGGTCCACCACCAAAACCTCAGTCTTGTCCAGATTCAGCCTCAGCCAGTTGGCACTCATCCGGCCCTGGATCTCGGGGAGGCAGTTATTAAATACCGAGGCCGCATCATTCTGGTCGGGTGCAAAGGACATGTATAGTTGAGTATCATCTGCAAAGCAGTGAAAACTCAAACCATACTGCCTCACAATGTCTCCTACTGGCAGCATGAGCACCGCGAATACCATGGGCGAAAGCACAGAGCCCCAGGGAACCCCACATAGTACAGAGAAAGTGTCAGAGGAAAAAATTTCCGGCACAACTCTATGAGATCTCCCAGTGAAGAATGAGTGGAACCACCTGAGGACCATAAACAACAGTCCACAGATCACTCACAAGCGCTCCAGCAAAATGCCATGATACACAGTGTCAAATGCTGCAGAGAGATCAAGAAGGGCTAAGACGGAATGGGTCCTTTGATCTCTCGCTATCAGGAGATCACTGAGCACCCTAACCAGGGGGGGTCTCAGTGCAATGCCTCTTCCTAAATTCTGACTTGAGAGGATCATAGATCTCATGGATGGTAAGATGATCGTCCAGCTGCAGTGCGACCACCTTCTCAATAACCTTGCCCACAAAGGGCAGGTTAGAGACCATCCTGTAGTTGGTGAGGCAGTCGGGGTCCAGAGAAGATTTCTTAAGGAGAGGTGTAATCACCGCCTCCTTCAGGAAATCAGGAAATTCACCTGTCGCAAGCGACGTCCAGACTATCTCCGCCAAGACCAGGTCGATGACCTCAACACACCCCACAAGGAGGCGAGTTGGGCCCAGGTCCAAACTACAGAAAGTCGGCCACATATTCTGGACGATCCCTATGACCTCCACAATCACCGGCTGGACAAAGGCTGACCAGCAAAACCGTAAGTAAGTCCAAAAGGCATTGCCTTGAACTTTTAATGGCCTGATGGCAGTCTGAATCAAAGGAATTTTCTGTGTGACTGCATTATGGGGATGTGGAAATCTGCATCCTTTAAGTCTAGAGATGCCAACCAGTCCCCTTGTCTTAAGGTCGAAAGGATTGTTGTCAGGGGCACCATCTTGAACTCTGGCTTTATCAGATGCCTGTTCAGGTGCCTGAGATCCAATATGGGTCACCACTCCCGTTTTCTTTATTGTGAGGAAGTACCTTGAATAGAGTCCTTTCCCTCTCTGTGCCAGAGGAACTGGTTCTATTGCTCCTACGGATAGGAGATTTAATACTTCCCCTTACAGTAACACTGTTTCAAATGGGGAGGAGGATCTGAAGACCCTTGCTCTCAGCTTTGGCATGAGCTTGAAGCTGAGAGCCAGACCTTGGCCCACTACGTTCGGGACCCACCTGTCTGTAGTGATGGTTTGCTATTCCGGGAGGTAGTGGGCCAGCCTACTCCCTACCGGGGTTGGGAAGGCGACCCGAGCAGACACCTCAGGGTGTCTGCTGGGGTTGGGATGCTGTCTGAGTGCTAGGGCTAGTTCAGTTGCCACCTCTTCTGCCCCTGCCTCTGAAGTAACGTCTCTGCTGGCTTGTTGCTTTTGGGGAGTAGATGCCTTTTCTTTAGCAGCAGCACTCTTATATGCTGTCTTGTACGCCTCCATTTCCCTCATGTAAGCCTCTGTCTGTTCCACAAACAGAGAGGTAGGCTCACATGGGAAGTCCAAGGCCTTGGACTGAGTGTCCTGGGTCAGGTTAGTAGTCCTGAGCCAAGCAAACCTCCTGAGTGACACAGAAGAAGCCATTTGTCTGGCTGCAGTATCATTGTTGTCCACAGCCATCCTAAACTGGGCTTTCCAAGCCTCTATACACCTTTTTGCAGCCTCCTCCAAGTCAGCTGCCATAGGGGCTGGGATAGATTTTGTGATTTCCATCACAGTATTCCACAGTGTTCTCTGATATCTGGCAAAATAGGCCATGTATGAGGCCTGCTTGATTATCAAAGAAGATCCCAAGCACACCTTTTTTGCAATGGAATCCATCTTCCTGAAATCCTTGTCTGGAGAGTGAGATGCCAAGGGAATGCCTGTCTCATCACAGCTGTTGTAGCCTGCACCACTCCCTCATGGCTTGGGTGTCCAAACAGGAGCTCTGCTCCACCTCTAGCCACCTAGTACTTCTTATCCCCCTTTCTGTCAACCAGTGGCACAGAAGTGGGGGTCTACAGGACCTTATTAACCTGCTTTTTCAGGGATTTATGGATGGGTAGTAACAGTCTTTTAGAGACTGGTACATCCATCATTCCCAGTAATCCCGTTTCTCCTCCTCGGTGGTTGACTCTTGGGTAGGAAGGTCCAGGGATTGAGCTACTTGCTTAATGAAAGCAAAATGGGAGTTATAGTCCTCATTCCCCTTGTCCGGGGAGTCAGGACGGTGAGGATCCGGATAAATATCCAGTTCAATTGGTTCCCCGTAATCCTCATCCTCATCATCATCAGCATCCTCGTCTTCATCCTCACCAAAAGGCTCATCTTCGTGTTCCAAGGAACCAGGAACCGAAGTAGCGCCAGAGGTAGGTAAACTCAGCCGCTTCTCAACCGGAACCGGGGTATTCGGTTGGAGCGCCTGAATAATTCTGATAGTGTTTGCTATCTCTTTAGCGGTCAGAACAGATTCTTTCTTCGGTTGTGGTCGACCACGGTATGCTTTTCCTTCTTTTTTCTCTTTCCTGCAGTTGCTGGGTTAGCGGCAGTAAGGGCAGGACGTTTTTTAGAAGAGGAACCGTCGCCCTTGTCAGAGGGCTGTTCCTTCGTCTTTTTTTGGCTGGTGGCTGGTTTGTCTGTAGCTGGGTCAGCAGCCTTTTCAGACATTTTCTCCTGCAGTCGTTTAAGTCGCCTCTCAAGTGTCGACTGAGGGAAGTTCTTTCAAATTTCACAGTCCTCCCTGAGGCAGTCAAACCCCAAACAAAAAACACAAATTAAATGAGGATCTGCTTTAGTGAATGGCTCCCCACACTCTGTACAATGCTGGAAACCTGTGGGACCCATTCGTTTCTTGGTCTGTGACATTTAATCAGTTGGTTAAAACCAATGAACCAAGAAATAACCCAGTAAAATTTTTTATATTTAGTAAATAACTATATACCGCCTTACTGGATGGTAGAAATAACTGAGTTAAATCTCAGAAACTTAAAATAACAGTATTGGTTCCTTCCCGGTTAAAAGAACCAATAAGGAACAGAGAAAATGCACCAAAATTCACTCTAATCTAGACTAAGTCTACCTGTGAACCAAGGACAGTGCTTCAAAAGTCAAAATAACTAAATGGACTTTGATAAACCAAAATAAAATTCTTCAAGAAAGTGAAGGAGAGCTCTCCGGAGACGTGTTACTGAGGCAAGCGGAGTAAAGAATTTGATGGTTGCAGGAAGTGCAACCAGGAACAGTGGTTTGAAAACTGAGCTCGAGCCTAACATTCCACTATTAGCATAGGTTCTATTAACTATTTTAGCTCTGGGGTAGTCCTATGGTGAGGCAATACTGCATTTGTCAGAATACAGTAAGATTTCCTGGGGTTTGAAAGGTAAAAATGTAGTATTTTAGAATGCAGTATAAATGAGTTCTGCTGGTGCCAAGCATGAGTTTTTTGCTTATGACAAGAGCTACTCCTGAAATGGTATATTTTGGGGGTACAGCTGTAAACATATGAACAGCTACCGAAAGAAAATAGCCATAAATATTATTCAATTTTTAAAAAATAGATCTCTGAGCTAATGTATACTGCCTTGAAAATGAATTATTCAAAAAAGCCTATAAACTTCTGCTGCATACTGTGCCCATACCAATAACAGAAATTCTCTGGGCTGGTTAATAGTGTTAGAGGTTAATGAGTAACATATACAGAGTGTACAACAATTAACATACCTAACAACGCACCATCTGTGTCTGTATGAAAACAGAATGCAAAAACATGCATGTATATGCATAAAGACACTGCTGAAAACTAGCTGCTTTTTTATAAGTTATTGCAGAATGCAAAAACCAGGATAGCAATTCAAGGGTAGTTTCAGGTTCAATTTAATTTAGAAGTATGCTAAAAGTTATAAGATGACAGGTTTGAAAGCAATCAATTTTTCATTTTCTGAAAGGCTTTTGTCCTTTTTATTCATCAAATTACTACTTAGACCAATCACATTTTATTATTCAGCGAGAACAATGGCAGTCCAGACTTTTTTTCTGAAAAGGTTTGATTAAAAAAACTTGTACACAAAGAATAAACTCTAACAGTAGGGATGCAAATAATAAAATCACTATCATAATCTTTTGCTTGTTATTTGCAAGTGTAAAACTGAGGCAGAACAAAAGCAGGGAACACAGCATCTGTCATATCAGAATATAAAAAGATGATCCTGGCACAAAATGAAAAAGCTCTAATTCATTTGCAAATCAAGCATTCCAGTTCTATTTCAAGCTGGCGGTAACTGTCAAGAGTTAACAAGATAATCACTTTCAATCCTGCCTTCAATGGTACATTACACTGTTATCCCATTCAATAGAGCCGTTCTTTAGGGCACTGGATGAATGCTTTTCATTTCAAACTCGCACAAAAAAGTTGCAGAAAAAATCCACGGGGCTTAAGGAAGAAATCCCTTTACGGGCATTTATCTGCCGGCACTCGCTTTCGGGCAAGATGAGATACTTGGGTTACATCTGTGTCCATTCACTTTCTCCTGATCCTGTGGGCACTTGGTTTGTTGTTTGCAAAAGCCTTAGGATCATTAATAAAACTCATACTAGGTAAGGGACTCTTGACAGCAAAAAAATCACTAATTCACTAGTGTAACAGGCTACATAGAGGGTTTAAATTACTTAAAAGAGATTTGTTAGAAAAATGCTATAACATTTAACTAAAGAACAACAATATATTTCAAATATTTAATCACAAGGCATACACACCAAGTCAACATGGATTCAGCAAATATTCACTGGAAACTATAGAGGCTGCAGATACAACTCTGCTGTTAAATGAATTCTGTGATAACAAATAACTGCTTAAAATGATTTAACAGATGTGGTTCAAAACACCTTGTAGCAGTATCAGAAATAATTGTAAATTCAGTATTGTTCAACGCATAGATATGACCAACTGGAAAAGTGCTTTATATCTAGAAATACTGAACATCATTTTAATCTGCTCACTAAAAGCAGAATAACTGTTTAAAAATATTTGCCAATATTATGGACTCAATCGTGTACACACACCATTATTTACAAATGGATTTTCCGTGAACTGGATTTTAGGGATAAACCACATGCCCAAACATACATACAGTACGACCTGAAGCAAAGGTCAGCCCTAGTCAGTACAATTCTGACTGTTGGGACTGTCCAGAGTTGGATTTGCAGTTACAAGAAAAAAAAAAAAAAACAAAGGAAGAAAAACAGGAAAGTAGGCAACTATCCACCAAATCAACTGCAGAAATGGAGCTGTAACACTGAAATACAACCCTAAACCTTCAGAACAGTTTAAATTATTCATCAGGTTTTATAACTGAGACGAGTCAAATGCTGTGTCTTTACAGAGTGAGTTACAGCAGCAAGCTAGAAATGACTGTATATAAAGTGGCATACTTCGGGTCAAAAAAGTTTCAGTGTCAAAATACAGAAGTGGAAAAAATACTACTGCCAGTTACTATGTAGTTTTGCTGTGTGTTGACAGTAGAACAACAGCGCAATACATATACGAACAAATGAATTTGCCAGCAGATAAAGGCCTTATGGTCTATCGAGTCTACTCGAGTGTGCAGCTAGCAACCCTTATACTGCAGCTACCCCTCCCTCCCCTAACCCTCTCTCTTACCCTAACCCATCCCCTTTTGAAGCAGTCCACTGTTCAACAGGATACCACTCCCATAGACAACGCATTCCACCCAGACACCACTCTCTCCATAAAAAAGTGTCTTCTCATTTCCCTCCTGAACCTTCCCCCCTCCAATTTGAGATTGTGACCTCAAGTGTCCCTACCCCCCCCTTAACTTGAATAGTCCCTCCGTTGCTTGTCTTGTTTATTCCTTCATGTACTTGAAGGTTTCAATCATATCCCCCCATCTCTCCTCTCCTCTCTCCTCCAGTGAGTACATGTTCAACTCCCTCAGCCTGCTCACATAGGGTATGTCCCCTAGTCCTTGGATCATCTTTGTTGCCCTGCACTGCACCCCCTCCAGTAACTTAATGTCCCTCTTCAGGTATGGATGCCAGTACTGCATGCAGTACTCCAGGTGTGGTCTAATAAGTGACCTATACAATGGCAGGATCACCTCCCCTCTCCTTGAAGATATACCACTGGCAATGCAACCCAGCATTTTGTTGGCCTTTGCAGCTGCTTTCCTGCATTGTGCTGAGTGGTTCATTGAGCCTGTTATAACCACCCCCCAGATCCTTCTCCTCCTCTGTCTTGGCTAGCTGAACCCCCAGCTGGTAGCCCTTCTTGGTTTTTGCCCCAAATGTAGCACCTTGCACTTTCTGGCATTGAACCCCAACTGCCAGGTGTCCGATCAGGTCTCCAATTTTGACAGATCATCCTGCAGCCCATGCCATCCTCCTAGGTCATCCACTACTGCTCCCATCTTGGTGTCATCTGCAAACAAACTGATCTTGCTTTTGATGCCAATTGAGATGTCTGATATAAACAGCCCAAACAACACTGGTCCCAGCACCGAGCCCTGCGGTACTCCGCTTGTCACTGCCCTCGGAGATGAGAGCTCCCCTCCCACCACCACCCTCTGCTGCCTTCCCTGTAACCAGTTTACTACCCAAACCACCATTTTCACCACTGCACCTGTACCTGCCAGCTTACTACCCAGCCTCCCATGCGGCACCGAGTCGAATGCCTTATTGAAGTCCAGAAACAGGACATCCACTGCATGGCCCTTGTCCAACTGTCTAGTTACCCAGTCATAGTAATCCACCAGGTTGGTCTAACAGGATCTTCCCATGACAAACCCATGCTGCCTAACGTCCTGCAGCCCATTGGTCTCCAGAAGGGACACCAGCCTCTCCTTCTGGATCATCTTCATCAGTTTTCCCACCATTGATATGATGCTTTCTGACCTGTAGTTTCGAGGTTCGTCTTTGGGACCGCTCTTATGGAGGGGTACCATGTGAGTCACCTTCCAGTCCTAAGGTACACTTCCTGACACCAGGGAGGCACTGAACAGGTCTGCCAAGGGCCCTGCCAGCTCTCTCAGTACCCTGGGGTGAATGCCATCTGGCCCTGGCACCTTGTCCTCCCTCAGTGCCCTCAGGCCTTCCAGTACCGTGCCCTCAGGCCTTCCATTACCATGCCTCTGTGATTCCCACCATCTGTCACCCCCCCCCAGGCTGACCTCCCCCCCCTTGGTAGCACCCCTCCTTTCTCTAAAGAATGCAGGGTAATTCCCAGTCTGAACCATCTGGCTTCAGAAACAAGACTGGAAAGATTTATGTTGATACAGTAAAACTCAGAAACCACCTTGAGTAGCAACATAGCCTCATAGGGAGATTCCACAGACAGAGACTAATTTACTAACCTGCCAGGTGAATATAAGGGCTACCAGTGTTGAGAAATAACTAGTAAGTTTTTATTTGCAAGCACAATGGCCACCAGTGTAGGGAAATAGTTAATTACGTCTAACTGCGGTGGTTACTGTACTATTATTACCTTTTCAGCAATTAGTAATAGTTAAGATTACTTTCAAGAAAAAGTAATAGCTAAATTCAAGCCACATTAAGCTCTGTACATATTGATTTTTAAGTGTCATTAAGCCTTTTTTTATGCATGTCAAAATCTGAGGTTACAAGAAAACCAAATAAGAGATTGATAACCTAGGCCTAGCAGAGAATGTTTGCTGAGCCATATAGTGTGGTCAATTCTATTGAACACATTCACTAGATAATTGTATGAATGTATGCAGCTCTGCTGTTGGTTTTATATTATTTATGATGGACTTGTTTGTTATGTGTACTATACAGGCGCTCTGAGCCGGGGAGGGGCGCTTTATTGAAATGTAAAAACCTGAAGTTCCCCCGGTTGGTGAAGCTGGTTATAATGGTAAACATGTGCCAGTTTCTGAGCTCAGCTGCTTGGGCTCACTTACCTGTGTGGCTGTCCTACAAGTGCAGTCAATCGGCAATCAAAACTCACAGAGCCGCTGTTCCCCACAGCTACTAACATCAAAGTTTCAATACTTAAAAAAAAAAAAAGGCTTAAAACATAATTTCACTCACAATAACCTGTAAGATCGGTACTATAAAGCAGATTTCACCATAGAAACAAGATTTCAAATGTCTCATCTACAGGACAGACAGACCACACTCTCTCAACTTCACAAGAGAGGGTAAGGCGTAGTGGCAGTGTTCCTGTTGGTCTGGGTGTATGGAGCAGTATTGTGGGAGTTTGGCATTTTCAGAAGTGGCAAAGAAGTCAATCTCTGGTGTACCCCAGAAAGCGAACACGTCGTGGAGCACTGCCGAAGCCAATTCCCATTCATGGCCCTCAGCATGACGGCTCAAGTGGTCTGCTATCATGCTGTGGGCTCCCAGAACGTGAACTGCTATGAGATGAATTCTGAGTAGAAGTGCTTTGCGCCACACCCTCAGAGTTTCCTGGCACAGAGACTGGGACATCATGCCCCCTTGCTCGCTTATGTAATAAAACCATACAGGTGTTGTCCAATTGTAGACATAATGGTCCTGGTGACAGGAAGGGCTGAAAGGCCTGAAGAGTAAGATAAATGGCTTGCATCTCTAGTACACTGATATGTAAGGATGACTTTGTGGGTGACCATCGTCCCTGGGTCTGGTGATGGCCCCAGATGGGTGCCCCATCCCAATTTGGAGGCATCGGTAGCGAGACTTTGGGTTGGCGGTGCTGAGTGAAAGAGAATGGCCGCTAGGAGGTGTAGAGGGTCGAGCTGCCAGGTTAGGGCCTTTCGCAGGGTAGGATTGACGTGGACAAAGTTTTCACTTATTTTGAAACTGCAGCTAGGTACACTGGAATTTACATTCCTTTTTCAGGTACAGCCTGAAGTCTAGTCAAATATATACTAACATACAATACAAGTCCTGCAAGTCATCTGTGCATTGCTGCCATTGGGACCGCAGGGGCCCACTGGACTGATCGCATGTGTAACTGGGCATAGGGCACTGTGGAGTAAATAGCCGCCATGTGGCCCAGGAGTTGTAAATACTGACGGGTCATTATGTACGTGGCCTCGAGGCAGTGTTGGACAAGGGAGATAAGCCTCTGTGCCCTGTCCTCGGGAAGGAAAACTTTGCCCTGGGAGGTGTCCAGAACTGCTCCTATGTACTGGAGACACTAAGAAGGCATCATGTGGGACTTGGCAGCATTTATGGTAATGCCTAGTGCCACGAAGAGTCAGAGAGTGTGATCTAAGGAATGCAGTAGCTCGTCTCGAGTGGAGGCCTTGACGAGTCAGTCTAGGTAGGGGAAGACGTAGAGGCCGTGGCACGAACAGCCACCATCACCACTAGGCATTTGGTAAAGACTCATGGGGCTGATGAAAGGCCGAAGGGCAAGGCTCTGAACTAGTAGTGGCGCCCAAGTAGATCAAAGCGGAGATACTGATGATGGCCTTGTGAATTCTGATATGCAGGTAGGCATCCTTCATGTCTAAAAAGCAAAGCCAATCCCCCTGATGTAGTAGGGGGAGCACCATTAGTGAGGTAACCATGTGAAATGTTTAGTACTATAGGCACAAGTTGAGACTCCTGAGCTCTAGAATTGGACGGAGGCCACAAGTATGCTTTAGGACAAGGAAAATGTGGGAATAAAAAACGGTGTCCATAGCCCCTGTGGGCACTGACTGCACTGCTCTCTTCTGGAAGAGGGAGTCAACCTGCCAGGAGGACAGGTATGTGCTCAGGTAAATAAGGGGTAGATCTGGGTGGGCTGGAAGGGATGCAAGTAGTTCGAGGGTATGGCTCTGTGTATTAGCTGGAGTACCCACTCATCTGTTGCTATGTCTTTCCAAGCCTCCAGATGGAGAGAGAAGCAGCATCCCATGGCCTCCGAGGCTTGGGAAGGAGGAAACGGGAGGCTGACAGAGGAGTCAGACTGAAGGAGGGGTGGCGGGGGCTGCAGCAGTGGCAGCCATACCAATCTTGGCTGCAGGAACGGCGGGCCCATCAAGAGGCTGAGAAGGCTTTCACTTAACTGGCTGTCTAGTCATGCCTTTTTGTCTGGTGACTTGGTGAAATTGAAACTGGTGACACTGAGTAGTCAGGGGTTGAGAATAGTACACAGTATGTACCAAGTGCAACACCCTGCCAGAAGCCTGCAGTTCATCAAGCATATCTTGTGCATCTACACCAAATAATTTATGGCCACGGAAATGGGCATTCAAGATCGATAGCTGTACGTCGGCTGTAAATCAAGAAACCCGGAGCCAAGCGTGGCGCCATGAGAAACCTGGCAGAGCGGCGGTGGGCAGAGGATCCACCGCATCATAGCCAGTGCGGAGGAGGTGGCGGCTTTTGCTGGTGCCAGCACAAATTATAGTGAGGAGCTAGTCAGTATCTGGCCTTTGATGGATTTTGTCAGCTGTTTCTATGGCGGCTGCCCAGAGCGTCTTTTGATATTTGAGCATATGGCCCATATAATTTAAGATTCTCATGGCCAAGGTGGAAAAGGCATTAACTCTCTTGCCCATGAGGTTTAGTTTCCTTGACTCCTTATCTGGGGGAAGTGCACTCAGATATTTAGCATGCTTGGTCCTGTCACGTGCCACATTTATGACCAATAAATCCGCCTGAGAATCAGCCAAAAAATAGTGTTGAGCCGGAGGCACCTGGTACAAGCGGTCTGATTTCTTCAGAACCGGGGGAACCATATAGGGTCTGTGCCAGGCCACCATGATAGTATCATTATATGCTTGTATTAAGAGATGGCACGACAGTGGCTGGATCCTCCAGAAGGTATAAGTAGTCTGCCAAGTTCTGCCTTTGCTGGTCTTGCTCAGTAGTGGCAAAACCCATAACTTGTTGCAACTGAGTCATGACTTCCAAGAAGAAAGGATCATTTAGAAGAGACCAAGGCATGTAAATGCCAGGGTCTTCACCTGCAGAAGATACTGTGGAGGTGCTGGAGGAAGTGCAAACTCTATCTTTTTCTTCCTGGTCCTCTTCCTCTTCTTCTGCCTAATCAACATCCTCATCCTCTGGATCTGGAATAGGAGGAGGAGGAACAGAAGGCAGGTGGCATGGTCTTTTATAAGACCATGTCAATAAAGGAGCATAAGGCATATGCAGAGGGGATGTATTGACTGCATGACCTCCCAAATCATCTTTACAATAGCTGGCATGTCAACGAATGGCACCGTTCACGGAGGCAGGCTACAAGAATGGCCAACACCAGACTGTCATAAGCGAAGGAGACAGCACTGAGGAGATGGGTATCCGTTGGGGATAAGTCCTTGAGGCGGTGACCGAGCCCAAGGAGGATTGCGACTGCAGTGATGGGCTGTGAAACGTGGAAGGCCTCGTCAGTGGCAGCAGTGATGGAAGGTCCGTCGACGAGAAGCCCGTACCCATGCTGGAGGGTATGGGAACCACAAATGCCATGTCTGTTTTGAGGATATGGACCAGCAGAGGCACAGAAGTTATCGACAGACAGCTAAGAACTGTCGACGGAAGGTGTTGAGGTGGAGCCAGGGCAGATAAAGCCATAGTTAGCTCAGTTGATGAGAGGACGGGCAAAGTGCTCGTTAATGGCTGCAGCAGAGTTTCTTGTTGGGCTGCTTGGAATCCCTGCATAAGTGCACTCAACAATCTTTGAATCTTTTCTATGGGTGCTGGAAAAGCTTGAGCTGTTGATGGCAGGGCCAAGGCCGATGCCATCAATGGACGAGGGAACTTACCTTTATCTCTAGAAGCCTTGTCCCTTTCTCTGTGTTTACGCTTACTAGAATGGTGTTTGGGCTTCAATGTCTGGGAGCTTGGCGATGGCAAGGATGAGGAACAGGAGTGTAACTCCTTTTCCAGGACAGTCAGCTTCTGTTCTATAACGTGGGATTCCAATTCTTTCAGTCTCCATCGACGGGTTGGCTTGTTGAAATCCTGGCAGTGAGCACATGAAGTCACATTGTCAGCGGCACCCGAACACAAAGCATATGGTGGTCGTAGTGGTAGATCTTGTGACCACAATGGTAACTGCGAAATACGGAATCAGGGTTCCACATAGATAGAGCGCCAGTACAAGCATACCGAGAAGCGGTGTTCTGTCATCGTCAATACACTGCAGTGAGAATCAGCATGTGGACGAAGCGAGCTAGTCAATGGCAGGAAAAGAATTGAGGAGTCCTCGGAGCCACCCACGTATTTATACATGCACCTGGCCCGACATCACCATGGGCGGCCCCCAGTCCCACTGCTTGAGAAAGCTGCTGTGCAAGAGTGCCCTCCAGCAGAAGCCCCACATGTCTGACCTGCTGCAAGAGATACCCTCGATGAAGATCAAGATTTCAAATACCTCATCTGCAGAACAGGGAGACCACACTGTCTCAGCTTCAGCTTATTACCATAGCTCCGTGACAAACTTGGACCGGAGCGCCATAAAACTTGCAATTCCTCAAACTGCCGAAAAAGTTATAATTGGTTTATTACTGGTGTAACCCCCCTGCAAATGGGGGTTCCCAAAAGACTTCCAGGAGCTTGCTTGAATGCTCCAAGCCTGAATGGTGTTTGGCATTTAAGCCATTTATCAGTGAGTGTTTTTAGAGCCTCTGGTACTGTCTCTTTAAGAGCTGTCTGCTTGCAGACATAATTAGTTTGTATGGGGGGACTGTGTGCTTCTCTGAGTACCACTCAAGCTGCTGCCAATTCACTCCATTTTTGCAGTCACTAGGAGTGCAAAGGGAACCTATCTGAAAGATGTAACTGTTTGCCAGAAATCATTTACAGTGATAATGAAATTACAGTTTGTCTAACCTGCTTTCTTTGCAGTCAGAACTGTGTCTGCTAGTTCCCCATTCTAGTTTTGAACTGCTGAACTGGACCAATCAGTGTGGGGTAAGCTAGCTCTAAAATGGTGCCTTGACTAATCAGAACTTGGACTCATAATCTGAGCCAGCCACAAGAGGATTGTATGGGCAGTGACTCTGGGAGATGTAGTTTAGACTTCAGTGCCTTTTTGGACCAACAGCAGCAGTCTATTGTGAGGGACAGCCAATCCAGTCAAGAACTGGGAGGAACTCAAAGGAAGTGCCCGGTTTTGTCGGTTGGAGTTTCAGTTGAGCTTTGGCAGTGAAGAAGGAAGGAGCCCTGTGCTTTTTCAGTGTGCAGTTTTAGTCAAAAAACGTGTGTAAGGCCCAGAGTTCCGGTCTGCAGCTTGTGTAACAGCTTGTTAGGACTGAATCCGTCCTGTGAAAAGAATCAAAGGATCTCTGAAGAGTAGAAACCAGGCTCACCCTGTAGAAGACTGGAGGAATTGCTGAAAATTGCACTCGGTCTGTCAGGAACTGAATCTGCTGTGTGTTCTCGGGTATTGTGCAGTAATTGCGATCGGGATACAGATGCAGCCTGCCTGGTATAGTGTTCTTTTATATGGATGTGTGAAGAGGTTTGTACCTCAAGTGAGCCCTGCTGACATTGAAGGACCCTATCTTATTTGGAGGTCGTGAGTACTAATTCAGGGTCGTTCCCTGTTGAATTGCCACATTAAATCCAAATGGAATTACTGTACTGTTGACTGTTTAATTCTCCTTTCTCTGTGTGAAAGGGCCCCTACCAGCTGCCACAGTTTGACTAGCCACTAGGGCTTGGGTACCCAGGGACAGTAACTGATAGGGATAGGCCTGTGCACAGAGCCATAGGTAGATTATTAGAGTGATAAGCTAATTAACCTGATTTCCCGTCCTTGTTATATCCCCTAAATAAATCAGAGCTGCTTGTTTCAGCAAAGTTATACTGCCTGAGGTATTTGTCTATGTTAAAGTACTGTACTGTGATTGTTGCACTGTATCTCATTTCACAGGAGGTCCCAGTGCCGGAACCAGACCTGGGGTAAGTGTATACTGTGAAGGTAATTCTGATATATTGTGTGGGCCACTAGTGGGAAGAAAGGGGGTTGCAGTGTCCCAGAGGGCTGTGACCAAGTTAGTTTAACTATTGCAAACCCTGACCTCTGGGTGGAGGCACCCGCCATTGGATCCAGGCCCCTCAACCTGTTAGTGGCAAATCAGGCAGGGTAGTAGCCCTGGGATAGCGCCATGTAGGGTTACATCTTGAGGCTCACCGCTGGGATTGTGTGTCCTCTAGTGGCCATATTTACGAACCACTGTTAAGAAAAATGGGTACCGACAGAAGTGGCTGTGCACTGGCTGGTGGAGTGGTGTACTGGGAGGAGATCGACCTCAAAATGTTAAGCTTATCCTGGACATCCCCTGTATCAATACGGACACTGTGCAGGGAGTACTTTCCAAGGTGGAAGGTTTACAAACCCTGTGGTGGTGGGTCGGCATGCTAATCTGCTCACCCACACTTTCCTGGCCCTAGTAGAGTTTAAGGATCCCATAGATAGCTCCAAAGTGCCACAGACCATTACCCAGAGGAGCCCTCACTGCTTGGAGAGTGATAACTAAGGACAGTAAAGACCAGGGGAATCAGCCCCACCGCTACCTGAAACTTTGAGGAGAAATTTGCTGAATGGTTGCTGGGAGAGGGAAAACTGTGGAGGACTTGAAGAAACTATTCTTGCCACCTGGGGTGTTCCTCCCCAACACCCTCTCCTGCTCCAGTGCCCGTAATGGTGGCTGAACCAATGCAGACTCTATTTCTGCACCTGCCATTAGTCGACTCTTACGAAGGTTGAGGATCTCTCTGGCACCCTCCCACCCCCAAGGGAGGATGACTGGGAGACCTGGATAGACTTATGTTGCCCCAAGTGCTAGAAATGGCAATGCCTGGAAGGCTAAAAGCTTAAAAGAGGGTTAGTGAGAGCCTCCGAGGTCCCGCCCTGGCTACCATCCGTAAGCAAACGGGCCAGTAACCTGAAGCGACTGCACAGGCCTATCTTGAGGCCTTGGAGAATGTGTATGGGAGCCCAGATTCTGATGAGGACCTATGGTGGAGAGTAAGAAATGCACAACAGTACCAAGGGGAGTTGTTGTCTGTGTATGTCTCGGCTGGAAAAATTGTTGCAAGAATGCCTCAGAAAGGGTAGTTTGCAGCGATTGAACTGGACGAACCAGACTGGACAGAATCCTTAAGTCTGCCCCTTCTCAGAACTGCTGTTGCTTCAGTTACGCCTGGCAAATCGACTGGAATCCCACCCTATGATGAGTTAATGAGAGAAATTGAGGAGTTGAGAAAAGGCGACTGGAGGTGTACCTGCACCAACAGCTGTGGCTACGCACTCGAGTGACTGAGGGTGACCCATCAAGTGAAGTTCAGGGCAGAGGTTGACAGTCAATGAGTGCTCTGACAAGGAAAAGATATGCCACAATGGGCGAACTGTTGAGAGAGATCCGGAATTCAAAACAGTTCCTTTATGAAGGCCACGCCTGCAAGTACGGGCCCTGACCTATATCCGACTGCATCTGCTATGGGGTGGGGTACCCACCCATGTATCTCCTGCTGATAACAGCTCCAAACTCAATTCCTTGACCATGGAAGTGGAGAAACTGACGAGATGTTCCAAATACTTATCACGCCGCGAGACAGAGATGGCACCCAGGTTTCCAGTTAGTAATACCCCGCCTCTGGCTCCCAGTGTGGCGCCTCGCCAGCTCAAACTCCAGAAAGTATGTTTTGCTATAATTGTGGGAAAGATGGGCACATGAAAGGGAATGCCAGTCCCCAAAAGACACTGACAAAGTTGCATATAGGCTACAAGGAGGCCGGAGAAGAAATCAGTGGTTAAGAGGTGCACGACATGATCCCAGTGAGGGCACCAAAATGCTAATTCACGCCCTTTGTGGCAAGGTCAGTTGCCCAGGCCCCACCACCGCCTCTCCAGACTGGTCCAGAATAGTGGGTCCCTCCATGGAGACCACTGTAAAGGTGAATGGAGTGTCTACAAGAGCTATATTAGACAGTGGCTCCTCAAGTGACAATTATGTTCCAGGATTGGTATCAGAAGCATTTGTCGACGTACCCTTACAACCATTAGAAGGACTGCATGTATGGGGTTAAGTGAGAAGGCCTACCCCTATTCGGGTATATCCGAATTTGGCTGTCTTTCCCCACCTCCGTGGCTGGAGGCCGAACAAGTAGAGACCCTAGCCTTAGTGTGTTCCCCACTGGACTGTATGATGGTGTCCCTTTGTTGATTGGAACAAATGCTCATATGTCGGAAGGCTGGCACAGTTGTGTTATGAAAACAGGGTCAAAGACTAGTAGAGCTTTAAGAGTTCGCGTTAATTAAGAAGGCCTATGAGGCACAGAGAGATGCTGAAAAACAGAACCAGAGGAACCGGTCGGAATTGTATGGAAGAAGGATCCTGAGTCTCTGATCCTGGCGCCAAATGCCCAGTGTACCTTACAGGAGAGGTCCGTATCAGAAAGTATGTTAAGAATAAAATATTAATGTTGGATGCACCAGGCGATGGAAAATTGCCAGAGGGACTGCTGGTCAAGCCTTAGTATTTTGCCCGCTAGAGCCCATGCTTATGCCAGAAGGGTAATGGTCCAAGTTCATAATGTGTCTGAAAGAGACATTCGAGTAAACAGAGGTTGCATCCTGGCTAATGTGCATTGTGCAGACACTGCAGTGCTACCAGCAGCAAGAGCTCAAGGAAGAATGACAGAGTAACGCCTGACTTGTTTGATTTCGGCGACTCCCCTGCCAGCTGAATGGAAAGTGAGGATCAGTGAAAGCTTGCCCAGAGAGACCAGGTGTTTTCTTTTAAAGAATGGGATGTAGGATGCGTGCAAGGAGCTGAGCACAATATCCGGCTGCATGACGAAGACCATTTCGTGGAGAGGTCTCACGCCTGGCACCTGCTGACATAGATGATGTGAGACGCATCTGCAAGAGATGTTAGCTGCTGGTGTAATACAAGAATCCAGAAGCCCTTATGCTTCCCATTGTGGTAGTGAGGAAAAGAATGGAACAGTAAGGATGTGGTGGATTATCGCACCTAAACCAGCGGATTATCCCCGATCAGTACACAATGCCCCGTGATTCAGGATGCTGGACTGCCTAAACGAGCAAGTGGTTCTCTGTGCTGAGATCTCCGCAGTGGGTACTACCAGATCCCGATGGCCCCAGAGGACCGTGAGAAGACGGCCTTTATCTGTCCGCTGGCTTCTATGAATTCATGAGGATGCCTCAAGGATTTCAGGTGCCCCAGCCACTTTTCAACGATTGATGGAGCGTGCAGTGGGGGACATGAACTTACTAGAGTGCCTGGTATACCTAGATGATGTTATTGTGTTTGGCAGCTCACTGGAGGAACATGAGAGCAGATTATTTAAGGTATTGGACCGACTGGAGGACTTTGGCCTTAAACTGTCCATTGATAAGTGTCAATTCTTTCAAACATCAGTAAAGTATGTGGGACACATAGTATCCACCGAGGAATAGAGACCGACCCAAGTAAAGTTGAGGCCTTGACCACCTGGCCACAGCCCAAAATCTAAAAGAACTGCAAAGATTCCTGGATTCTGTGGTTATTATAGGCGCTCATCAAGGACTATTCAAGAGTGATCCGCCTTTACTTAACCTTACTCAAGGGTATCCCCAACCCACAAAAATACCAAAAGTCAGTCCCTCAAGACTGAAAGAGTGTATTTTCATCCGAGTGAAGTATTTGGGGCCCGCTGACTCCTGATTGTGAGACTGCTTTTCATGAGATCATATATCAACTTACCCATGCTCCAGTGCTGGCCTATGCCGATCCAAGAAAACCTTACGCCCTGCACACTGATGCTAGCTTGCAAGGGTTGGGGCTGTGTTGTACCAAGAGCACGAGAATGGCCTGAGACCAGTGGCCTTTGCCAGTAGAAGCCTGACCCCATCCGAAAAGAACTATCCTGTACATGAGTTAGAGTTCCTAGCTTTGAAGTGGGCTATTGTTGACCAATTCCATGAGTACTTGTATGGGGCTAAAATACTAGTAAAACTGACAATAATCCTTTGACCTATGTGCAGACCTCAGCTGTTGGATGCCACTGGCATAGGTGGCTTTCTGCATTATCTACATATGACTATGCTCGAATACCGAGCAGGTCTGAACCACATAGATGCTGATGCTCTCTCCCGGAGGCCTGTTCCCCAGAATGATTGGGTCCGATTGGCAGAACCTGACATTCGGGCACTCTGCGAAGTTTGACAGGGAGGAACAATGTCCACGGACGCAGTGGACTGCATGGTGGATTGCTTGGGAGCCTCTGAGAATTGCATACCTGCTGCTTATTGCCACTTTTCTGCAATAGACATTGGTGCACTGCCTCAGCTGGACAATGACAGTATTCAGCGGGCTCAATCCTACGATCCCATGATCAAAGCAGCTTTAGAAGCCTCTATGCAGGAAAAGATGTGTCCAAATTACGCCCACTGATTTGAGAACTGCACTGTTATACAAAGAAGGTCCTAAGTTGAAACTGATCAACAAACTGTTATACAGAGAAACAGTAGACAGAGGGGACAAGTAGACAAACAACAACTAGTGCTGCCCACTGCCTTCGAGACTCAGTACTGAGGTTCTTGCACAACCACATGGGGCACCTTGGTATAGACAGAACACTTGACTTGGTGAGATCCAGATTCTATTGGCCTAAGATGGGGGCTGATGTGGAGCAACGATTCAACTTGTAGTCGCTTACAGAGGAAAGCTTTTGCACCAGAGGCTGCCCCCTTGTTAACATCACCACCAGTGCACCCATGGAGCTGGTCTGTATTGATTTTCTGAGTTTGGAGTCAGATCAAAGAAATATCAGTAATGTGCTGGTGGTCACTGACCATTTCACGAGATATGCCCAAGCTTTCCCACCAAAGACCAGAAAGCATCCACTGTGGCCAAAGTACTTGTAGAAAACTTTTGTTCACTATGGGGCTCCACAAAGAATCCATTCTGATCAAGGGAGAGACTTTGAGAGTCGCCTGATCAAAGAGATGCTTTCTGTGGGGAGTGCGAAAGTCCAGAACCACTCCTTACCACCCCCAGGGGACCTACAGCCTGAACGCTTTCAACCGCGACTTTGTTAGATATGCTAGGCACCTGCAACCAAAGGACAAGCTTCAGATGGAGCCAACAAATTAGCACCCTGGTACATGCTTATAACTGCACCAAAAGTGATGCCACTGGGTTCTCCCCCTACCGCCTGATGTTTGGAAGAGAAGCTCGACTACCAGTAGATGTGTGTTTTGGGGTCTCTCCTGATGGGGTTCAAGCTGACAACTATTTACAGTATGTGCAAAAGTTAAAGGCCCAGCTAACTCATGCGTACCAACTGGCTCAAACCATGGCTGCCAAAAGAAATCTGGCCAACAAAGAAAGGTATGATAAAAAGGTGAAAGCACAGGAACTCCAGGAGGGAGATCGGGTATTGCTAAGAAATCTGGGACTGCATGGCAAGCACAAGATTGCTGACAGATGGCACCATCTCCCTCACATTGTAGTGGGCAAACTAGATGATCTGCCAGTGTACAAAGTAAGGCCTGAGAATAATTCAAAAGATGTAAAAACAATGCATAGAAATCATTTACTGCCCATTGGACAAATCTTAATTGAGTCTGAGCCCCAGAAGATGCCCCTCTGGACCAGTGACTAGAGCTGCTGCTAAGAAAGATCAAGAAAGTCTGCACCTACAGAAGAAAGTTAAAGTGTTCCCTCCACAAGTCCCAGTTGAGCATGACTGTCAGTCCATATCGGAAGAAAGTGAGAGTGACTTTGAATACTATCCTTCTTATGAACTGAGTCAATTGTTTCAGGGCAATCCCCTAGTCAATACTGGAGATGAAGCTGGGCCTTCTGGACTGTCTAAGCCCCCAGCTTCATCCCTGGAGCCAATGCTCCCAGAAAGTGAAGTGCAAAGCATCAGATCAGATGAAATGGAATCATTGTGCATGGTTGAACTGTTTGAGCTTTCAAGGGAGGAAAATGATAGATTGGGGCAGACTGGAGATACACCCGAACAAGAAGAGTATTTTGAGTGCCCTGACAGTCCACTGCCAGTGTCCAAAAGCTCTCCATGAGCCAAATGTTGTGGACTCAGAAACTGTAACTCCTGGAGCTGAAAATGCCCAAGTTCTAGCCTCTCTACCCCATGGAGACTCCCTGACAAGTGAGGACAATGCTGAAAATGAGGCTCAGAGTGCAGAGACTATAACAGTTCCCCTAGAAAGACTGGTCGAGCTGTAAAGCCTGTGGTGCACCTCAGTTATGATTCACTTGGGAGGCCTGTGGACTTGCCTCTCAATGTTGTCCATAAAGGAGTGTATGTGTCCCGAGCTCATTGCCCAAACTGAGCATCAGTGCTAACTCAAGTTACTTGTGTTGCCCTTCATATGGTGCCCTTGCCCCATCCAGCCCCAAGGTAACTGATAGGAAGGGCCCCTCTCTTCAGGTTTCATGTACAAGAGGTAATAACTTGAGTTATGGTACAATGTGTATGTAATACTGTGTAAAGAGGACGACTGCAATGTTTCAGAAATGTGTTCTTGGTAAAATGATATATTGACTGATGATTACATGTGCAGCCTAATGCAAATGTATATGGTTGCAGTTGAAACTTATGGTACTTGCTTGACGCGACGCTCAAGCTTCCCAGGCCAGGAAGGGTGTAACCCCTGCAAATGGGGGCTCCTAAAAGACTTCCAGGAGCTTGCTTGAATGCTCCAAGCCTGAATGGTGTTTGGCATTTAAGCCATTTATCAGTGAGTGTTTTAGAGCCTCTGGTACTGTCTCTTTCAGAGCTGTCTGCTTGCAGACATAATTAGTTTGTATGGGGACTGTGTGCTTCTCTGAGTACCACTCAAGCTGCTGCCAATTCACTCCATTTTGCAGTCACTAGGAGTGCAAAGGAACCTATCTGAAAGATGTAACTGTTTGCCAGAAATCATTTACAGTGATAATGAAATTACAGTTTGTCTAACCTGCTTTCTTTGCAGTCAGAACTGTGTCTGCTAGTTCCCATTCTAGTTTTGAACTGCTGAACTGGACCAATCAGTGGGGTAAGCTAGCTCTAAAATGGTGCCTTGACTAATCAGAACTTGAACTCATAATCTGAGCCAGCCACAAGAGGATTGTATGGGCAGTGACTCTGGGAGATGTAGTTTAGACTTCAGTGCCTTTTTGGACCAACAGCAGCAGTCTATTGTGAGTGACAGCCAATCCAGTCAAGAACTGGGAGGAACTCAAAGGAAGTGCCCGGTTTTGTCGGTTGGAGTTTCCAGTTGAGCTTTGGCAGTGAAGAAGGAAGGAGCCCTGTGCTTTTTCAGTGTGCAGTTTAGTCAAAATGTAAGGCCCAGAGTTCCGTCTGCAGCTTGTGTAACAGCTTGTTAGGACTGAATCCGTCCTGTGAAAAGAATCAAAGGATCTCTGAAGAGTAGAAACCAGGCTCACCCTGTAGAAGACTGGAGGAATTGCTGAAAATTGCACTCGGTCTGTCAGGAACTGAATCTGCTGTGTGTTCTCCCGGTATTGTGCAGTAATTGCGATCGATACAGATGCAGCCTGCCTGGTATAGTGCTTTCTTTTATATGGATGTGTGAAGAGGTTTGTGTACCTCAAGTGAGCCCTGCTGACACTGAAGGACCCTATCTTATTTGGAGGTCGTGAGTACTAATTCAGGGTCGCTCCCTGTTGAATTGCCACATTAAATCCAAATGGAATTACTGTACTGTTGACTGTTTAATTCTCCTTTCTCTGTGTGAAAGGGCCCCTACCAGCTGCCACGGTTTGACTAGCCACTAGGGCTTGGGTACCCAGGGACAGTAACTGATAGGGATAGGCCTGTGCACAGAGCCATAGGTAGATTATTAGAGTGATAAGCTAATTAACCTGATTTCCCTGTCCTTGTTATATCCCCTAAATAAATCAGAGCTGCTTGTTTCAGCAAAGTTATACTGCCTGAGGTATTTGTCTATGTTAAAGTACTGTACTGTGATTGTTGCACTGTATCTCATTTCACAGGAGGTCCCAGTGCGGAACCAGACCTGGGGTAAGTGTATACTGTGAAGGTAATTCTGATATATTGTGTGGGCCACTAGTGGGAAGAAAGGGTTGCAGTGTCCCAGAGGGCTGTGACCAAGTTAGTTTAACTATTGCAACCCTGACCTCTGGGTGGAGGCACCCGCCATTGGATCCAGGCCCCTCAACCTGTTAGTGGCAAATCAGGCAGGGGTAGTAGCCCCTGGGATAGCGCCATCTAGGGGTTACACTAATTTTCTGACTATTTGGACGTCTTAGCATTAGAAAGGTCACTTAAGGCAACCTTGTTCTTTCTTATAAAGCAAATGTAATGACTTAAACACTGGAGAAAGTAACAAATATAGTTTTTTCATGCTTGCCATGATTTTCTCACTTGCCTGTAAACAGTTCCGAATAAATTAAACACAGACATAGAATTTTCACAATTCTCTCTTTATTTCATTTACTGTAGTTGGTTTAAAACAATTTTTCTGCAATTATATAAAACAGCACATGAGAAGGAATGCAAACTCAAATGTTACGCACACCCTTGGTGTGGGATGGTTTGATAAACCCCTCCCTCAGGCTTTATTAGGCATCCCACATCCCAGGTGTGCAGGAAATTGTTATTATGTGCTCCTCACCATGTATTAATCTATATTAAATAAACAAACAAACTAGGTCCAGGAAGATGGCAAAGCAATATTTAATTTTATCAAATGAGGTAAAAATACTGTTGACCACATGGGAAACAACAGGAAGAGTGTTAAGACCAGGCCAAAACCTATACTGATGCTTAGATATGAGGTCATTGGTAGTTAAAAGTATAAAGTTAATTATGTTTTAGTTTTTCAAGTAATTTTTAACAGACTGGGGATGTGTGAGTGAGGATGGACACATCAGGAAAGATGCCTTGGTAAAAGTCCTACAGGATAGCACAGTTTATTAAATTTTACAGGTTTTAGACAATGGCACAGGTTAAAAAAAACAATTATGGGGGCATTAGAGAGCCACGTTCTTGACTGGAAGCACCTTCACGACGCTCCGTGCATCAAGCGACTAACATCTTAACAAAGCTTAAATATTTATAAAAACTTCGGAATTCAACTTATGTTTTCAGATACCTCTTGCAACTGTTAGTCGGCAGATACCAAAAAGTGATGGGAAGGCAGAAGGCTGTAGCAGCAGGATCAAGCCAAAAAACAGCAACTCAGCCCACGCAGACCCTGCATGATGGGCCTGATCAAGCAGCAGGCTCAAGTGGAGGTAAAGAGGTACCTCCGTGGGACACTGTGTTGAACGCAGTAAGAGAAATGAAAAAATTACTCACCTTAGTAATTATGTTTCTTCTAGTGGAGTCTTGCTGTATTCTGACTATTGCAGTTAGGTCCTGCCTTTCAGCTGCCCCGGAGAACAAAGGGTTAACTTTTCTATGCCTAGCATAGAACGTTCATCACGAGCTCGGTTGAAGCCCCTGTCTGTTGTTGTTCAAACTGCAACCGTCAGATCTTTACGAGCAAAAACTCACTAGGTGTTCTGTGTGGAAACTGTAAAATGTTTACTAGCCAACTGGCAAATATATATATAATGTTTTTGGTTTCAAAGGAAGACTCAAGTCAGGAAACCCAAAAACAAAAACACATCCAAAACACAACATACCACTCAAACAAAAAAGAGGATGTAAAAGGACACCCCTAGGGTGCCAACACTGCTCCTGCCCACCCACATCCCAAAAACTAGGTTCTGAGAGGAGGGGGGGCTGAATACAGCAAGACTCCACTAGAAGAAACATAATTACTAAGGTGAGTAATTTTTTCTTCAAACAACATGAAGTCTTGCTGTATTCTGACTATTGCAGACTACCAAGCAGTACCTCCATGGAGAAGGGACAGAACCTACTTGGGGAATAGGCTCTGAAGTACTGCTGTGCCAAACTGAGCATCACTCCTAGCCTGGATATTCAGAGAGTAATGCTTGGTGAAAGTATGGACTGTTTTCCAGGTGGCTGCTTGACAAATTTCTAAGAGAGGAATATCCCTGCAGCAGCCAGGGAAGCAGCTGTACCTCTTGTGGAATGAGCCCTCAGGCCTGAGGGTGGAGTTTTACCCAGTTTTTCATAGCAGAATTGTATACAAGAAACAATCCACCTGGCAATAGATCTCTTAGTGGCAGGTTTGCCTTTACCAACTTCTCCATAGGTGAGGAACAACTGGAGGGATTCAAACCTGTGACCCTTGGTACGCTCAATGTAGTAGCTAAGGGCTCTTTTAACATCCAAACTGTGTAGCCTCCTCTCTCCCGAGGAGGAATGATCAGTGAAGAAAACAGGGAGAGATATAGACTGGTTGAGGTGGAAATCTGAAACCACTTTACGTAAGAACTTTCTGTTAATTCTAAGGACCACTTTATCTCTGTGAAAAGAGATGAAATCAGATTTCACTGATACGTCTGGCAGAAGTAATGGCTACCAAAAACACAGTTTTCCAAGTCAAGTACTTAAGCTCTGCTGAGGACAAAGGCTCAAAGGGGGGGTTGCATAAGCTGAGCAATGCAAACATTAAGGTCCCAAGCAGGAGCAGAGTCCCTAAAGGGGGGATTGGTGTGCAGCAATCCCTTGAAGAACTTACAGAATACAGGATGGGATGACAAAGAGGAAGGCTTGCCTACTGACAGAAAAGCAGAAACAGCTGCCAAGTGTACCTTGAGGGTAGCTGGTCTGAGGCCTAGGCCATTAAGATGGACCATATAATCCAGAACGTAGGCAATTCAGCAGAGTCTGGAGAAATATTCTTCTTAGAACACCAAATGCTGAATCTTTTCCATTTGGAGTTGTAAGTCTTTCTGGTGAAAGGCTTTCGAAAAGCCTTAAGGATATCCAGAACCCCTTGGGAAAGATGCAGATCTGCAAACTCTAACTCTTCAAGAGCCAAGCCTTGAGATTGAGAGACTGAAGATTCGGGTACCAAATCCTCCCCTGAGAGGATGTTAACAGGTTGTAATTCCTGGGAAGAGACAGGGGAAGGCAGACTGTTAGGGACAGCAACAAGGGATACCATGGCTGTCTGGCCCAGTCTGGAGCAATCAGAATCACTTTGCATGGTTGTGACCTTATCTTGACTAACACCCTGAACAGGAGAGGGAAGGGGGGAAAAGCATACAGAAATTTCCCTTCCCAGTTCAGAATCAGAGCATCCAGGGGGACTGAGCTCCCCAAGACTTGGGGACTGCAACAAAAAAGCGGAAGTTGGTGATTGTCTGGGGCTGCAAAAAGATCTATCTCTGGAGTGCCCCATCTCGAGAAAATCACTTTCAAAACCAGATGATCCAGGGCCCATTCGTGATGGCCCTGGGATATTCTGCTCAGTGCATCTACTAGGACATTGTCCTTCCCTGGGAGGTGAACTGCTATCAGAGAGGTTTGCAGAGAATAGGCCAGGGACCACAACTTCATTGCTTCTGTGAACAAGGCCGTAGACTGAGTGCCTCCTTGCTTGTTGATGTACCACATGGTGGTGGTGGTGTCTGTTCTGACCTGAACCACCTTGTTCTGTACAGATTTGGAAAAAGCTTGCAGTGCCAGAAACACTGCTCTGAGTTCCAAGAGATTGATGTGAAGCAGAGATTCCTGAGGTAACCACAGTCCTTGGGTGGTAAGATCCCCCAAATGGGCTCCCCAGCCCAGCAGGGAAGCATCTGTGGTGAGTATCACTGAATGAGACTGAGTGACAAATGGAACCCCCTGTCTCAAATTGTTCTGATCCTGCCACCATTGCAAGGCTTGTATCAGGGTTTGAGTCACTGGGATTAGTTTGGTAAGGGAATCCTTTCTTTGGGACCAAAAGGCTCTTAAGTGGAACTGAATGTCCCTCATTTGGAATCTTGCTCCCTGGACCACTGTTGTGGAGGCTGCCATGTGGCCCAATAGCTGAAGGAAATGCCTTGCTGGTCGAGACACCTGAAGGGTGAATGAAGAGGCCAGTTCCATAAGGGTCCTTGCCCTTTCCAGGGGAAGGAAGGCTCTTGCCTTTACCGTATCCAGTTCTGCACCTATGAAGGTAAGGAGCTGTACTGGTTCGAGAACTGACTTTGGTAGGGTGAGAAGGAATCCTAAGGAAGTGAGCACTTGCTGGGTAACTTGCAGATGTGACTTGACTTGGTCTGGAGACTGACCTACTATGAGCCAGTCGTCCAAGTATGAGAAAATGGAGATCTTTTGTCTTCGTAGGAAGGCAACAACTACTGCTAGGTACTTTGTGAAGACCCTTGGGGCTGATGTTAGGCCAAAGGGCATTGCTCTGAATTGATAGTGGCCTGAGGGCAACTCAAACCTGAGGTACTTTCTGTGGGAGCACCTGATGGGAATGTGAAAATAGGCATCTTTGAGGTCCAGGGAGGCTAGCCAGTCCCCTGGCCTTAGAGAGGGAAGGATAATTCCCAGAGTTACCATTTTGAACTTTGGCTTTAAAAGATGTTTGTTCAGATATCTTAGGTCCAGGATGGGTCACCACTCTCCTGCCTTTTTGGGGGTTAGGAAGTACCTGGAGTACAATCCTTTGCCCCTGTGTAGGGTGGGAACTGTCTCCACAGCTATGAGAGCTAGGAGAGAAGAAACCTCTGCCTCTAGTGCAAGGGCCTCTGAGAGATTTGCAGGTGGAAAAGATCTGGCTCTCATCTTGGGAAATTTTTTGAAGCTGAGAACCAGTCCCTGGCTTACTACTTCCAGGACCCACTTGTCTGATGTAAGAGACATCCAGTCCTGGACAAAGTAAGCCAGCCTGCCCCCTACTAGTATAGGAGAATCGACCCGGGCAGACCCATCAGGGTGTCTGCTTGGCAGGGGCTTTAGGCTGAGGGGTGGATGCAGGCCTGCTCATCCCCCTTCTGCCTCTCCCTCTAAAGAACCCCTTCTGCGAAAAGGAAGGAGAGGAGGCCTGAGCTTGGTTAAAAGGCCTTTGGAAAGGCCTGCCCCTGCCCCTGGACTGCTGCCTTTGAGGAGTTGCTTGCCTTTCTTTGGCCTGAGCACTCCTGTAAGTGGTCCTGTACTCATCCATATTCTTCATGTAATTCTCTATCTGCTCCCCAAACAGATAATTACCAATTACAGGAAAATCCATGGCCTTATTCTGGGTATCCTGTGACAGGCTAGTACATCTGAGCCAAGCCATTCTCCGAAGAGTCACAGACGTAGCCATGACTCTTGATGATACATCATTGGAGTCCACAGCAGCATGAAACTGTACTTTCGATGCCTCAATCCCGTCTATAGCCACCTGCTCTAGCTCCTTGGCAAGCTGGGCGGGAGCCTGTTTAGCCAGTGCCAGTACAGTGCCCCACCTGGACTTCTGGTACCTGGCTGTGTAGGTGATATAGATAGCCTGCCTGAGTCCCAAAGATGCTGCCATGTATTGTTTCTTTGCCATGGCATCAATCTTCCTGGAGTCCTTGTCTGGGGGGTGTGATGCCAAGGGAATGTTTGCCTTATCACTGGCAGCAGCCTGTACAACCCCAACATGGCTGCATTGCTGAAAAAGGAACTCCATGTCTGAGCCTGAGAGAGTGTACCTCTTGTCCATTCGTCTGTCCACAGGAGGTATAGAATTAGGAGACTTAAGAATTTTTTGTGTCTGTTTCCCAAAGGATTTGTGGAGGGGAAGACACAGTCTCCTGGACTCTGGGATGTCCATCATCTCAACATAATCAGGCTCTTCCTGATCCTCTACTGCCTCCTCCACAGGAAGCTGGAGAGTATCTCCTCAAACTCCGTTTCATAAAATTCTTCCAAAGTATAATCCAGAACCGGGGGAACCGACCGAACCGAGCCCCTGCCAGATGGTGCCGGTTCTGTCGGAACCAAACTAAGCGACTGCACAATCCTAATCACCTTGGCTATCTCATCGGCGGTCGGAGAACGAGATTCTGGGTCCGAACCGGTCGATTTGTCTTTTCTTTTTCTTTTTGTCAGAAACGACTCCTTGGAATCGGCTCTCCTTTTGCCCGAAGAAGTATCGCCCTGGTCAGAGGGCACTCCTTCTGGTTCGGTCGGAACCAAACCGGGCTGGCCATCCGGGTCAGCGGACTTCTCGGCCTCCCTTTCCCTCAGTCTACCTAATCTCTTTTCCAGGTTAGATTTGGGAAAATTCTTGCAAATTTGGCAGTCTGAATCGAGGTGGTCAAACCCCAGATAATAAACACAGGTGGTGTGGGGATCAGCCTTAGCAAAGACCTCCCCACACACACTGCAGTGTTGAAACCCAGTGGGCCCGTTTTTTTTCCTTGGGTTTCTCAGACATGGCCAACCTAACCAAAAACGTACCCTTTTCTCGGCAATCTGCCAGGCAAGACTCCCCTATCGGTTCCTGACCGTGTCACGGGTCTTGGAAAAAAACGTAATTAAATCCGTCTTTTTTAGAATCGATACGGACCGGTAACCACACTCTAAAGTAAAGCACAAGTTTTTTACATCAAATTGATTGGTTCAGCCGAACCGATCCACAGTTTACAAGTTCCACACAGAAAACAGAACAAAAATCTATCTAGTACTCACGGTACCACAGACAGAGACTTGAACCAACTATGCGGAAACAATTTGGTAGAAACCAACCAAAAATCGACACTTCAACCGACTTTTGAACTGAGCAGCAGGAGAAATCTCCGGAGCGACTGTTCAGTGAGGCGGAGTAAAGAATCTGACGGTTGCAGTTTGAACAACAACAGACAGGGGCTTCAACCGAGCTCGTGATGAACGTTCTATGCTAGGCATAGAAAAGTTAACCCTTTGTTCTCCGGGGCAGTTGAAAGGCAGGACCTAACTGCAATAGTCAGAATACAGCCAGACTTCATGTTGTTTGAAGGACTGAAAGCTGGAGAAGGTCCTGGACCATTTGGGAGCACAGGATATCAAAATAGAAACAGCATCTAAAGCAGCCAAAGAGGTAGATGACCACTCCCAGAAGACGCAGGCAGCTTTTGCCAAATCAACAGCAGAGCTGAATCATTTAAGAGCACACATGGAAACGATGGAAAATACGGCGAGAGCAATGAACTTAAGGTTGGTGGGGGTACCGGAGGGCATCGAGGGGGAGGCCCTATTGGAGTTCCTAAAGAATTGGCTGCAAAATACCTTAACCCTGAAATGCAAACAGACAGTGAATGTTTTGCCCAGGCATTCTGGATTAACTTTCGTCGGGGGCAGGCCAGCAATACCCCATGTACTATTATGCTAATAACCTCTGGTCCAGCAACCCGCGACCGAGTACTACAATGGGAAAGGGCTAATTAACCCGTGAACATCGAGGGACAAGAATTTAAAATATTCCCAGATTGGTCATATACTACCTGGACAAGGCGAAAAATGTTCGACCCATTGAGGAAGCAGCTTCAGAGCCTGGAAGTAGCTCACTCTCTCCTTGCCCCGGCTTGACTTTGCATGACCTACAGGGGCAAAACCTTCCAATACAAAGACCCTGAAGAGGCACAGAAGAAGGCTGAATCCATTGCGGCGGAATTCAGACAAAGCCCTCTCAAGCCCAGCGGCCTACCTTCTGAATCGGAGGATGATGAGGACTGATAGGTGGTGGGTAAAATATCCTGCTAATTATTATGCACTTGCTTTTACCACCACACATGGCTTACGAGCCGGCAAGCTTTGAGACTATGAGTACATGACAATTGTACGATTTAATTCTAATCCTTAACCAAGATCTCCTAAATATAAAAGGAGACTCTTACTTTTAGATGGACTTGCAGCTCACGCTGTTTCTGTGGCCCTGACTTCCATCTGAGGGTTACAGCTTAAAAATGGTATAAAATGATTCACAAATAACTAAGTTGAGAAGTATTTTTTGGAGTTTTGTTTAGTAGATGTTGGAGAATGAGATGTCTGGTAGAAAAGGGAAGTGTTAATATCCCTCTAAACTAGACGTTCATTTAAGTGGGGATAGTGATCCTAGAAAGCATGGTTTACCTTTCCTAAATAAAATACCTAATATCGTCTTTTCTGCTTCATAGAGTTTAGTGTGGCTAGCCATTCTAAATGTATTTGTGCTGAAAAATGTTTAAAACATTTTTTTAAACCGAGGTTGTTACCCCATATGATGTATCAGATGACAGGACATAATATTCTGATGCCAACATGATTCTGTAATGCACCAAAGTTGGAGCCTGTGTAACCTCACTCCTCTGAATGCAATACTTTCTAAAAGCTCATTGTAAAATGAATAAAAGAATGTTAAAAAACAAAACAAAAAAAAGCAATTGTTTCAGGTCCGGCTACTTTATAGAGACTTGCTTTGTCTCTACCAGGGAAGCCTACCTAGTGGGTATTGGCTCCCACTTACCAAGGTTACATTAAGGAGGGCCTTTTCTAACGATGGTATCATTAATCTCTTAAATCCAACCTAGTCAGAAGCAAACGGCTCAAATCAGCGAGGAGTCCACCTAGAACTCCCTTACGGCTAGTAGGCACTCCTCTCAGTGCCTGTGACAGGCTTAACCACAACAACTCACGTATGCCTCTCTCCTCTACTGGCCCCTCCCCCTAGACTAGTAGGGGGAGGGGCAAAAGGAGGAAGAAGGAATAGCACTTAAGTAACACTTTTCATACACACCGTATCCAAAAGCACTTTACAAGGGATAAAATATTGGTAGTAAAGTTACTGTAAATGTGTGGCAGCCATTTTGCACATAAATACCCACATGCAACCTAGGACAACTGCCTGCACCAGTTTTATGGGAAGGGGAATTGTTGGCCAGAATACTGGGAAAATCCCATACGTTTTCGAAAACTGACATGAGTTCTTTTACTTCCACCTGGACATCCATCAGGACAGCACCAGAGATAGGCTGAAGGGGCCTCAATTTAAAGTCTCATCTAAAGGACATCACACCCAACAGTACAGCATCCCACTAGTACTACACTTGGTTAACATCATTTATGTTACGAGCCCACGTGTTGGTGTAGGACTGCGACCCACGACCTTCTGGCCTGAAGATGGGCTGCCAACTGAGCCACACTGACACCACTGTTCAACATTGACCACTCCCACTTTTAGCTGTTCTTTTGATTTGTCCCGCTGGTGTCACAGGACCTTGCTCCCTCTTGCATTCCAGCACCTAACTGACTCTTAGCTGCTAAGCCACCCCTTTTACAGCGCACAGTCACATTATCTGTCACTTAAGTCAGTTTTACACGGTGGGCTCTGCACCACTCACTGCGGTGCAGAGCAACTGCAGTGTTACCTTTTTTGTGATAGAAACACAGAAGTTGACAGCAGATAAGAACCGTGTGGCCCACCAAGTCTGGCCATTTGACTACTTATTTCAAAAACACCCTAGCTGATCTGTGGCTTACCTTTTTTCCCTATCACCAGGGTACCCTTATGTCTATCCCATGCATTCTTGAATTCCCTGTTTTTGCCCCACCACCTCCTTTGGGAGGCTATTCCAAGCATCCACCACTTTTTCTGTGAAACAGTACTTTCTTACATTGACACTGCCCCTGAGCCTACCCCCCAGCCTCTTATCATGCCCCCTTGTTCTTGTATACCACCTTTTTTGAAATATGCTGCCCTCTTGTACCTTGTTTATACCCTTGAGGTACTTGAAAGTTTCTATCATATTCACCCCTTCTCTCTTGTAGGGAATACATACTGAGTTCCCTTAGCCTCTTTTCATAGCACTTTTCATGCAGACCCTGCACTATCTTGGTCACCCTCCTCTGGACTGCCTCCACTTTGTCTATGTCTTTCCGGAGATGCAGTCTCCAGAACTGGACACAGTACTCCAGCTGAGGTCTCACCAGTGATTTGTACAGCAGCATAACCACTTCCCTCTTTCTGCTGGTGATGCCCCATATGCACCCCAGCATCCCACTGGATTTCCTCACGGCTTTACCACACTGTTTGGACACCTTCAGGTCATCAGATATGATTACCCCCTCATCCCGTTCTCGCTTGGTGGCTACCAGCACCTCCCCCCATCTTACACTCTTCCCTTGGATATCTGCACCCCAAGTGCGTGATTTTGCATTTGCATTGAATTATAGTTGCCACATCCTTGACCACTCCTCCAACATGCTTAGGTCTTTTCTCATTTTCTCCACCCCCTCTGGAGTGTTAACCCTGTTGCAGATCTTGGTGTCATCTGTAAACAGGCACAGCTTCCCCTCCAGCCCCTCTGCAATATCACTTATGAAGACATTAAAGAAGACAGGTGCCAGTATCCTGCTGCTCAGCCAATTTCTGACCCAGTTTACCACCTTTGGGCCCACCTCCAGGGTGCCTAACGTGTTAGCCAACCTCCTATGTGGGATGGTGTTGAAGGCCTTGCTGAAATCCAAATAGGCCACATCCACTGCCCCTCCCTGATCTATCTCCCAGATCACCCAGTCAAAGAAATCTATTAGATTTGTTTGACAAGACCTTCCTGCTGTGAATCCATGCTGCCTTGAATCTTGTACTCCACTATATTTAAGGAATAACATAATCTTCTCCTTTAGTAGTGACTCCATTAATTTTCCCACTACTGAAGTCAGGCTAACTGGTCTGTAGTTGCCTGCTTTCCCTCTGCTTCCACTTTGTGGAGAGGTAACCACATCTGCCCCTTTTTCCAGTCCTCTATGACCGCCACATCTCCAATGATCAGTTGAATAGGGCAGCTAGTGGTGGCCACACCGCATCGGAAGGGAGCGTTCACTGTCGTGGCGTTCCCTGTTATTCTGGGTTTGCTGTTGCATTTTTTCATTTTGCGCCGCTCAGTGTGGCTGTCTACTTGCATCCGAGCACTCACATCGATCTGAGAGAGAGTCTCACAAGACTCTCCTGGATCCCCTGTCACTTACCCATGCTGCATTTCACCATACTCAGTCCTGAGGCTCATTTTAGAATATTTTAACTGAGTTTAGCGAAATATATCTTCAGATAGTGGAAAGAAAGCTGAACTCAGTAAAATTATTTTTCAGAAAAAGGGTCTAAAACATACTTTGAAAGCACCCCAAAAAGTGGAGCCATGATACTAGGCATGTGTTTATGCATATTCATATCCCTTGGGAGATGAACAGGCATAAGTGCACGTTCAGTATCATGGCTACACTTTCGGAGCACTTTCAAATAATTTTTTAGCTCCCCCATTTCTAAAAAAAAAATAGCTAGTTTGCTGAGTTCAGCTTTCATTCCACTATCTGAAGATGTATTTGGCTGAACTCGTTACAGTATGTAAACAGAAACACTACCCCCCCACACACACACACACACACTGAACAGGGAAATATCGGACTCTCAGCTGGGTGGAAAGACAGAAGAACCACCGGAAAAGCCACTAGATCGGTGTACTCTGTTGCAGAATACAAACAGAGGGTTGTGGCACAGACAGAGCAGAGCGAACAGTGGGGAACCACCATGATATGTGTACGGCTCTGTGTAAAAGGGGCTTTAAATTCAAAGTTGACATCATTACCATTCCAAGTAACAAAACCACAAAACCAGCAGGACTACACTAGCAACAATACAACTATACACATTTTTTAAACACATTCATTTACATTTATCAAAAACATTTTTTAGTATATTCCCCTTAATTAGTTACAGGCTCTGTCAATTTTTGATGGCCAATTTGCACTGTGATTGTTATTAATTGCATTGTCATATATTTTTGATTACTGGTACTTCTGCATTTTTTGTAAAACTGGTCATTTGTGAAAATTGGCTTTTTAGCTCATCTTGTCTCCAATGCAAAAAAATAAAAACAAAACAAAGAAAATTAAATTACCAGGACATCCTCTTAACTAACCAGAACTCCACAATACTACAGCAGGTTCTATAAAGCCCTTAATTCTAGGTGGGGCTGGATCTACAGAGAAAGCAACCTGGCTGAGAACCAACCTCCACTCACAGCTCTTAGACTTCCAGGGGATGTTAGAGCTTTTCTTAGAACATCTACAAGTCAGCAGAAGAAAATTGTGTTTACTCTAACTTTAATTACTTTCTTTCAACAGTTATACAAACTTAATAGATCTTCCCAGAGTGATTATCTTTTAGAACAGGGCAGCCCTGCAGTGCCTGTTTTTAACTGTTAATATAAGCCCCTCTCGGCAACATTATAGTCTCACATGCTTTTAGTATAGTGGGAGCTAGTATGCCATTAACTGAAACAAGTCTTGTGCCCCGGGTGCTCTCTCTCTCCCCCTCCCTCTCATCTTTTCCTGTGTCCCTATTAACCCTCTAGATCAAAGGTAATAAAAAATGCTGTATACTTACAGAGTACCTACAGGTGTTTCTGACACTATCATTAGGGAGGTAAAAGGTACTTTAACAGCAAGAGCATGCAAGTTACTTATTCGCTACTGTTGGTCTCCAATAATGTCTTCTCCAAAGACCACCACTTATTTAGGGCCGGAGATGCTAGGACTCTATGAGAGCAGAATTTTTGTAGCCAGAGGCACTATGCATGCATACTGAGGGCGGGCCTGGTGCCACGTGCCCTGACAGCACACCAGTGCCACCAGCTCAAACCACCTTTTAGTTCCCTTTTAACCAATGTGGGGAAATAAGCTGTGATCAGAGACAGTATGAGGCTAAGAGCCCATCCTGAAAAAATGGAGTAAAATAGGGGTCCTGTACAGGACAGTGGTAGAAAGACAGTTGAGATTGGCCCTAAGATGGACATGTCCTCAACTAAGAAAACAAACTGGCATGCATAGGATAGTGTTACCTACTATAGCCCAAGCTTAAAATTGCTGTACTATCGTTCAAGCCAAAAGCCTCTGATCTAAGATGGGAGTGCACAGCACCTTCCCTAAGTGGGTAGAAAAAGGGGCAAGAGACAGAAGAGGTGAATGAACACTGTGAAGCTAAAGACCTGCTCAAGGACATGTATGAGCAAATGGGTCTCCAGCCTTACCACTCTATGTTCTAAGCAGTATTCCTCACTGCCCATTTCAGGCAAAACAAGGATTAAGCATCTTACCCTCATAAAGAGGAGGAGGGTCCAGAAAAAAGGTTCCCCAACCTACAATCCTGCATGTATAAGAACATAGAGTTATGCATCCCGAAAGGGATAAGCATAGAGACAAAATAACAGTATAATTTGGAAAGGAAAAAACAAGAACAGAGATGTTCCAACAAAGAGGGAGATGGAAGGAGGGTAGTAGTGCTCTCTCTCTATATATCTGTCTGTCTGTCTAGGCACACTGAGCCAAGGCTTATTCCCCGCTTGTTATCTGCCTGTTCGGAGAATACACAAAAATCTGCAACAGGGTGGATACATCGGGGGGATGAGGGATGATTTACGGAAGTTAGGAGAGTGGTCAAGTGCTTGGCAGCTGGATTTCAATGCTAAAAAGTGCAAAATCATGCAACTGGGGCACAAAAACCAGGGGGCTACACACCAATTGGCATGGGATGTTCCGGCAACCACCAAACAGGAATGGGACCTGGGGGTAATAATCTCTGATGACCGGAAGGTAGCCAAGCAGAGTGAAAGAGCACCGGGAAAGGCTAGTATAATGCTGGGGTGTATAGGAAGGGGTATCACCAGTAGGAAGAAGGAGACAGTGCTGCCCCAACAGAGGTCACTGGTAAGACCACACCTCAAGTACTGTGTCCAGTACTGGAGGCCCCACCTCTACAAGGACAGAGAAAGGGTGGGGTACAGAGGTGGACAACCAAAATGGTGCAGGGACTGCATCAAAAGCCCTATGAAGAGAAGCTAAGAGAACTGACTATGTAAGAAAGGGGTGATATGACAGGAACATTCAAATGCATAACGGGTATTAATAAGGTACAGGAAGGTAGCATTTTCCGCAGAAAGACAGACTCAAGGACAACGGGTTACATGGTAAGTGGGAGGAGGGGGGGCTCAGAGGGGATGTGAGGAACTATTTCTTCACAGAGAGGGCGATGGAAGCCTGGAATGGCCTCCCAGCAGAGGTGGTAGGTGCGAAAACAGTTGCAGGATTCAAGCATGCATGAGACAAATAAAACTGGACCTTGGATGGAATACAAAGGGTGGGGACAACCGGAGAGTGTGCAAGGGCTGCAGTGGCACAGTATGCAAGGAAAATGGGCAGACTGGATGGGCCAAAGGGGTCTTTATCTGCCGACAACTTCTACATTTCTATGTTCAACCCTGGGAAAGGGAAAAGTACAATTAAAAATACAGTCAGTCAGGTGATACGGTTAAAATGAGGATGACATAAAGATCATAAGTTGAGTACAAAACAGACAAAATGGCAAAACATTGCATATGGAGGACAAAATAATTGGCATACAAAACAATTGTGCAAATTAGGCAGATTCAAAAAGTGCATAGTGCCAGAGTATAGGGAGGTGGAGCTGATGCTGAAAGTAGAAGTCAAAACAGGTTGATAAACTACAACAAGGCTGGCAGAACTATGAGGTTAGGGTGGAGCTCACTAGTCTTTCTGGCTGATGTGATAGCCACGAGGCTCTTGCACTGGAAGGGACAAGTGGTCATGACCTTTAAAAAAGCATCCAACCACCTTCTCCTGGGCCACTGTCGGCTTACCAGCCCACACCTGGTAAGCAAAGATGGCTGCCAGGTGCACCTTAAGGGTCTTCACTCGCAGGCCCAACTTAGGAGGGACCAGAAGTAATCTAGGATGCTCACCATAGGGCGGGCAAGCAAAGGGATAAAGCTTTTTGTCCTGGAGTTGACTCCTTTTGGATGGCTTCCACAATGTGGAGCACATCTTCTGAAAGATCCAAGGCCTGGAACTCTAGCCACTCAGAAATCAAGCTAAAAGGTTCAGGGACTCAAAGTCTCGGTGCAGGACATTCCCCCGCTGTCTGATCAGCAGGTTCATGTGAAAGGCAACTGCCACAGGGCCCTGCTGCTGTGGCAGAGGAGATCAGGTGTCAAAACTGTCTAGGCCAGTCTGGAGCTATCAGAATCATCCACACCTTGTCCTTCCGGGTCTTGATCACCACCCTGTGGGTCAAGGTAAAGGCGCACACAAGGCTGGAGTCCAGGGCTTCGCAAAAGCATCCCTCAATAGTGTCTTGAACTCTGTGTGTGTGTGTGTGTGTGGGCAAGCACAAAACAGTCGCAGCTTTCTGTTCTCCCAGCAGGCGAACAGGTCCACCAGAGGGTGCCCCTCTGACAGAACAGATGGTTTACTACTTCCTGATGCTGTGCCCACTCATGCAACATCTCTTCTACCCAGTTGCGACTGTCTGCCAACTGACTGTGAACTCATGCAACACGACTCACCATAAGATCTGCACCCAGGTCATGCATGAGTATACAGGTGTGCAGAGCCTCCTGATACAAGGAAAGGGAGTGTGTTCAGCCCCACCTGTTCAGGAATAACATGAATGTGGTACTGTCCATCTGGACCTGCATGACCAGACCCCTTATCAGAGGAGCACATTCCGTGAAAGCCAGCTGCACTGCACTGCGCAGAGCTCCAGCAGGCTGATGTGGTGACAGGACTCCCAATGTAACCAGAGCTTGGCACGGACACCATTGGTGGCCCAGCTCCCACTGCAGGTGGCGCATCCACCAATGTGCCCACGGACCACGTTGGTGGTGGATGCCATGTAACCCAGCAGCTGCAGGAAGACCCGAGCATTACACAAGAGCCTGAAATGATCAGGTATAGGAGGCAAAGTCCTGAGCCCAGTCCACAAGAAGACAGGCCTTGGCCCACAGGGAGTCTAGTTCTGCCCCAATTAACTTGATCACCTGCGATGGGATCAGTTCGGACTTGTCCGGGTTGATCAACAGGCCTAAGTCTCTGCAGGTCTGAAGGGCCGGACCTCTGCAATGCCTGAAGGCCTTCCTGCATGGCCCAGCTATCAGCCAGTCATCCAGGCAGGTATACACCCTGACACCCTTGCATCTCAGGCAGGCTGCCACCACCACCATGCACTTGGTGAAAACCCTAGCTGCAGATGAGAGACTGAAGGGCATTACCTGGAACTGACAGAGAACCCCTTCTGTGCGGAACTGAAGGTACCACAAGTTTTAAAAGACTGGGATGTGGGAAAATGCATCCTGAAGGTCCAGGGAGCAAAACCACATACCCTGCTCAAGAAATGGTATAAACTGGCTCAAAGTGACCATCCGGAACTCGCGCTTCCACATAAACTGGTTTATGTTGTGCAGATTCAGTATGGGGTGCCAGCCACCCCCCCCATCCATTTTAGGACCAGGAAATACCTGGACACGTATCCATGACTTGCCAAGGCATCCAGGACATGGGCTATCACTCCTTTTGTAAGCACCTGAGCGATATCCTCCCTGAGGGCAGACAGCGTATCATGCGACACCCTGGTCTCTCAAGGAGTGTGGAGTCAGTAAGGAGGGAGAGCCCTGAAGTTCAGAGGCAACCCTCTGCTTACTACCTCTGGGGATATCTGCCTTGGATGGACCGCCATGGGCGTGAATGGCAGTTGCCAGATGACTGAAGGGCCAGAATCTAAAACTCCATCCCGCCCTGCCATGGTGCAGTGCTGCCAGCAGAGTCCTTGAAACACTGCCACATCCTGTGGTGGTGCCCCTTCTTGCCCAAGGACAATGATGTCAAGCAGCACTGATGGTGGCACCTCCCGGTTGAGTGGGATCAAGATCAAAAGGGGCACCTCGACCTGTGGGCCAGTGTAGAGGTGGGTCCTCTAGATAGTCATGGCAGACCACATGACAAGCTACATTCAGTAGCATCTGCTTCAGAGACTAGCAAGGGCCTCGTGAGTAGACCAGTGCCCATGTTTCATTGCCAAATGGACAGTATAATATTAAAAAACAATCATAAAGATGCCCCCCACAGATTATAATGTAGTACGTCCACGTGCTCTCCCTGTGATCATGTCAGAAATTTGCTGATTGCGGGGCGGCACAGGGGGTGGATCTAAGAAGTGAGAAGTGCCTGTGTCCCGGTAAACAGGATTTTACAAGTGATATTTATAAAATACGAGCACATATACAGATTGGTCAATACCAGCAGGAACATCTGCCAGAACTAGACACATGGTGGATTCTCTGCAGGGCAGGGATTCAAACCACTGGTACAACAACCCACAAGAGACAGGGCTATCCTAGATCTAGTACTGACTAACAGGGAAAGGATCACAGATCTCCAGGTAGAAGGTCACCTGGGGATGAGTGATCACATGGTATGGTTCAATTTGGCCACTAGAACTAAATCATCCCATTCCAAGGCAAAAATGTGGGACTTCAGAGGAGCTGACTTTGATAAGATGGCCAACAGAGTTAAGCTAGCCCTGGAAAAAAGAAATACAGGTGAGGGGGTACAGGCAAAGTGGGCAAGCATTAAAGATGCAATACTTGAAGCAACATCCCATTGTGTTAGAGAGAAAAGGAAGTGCAAAAGGAGAAGGAAACCACTTTGGTTCTCAAAAACAGTAGCAGAAAAAGTTAGAGCCAAAAGGCTGGCCTTCAAGAAATATAAGGGAACGCCGAGGGACGAAGATAGGGAGGCATACCAAACTTCCCTGAAGGAAGCAGGGAAGGCAGTAAGGCAGGCAAAGGCCCAAACCGAGGAAACACTAGCACAAACAGTAAAAGAAGGTGACAAGACTTTCTATAGATACATTAGTGAAGGGAGAAAGTCCAGAGGGGGTACTGCTAAGATCAAAGGGAATAAGGGGGCATGTGAGGAGGACCATGTAAAAGCATTTATCCTAAATAGATACTTCTGCTCAGTATTTACTGAAGAGAAGTTAGGGCAGGGCCCACAGCTCAGCACCATGGACACAGTGGGGGAGGGAGGGAGGTGTGCACTAGTCCCTTCACAAAATAAAGGGTCCTACAAGAGCTTGATAAGCTCAGGGTGGACATGGCAATGGGACCTGATGGCATACATCCCAGGGTACTAAAGGAGCTAAGGGTGGAACTAGCAGAGCCATTATCAGAACTGTTTAGTGAGTCTCTGAGCACAGGAGAGGTCCCAGAAGACTGGAGAAGAGCTCATGTGATCCTGCTCTACAAGAGTGGTGGCAGGGAACTACGGACCAGTCAGTCTTACCTCAGTAGTGGACAAGATTACGGAGGCACTCCTTAAGAAAAGGATAATGCAACACCTGGAATCCATAGGAGCACAGGATCCAAGACAGCATGTGTTTACAAAAGGAAGATCCTGTCAAACTAATCTCATAGATTTCTTTGACTGTGTAACCAGAGTGGTGGACCAAGGGGGAGCAGCTGATGTCGCCTACCGTGACTTCAGCAAAGCTTTTGATACTGTTCCACATAGAAGATTGATTAATAAGCTGGGTAGGCTCGGGGTGGGTCAGAAGTTGGTCAGCTGGGTGGCAAACTGGTTGATGGGCAGAAAACAGAGTGTGGTGGTAAACGGTATACAGTCAGAAGAGATGCAAGCCACAAGTGGGGTACCTCAGGGATCAGTCCTGGGGCCAGTCCTCTTCAATATCTTCACCAGTGACATTGCAGACGGACTGGAGGGTAAGATTTGTCAGTTTGCAGATGACACCAAGATCTGCAACAGAGTAGATGATCCAGATGGGGTTGGCAGAATGAGGAGAGATCTGGATAAACTAGCAAAATTGTCGGAAGAGTGGCAACTGGGGTTTAATGCAAAGAAGTGCAAGATCATGCACATAGGGAAGAGAAACCTTGAAGCCACCTATAGGCTGGGAGGGCAGTTGCTGGCAGTCACAAGGGGAAGAAAGAGACTTGGCCGTCATGAATACAGATGACCTGAAATCACCCAAGCAGACCACTAAAGCAGTAGGTAAAGCTAGAGGGATGTTGTGGTGTATTAGTAGGGGTATCACAAGTCGGAAGAGTGGGGTAATAATCCCTCTTTACAAGACACTGTTAGGCCCCATCTGGAGTACTGTGTACAGTATTGGAGGCCACACCTTCACAAGGACATTAACCAAACTGAGGCAGTTCAGAGAAGATCAACCAAAATGGTGCAGGGACTGCATCAGAAAACATATGGGGGGGCGTGGCTTGGCTCCGGACGCAATGGCTGCCTAAAACGAACACTCGCTATAACCCTGGGTAACTTCTGAGTTTTACATCACCAAAAACCTGCCAATCGATCAGAGACAGCCAGGAAAACACGGTTAACCACACCGGGAATCGAAAGAGACACCCTGACCATCGACAACTCCTCTATAGATTGTACATCGGCTTAACACTGTGGCGCAGCATAAAAAATCAGTGGCCTTGACAGAGTCAGAAGCATTACAGACTGCCGAAATGTTTACAGCACTACTCAAGCAGATGGCAGAAGTTACTCTCCGCATCTAATAAGACTACACTAGCTATTCAACAGCTTGAGGCACGTATAAATCGTACGGAGCAAAAATCAGTTCAAAACTCTATGGAAATAGAGAAACTCACCGCCATAATCAGAGATCAAAGCAGAGTGATACAGCAACTACAAAGCAAATCGGATGACATGGAAAATAGAAACTGTCGGAACAAACTCCGGTTCCTCGGCTTTCCTGAGGGTGTGGAGCGCGGAAATCCTTTGGACTTTCTACATGATGTTTTGCCGGATCTGTTGAGGTGTGAGATTCTGCCTGGGCTCACAATAGAAAGAGCCCATAGAACGCTCAGCCCGACTCCGAAGGGCGGGGAAAGACCGAGGGTCATCATGGCTCACATCTTGAACTTTGCAGACAAGGAGTGGATCACTGTAAGGGCGCGAGGGCTTGGAGGTCTGTCTTGGCAAGGCCATAAAATCCTAATCATTCAGGACTATTCAAGGGAATTGGCTGCCAGACGGAAAGAATATTCAGAGGCCAGGAAATTGATGCACTCACTTAAAATTAAGTTTTCACTGCGTTGCCCAGCAACTATGCGGCTAGAAGTGAATGGCTCTCACATAACCTTTGACACACCAGACAGCCTAATGCAGTACCTTCAGTCCAACTGGCCTCCCCAACCACCATCAGAGCGAAACAATAATCATCAGACAGAAACAGAACAAAGCGGGCAGAGCAGGATGGCTAATACCTGCAAAATCACTGCGACACCCCCCCCAACTTCTAATTTCATGGCTACCAACCAGCCCTTCCAGTTAGAACTCGTAAGCGGCAGCAATCTGGAAGTCATCCGAGACGAGAACACCCGCACGACAGAAACGAAGGTGCACCCCGATCTCCGTCAAAGAACCCAGAGGATCTGGTAACACGATTCTTCATGCCGAATCGCTTTGCAGTCTTAGCCCCTGAGGAGCTGGATGAAGTTGCAGCTGACTCTTGCATCCAATTAGAGGAGGAAATAGCTCAGGAAAATACTAAATCTGAACCCTCAACTCAAACTCAGGCTACAGTTTCGGCGCCCAAACAATCTTCAGCTACGTCGGATGTGGCACTGCATCTTTCAACTTCATCTGCTGCAACCCCTGCCGAAGAATGGTCTCCGCATGCCCCCTCAGATGCAGAGCTCCTGCAGACAGATGATTACCGAGCATGGTCTTAGATAAGTGCTCCTGTTCTTCTTTCTCTTTACTGTACTTTAACATTTAACTTGGCAGCGACTTTTGGAGGGTGGTCTGCCACTGAAAGCAACGCCTGGACTTGATACTGGACTTTTTTCCTTTCTCTCTCTCAGTATCGCAGACCACGTATCCCAGTCCCTGCCTAGGCAGGACATAAAAGTGTAGTAAAAAATGGTTTAAAGGGAAGGGGATAAGCTTGCGAGCACAGGAACTGTATTCAGATTCAAACTAGGGGGTACTGTCATATTGTCTCAGTGCCCGGTTGCATGATTTAGCAATCTTAAAAGGAGCCCCGGGCCCTGTGTATGTACATTGCTATCCCCTTCGAGGTTGAAGGGACATTTCAAGAATTTAATAGGCCAGGCTAGTTACCCAGCAAAGGCTATGCATCTTTCAGGGCAATAACTTTCCTATACTTTATTAGAATTATTTAGTAACCCCATGGTCAATTCTGGTTCTAGTATAATGTTTAGGTTTGATGGCATAAGGTCATGAAGCTTACCAAGCAAGTGACTCCATGCTCATACCACCCCCGGGGAAATGCGTTCTGTTCTGTTCATTCTTCCCCCCCCTGCCCTGGGCTAGCCTTGTGAATGGGACTATAGTCTACTCCCCCATAGTCTGGTAGGTGGGTGGGCCAATAAGGTCCCTGACCTTGGGCCCTAAATGCTCACTCATATTACCACACAAAGTTGCGTAGTTTTTGTATATAGTTCAGGCACTTTGTGCCTTTGTATATCACTGCTGTCTCTTCTATTTCTGCAAATATTACCTGTGGATTGCATGCTGTACAATGTATATATATATATGCATATATGACTGGCCAACCGTCACCTCTCACAGTATGAGCCTAGGAACAATGGTTGACTCATTACATTATCACTCCCCTGACAATTCCCTCTTATATAAGGTCATTTCAGTTATCATATCTCACCTTTGGTCTGACCATGGATGAAATCACCTTTGTGACATGGAATGTCAGGGGTTTGAATTCTCCCTCCAAACGGAAACAAGTTTTAACCCATCTAAAGCGGACTAAAGCGCAGGTGGCTCTTTTGCAAGAGACTAAACTAACCAAGCAGGATCACAGATTTTTGGTGAAGGAATGGGTAGGATCAGAAATCCATGCCAGTGCTACTACAAAAAAGAGAGGTGTAGTCATTTTATTGCACAAATCACTCCCTTGGTCCATTCAGCAGAGCAAAGCCGACCCTCAGAGAAGATGGGTGATTGCCTTAGTGGATACCCCACATGGACAGCTACTAATTGCTAATATAGATGCACCAAACGAAGATAACCCAGCCTTTTTCCTAGAACTCAGTTCTAAACTAGGGATGATGCTGAAACCAGACACGCCAATTCTAGTGGAGGGGGATTTCAACTTAACGCTTTGCCCTGCATTAGGTAGAAGTGGACATGGGAGAGAGTATCATACCAGAGGAGCACAGGCTGTACTTAATCTCAGTTCCAAACACCATCTGGTGGACATCTGGCGATTAGTCAACCCCTCAGACAGGGACTACACTTTTCATTCCGAGGTGCATGGCTCCTCCAGCAGACTTGACTTTTGGCTAATCTCCCAGTCTTTGATGAAACTTGTTTTAGCTACCAGTATTCTACCCACAGTTATCTCAGATCATGCACCGGTGCAGCTGACACTAAAATTGGGAACATTTACACCACGGTCAACAGCCTGGAGACTGGACCCTCTCCTTATGCACAATCCAAAATTTAGGGAATGGGCCAAAAGAAAAAATTACTCACCTTAGTAATGTTGTTTCTTCTAATGGAGTCTTGCTATATTATGACTAATGCAGTTTGTCCCACCATTAGAACTGCTCCAGAGGTGAAAGAGTTAACTTCCATGCAGAGCGTGGAACTTAGAGCGCGAGCTCAGTTAGAAAAGCTCTGTCTAGGATATTTCAAACCAAAACTGTCAGATCTTTACGAGCAAAACTCACTAAGGTTCTGTGTGGAAGCTGTAACCTACACTAGCCAACTGGCTACTAAAATACCAACACATTTTCCTGGTCCCAACCGCAAGACTCAAGTCAGTGGACCAGAAAAAATAAGATAAATAAAACACAACACCCCAAAAAGAAGGGGTGGAAAAAACATAAAATGGGCATCAATAAGTGCCAACACTAGACTGCCCACCCCATACCCAAAGTAGAAGTTCTGAGAGGGGCAGGCTGGGGGGGAGATCATAATATAGCAAGACTCCATTAGAAGAAACAACATTACTAAGGTGAGTAATTTTTTCTTCAAACAACATGAAGTCTTGCTATATTATGACTAATGCAGACTACACAGCAGTACCTCCATGGAGGAGAGACAGAACCTACTTAGGAATAGCTCTGAAGCACGGTTGTGCCAAACCGAAAGATATCTCCTGGCCTGGATATCCAGGGGTAATGCTTGGTGAAAGTGTGTACTGTTTTCCAAGTAGCTGCTTGACATATCTCTAAGATAGGATGTCTCTGGCAGCAGCTAGAGACGAGCTGTACCTCTGGTAGAGTGAGCCTCGGCCTGAAGGGGAACCTTACCCAGTTTTGATAGCAAAATTGATACAAGAGACAATCCACCTGGCAATGGATCTCTTAGTAGCAGGTCTCCTTTCCCAGCCTCACCATAAGTGAGAAATAGTTGGAGGGAGTCAGACCTGTGACCCTTGGTACGCTCTATGTAGTAACTTAGGGCCCTCTAACATCTGTTGTGCAGCCTCCTCTCACCAGAGGAGGAATGGTCAGTGAAGAACACTGGAAGTGAAATAGATTGGTTAAGGTGGAAATCGAAACCACCTTAGGCAAAACTTCCTGTTAGTCCTGAGGACTACCTTATCCCTGTGAAAGGAAATAAAGTCAGTCTCCACTGATAAAGCCTGTAACTCACTTATGCGCCTGGCAGAAGTGATGGCTACTAGAAATACAGTTTTCCAAGTCAAATACTTAAGCTCTGCCGAAGACAGAGGTTCAAGAGGTTGCATCAGCTGAGCAATGCAAACATTAAGATCCCAGGCGAGGGCAGGGTCCCTGAATGGAGGATTGGTATGAAGCAATCCTTTAAAAACTTGGAAAATACAGGGTGAGCAGAAAGAGAAGAGGGCTTCCTGCTGAAATAAAAGCAGAGACAGCTGCCAAATGCACTTTCAGGGTAGCTGGTCTCAGTCCCAAAGAATTAAGATGGACCATATAGTCCAAAACAGTGGGCAAATCAGCAGATTCCGGGGAAATATGCTTCCCAGAACACCATATGGAAAACCTTTTCCACTTGGGAGTTATAGGTAGCCCTGGTGGAAGGCTTCTAGAAGCTTTCAAGATTTAGAACACCCTGAGAAAGTTGTAGATCAGCAATCTAACTCCTCAAGAGCCAGGCCTTGAGGTTGAGGGATTGAGATCCGGATACCAGACTTCCCGGGCACAGGTTAACAGATTGTGGTTCCTGGGGAGACACAGGGAAGATGGACTGCTAAGGACAGAAGGAGTGGGTACCAGGGCTGCCTGGCCCAGTCTGGAGCAATCAGGATCATCTTGCAGGGCTGAGACCTGATTTTGACTAGTACTTTGAACAGGAGAGGGAAGGGGGGAAAGGCATAAAGGAACTTCCCTTCCCAATCGAGGAGAAAGGCATCCAGGGGGACTGAGCCCAACACTGGGAGCCTGCAACAAAAAAGTGGAAGTTGATGGTTGTCTGGGGCTGCAAAAAGATCTATCTGAGGAGTGCCCCATCTGGCAAACACTATCCCCAGTACTAGGGGATCCAGTGACCATCCATGATGGCCCTGGGAAATCCTGCTGAGAGCATCTGCCAGGACATTGTCCTTGCCTGGGAGGTGAACTGCTATGAGGGAAGTGTTCAGGAATAAGCCAGAGACCACAACTTCATCGCCTGTGCACAAGGTCAAGACCGAAAAGCCCCTTTGTTTGTTGATGTACCACATTGTAGTGGTGTTGTCTGTTCTGACCTGTACCACCTTGTTCTGAACAGATGCAGAAAAACCTGAAGTGCTAGAAAACAGCTCTGAGTTCCAACAGATTGATGTGGAGCAGAGATTCCTGAGGGACCATAACCCTGGGTGAGAGGTCGCCATGTGAGCTCCCCATCCCAAGAGGATGCACTCTAGTAAGGGTCAAGGAGGGACAGAGGGATGAAAGGTACCCCTTGTCTCAGATTGCTCTGATCCTGCCACCACTGAAGGGCCTGGATCAGGGTTTGAGTCACTGGGATTAACTTGGATAGGGGATCTCTTCTTTGAGACCAGAAAGCTCTCGAATGGAACTGAATGTCCCTCATCTGAAATCTTGCTCCTTGCACTATGGCTGTGGAAGCAGCCATGTGTCCTAGGAGCTGCAGGAAATGCCTTGCTGGTCGAGAGACCTGCAGAGTGAAGGACGAGGCCAGGGTCACTAAAGTCCTTACCCTTTCCAGGGGAAGGAAGGCTCTGGCCTGCTGTGTGTCCAGTTCTGCGCCTATAAAGGTGAGTACCTGGACAGGTTCCAAAACTGACTTTGGAAGATTGAGAAGAAAGCCCAGAGAGGTAAGCAGCTGCTGGGTAACTAGTAGGTGTGATTTGACCTGGTCTGGAGACTGACCCACAATGAGCCAGTCGTCCAGGTAAGGAAAAATGGCAATCTTTTGCCTTCTTAGATGAGCAACTGCTACTGCCAGACATTTTGTGAACACCCTTGGGGCAGAAGTGAGGCCCAAGGGCATTGCTCTGAACTGATAATGGCCTGAGGGCAGTTCGAATCTGAGGTACTTCATGGGAGCTTCGATAAGAACATGGAAGTAGGCATCCTTGAGGTCCAGGGAAGCTAGCCAGTCCCCTGGCCTTAGGGAGGGTAAAATCATTCTCAGAGTCACCATTTTGAACTTGGTTTTAAAAGGTGCTTGTTCAGATATCTTAGGTCCAGGATAGGCCGCCACTCTCCTGTCTTTTTGGGGTAAGGAAGCACCGGGAGTACAGACCCTTCTCTGGTGGGGGAGAACCCTCAGCTCTGAGAGCCAGGAGGGTCCGACTTGTTTCCAAAGCAAAAGTCTCTAAAGGGTTTGCAGGAGGAAAAGATCTGGCTCTCATCTTTGAAATTTTTTGAAGTTGAGAATAAGACCCTGGCTCACTACTTCCAGGACCCACCTGTCTGATGTTAAAGACTCCCAGTCCTGGACGGCAAGCCAGCCTGCCCCTACAGGTAATGGAGAGCACCTCGGGCATCCCATCAGGGTGCCTGTTTGGCAGGGCTGAGGCTGAGGGGTGGGGCAGGCCTGCTCATACCCTGTCTGCCTCTCCTCTGAAGAACCCCTCTGAGCATAGGCTGAAGAGGAGGAGGCCTGGGTCTGGTAAAAGCCTGTGAAAAGGCCTGCCCCTACCCCTGGGGGCTGCCTCGAGGAGTGACTGCTTCCTTGGCTTGTGCACTTCCATAAGTGGTTCTATATTCATCCATTTTTCATATATCCTCTGTCTGCTCCCAAACAGAGAATTTCCCACCACAGGAAAATCCATAGCCTTAGACTGGGTATCCTGTGACAAAGTAGTACACCTGAGCCAGGCCAATCTACAAAAAGCCACAGATGTAGCCATGACTCTAGAGGATACATCATTAGAATCCACTGCAGCATGGAATTGCACCTAGTTGCCTCAACACCATCAAGAGCCACCTGCTCCAGCTCCTTTGCAAGCTGGCCAGGGACCTGTTTGGCTAAGGCCATGACAGTATCCCATCTAGATTTCTGGTATCTCGCAACATAAGCCATATAGTTTGCTTGTCTGAGTCCCAAGGACGCAGCCATGTATTGTTTTTTGGCCATGGCATCAATCTTCCTGGAGTCCTTGTCAGGAGGATGTAAAGCCAGGGGAATATTAGTCTTATCACAGGCTGCAGCCTGAACTACCCCAACATGACTGCATTGCTGAGAAAGAAAAATCTGTATCAGGACCTGACAAAGTGTACCTCCTGTCCATCTTTTTGTCTACAGGAGGCACAGAATTAGGAGCTTTTAAAATTTTTATTGTTTGTTTCCTAAAAGATTTATGCAAGGAGATGGACAATCTCTGGACTCTGGGATATCCATCATCTCTACATAGTCAGGCTCCTCTTGCTCATCCAAAGCCTCCTCTAAGGGAAGCTGGAGGGTCTAGCAACTTTTTATAAAACAAAATGAGAAGGGGACTCAGAAAGCCTAGGGGAGATTCACCTATGGTCTGTCTGGGAGATGTCCGGTTCAATGGGCACATCCAGACTTTCAAAGTCACATCTACACTGATCATAATCATCCTCCCTCCTCTGGTTCATAAACCCTTCTATATCATATTCCTGAACTGGTGGGACCGACCAACCGACCTTTGCCAGATAGTGGCGGTTCGAGGAACCGAGGACAGTGACTGGCAATCTGAATTGCCTCGCTATATCTGCAGCAGTTGGAGAAGGAATTTTGGACTCCAAACCTGCTGATTTTTAGTTTTCTTTGCTGGAACTGGCTCCTCAGAGCCAGCTGCTTGCCCAAGGAAGTCTCGCCTGGTCAGAGGGTACTCCTCCGGTTCGTTGGTACCGAACCGCTGGCCATCCGGTCAGTGGACTTTTGGCCTCTCGCCCCTGAGCCTGCCAACTCTCTTATCTAGGGTGGCTGCAGGGCAATTTACAAATCTGGCAGTCTGCATTGAGGTGGTCAAACCCAGACGACAATACATGGGTGTGTGGGTCAGCCTTGGCAAAGGCTTCCCACAGACACCTACAGTGTTGAAACCCAGGGCCTGCTTTCTTTTGGGTTTCTGACATAATGCCAGCCTAACCAAAAACTTGCCTTTGATGGCAGTGCCAGGCAAGACACCCTTATCGGTTCCCAACCGTGTCACGGGTCGGGAAAACCGTAATGAAACTGCTTTTTTAAGAACCGATAAGAACTGAACCGTGACTCTAATAAGCTTTAAAAGGCTTCAAAACCAAGTTTAAATATAATCGATCGGTTCAAACCGAACTGATAAACATTTACAAGTTCCACACAGAAAACCTATCTATTACTTACAATTACCATAGACAGAGCTTGAACCGATCGGTTTGCGGTTAAAATAATAATATCGTGGTTAAAATCAACCGAGAAAAGACGTTTTAAACCGAGGAAATGAACCAAGCAGCAGGAGGAATCTCTGGAGCGACTGTTCAGTGAGGCGGAGTAAAGAATCTGACAGTTTCGGTTTGAAATATCCCAGACAGAGCTTTTCTAACCGAGCTCGCGCTCTAAGTTCCATGCTCTGCATGGAAGTAAACTCTTTCACCTCCGGAGCAGTTCTAATGGTGGGACAAACTGCATTAGTCATAATATAGCAAGACTTCATGTTGTTTGAACACAAACTCAACTTTTCCTGCAAGAGAATCCCGTGTCGGAGACTTCTGCCTCCACCACGTGGGAAGCATATAAAGCCACCATGCGGGGTAAAATTATTGGATACGCTTCCCATAGAAGGAGATGTAAAGAAAAGGAACTTACCTTCTTCGAAAATGAACTCGTCAAAGCTGAACAGGAGCATAAGGCCTTACCCCACCCATCACCCCACTCAGTATCTGGTAGGAGAGTTTTACAACTCCGTATTAAACTGAACGAACTATTATCCAGGAAGGCTGATCTAGCACTCCTTAGGATACGTCACACATACTGGGAAGCCGGGGACAAAAGTGGGAAAGTTTTAGCATATCAACTCAGAAAGCAACAAGCCCATTGCTATATAGCAGGTTTGAGAAACCCTAATACCGGTAAGGTTCAAACTAGCCCCCAAAAGGTAAACGAAATTATGGCATTATTTTACTCACAACTTTACACCTCCTCCAGACCTGAAAACATCTCTGCAACTCAAGCATTCCTTCAATCGATTAAGCTACCGAAATTATCTCCCTCCCATATAGATACCCTTGAAGCTCCCCTCACAACACAAGAAGTTAATGCGGCTTTGATAGCTCTCAAATCAGGAAAAGTACTAGGTGGCGATGGGTACTCTGTAGAGTTCCTTCAGCTAATGTCTCCCATGATCTCCCCTCTGTTATGTCAGGTCTTTAAGGAGGCGGAAGATAAGGGCATCCTACCTCAAACACTGAGAGAGGCCACTATAATTGTCCTCCTTAAAAAGGGGAAAGCTCCTGAAGATCCCTCTAGCTACCGCCCTATTTCCTTGATCAACGCCGACAGTAAGGTATATGCTAGGGTGTGGGCAAACAGACTCAACCCTATACTTCCCTCTCTGATACACCCATCCCAAGTAGGATTTGTGAAAGGTAGATACAGTTCAGACCACTTGCAGACTCTTCTCAATCTCATCCACAGAGCCAAATCCGCTCCGACCCCCGCGGCTGCACTGGCCATTGATTTTGAGAAGGCGTTCGACTCTGTGGAATGGGACTACCTTCACACTGTCCTTCAGCATATCAGATTCAGCTCTCATTTTCGAGCTGCTACAACAGCTCTCTATACAGCCCCCCTCGCTAAGGTACTCACCAACTCTGTATTATCTAACCCATTCCAACTTCATAGAGGCACTAGAAAGGGCTGCCCCCTGTCCCCGCTGCTGTTTCTTCTAGCGGTGGAACCTATGGCGGCTGCAATCTGACAACACCCTCTTCTTGCTGGAATTACTGCGGGCCAGGCGCAACCCACCACTCTTATGTATGCTGATGACTTGCTGGTTATACTGGGAGATACCCCTAAGGCCATTCGACTGCTTCTTAGCCTTCTAGAAATCTTTTCACATATCTCTGGACTCAAAATTAATCAGGAAAAAACAGAGATCCTGCCACTTAACTCCAAATGTCTCCCCCATGCCATGTCCCACTTTGGCCTTAAATGGGCACATCACACCATTACTTATTTGGGAATCAAAGTGGGTACTGATATTGGGAAGTGGTGGGACTATAATTTAGGCCCCTTATTATCTAGCTGTAGATCAGATCTGGACCGCTGGTCTCGTCTTAATCTTACGCTAGTTGGGAAAATATCGGCTTTTAAAATGTCAATCGCGCCTAAAATCCTTTATGTATTATCCCACATACCCTTATTTCTACCTATGGTATGGATTAAAAAACTTGAAAAAAATCATTGGCTATTTCCTATGGGGTAATACTAAACCTCGTTTTGGCAAAAATTTATTAAGAGCGCATTGGAAATACGGCGGATGGGGCCTCCCATGGATAGAGGGCTATAAAGTTGCATATCAATCTACACAGACCTTGAAATGGTTTAACCCACAGTTTGTAGAGTCGCCCAATGGCTAATAATTGAATGAAGGCCTTAGTGGATCCCCGTTGCAGCTACACTACTGTGGCCTGGATCCCCTAAGGAACTTTTGTCGCATCCCACCATAGGCCCCTATTCAGTATTGGTGAATCACATAAAAATTAAATGTGTCAGCCTCTTCCCATACTATATACTCCCCTATGGTCTAACCCTAATGTCTCCATAGGAAACAAATCTGTGTTATGGCCTACTTGGCAGGGGAAAGGGATTTTATTTGTAAAGGACCTATTGGTCAAGGGCTCTTTGGTGGTAGACACATTTCAACGTCTCCAAAACAAATGGAAATTACAAAGCTCTGAATTCTGGAGGTATTTACAGATCAGAGACGCCCTGAAACAAAAATTACAACAGTCAGACACTTCTAAAGACCTCTCACCACCAGTACACTCGTGGCTTGCTTTACAGAAGGGAACAGCAGGTGCAATGTATGCCCTAATTAGAGATATTTTGCCTAACTCAAATCAATCTTCAAGGTATAAGTGGGAGAAGGCCTTAAAAATGCCACTGACCGAAACCCAGTGGAATCAATGCTGGAGGGTAGGGCATAAAGTGTTTTCGGATGCTAGAAGCAGACTGATTCATAATAAAATAATGCACTCTTGGTATAGAACTCCTGTAATGCTAAAAAAAAATGAAAGTGCTCCCTCATGATAAATGCTGGAGATGCCTAGCACATGAAGGAGACCTCTATCACATTCTCTGGCTCTGCCCCCTGATCACAGGTGTTTGGAAATCTGCCCTTAATGCTGCGAACCTAGTCCTACAATGTAACATCCCTTTTAGTCCCTCCCTTATGCTGCTGCGTCTTAAATCTGAAGCCCCTCCTCTCAGCCCCCATGCATTTAGATGGCTGATGCGCCTCAGCATGCAGGGGAAGCGTTCTATCCTTAAAAACTGGAGATCCTCTATTATACCTAACATAACGGAGATCCCATCCGCCTTTACATATATTTTCGAATTAGATAGACGCTCTCACCTGATGACAGGGCGAATGCTTCTTTAACATTGTTGCTGGGCTCCATACATAGCATATCTGGCCTCCAGAGCAGGTGTTGGTTGACTTGGTGCAGTGTGGTATTACACAGCTCTGTTTTCCAATAAGATGTATAGTGAATTGAGACCATGTAACGCAGCCTTTCTTTTTGCTCCCTACTATTGTCAGCATGCGCTTTGTATCACTTACTTAATGAAGAAGGACACTGTAAATAGTTGTTATTGTTACTACACACTGTTATAGTTAGGCTATTTGTACATTCTCCTTATACTTTATGTCTAATATATAGGAGGCGTGGCTGGGAGGTGTACGCTGTATCCTGCTGTGTCAGGAATGATTTTAATCACCCTTAGTTACTTTGAGGCACCATACCTTTTTATTTTTCAGATGTTCCCTTAGATTCGGCCATAAGAAGGTACGGCTACCGTAATACTTGAAGCCTTGTCTTACTCTGCAGTAGTACCTCCTCGCGGTTCCGGATTCACTGACAAGAACTAAGGTAGGTGGCCTTAGACATTATAGGTTTCTTATACTCTCCCTTTAGAACTACAATGTAATTCAAATTATTCCTTATACGCAACAACATGCTGTTATGTTGCCTACAACCGAGATTAACACTGTTCTGTGTGTTTTGTTTGTTTTTTCTGTTAACAAAATAATAAAAACTTTTAACGAAAAAAAAAAAAAAAAGAAAACATGAGGACAGATTGACGGAGCTTAATATGTATACCCTAGAGCAAAGGAGGGAGAGAGATGATATGATCGAAACATTCAAACACCTTAAGGGCATTAACAAGGTGAAAGAGTCTAACATGTTTCAATATAAGAAAAATAGCAGGACAAGAGGACACAGCATGAGATTAGAGGGAGGCTGATTAAAGGGGAATGTGAGGAAGTTATTTTTCACAGAAAGGGTAGTGGATGCATGGAATGGCCTACCTCAGGAAGTGGTGGATATGAATACAGTGCAGGGCTTCAAATAGGCATGGGATAGGCATAAGGGAGCAATACAGATGAGTATGAATAGATAGGCCATTGACAGAGCAAAGGCCGATGGCACATTCATAAGGCAGAAAATGAAATGGGCAGACTGGATGGGCCTTGCGATCCTTATCTGCCATCATCTTCTATGTTTCTATATTTGGGGGGCAACTGTATATAAAAAACATTTCTGGGAGGCAATGCACCGAACTGCGTGGTGCATGGGGCTAACTTGGTAAGTCTCTTTAATTAGCCTGCTAGTTATATGGTAGTTTTATGGCCCCTGGATATCTCCATTTTAGCAAGGTTTATTGCTCTTCTTTTTCCTACAATGCCTCCTGTTCCACAGGACAGTGATGTATCCGGGACTACTGATTCAGCAAAGTACTAGAGAGGTAGGAGCTTGGTGTTCTGGCTTCCAGTAAATAACTGTAATTCAATATTTTTGTTTTCTATATGTGTGTGTCAGGTCTAACCAGCAGGAATAAATGTTTTGCATTTAAAACATTTCATTTAATCAAACTACACACAGCCATAAAAAGCACACAAATCACCCAAGATCATCAATGCTATAATTAGTAAAGACTCTGTTTTTTTTACAGAATAACCCACTTAATTAGCTCTCGAGTATTTGCTAAACTGTAAATGTAGTCATTAGTGCGCACTGGATAAGGAAAGTTACTTAATATCACAACTCTGCTGTTGTAAATTGATTCTAAACCAGGACTTGCTGAATCCATGCTCTCTGATAACATCACCGTCACATGGGACAGGAGGCACTGTAGGAACAAGAAGAGCAGTAAATCTTGCTAAGATGGAGATACCCAGGAGCCATAAAACTACTGTAAAACTAGCAGGCTAATTTAGAAAAAACTCCAACTAGTATACAAAGGGAAGAATACACTTGGATTACTCACACAAAGTAAAACACTCTGCACAACATATTTTGCAAATTCTGACTGTATCACTGTCCTTTACGTTATTTATGAATGTTTTTCCAAATGCTTTCCCATTTTTCTTCTGTCGTTGCCTTACCCAGTTCTTTTTCCCCACCATTTATATATATGTCAGTCAATACCTGCTTGGATACTTCCAATAAATACCTACAAATGAAACTTGTTGAGTGTCTTTTATTTGATGGTTCCATAAGTTTAAAGGGACGGTGTCAGCTTTTTAACCAATTTCATTATCCCACTTAATAGCCGCGCCTGTTAAATGAGCTCTACCATGCAATTGCTCAGATTACATTTAAAAGGCACCATCTGCTATCATTAACCCTTATTTTTCACAAATAAATTACTTACTCGGACTGACCTTATCTACGTGGCCTGCACCTTCCTGTGCATCCCTGACGTAACTATGGCACTGAATCACGCCAAACTCCTTATGCATGAACAACTTCAGTGATTTGGTAGGCACATAAAGTAAACAGTTTGTCATACAATACTAATGGAGCCAATTTTAGCAGTAGCAGACATTTATCAAACCGAGGACTATTTCATACAGAAACTGTTTGAAAAATGAAACCGAGACTCAGTGCAAGCGTATTAACATATGCATGTGCTGAGTCCCAGTTTCACTTTTCAAACTACAATATCTTTATGAAATAGCCCTGTGTTTAAAAAATGACTGCTATTGCCAAAATCAGCATTGTTAGTATTATACGGGAAGCAGTTTACTTTATATGCGGGGTTGGAGGATCCAGAGCGCCGCTGTGCCAGTCTTACAGAGTTGATGGTACCTTCCAATAAACTATTTATCTCCCTTCTGAAGATATAGAGGGCAGAGCTTAAGCTGGCCATGACAGCCACAGCGGTAGAGGGTTGTGGTCCTGGGCAAGAGATGGCTGTTCGCCTGCTAAGCCCTGTCCCCCAGCCACATGGTCACATATGGATTGTAGACTAAGCTGCCTATAATGAGGTACATCCTGTATAATTTGTTGTGGACCTACTGCATGGGAAAGGTGGTGTCCCAGGGGTGGAGGGGTAGGCCACCTTGTATCTATAGACTTAGACAAAGACTTGTTGCTCCACCACAGGTGGGGGGGGGGACTCCATGGCTTTCCAGCAACTGCGAGGAGGGTCTCGGAGAGGCTGCAGTCTCCCAAATGGAGCTCCTGGACCTCGAGAACTCTGCATCCACAGTAAAACCATCTGACTTAGAGGAAGACTGTTTCTAGCAACCTAGTTGCCGTAACTATGTTCCGCTTGCCTCCGACACTGCAGACTGGCTGTTCTGAATTGGGGATACTTGGGCATATATGCCATCAGGTAGGGAGAACTAGGATTACCTTCTGTCCTCTTATGTGTGAGATGACCTCCAACCTCCTCTTTCACTCTCAGTAGGGTAGAGATGAACAGCTTTGTTCAATAGCCCATGGAGGGGATAGCACCACACCAAAGACAGCTACTAGACTGCTGCATGGCCATTCATTTTTCTTGAGAGACTAAAGATGAATACACCCGTTGAGTAAAACAGTTGTTTCTTTTGGTAGTTTTATTTACTGTTGTTTTTAAATACAGGTTACTCACCTGTAACAGGAGTTGTAGGAGTGGTATATGTTTTTCATCCACACTTATTGGCAGGTTCCTTGCCACTTTAAATCTTGCCGGAAGGTCTTCAAGCTGGCTCCTCCCACCCACCCAGGTGGTAAAACTCTCGGCTCCACCCCATGACGCCAGATCTAGCCCGCTGGAAGCCAGGTTGTGTGTCGAAGCTGAGGAGGTCGGGTGGGTTTTGTGGATGAACAACATATACCACTCCTAGAACTCCTGTCACAGGTGAGTAACCTGTATTTCTAGGGACGTGGATATGTTGTTCAATCCACATTTATTGGCAGACTCCTAGCAGTTCTCCGGGAGGAGGGAGGCAAGGCGCATGCACCCCCAACTTAGGGAATAAGGACTGAAGAACTGAGGTCCCAAAACCAGCATCCCGGCGTGACTCTAGGTCGATGTGGTAATGGGTAATGAAGGTGTGTGCTGACTTCCAGGTAGCAGCCCTGCAGATTTCCTGGATAGGGACGGCCCTCGAAGCAGCGGTATGGCAGGTAGAATGAGCTCTTATCCCTTTGGGAGGCTCCATGCCCGCCAACCTATAGCAGAGATCTATGCAGGAGGTGACCCACCTGCCTATCGTCTGCTTGGCTGCAGGTCTGCCAGGTCCGGCTTCAGCGTAGGTGACAAACAGCTGGTGAACGCCTCCCTAACTTTAGCTATCCGCCTCCTTATAATAAGAGAGCACTCTTCTAGGGTCCAGAGTATGGAGCCTATATTCGACCTCCGTGTGATTGGGTAGAACACCGGCAGAGTCAACACCTGGTTAAGGTGAAACTCTGCACACCGCCTTGAAGGAATTTCAGGTGGGGCGCAGGACAACCTTGTCCCTATGGAAGACCAGATAAGGAGACTCGATGGAAAGCGCCTGGAGCTCTCCCATCCTTCTGGCTGACGTAATAGCCATCAAGAAGGCGATCTTCCACAACAGGTGAGAGATGTCACACCTGTGCATCGGTTCGAATGGCTTGCCCATGAGCTTAGCCAATACCAGCGGTAGATCCCACGGAGGTGGAGGTTCTAGCACCAGAGGGGATATGTGATCAAGGCCTTTGAAAAAGTGCCCAACCACCTTCTACTGCGCCACCGACTGCTTGCCGGCCCGGTAAGCAGAGATGGCTGCCAGATGCACCTTGAGGGTCGTCGACCGAAGCCCTAGCTGAGAAAGGGACCACAGGTAGTCCAGAATGCTAGCCAATGAACAGGAGGAAGGGTCCAACCCCTTGCCCTGACACCAAATGGAGAATCTCTTCCATTTGAAGGCATAGCATTTTCTGGTCGACTCCTATGGGATGCCTCAACAACGTTGAGGACCTCATCAGAAAGACCCAAGGCCTGAAACTCTAGCCGCTCAGGAGCCAGGCCATCAAGTGCGGGGATTGAAGGTCCGGATGGAGTACCTTCCCCTTGTTGACTGAGATCAGGTCCGGGCGGGCTGGAAGCCGCCTCAGGAGCCTGGAGCCAAGGCTGAGAAGATCTGGATACTAGAACTGGCGGGGCCAGTCTGGGGCTACTAGAATCACCTGCACCTGGTCCCTCTTCACCTTGAGAAGCACCTTGTGGATCAAGGGGAATGGAGGGAAGCCGCAGAAGAGGCCCTGGGTCCACGGCCTCGAGAAGGCATCCCCCTGCAGCGAGCCCTGCTGAGGGGGGTGGGTGTGAAACAGCCTCAGCTTCACATTTTCCCTGGAGGCGAACAGGTCCACCTGAGGGGTGCCTCAGTGGGAGAACAGATCTTGTACTACCTCTGGCAGGAGAGACCACTGTGAGATGCAGCGCCTATCCGGCTGAGGGCATCGGCCAGACTGTTGGAGGCTCCTGCCACATGCATGGCTAGGAGATCCGCCTCCAGGCTGATCACGAGAGACCAAGTGTGGAGAGCCTCCTTGCACAGGGGCAAGGAGTGCGCCACGCCCTGTCGGTTGAGGTAGTACATGGTCGTGGTGTTGTCCGTCTGGACCTGGACCACTTGACCCCGTACAAACGGAGCAAAGGCGGTGAGGGTTAGTCGGACCGCTCGAAGCTCCAGCAGGTTGATGTGGCATCGAGACTCCTGAGGAGACCAGAGGCCACGGGCTCTGAGCTCCCCAGATGGGCAACCCAACCCAACCCATCAGAGAGGCGTCGGTTGTCAGAGTGACCGTCGGCTCGGGGCAGACAAACGGGATACCCTCCTGCAGATGAGCTGGAATGAGCCATCACTGGAGGCCGTTCCACATCTCCTGGGTCACTGTCACTGGCTGGTCCAGAGGACCGGAGCACTGTGACCATTTGCGGGCCAGCCCCCATTGCAGGGGACGCATATGCCAGCGGGCCCAACAGACCACGCTGATGCAGGCTGCCATGAGGCCCAGAAGGCGCAGGAAGTCCCGGGCAGGGCGCAGTTGCCCAACCAGAAATGACTGGGCAAAGGAGGAAAGAACCTTGGCCCTGTCCGCCGGGAGCCGTGCTCTGGCTCGAAGAGAGTCAAGCTCTGCCACGATAAACTGAATCACCTGCGATGGCACAAGTTCCGACTTGGCCTCGTTGATGAGGAGGCCAATCTGAGAGCAGACCTGGAGGGCCAGATCCCTGGACTGCTCCACCTCCAACCTGGAGGGGGCTGCAATCAGCCAGTCGTCCAGGTAAGGGTACACTCAGACCCCTTGACATCGCAGGAATGCTGTCACCACTGCCATGCATTTGGTGAAGACCCTGGTACCTGGAGAGAGGCTGAAGGGCATGGCCCGGAACTCGAAAAGGGATCCCTCTATTCTGAAGCAGAAGAATCGCTGGTGAGACGGACAGATTGGGACGTGAAAGAACGCGTCCTGAAGGTCCAGAGAACAGAACCACACGCCTCGTTCCAAGGATGGAATGATCTGAGCCAGAGTGACCATCCTGAAAGTGCGAGACCTTAGGAACTTGTTCAGGTCGTGTAGGTCGAGAAAGGGGTGCCAGCCCCCCATCCGTTTTGGGACCAGGAAGTACCTGGACACAAACCCTGGGTCTGCAGGGAGGTCTGCCACTTCCCTGATCACCTCCTTCTGGAGGAGCAAGGCAATATCAGCTCGACGAGCTGACAGAGAGGCTGCGGAACCCGTAGCCCCTGTGGGGCAACGGCTCGAAGGGGGGGGGAATTGCTCGAATTCCAGAGGCAGACCCCTGCCTACCACTTCCAACACCCAGCGGTCCGTGGTGATAGCGGACCAGGCAGAAAGGAAATGGCGGAGCCGTCCCCCCACAGGAGGAACCCGGGGAGGAGTGAAGAGGTTGGGAGCGACACCCCTCAACCCGTCACTGGGCAGGCTTGGAGGAAGGGCCGGCTGAGGAGCCGCCTCTGCCTTTTCCTCCAGGCTTCCTGCTGGAGGAAGCAGCAGGCTTGGCTTTGGGGTGCCAAGCATGAGCCTGCTGGCCCTGATGCTGGTGTTGCTGAGCTGGACGCAGGGGCTAAAGGACGAAAGGGCTTACACTGCTGCTGGTGGCCTTGGTCCTTCTGGACAGACGTGACCGAGTCCAAGGTGGCATTGGACTTCTCGATCCATTGGAGATGACCCTCCACCCTGGGCCCGAACAAGTCGGTACCCAGGAAGGGGACATCTGCCAGCTTGTGCTGGGTATCAGCCATAAAGGTGGAGATCTGCAGTCAAGCTCTGGGGCGTATGGCCACTGCAGCTGCTACTGACCAGGCACATGAATCAGCAATGTCCAACGAAGTTTGGAGCTGCTGTTTTGCTACCGCCCTTCCCTGATCCCGCACCTGCTTGACCGTCATCTGAAGGTCAGCCGGGAGATGAGGAATCACCTCATCCAGGGAGCCCAAAAGGGCGTGTGAAAAGTGTGCCATCAGAACGGCCGAGCTAGTCTGACGAAGGCCTAGGGAGGAAGCAGCGTATACCTTCCACCCTGAGTAATCCAATTTATTGGATTCCTTATCGGGCGGTTTGTCCACATCCCTAGCATTCCCGGAACGCTGGAAAACGCTATCGGTCACTAACCTTTTCGCAGAGGGGTTCTCCGAGAAACCGGAGAGTGAGCCGGTAGGGATCGCATACTTTCGAACCTTCCTGGCCAAAGGTGCGGGACAAGATGCTGGCCACTGCCACAACTCCAGGGCCGGGCCAACAATGGCTTCAGCCACCAGAAGGGCCTCCGTAGGGGAATCCCCTTGGTCCAGTATCTCCGTAAGGGGATACTTGGCCCATTTCTGAACTGGTTCAAGCTGCATCCCAGTGGACTCTGAGATGAGTCGAAGCATACCTAAAAACGAGGATGGGCTCTCGTCCACCGACTGACCCCCTGCAGACTCCAGGTCAAGCAGCCTGGAGAACAAGGAGGAGTCGTCGTCAGTCTGCGAACAGCTGCCGAGCGCCTGAGCCACCCTTCACGTGCCGAGGTCAATCGGGAGTGAGGGTGACCGATAACCTATGGGGCAAGCCCTGACCCGACCGAGAATCCTTGGTCGGGGCCCCAGTCTTCAGTTGTGGAGGCGGAGGTTCCACCACAATGCGTGGAGCAGCCAGTTTTGGCCTAACAACTGGTGCCGGTTTCGGCTCCTCAACTACGAGGGGTTGTTTCGGCCACTCAGGTGACAGCCACTTAATGGCCGGAGAAGGCGATGGAGTCAGCTTATTCCCAGACAAAAAGAGCCACTGCCACATTAAATCCTCGTAGCGCCGACGCAACTTGCGCCGGAACCTATCCTCCGAAGAGGACGATGAGGATGAGAGGCGACGCCGCTTTCCACGGTGCCGAGACAGAGACCGCCGACGTCAGCAGGACCAGCTGGACCTGGAAGAGGTCCGAGACCAAGACCTTCGGGGATTCCGAGGGTGGATCAGAGAGGGGACAGGGGAAACCCGCTCCTCCCTCGGTACAGGGACCTTAATTGGGGACTCTGGCACAGGAGGCACAGGCAAGTCCTTGGTTTCCACCGGGGGAACCAGTGAAGTAGGGTTGTCGACATCACCAGTCGACAAACCGTGCGACGGGTCGAGAAAAATCTCGACTGCGTCAACGGGTGTCTCGGCTGGCTGACCTGACGGGGACACCGTGAAGCCAGCAGCCTTAGCCACAACCTCGACCGAAGTCGAAAGTCAACCATCCGGTGAAGGGGATCTCTCCCACTCCCACGAACGTCGATGGTAGGACTTACCCTTTGAGACCTTCTTCTTGGACCGACTGGAATGTCCCGATGGTCCTTCTCCCTTGGTGGAGAGGGATTGGCAAAGCTCTTTAAAAGAAGCTGTATATGAAGAGTCCAAGGAGAGTGGGATAAATGCCACGACCAAGGAGGAAGAAGACACGGCCTGGGCCGCCTCCTCCTCGAGGACGATCATCTGCTCCAACTGTTCCACGGAGCCCACCGCCGCAGACACCACCCAACAGGCCTCCTTTGACTTGACCGGCGGATACAGTTTTTCAGGGCACCCCAGAAGAAGTCAAGCAGCACCGTCCTCAAAGACCGAAGCTGAAAAGGATTTGCACAAATCGCAAGCCTGCGAATCGTGGCCAAGCCCCAGGCAGTAGACGCATGTGGAGTGCGGGTCGGTCCGGGACATCTTCTGCCCACATGGGCACCGACGAAAGCTGGGAGTCGATTTGTCCATCGCAGCCACGAGGGAAAGAGAAGACCGAAGTCTTGTAAATTTTAGAATTAGTTTCGGGTTAACCGAAGAGTGTGGATCCAGGCTTAAAACGCAGAGCACTAAGGAGAGAACCTGAGCTTCCAAGCGGTAAGGAAGATCTGGCGTCATGGGGCGGAGCCGAGAGTTTTACCACCCAGGTGGGTGGGAGGAGCCAGCTTGAAGACCTTCCAGCAAGATTTAAAGCAGCAAGCAACCTGCCAATAAGTGTGGATTGAACAACATATCCACGTCCCTAGAACCTTAAGTTATGTGCTCCGGTGTTCAACACTAAAACATTTCTTTCCAGGCAAATAGCCACATACATAGATTGATCTTGAAATGCTCTGTATACCAAGCATAGGTCACCCCTTAATGATCTATATTCAAGTGAAAATAGACCTAATTTTTGTAATCTACTGCTATATCAGTATTAGAGAGGCCTCTAATCTTCTTTGTAAATCTTCTCTGCACCTTTTCCATAGTGATTTTACATCCTTGGGTAGTGAGGGAGCAAAATGGAGCACAGTAGTCAATATGAGACCTAATCAGACTTGTATATAGGGGAATCAACACATCTGTATCCCTACTCTTAATATGTTTTAGTATACAAGAAAGTATGCCATGACATTTTTAACTACACTATTAATATAAGATGTGAACACAAAAGTATCTTGCCAGACAGGGCGTTAGGCACAAGCCACCACTCCTTAAAAGATCATGTCAGCATCAGGGTTTAAAGGGAAACACCCACAGTACTATGGCCAACACTATCTGTCAGTCTATGCTTGGTCTTGGTACAGCACCGAAACCTCTACGTGGCAAACTGGAGCTGCTAATAGCTCCATCCATAGGCTTGCATCATACATGTTCCCGTGGCTGTTCCCCAGCTCTAACATCAGCCATGGGCGACTGTGGGATGCGCCGCTAGAGGTGCTGCATTCAAAATGCAGGTGGGAGGGATAGCAGGATCAACCAGATACAACAAAAGTACTTCAACAGCAGGTACCAAACTTTTTGCAACACATGGCAAAAATGCTAATCAGGGGGTGCCTCACACTGAGGTGTGGGGCATTGTGACATGGACGTTTCCCTTCAAATCAACTGCCTGGGATACCAAAGGTGCCCAAACTAAAGAAAAGTGCCACCAGGTCCTTCATCACCTTAAGTCTATGGAGACAAAGAATGCCATGCTAGAGGAAACCCACATGAAGACTGATCAGAACACCTTGTAGCACAAAGAATGGATGGGACAGACATACACATTGGGCAACAGTAACAAAAAAGCGCGGTAGTAATTCTCACGAACATACAAAGAAGCCAGCAGAATAAGGCCATTTGGTCTATCTAGTCTGCTTATACTGCAGGATCCACAGCTTAAGCTACTGACCCTGCCCCCCATCCTCCCATCTTTTCCATCTGCCCCCCCTAGACCCTTACTTTCCCCTTAAGAAAGCTCACTGTATATCTTTTAGGCTAGTTTCGGAACTTAGAGCTCCAGAGGGTAGATACTTCATTTTATGGGACTTATCAGGCATAACGTGGCTTGTTTCTATGGCCCTGGTAAGGACAACCCTGTCTTTCTTACGAGTATACTCATTCTTCTGGCTGACTTCCTCAGGTCCCCATAGTAAAAGCAGGAGACTGAAACATAGTTCAGGATGTCTTGCTGGATAGAGCTGAGGCAAATAGGAGAGATCCCACACTATCCCAAAGAGTGTTTATAGAGCTCAAGGATGCATGGACTGTATATTGTAACTATACATACATACACACACACACATATATATATATATATATATATATATATATATATGAATTAAGATAAATGGTCCAAATCCAATGTTCTGATTGTATAAAACACATCACATGACCATGAGTATATCAGAGCGTGACGGCACACCTGCACTTTTTCCCCCCTCCAAAACAATTTTGACATTTTATAAGATAGATAAACCACTCTGAGGTGTGCGGTCGCGCTCTGATATGCGCATGCCTTGGGTGGTTGATGCACTTGCCCTGCGGCCTCGTGCGTAACAACGCACACCAAGGCATGAGTATATCAGACAGCGACCCGCACACCTCAGAGTGGTTTATCTATTACATATATCTCAGTCTTGTAGTGAACTCCACACCCAAATAACCAAGAGTATATTTTCCACTCCTTCACACGTGGATATGACTCTCATACTGATTTCTTTCTGCTAAGCTCCAAACTACTAGAGAGCATTCATATGTGTAAGACTGGTGCCCAGGTAGTCGTGGACCACTTTCCTGTACTTTTACTCCTGAGATGTCTTGATATCCTAGAGAAGGACAGAACCTGGGAGGTGAATAATCACCTACTCAGAGACATAGGCTCTATTAATAAACTAAAGGAATGCACCTAGAAACATAGACAATGACAGCAGAAAAAGACCAAAGGTCTATTCAGTCATTATTCTTTGCAGAGAATGTGGGTGCAGTAGGGAACCTCAACAATTTATGGGGCACATACAAATGTACAATCAGAGGAAAATTAATTAGACTTGTGGCTGCCAGGAAGAGGAAAAGAGAACTGGATTGCAATGTTCTACCTAAGGCCCTGGTGTCCAGAGTTCGTAAGGTCTGGAATTCTCTTACTGGCCCCGAACTGGTAGAGTTCATGCAGGGGCAGCTGTCATGAAACCATCTAAGAAAGTTGGGTCACATTATCTCTGTGTGGGGGGATTTCGGGATCCCTGTGGTCCTGGTGTCCCTAGAAGTGGAGCAAGCTATTGATAGGGTGGCTTGGGACTACCTATTTTACACCCTAGAAGAATCTTCCCATTCATGGACTGGGTCAAGTTGCTTTACTCTAACCCAAATGCTAGAGTGGGTTGTAATGGGTTACAATGATCACCATTTAAACCAAGCAAAGAGACTTAACTGGGGGGTCCCTTTTGCCATTACTCTTTAAATTATATTCAGAGCCCTTGTCCTGCACCAAAACAATGGATGAGAGAATTAAAGGGACTCAAGCAGGGGACCATAGGTGCACTCTGTGCACCTACATGGACGATATACTGTTACATCTGAAACAGCCAGCAACACTGATTCTTGCTGTATCTGAGGTCCTATCCAGATCTGGAGGTTTATCTGGCTACAAGCTAAACATTAACAAAACTGTCACAATGCCGCTTAATATGCATACTAGAGAAGGAGGAGTCATTCAATAGGGGGGCACTTGGGTCCCAAACTCAGTAAGATATCTCTGTATTGAAATTAGCAGAAATAAGTAATTTACAATGGAACATAAAATCAGATCTGGCACAACGGGTGAGGTTATCACCAACTTTATGGGCCAGAATTAACATAATAAAGATGAACGTTCTCCTGAGGGTATTTTATCCACAGAGTATGTCAGGGCTTTTCATAACTAAGTGGTGGGTTACAAAGCAGAGGTCCCTCCTCTCGTCCTTCTCATGGAATGTTAAGCCTCCATGCAGAGCATACTGCACTCTTAAATTGGCTAAACCTAACAGGGCGCTGCAGTTGCCAAACTTCCTTTTAAACTACATGGTGAGCCATGACTGTAATTTTCTGTGGTGGAGAAAAGGTGTAACAGGAGCTGAAGAAGTAGGATATATGCCACCCCATAGAGCAACAGAGTAAGATTTGTCCACGAAAATGGGCACTCATGTCAAAGCAATGAACTACTCAAATTTGACAGTCATTAAGAATAGCCCGATGGGAGTGTCCATACAAGAGTGTAAGCAATTCCATGACTTTCTGGGCACAAAACTGCTATTGCATCTGCGTCAATCCCCTTAGACTTAACCCCAGTTTTAAACCTGGAGACAAGATGATAGGTGAATAACTGTTAGATGAGGCTAGCCTTTCATCTCTGACTCAGACAGTGTATAGGGACAGAATAATCACAAATGAAACCTTTAGGAGATGCAATGACTTGGGCAGCTGTAGAATTTTCCCATTCTTGCAACTACAACATTTCATCTGTAGCACGCTGGACCCATACCCTTTGATCTTGAATCAAGAAGGCATATAGGACGAACTGAGCAATAGGGCATACCACAGGCATGATCTCTCTCTCTACTTTACAAGTTAGGAGACACTACTGCGGACAAAACACACCTGCAGTTAGATTACTGGCAGGCCAAATTCCCAGACCAGAAAGACCCTCAAAACAGAGCTAAGATTTGGACCTCCCTAAACAAATATGAAATCTGACTATGTGTATGAGCTTATGATACTGGTCATGGATAAAAAAAAAAAAAAAAAAAAAAGATAAGAAATGATGCAAGTTTACTTTGGTGAGTAGGTCCATATGTTCAAGTAAGGGATTTAGTGATTGCAGTTGTTTTTCTGAATGGGACTCCCCTGTCTCAGCTTTACTTTATTAGACAGTGGTCGCTCGCCTTTGTAGACAACGACCACAAGCAGAATTCTGACTTAAATGAATTAGAAAAAGAATGGATGGAATTGGTAAATAAATTAGACAAATGTCAATCATTAAATAAAAAAAGGAACTGACTACAGAGAAAAAAGAAGAACAAGTCTAGATTAGTGGAAGTGAAGCAGTAATGCAGATTTTAGGGATACAAAAACAGTAGGCAGAGAGATGATAGAATGCTGAACTCAATCATAAAAAAAACTTTTGAGGTGGAATTAAACATTTCAAATTGATGAGCAAATATACCTTACTCATTTAGGGATAGCAGTGATCCAGATTACATAGCCCTAAACTGTATGGAAGAAGCAACATTAGCCTGGGCTAGCTTTGAAATACTGGAAGGAACAGGAATACTGAGAAATGCACCCATTTCAATCAGAGCCGTCTAGATTCTGCAGTGGTCAGAAATAGGAAGTGGACGGCGCTTTGACATTAAAGGACCTAAAAAATATAATGGAGCCAATCAGAAAAAATAAAGAGGAACAACAATGTGAAGAACCAATCATACACTCTTCATGGGTTAGCCCCTGCTAGATATGAAGCTCAAAAAATGTTACTGCATACAGTCTGCCATTTGATGTGCAAAACAGTTAGGATAAAAATGAAAGTTATATACTTACCATAACTGTTGATCTTCCGGAATATCTTCACCATTGATTACCACTTACAGGTTATGGCGGAGGCACTAAGACCCCAAGGAGCTAATTTTTCTAGGAGGGAACCAATTTCCGGTATTGAAGGCACCTGCCCACCTCTGACGGTGCCGTGCGCCAGCTAATAACTGTCGGCAGCTCCCTCTGCACCTCAGTTCTGTTCCCCAGGAGAGAAACAAAGTAAAGGGGAAAACAGAGAGATAGATCTCATTTAGACTAAAGGATAGGAAAAAACATATAGGAATAAAAATAAACAAGCATTTGTTAATGCCGAATGTTTGCTTGCTGGCATTGGCATTGGTAGTGTAGGAGTTAGAGAGATGCATAACAGGAATGGCAGTGAAGTATTGAATTGAAGCCAACCCCACCACCACCCTACAGAGACTGACAGGCATTGGGGTGTGCCTTTGGGTCATCAGGCATAACAGCCATGTCATTTCAACACACCCTACCCTGCAGACACCGACAAGTGTCACAGTGTGCCTTGGAGTCTTTGGGCTTTATGCTCACCCCATTCCATAAGAAATACGGTGAGATGGGTGCAGTATAGGAGAATAGGGTGAACTTTGGGGCCAAAGAGTCCAAGGCACACCTCAATGCCTGTCACTGGCTGCAGGGTGTGAGTGGGGGAGGAATGGCAGGAGTATTACAGGTGACAATCCCAAGTCATACCCCTGATGCTTGTCAAGTTTCTACAGGGTGGGGCGTTATGGTCAGAAACCCCAACATCCCAGGTGATCATTGGTATTTTCACTCCAAATTTTAAACATGTTTTTTTTGTGATCCCCACCTCATGAACAGTGGCAATATCAGTTGATTAGCAGAAAGCTTGATTTTGCACAGCGACTATGCCATTTGGCACCACCGATGAGAAAACACATTTCAAACAGGATGTGAAAAATGACAGCTGTACTGTTCATGGGGAGGTGTAAAAAATAGCAATGTTGAAAATCTGGAGTGAAAATATAAAAAAACTGGTGAAGTCACAAGCACGTGTAGAAACTGCGCAACGCACACCCATAATGTAATTAGTTTAGGAATTTTTTTATAGCAGATTGTCAACACAGGCATTCTGGGACCTCCGCTCATGAACAGTGTCACTGTGATTTTCTTAATCTGTCCTGAACACTGATTTCCCACAGCGACCTGCGCCGGAAGTGCGAAAACACATTTCGGACAGGGTGTGAAAAATGACAGCTGTACTGTTCATAAGGAGGTGTGGAAAAATGCTAGTGTTCAAAATCTGGACTGAAAATATTACAAATCCGTGAACTTACGAGGGTGCGTGGAAACTGCGCAATGCACACTCGTAATACAGTCATTTTATGGACTTTTGTGACCAAATTTTCAACATAGCCATTTTAAGACCTCTGCTCATGAATAGTGCCACTGTGATTTTCTTACTCTCTCCCAAAGATTGATTTCGCACACCAACTGCATAATTGTGCGCTACATCCGCGAACACACATTTTGGGCAAGATATGAAAAATGACAGCTGTACTGCTCATAAGGAGGTGTGATAAAATGGCAATGTTGAAAATCTGGAGTGAAAATATAAAAAATCTGCGAAGTTACGAGCATGCATGGGAACTGCACAACGCACGTTCGTAAAACAGTCATTTTTGGCAATTTTTTCACCAAATTTTCAACATACGGTTTTGGGGGGGAGCCTACCCCATGAACTGTGGCACTGTCGTTTCATTACTGGGTCCCAAAAGGTGGTTCCGCGCAGTGACTGCGAAATCACCTTTCGGGACCGAATAACAAAATGACAGTGATGGAGTTCATGAGGTGGGGCCCCAAGAACCCCATGTTGAAAATTTGGCGAAAAAATTCCCCAAAATGGCCAAGATATGCACCAAAGTTGAAAGAACCCTATTTATGCCATTATACAGCTTACCGGCATTTCTTCAGTTCACGGTCGGCTTTGAAGAGTGCAGACACGTTCCCGGTCCACGAAGATCATCAGCTGGGCTCCAGAGGCAAGTATGGGGTGAAGGAGGTGTGTGGGAAGGTGGTGTGCAGAGGTGGTCGCGGTTGGGTGAGGGAAGACAATCAATGAGGGACTGTTTTTGTTTTAGGTGTTTTTTCTTTTAGGAAGACGACGAGACTTTTGCCACGCTGGGGTGGAGCTCCCAACATGGCAGCTGGAATTTTTTGGGGGCCGAGTGGAGCCAGCAGGATTAGGCACCCCGTCAGACATGCAGGCGTTTGCCACGCTGGGGTGTGCTCCCAGCGTGTCAGAGTGGAAGTCTGTTTTTGTTGGGGGGTTCAGTGGAGCCAATGGGGATTTTGCCACGCTGGGGTGGGCTCCCAGGCGTGGCATCTGGAAAATGTGTTTGGGGAGTGCGGGCCGACAGGATTTGGCAACCCGTCGGCCGCTATGGTGTCAGGCGCATGAGCCTGCTGGGGTGGGCTCCCAGCGTGCACGTATATGTTTGTGGGGGGGGGGACTGTCTATGACAATTCAGATGCAGTGCCGACATAGGCAATTTGCATACTGCTGACGGCAGTATGCAAATTGTCTCCGGTGGTGTTTTCCTTAGAACTGTACACCACTGCATCTGAACACTGTCATAGACAGCTCGGACATTCATAGGCACAGTGCAGTCGCGCCTCCAAAAGGGAGCAGGGTATTGGAAGTGGGGGAGACACACCTACGAAAACTCATATGGTGGCACTATGTTTGCGTGCAAGCAAACATAAAAACAATAAAACCTGACTACCAACCTTAGACTAATAAGGACAGGGCATACTAGGTGGCACAAGGCAGAAGGGTTGTAGGACCAGAGTCTCACATCACTAGCTAGACAGGGAATGGGCAATGGCAAAGAAAAGCAGCAGCCCTGAGCTTGTGGCTCTGGAAAAGAAGCACATGGGTGGCATCCAGAACAAGACCCCCTTGTAAATGAGATGGCACAAGTGCCTAAGAAAAAATTACACAGACTCCTGGAGAAAAAGGAGCAACTCCATGCTATCAGAAAGACCGTTAACTTGTAAGGTGGTATGTTCCTCTACCTTATATCAGGGATGAAGACAGAGGGAACTAAACACATCTGGAGTTCCCAGTCTAGATAGCTTAAGGAGATGAGCACTTCCAGGCAATCTGCTTGTCCAGATGGACAACAACACAGCTGTCCATAACCTGAACAAATAGGGGGGGACTCACTCCTACCAGCTATGCAGAGAAGCGATGAGAGTCTGGTACTGGGTGATAGAACAGGGATTGCACCTCACTGTGGTCCACGTTCCAGGCAACACCAACACCCTGGCAGATGCTCTAAGTCACTCCAAAACCCGCACACATGAGGGGGAACTTCTGCAGTCAGTTGCCGGAGATCTCTTCGACCACTGGGGTCACCCAGAGATAGAACCCTTCGCCTCCCCCCACAATGCAAAACTACAGTGTTACTGCTCACTAGAGCCAAACCTGGAGTCATCTGGCTAGACACATTATCCCTCTCTTGGACAGGAAGATTCCTCTAGGCATTCCCTTCATTCCCACTTAAACAGAGAGTGCTACTCAAACTGCTCCAGGATCATGAAACACTGATCCTAGTAGCACCTCTCTGGCCTCGTCAGATGTGTGTGTTTTCCTCTGTTACAACAGTTAGCAGTACAGGATCCCATTCCCCTCCTCATTTCCCCGACCCTCCTGACCCAGGACCAGGGAACCCTGCTGAACCCCAATCTCCATGCATGGCTCCTGAGGATGCAGCCCTTGCAAGATACCATGTCTCTCACAAGGTTGCAGAAGTCCTGCGAAACGCCCAAAAACCATCAACCAGGGCTGCATATTCTATGAAGTGGAAACACATCGCTATAAGGGCAACTGACCAAGGGGGTGGGCCCATACACCTGCCCTCCACAACAAATCTTGGACTACCTGCTGTCCCTGTCAGACACTGGTTTAAAATGCTCTTCCCTGAAGGTACACCTATCCGCAATCTCTGCCTTTCATGTCCTGGTTGCTGACCATCCTCTGGTCTAACTACTGGTCATGAAGACCTTTTTGGAGGGTGTAGTACACCTTAAGCCACCAGTGCAAAAACCTCTCCCACCGTGGAGTTTACACTTTGTTTTGGAGAAGCTCACACTGGCTCCTTTTGACCCTGCAGCTACATGTGAGCTGCAATACCTATCATAGAAAACAGTATTTTTAGTGGCAATCACGTCAGCAAGATGCTTTTCTGAATTACAGGCGCTCATGTGTAAGCAGTCTTACTTAGTCGCTCATAAAAACAGAGTTTCTTTATGCACAAACCCTCACTTTCTTCCTAAGGTGGTTTCAGAGTTTACTCTGAACCAATCTATCCAACTCCCGGTGTATTACCCAGAGCATGCCAATTCAGGTGAAGCATTGCTCCATACTTTAGATGTACACAGATTATTGAGGTACTACATCTCTCATACCAAGGATACATGCAAGACAGCGCAGCTTTTTGATTCCTTTGTCCCTGGTAGAGCGGGCAATCCCGTTTCTAAGCAGTGCTTATCCAGATGGTTGGCAAACTGCATTACCTTTTGCTACAGGAAATATGGCAAGGAACTCACTGGAGTGGTTAAACCTCATTCCAAGCGGGGGGTGGCTACCTCAGTTTCTTGCTTCAAAGGAGTATCAGCTCCAGAGATTTGTGAGGCAGCTACCTGGGTGAAGGTCCATACTTTCACCAAACATTACAGTCTGGATATAATTTCCAGAAGACAGGCCAACTTTGGCCACACAGTACTGCAAGGTCTTTTATCGTAGTCCACTACCCTTCTCCTCTCCACTGTTAGGGGCTCATTTCTAAATGTGTGACCTGCTGCAAGAGACATCCTCGAAGAAGGTCATCTCCCCAGACATCACTAAGGGTCATGGGATAAGGCCCAAATACATAACAGGAACTGGGAAACCAACCAAAAACGTCTGATGTAGCCAGAAAAACATTAGCAGAAAAGAAAAAAGACTGGCTTCCCCTAAATCACAGGGATGTACCCTGAATAACAGCTAGTGCAATTGATCTAATAGAGTGCATGGCACCTACCACATGCAGTGAACTGCCAAGTAGGGTTAGAGTGGATATTCCTCAGGAGCATAGACTGCATATACTATAGCAACTAAAAGGGATATACCAGCAAGGGGATATACCCCGGGCAGGGAGAAGAAAGGCAAGAAAGAAAAAGGTGGTAATGCCATCTTTTTTTTTTTTTTGGTTCTGTGAGGGCATAAACACCCTCAGACCAGTTCTCTGTGTTTTTTTCTTTTAGAGGTACTCAGTACAGTGCCCAACTCTTCTTTTTTTTTTTAAATAGAGATAGAAAGAAAAAAAAAACAGTCAGAGACCCCCCTGGAGGGGGTGTGACTGGGGAGAGTCCAGCACCTACTGTGGTGCTGCCAAAACCAGCAACGTGTGCTGTAGAGCAGCAGGACGGCACCTTGACAGCTCTCATCTGACTCCCTATGAAAGAAGAAGTAAGACCCCTTGAATTGCAAGTTTAGCACATTACGCTGGGACAAAGGTGCCAGTCTGGAAAGTCAAAGTCATGCCACCTGCTTGAAGTAGACTGCTGTTCCCACAAGCCTGGAGACCATCTCATCAGCATCGTACTATGCCCTTGATTGATGCCTTGCCACCTCCAGATCTCATGCAGAAAGGCAAATGGCTTGCCCAACTAACTTGTTCTTAGGCACTGTAGCTAAATATTGACCTACCTGCAAACACAGGTGCTGATGGAAAGCTGCCTGATGTGCCTGGTGTGCAGTAATGCACATCAGGATGTGCGGTGAGGTAAATACCTCCCTACCCAAGGCATCTGCCTGAGCACAGTTCGCCTCAGGAAGCTGGTCACATGACAGGCATTTCGGCCCCAACGGGTTGGCAAAACCTCAGCCCTGAAGTCGAATGAGGTACTGCACCTGTAGATCCCCAGAGTGACTGATACTGGAGCATGAGGTTTCTCGGGGCTGAAGGACAAGAAAAGGGATGTCTCCGTGCTATCCTTGACACATCCTCAAAGGCCTTATGGCAGGGAGGGAGACTGCAGAACTCTCATGAGTCCTAACAGTAAGGATACTGGATCGCAACTTGAACAGGAGCCAACTTCCACTGCCTCAAGCGTGTCCACCAGCAGCCTCTGGTACCAATGTACTGAGAAGCCCAGGACAGTTGGAGAGATGATTCGTTGTCCTTGAGGAGGACACTGACAGAGAGGAGATGCTGAAACCAGAGGATGGTGGTGCAGAGGGACTGGCCAAAGCTGGGCCATGTTGCACTCCCTCTGGCATTGCTTTAAAGCACCAACCACCTCTCTGTGCTGGTCTCAGATAATTGTCCCCTGACAGCCTATGTACCCAGGTAACTCTGGCATGGTGGCAGAGGCCCAGGAGGGAACAGAGATACAGGGTTTCTAGGGCCTCTATGTAGGCTGCAGGGTTGTGCAGGAGACCTCGCCCAAGGTGACGGTCTGGCAGGACTGCCCGAAAGAGGTCATCCTACATCAGAAGAACAACGTGGTTACTGCCACAGGAGGATTCCCCCGGTGGGGAAAGCAGAGCCAGACAGTCTCCATACGTCAGCCCTGGTTCCCACTGGTGATGGTGTCAGCCAACGGCTCTGGGAAGAATACCACCTAATGGCCATCATCAGACTAAAGACAGCACCACGTTTGGCACTGGGTCCAGGGTAGACAACAGACCTAGGGACAGGCTCACCCCCATCATCACTGCTGACACCATGCTCCGTGTCAAGCCCAAAGTCAACCACAGAGCTATAACCCAACCCCGGCACCAGGAGCAACACCAGGGCCTGTCCCTGCACTGGGATGACCCGAGGGACAACATCATAACTAGCGTCCCCCTTGGTGCCAGTCCAAGTACCAACACTCCATCACCGCAGGTGTTGTCATCTCCTTCAGCATGGCTAACAACAGTGAAGGAAGAATCACCTCTTCCTCAACAACAGGATGTCGCATGGCTCAGTGACGGTCCCTCTATTGACACCGCACAATGGTGTCAGAAGGGGAACCAGTGTTGCAGCCAGTGCTTCCCTGCTCACTGACACTGTGCATGGTGCCAGGAGCTGGGGTGGCACCAGGCCGCGACACCAAGTTGTCCACCAAGGGAGAGTGAGTTCAGAGCTTTTCAATCTCCTTACTGCGGATGTCTGCTGCTCAGGGCATGCAGACTGTGGGGGAAGGGTTCTCAGCCAGCCACCAAAAAGAATCCAGCAGTCCACCAGACCCACCCACCAAAACCTTTGATGCCTCGGTAGGGTAAAGTCGAGGGGACCCTGTGCTTCCTCAGAACCAGAGGTCCTGGGAAAGGGCCCAGAGACCTTATCTTGGACTCACGAATGCGATACCTGTCTCTAAAGGTGGGAATTGGCCAACCCCACCTTTATCGACACTTTTTTTTTATTACACTTTTGTAGCTGCCAGCACACGGAACTCCAGCTAGATCATGACCCCCACCCCACTCCACATTAGATGCCACCCTTCGACACCCCTGGTTTACCCCCCAGGGCGGGTGGAGGCACCGACCGCACAGACAACGGATAGGTCAAGGGCCATCCTGGAGGCTGATAGAAGCTGAGGGCTGGGTTCATCTATGGTGGCCGGTAGCCTGGTTTCCCCCTTGTAGGCGGGAGCAGGGATATGCAATGATGCCAGCGTCCACCCAACCCCTCGAGCGTCATTCTGGTGCCGGTCACTGTGGTACCCCCGGCCTCCGCCAGGGGTCCATCAAGCACCAGTCTCACACACCCCTCCCTCCCCCCAGAGAAGGAGAGCAGTCCTTGGGACACTCGAGCCTTCTCTTCCCGTCCAGCCCTCCAGCATCCCGGGTCCGGGACAAGCGGGAATCCAACCACTGCACCAGCAGGCTGGCTTATTGCATGGATTTCTAATGTGCAGTGGTTCATGAAGAAGCATGCATTGCATTCATCCATGTTGTGAGCCGGGCCATAGCAGGCCATGCAGGTCTGACGCGGTCCATCACCACTATTTGTTTCCCATAGGTGCATCAACACACAATGGGGGGCAGACAGTGTTTCTTCTCAGCCCCCTTTTTGTCTGTTTTTTTAGCACTGTTAGAAAAATAAATGAAAAGAAATGACTTTGCATACTTCAGAAGGGTGACACAATGTGAACAGGGTGACGGGGTTGGATATGGCCTACCTAGACTTTAGCAAGGCATTTGACACAGTCCCGCACAAAAGATTAATAATCAAGTTAGCCAGCCTAGGAGTGGGTCCCAGGGTGGTAGCCTGGGTTGCAAACTGGCTGCACAACAGGACACAGAAGGTAATAGTGAATGGAAAACATTCCGAAGAAAGGGGGGTTACTAGTGGAGTACCTCAGGGCTCCGTACTGGGTCCAGTCCTCTTTAACATCTTTATAGGTGACATTGTAGAGGGTCTGAAGAAAAAGGTATGCCTCTTTGCAGATGACACAAAGATCTGTAACAGAGTTGATACACAAGAGGGGGCAGAAAACATGAGAAGGGACTTGGCAAGGTTGGAGGAATGGTCAGACGTATGGCAACTTAGATTCAATGCAAAGAAGTGCAAAGTAATGCACCTGGGAAACAAAAACCCAAGAGAGCAGTACACAATAGCAGGGGAGGTACTAACAACAAAAAAAATGGAAAGGGACCTGGGAGTAGTCATATCAGAGGACCTAAAGGTGAGTAAGCAATGTGAGAAGTCGGTAAGGAGAGCCAGGGGGATACTGGGATGCATAGGAAGGGGCATCACAAGTAGAAAAAGGGAAGTTGTTATCCCTCTATACAGACAGTTGGTGAGACCTCATCTGGAGTACTGTGTGCAGTTTTGGAGACCTCATCTATGCAAGGACATAGACAGGATGGAAGCAGTCCAGAGGGGCAAGTAAAATGGTGCAGGGTCTGCATCAGAAACCATATGAAGAGAGACTGAGAGAGCTTAATATGTATACCCTTGATGAAAGGAGGGACGGGGGGACATGATAGAAACTTTCAAGTACCTCAAGGGAATCAACAAAGTCCAGGAGGGTAGCATCTTTCAGAAAAATAGATATGTAAGAACAAGGGGGCACAATTTAATGATAGAGGGGGGATGGCTCAGGAGTAATGTGAAGAAATTTTTTTCACGGAGAGAGTGGTGGATACATGGAACTGCCGACATAAGGCAATTATAGTGGGGGGTTGCAGGAAGTAGGCTGTTGGTTAACTAGAATCTGCAGCTTATCCAGTAGGTAGGGAAATGGGCAGACTGGGTGGGCCAAGTGGTCCTTATCTGCTGTCAAAGTCTATGTTTCTATGTTGTCCCATTTGTTATGTAGAGAGAGTTAAACACAAGGATCTATTCTGTCCTCTTCTTTTCTGCTACTTGTCTGCTGTCTTTTGCCCGTCTGATTGCACAATCACATTTTCTTTCGGGACCTAGGGACTGGCCACCCCAATGGCTGCACAATTTCCCCTTCCTATCTCTCTTCCTGCTCTTGCTGTTTCTGTTCTTTCTTTCTCTCCCTTCCTGCTCTGTGGTTATAAAATTGTGTGTGGATCTTTATGTGAAACGGGGATCTCTTGGTTTGCAAATGTATATCATTGTATTGTTGAAATGACTGCAGAAAGCTATTTGGAACACAGGGGGCGATGCAGCCTGATCTCCACAAGCTCCTCTGCAGAGCTGTTAGCAGGAAATCAGCCCTGGAACAGAATGTCTTAATTGGTGGCATCTGTTCAAAGGACTAATGTACTCTTTTGGCTGGTCAAAGGAAGGTCAATGAAAAAAATTCTTGCTGCATCTTGTGAAAAACAGGAGATGTAACTTACAAGCTCAGGATGCAAAAATTAATTTGCCAGTAAGAGACTTCTTAGAAAAGGGAGAAAACTGTTTTGTTTAGAGAGAGAGTGACTGAGATTTAGATTTAGAGATGCCCTCAGATGAAGAGCTTTGTTTTGTTTGAACTGCCTGTATTAAGAGCCATCCTTCACATTTTTATTTTTTATTTTATTGTTATTGATAATAATAAAGTGCTACTTGAAAACTGTATAACTTTTCCTGGACTGTATATGCTTCCTGACTAACGCCTGAAAAATAAACAGCAAAGGCGCTGCTGCTCTCACAGTGTGCACTCAATGGCGGGAAGAACAGAACTGAGGTGCTGAAGATGCTGACAATGGTTACAGGTCGGCATGTGTGGCACCACGTGAGGTGCACAGGTGCCGTCAGTACTCAACCTCAGCTCCCATACTGCAAACAATTTGCACCCGCGAAGTCCAGGTGCCTCCGGCCCCAGACCCTTAAGTGTGAATCAAGGTGAAGATGGATTCCGGGAAGATCTTGTGACTTGTGATTTTTAAGAAATACTACTATCTAGGACAAATAGAACATTTATGGGCAAGACATACAAAAGCACATTCCTTTCAGAGACATCTGTCAACTACCATGGCATAGACCACCCTCCAGCTAATGTTCTAGTTTTTAGCTCACAAAGATTTAACCTTTGTTTTGTGTGTGTTCATAGTACTGTAACAAAAGAATGTTAAAACAGGAGTCACAAAAGCATAATCATAGACACAATAAATGTTCCAAGTGTTTGTGACATTTTAAAAAATGTTATTTTCTGGTGTAAAAAAAGATACAGCATTTAGGGGCAAAAAATACAAAAGCATACTCCTTTTAGAGTAATCTGTCAGCTACTCAAGGCACAGACCACTCGTTCAGCTAATTTTCCCGTGTTCAACACACAAAAATGTCATTTGTCTGGTGTTTTTATCCATAACTCATACGAACACTAAAATGTTTACCAAACTTATTTTCACCATACAGACACCTACATTTATACATCAGCAAAAATACAATAATCCTTAGATCCCTACTGAGCATGTGCAAAAAAACAGAACACATTTTTTGCAAATATCTCAAACATGGCGTATGGTAGAAAAATAGAAATTAGAAAAGCAAACACCTTGGGCCAAACTGTATTAAATCTTAAAGTTGCAGATTTCAAATATAAACCATTTTCAAGTCACTGGTGAGCAAAAAAAAAAAAGTCTTGATTTTGGTGAATTTATATGTGTTTGAATTTTGCCCCCACAAAACTGATCATCACAAAATTGACAAGATCCAGAGATCCTGGCCATGACTCCACATACGCCACATTTCAGACCGATCAGCCAAAGGAGAGCCAAGTTATTAAGGTACAAAAATGTGGTTTAACATGAGAATTCGTACTCAGCCCTAATGTAACCCCTAGATGGCGCTATCCCAGGGGCTACTACCCCTGCCTGATTTGCCACTAACAGGTTGAGGGGCCTGGATCCAATGGCGGGTGCCTCCACCCAGAGGTCAGGGTTTGCAATAGTTAAACTAACTTGGTCACAGCCCTCTGGGACACTGCAACCCCCTTTCTTCCCACTAGTGCCCACACAATATATCAAATTACCTTCACAGTATACACTTACCCCAGGTCTGGTTCCGCACTGGGACCTCCTGTGAAATGAGATACAGTGCAACAGTCACAGTACAGTACTTTAACATAGACAAATACCTCAGGCAGTATAACTTTGCTGAAACAAGCAGCTCTGATTTATTTGGGGGATATAACAAGGACAGGGAAATCAGGTTAATTAGCTTATCACTCTAATAATCTACCTATGGCTCTGTGCAGGCCTATCCCTATCAGTTACTGTCCCTGGGTACCCAAGCCCTAGTGGCTAGTCCAAAACCGTGGCAGCTGGTAGGGGCCCTTTCACACAGAGAAAAGGAGAATTAAACAGTCAGCAGTACAGTAATTCCATTTGGATTTAATGTGGCAATTCAACAGGGAGCTACCTGAATTAGTACTCACGACCTCCAAATAAGATAGGGTCCTTCAATGTCAGCAGGGCTCACTTGAGGTACACAAACCTCTTCACACATCCATATAAAGAAAGCACTATACCAGGCAGGCTGCATCTGTATCCCGATCGCAATTACTGCACAATACCCGAGAACACACAGCAGATTCAGTTCCTGACAGACCGAGTGCAATTTTCAGCAATTTCTCCAGTCTCCTACAGGGTGAGCCTGGTTTCTACTCTTCAGAGATCCTTTGATTCTTTTCACAGGACGGATTCAGTCCTAACAAGCTGTTACACAAGCTGCAGACCGAACTCTGGCCTTACACGCTTTTTTGACTAAAACTGCACACTGAAAAAGCACAGGGCTCCTTCCTTCTTCACTGCCAAAGCTCAACTGAAACTCCAACTGACAAAACCGGCACTTCCTTTGAGTTCCTCCCAGTTCTTGACTGGATTGGCTGTCACTCACAATAGACTGCTGCTGTTGGTCCAAAAAGGCACTGAAGTCTAAACTACATCTCCCAGAGTCACTGCCCATACAATCCTCTTGTGGCTGGCTCAGATTATGAGTCCAAGTTCTGATTCGTCCAAGGCACCATTTTAGAGCTAGCTTACCCCACACTGATTGGTCCAGTTCAGCAGTTCAAAACTAGAATGGGGAACTAGCAGACACAGTTCTGACTGCAAAGAAAGCAGGTTAGACAAACTGTAATTTCATTATTACTCTAAATAATTTCTGGCAAACAGTTACATCTTTCAGATAGGTTCCCTTTGCACTCCTAGTGACTGCAAAAATGAAGTGAATTGGCAGCAGCTTGAGTGGTACTCAATCAAAGAAACACACAGTCCCCCATACAAACTAATTATGTCTGCAAGCAGACAGCTCTTAAAGAGACAGTACCAGAGGTTCTAAAAACACTCACTGATAAACGGCTTAAATGCCAAACACCATTCAGGCTTGGAGCATTCAAGCAAGCTCCTGGAAGTCTTTTGGGAACCCCCATTTGCAGGGGGGTTACACTAACATACAGCTTCTAACGCACCTGTATAATATACATGCGATATACCATAGTCTGGTGGAACATACTTTATTCAATTTTATCTGAAGGTTTTGATCTCTGTGAGCTCATGAGTGGCAGACAGCCATCAGTGAGGCCTACAGAGGTCAATCTCTGCAAATAAAAATAAATGTGATATTTTTATCCAGTCCATGGCATATGCCGTTTATACAATGACAGTGCCTCTATGGCAGTATTAGTTCTTTTAATGAAGATTTAACTCCCTGTTTCATTTCACTGCTCTGCTTTTACTTGCAGCAGAGGCCACAGAAATGTAATCAGACACTATGCAAACTGTTCTCCCACTGGTTCACAGCTTCTTCACAACCAACCTAAGGTAGAAATAAATGCTAATGACCCATCTAAGAATGAAAGAAATTAAAATAAATAAATGCATTTATTTGCAGAATGTTATTCTCACAGCCATTGTATAAATAAATGTATATATTTATAGACTGATACATATGAAACCACAATGCAACCCTAATATACAGGCACTACTGTGTCTATATAACAGTATATTCTGTTCTTATGCAAAAGTCTAATGTATACTTAACTTAAAAACAAAAAGGATACAGATATACAGATACACAGACAGACAGATGGTTATTGTATTATGTATAAGACAAGGCCTCCCTGAGGTGGCTTACTACCAACTCATATCATGCTTTGCTTTAGCTACCAACTGTATAGGTCTTAACCACTCATTAGGTAAATATGTTGATAGCTCTGCCCTGTTTTAGCTACCAAATGTATAGGCATTAACCAGTGCTCATTGTATTTATACTCTGTATGATTGCTCACCCACATTTACTCTTTATATGTACTGTATGAATGTCTATGTTTTATTCTGACGTGGAGCCTTTGGGAACGAGTCTATGACTCAAACAGTTGTAATTCCGATTTCCTAAATAAATAAAGATAAAGAATAAACAACAGGTAAGTGTAAAGTAAAAGAAAATATTCCATCAAGGGGCTAATTAGCTCAATAATGGGTAAGTGAGATTATAGAGCTAATTAGCCACCCTTCCCTGATGGCAGATTTCCTATGTCACACTTACCAGCTGTTTATTTTATATAATTTATAAATATGGTTTTCTACATTAAGACCACTTCAGCAATCATTTCCTGGTTCTGTTATTGTATTTCTCTCCCACTTTATTTTCCATAGTATAGTGGCATTTTTGTCTGCGTTGTTTTAGCCTATAAAAGCTGCATGTCTGTGGCAGTTCGTACTTTACTTTCACATTCAAGATGGAGCTCGAGAAGCCAGCCTGTTGGTGCAGCAGTAGTACCATTGCTTGAGGCTCCAGCGACCTGCGTTCAGGAATGAGCATGGATTGACGGAAGCGAGACTGTGAGGAAGGTTTGAGCGTCCCATGGACTGCTCTCTGTTCTCAAGGGGGGGGGGCAAGACTCCCCCCATGGGACTGCAGCTTGATAGAGACCAGGAGCTGGCAAAGTCGGGACACACTTAAGGGGAGGAGCTGCCATGAGAAGTCCTGGACACTGCAAACATATGCACTGCGTCATCACAAGCAACACCTCTGGGGAGAAAAACAGGTAATGGACAGGCTGCTCTATACCAGCACCTCGCGCAGGCTCTCACATGACTGACATGGTTGGCTATCCACCACATTGTGGTCCTGAGCAAGCAGTGGATAACCCATGAATCTATGAGAAGGCTGGTGATGGGGCTTGGGTGGGGGGTTGTCACAGGGCAGCCCGTAAATGGTAGATAAAATACTGATTAAAAATAAAAGGATGGTGCTTGGTAGCAGTATGGCATCAGAGGTCCGGGGCAGCGTGTGCTGTCTAAAGCAGCAGTTAGGAGTGGTATGTTTTGCAGCCAAGATTGGTGTGGTGTCATAATGTGGAACTGGTGATATAAGCACGTAGATGGTGGCAGCAGCATGGAAGGGTTGCCTGTGCGAGAGCTGGATCATCAAAAGACATGGCCGTTTACGGAGTTAGGTTGGAGAGAGGTGTTGGGTAGTGACAGGGGTTTTAGGCTAGGGCAGAAGGGTAGTAGTCGTCATGGGAACGCAGTGCGTAGCAGCAAAGATATTCAGAACAAAACATGATGCAAAGTACTCGCTAAGTTGCCTGTAAGTCAAATGACAAAGTCTGGAAAAGATAAAATGCTTTAAAATTCTTTATTCACTGCTCACGGACTTCCAGATAGGGTGTGCAGATACAAACAAGTGCAAGTGAAAACAACCCTCATAGTAAAAAAACCAAAACAAAAAAACACCCTGACTAGGGGGTTGTTTTCAATTGCACCTGTTTGTATCTGTGTACCATGTCTGGAAGTCCATGAGTAGTGAATAAAGTATTTTATATTTTCTGAACTTTGCCATTCTAGTTGCTGGCAACTTAACAAAACTGTGCTTCATGCTTTGTTCTTTTCACGCTAAGTCAGTTTTTGTATGTATACGTTTGGTATTTGTGCTGCTTTTTGGGGGGCTGTATTTGTGAGAGGCTGAGCGTTTTTTTGGGGGGTGACTGTTACATATGTTAATAAGGTGCCTGTTACATGTGCTAGTAAGGTGATTGTTACATGTCAATAAGGTTGTAATATGGTTGTTCATAGTGTGTTCATGAAATATTAACATGTAATTACAGTATTGGTAGGTTGTTAATTAAGTGGCAGTAGTTAACTGGGTATATATATGGCACTTGGTGCATGGAGAAAATGACTTTTTATATGGGGTAGAGGGTCCAACCATAAATTTTAGACAGATGCATGGAGGGAGACAGAGAGACAGAAAGACAGACAGAGATAGGGGATATGACAAGGGCCTACTTAGGATATTTATTTATTTGTTTACCGGGTGAGTGCACTAATCCTGGGGACCATTTTCAGGCACAACTCGGGCCATAGAGATGGCAAATAGGTAATACAGTTTGGAGAACATTTTCACAGATACAAAACTGGTACAAAAATAGGACATAGGATATAATGTGCATGTGCATATACAGCATACATTACAGAGAAGTACAGAAATCTAATTCTTATTAAAGAACATTTATAGAACCAGACTGGTTCTCACTTTGTTGGGGAGGATGGGCACAGGAGCGGAGGGTTAACGGATGAAAGGTAGGCATGCAACAGAAAGGCCAATTAAAAAAACACTGAGAAAATGATTTTTTTGGTTAAGCTATAGTGGTACTGTTTGGTGTCTGAATTCTTGCTCCTTGTGGTACCTTTCCTGCTCTAAAGGGCTTTCTTTTTTTCTTAAAACCCACTGCTTGCAGGTTCAGAAGGGCTAACCTGTGAGTAAAAAAAATGTCTTGCTTAAACCTCCCCCTATCCCACCAGGCCTTCCCAGTGCCGAAAATCAAATCCAGCCAGCTGCACTGTAATCCTGTTGATTGCGGGTTCAGAAAATCTAATGCAGTGCCAGAACTGAGTTTAAATTAACCAGCCCAAAAGATAGATGGTGGCACTGGGGTGCCCACCCCCGGTGCTGCCATACAGCAAAAGCCAACCCTGGGGTGCTGAATCACCAGTTTCGGGTCCAGTCCCTCTTTTTTGTTTGTTTGTTTGTTAAATAATTTTAACTCTGGAAAGAAGAAAAGATCACTCATTGATTACCCACCCCACCTGACTCCCCAATCAGCACTCAACACCCCACCCCCCACAAACACACCCTCACTCACCTAAAATAGTCCTACATGGTAGATCCACTCTCTGATCAGAAAGACGTCCTCCTGTGGAACTACAACTGCGATATGAGAAAATAAGGTAAGTCCTGTTATATACATTCCAATGCATTTTGAACTTTAACTCTTAACTTTGTAATTTTTTTATATTTTTACACCAAATTTTCAGCATGGCCTTTTTGGGATTCCACCTCATGAACAGGGTAGGTGAAATTATTTAAATTCATCTTGAAATGTGATCCTGCAGTCACTCCACAAAATCACCTTTCTGGTGGGATTTGAACATTTTCACCTACTGGGTTCATTAAGTGGGGGTCATAAAAAGGCTATGTTGAAAATCTGATGAAAAAATCTAGTAGAATGACCAAGTTATGAGTGAATGCTGAAACAGTTCAACATTCACTCACAACTTTGCTAATTTGCAACATTTTTCAACCAAACTTTAAACATGGCCTTTTTGGGACCCCACCTCATGAACGACACAGGTGAAATAGATTTGAACATTTTCACCTATTGGGTTCATGACATGGGGTCATAAGAAGACTATGTTCAAATTCAAAATATTAAAAAAAACAATTATGAATGCATGTTGAAATGTTTCCATGCTTACTCATAACTTTGGAAATTATCAAAACTTTGACTCCAAACGGTCAACGTAACAATTTTTTCACACCTCCTCATAAATGTGACAGGTGTCATTTTTCAAATCCTGGATGAAACATGTTTTTGCACTTGTGGTACAAAATGACATTTCATCCACTATTCTATAAATGCTACATGTCATGTTTAAAAGTGGAGTGATAAAATTACTATCTTAAAAGTGTGGCTACAAAATAAAAAAAAATTAAAGATTAATAAACATTGTGTGCAGTGCCAGCCTTTACCCCAGCAGGTAGTGCTTTGTGATCCTGTGCCAATGAGTTGATTTCAGGGGTGAGCTCAGTGAGCCAGCTGCATGGGCCAAGGCTGGGCGGATGGTACTGCCATGTGGCACTACCCCCAGTTTGGGGAGGGATAGTGCACTACTCCCCTGCCTGGGAAGGGATGCTGCAGGATTGCCTCACAGGCCCAGGTGTCATATAGTAAGCAATCTTCTTTTGGCATAGGGCACTGCATCTCTGCACTCATGGGTGCTAGAGGGCACTGCACTTCGGCTGACAGAAGGACACTTTGCCCTGTGCATCTGTATCTGTGGCCACATGGAAAAGCATGGCCCAGAGCGCACTGAGCTTCTGCAGCCCACCAGACAGCCCCATAAATGCCTGATATCCATTGCTGTGGTCCCTGCACTTCAGTAGGCAGATGGACTCTTCCCTTGGCACAGGGCTCAGATGGCCTTGCCCATCTGCATCTGTTCAGTAAGGATACAGTTCCACTGTCTCAAAGAGAAAGGAAATTCATTACAAAAACTATGTTAATTCACCAGTTAGGGTTCAATTTAATGTCACAAAAGCAGGTAAATACAGTGTTAGGGTTTCTAACCTAACTTTCCACCCCGACCCCTAAGCAACAAAAAGGACAGAACCACAAAAGTAACCACAGACAGCCATCAAGTACAACAAACAATATACAATGTTTCCAGATGACACAAATGTAGCAGCATTGATATTTTTTATTTTACTTATTTCAGTCTTAGAATTAATACCTTTGAGCCAAAGGCTCTTTTACATAAGCTCCACGTCATATCAAAGAACAGAAACAAACAGAATAGTGAGAAAATACCTAGTGATCCTAGGAGTAAAGGTAACAATAAAATAAACACATATGGATTTAAGTTACAAAAACAGATATTTTGCAGCCATTCAGTGACTAGGAGTAAGCTTAACTAGCAAGGAAGGGCATTAGGGTTGGGATCCAGCTACAGGAGGAAAAAGATGCAGCCACGTGCAAGTGACATATGCTATATCTTTGTGGAGTTGTATCTACAGCCACAACTTGTGTGTTTGTCTTATGGTGTTAATGAGTGCCTGTGGCTGCATAAATGCTGGCCCCGCAGGGGCCTGCGCTTCTGGACAAAGAATACTGTTGCAATGTGGGTATCATGGATTTCTATATGCAGCTGTGAAAGAGTAGGCCACACAGGGGCCTGCGTATCTGCAGTCAGCCGTTGGTGTGTATGTCCTACACTTGTGGCTGCAGAGGCAGACAGACATACTGCTACAGTTCGGATATAATGGATTTTGTAGGGTCTGTGCTTCTCTGGCAAAAGTTATCAGTGTGTATGTCTTACATCTGTGACTACAGAGAAGTGCAGGCCCCTCTGCAGACAGAACTGTGTGTATGTCTTACAGTATGCAAGATGACCTGTAGCTACAGAAGCGCTGACTCCACAGGGGCCTAATCTTCTGCAGACGAAAGAACTACTCTTATTTGGGCATCACAGATTTGTATAAGTGGCTGCAGGGGCACGTGCTTCTGTACACGTAAGTACTGTTGTGATTTGAGTATTGTGCATTTCTATCTGCAGACACAATAAAGGGGAGGTTGTGAGGAGCTGGGTGCTCAGTGGGAGGGTCAGGATGGGGGGATAGGGTAGGGGTCAGCAGTGACGACAAGGGATGGTTTTCTTTTTTCAGGTCAAAAAACAATAAAAGACATCACAGGACAGTTTTTTTCTTTTCAGGAAAGGAATAAACTTTTATAAACTATTTCGGGACACTGTGGATGGGCTCCTCAGTGTCCCACACTACTGGGGGGAGGGGACTTCTAAATGCTGACACAGGGATTGGGCCCCCCCCGATGTCGGCTACAATTAATAAAACAAGGGGCTGTGGGGAGGGGCATCCGACACCGGGGGGGACATCCCAGTGTCGGAGTATACAAATATAAAAAATAACATAAATAAATAAATACACTGCCACCAGGGACTGGGGCCCCTGGTGTGCAGATAACAGGTTCTTAAGGTACAGTCAGGATGGCAGGGCTATAATTAAAAGTGGCCCTATCTCGGACATAGGAGTCACGGCACAGCATCAGTTGCTATATAACACAGCTGTCCTAACAAATGACAGCTGTGTCGTATAGTGCAACCAGCTGTTGTCAAACATCAGGGAAAGGAAAGGATAAATAGGCTAGCAATCAGAGGGTGGGGGGGGCGCGCCACTGTATACCACGGAAACCAAAAACAAAATGGGGCCAGTGACTGGAGGGTGGGGGGGGGGTGCAACTAGACACCAGGGTAAAGGGAATAAAACCCAAAACAACAATCGGATAATGGGGGTGGGGGCACTAGACACCAGGGAAAAACATTAAAAAAAAAAGTGTGACATATCAAATACTGTGTTGTTCTGCTATACGAAACACCACATTATATGATACGACACATACAATGAAATACGAGAACAAGACATAAGGGGAGGATGATGGGGTGAGGGAGAAGGGACTACTAGCCACCAAGGAAAACTTCATACATATTGGGCAGGTGACTGGGTGGGGGTAGGGACCACTAGCCACCATGGAAAAGGTACTTACATCTCTGGGTTGCTTTTTCCATTATGTGTGTCGTATCATATACTGTGGTGGTGTGCTACAGTCGTGGCCAAAAATATTGGCGCCCTTGCACTTTTTCAAATAACTCACAATTTCCTCTAAACATAAGTTGAAATTAACAACAGTACAGTATTTGGTCTCCACAATTCTTTATTTCTCTGTAATATTATAGAACCTTTGCTTTTGATTCAGAATTTAATATATCCTTTTAAATCAGAAAATGAAAAGAAATGGCATTGACAAAATTATTGATACCCTAGACTTAATATTTGGTAGCATAGCCTTTGGTCAAAATAACTGCAATCAACCGCTTCCTATAGCCATGGATGAGCTTCCTGCACCTCTCTACTGGCAGTTTGGCCCACTTATCTTGTGCAAACTGCTCCAGTTCTCCCAGATTGGAAGGGTGCCATCCTCCCAAATGCTGTTTTCAGATCTCTCCACAGGTTTTCAATGGGATTTAGATCTGGACTCGTTGCTGGCCACTTCAGAACAGTCCAGCGTCTTGTCATGAACCATTCCTGGGTGCTTTCTGAAGTGTGTTTGGGGTCACTGTCCTGCTGGAAGACCCATGACTCGCCAGGAGACCCAGCTTTCTGACACTGGGTTCAACATTGCACTCCAAAATGGCCTGGTAATCTCCAGATTTCATGATGCCATGCACATGTTCAAGGCACCCAGTGCCAGAGGCAGCACAGCAACCCCAAAACATCACTGAACCTCCTCCATGTTTGACTGTAGGGAAGGTGTTCTTTTCTTTGAAGGCTTCATTTTGTTTTCTGTAAACATAGAGATGATGTGCTTTACCAAAAAGCTCTAATTTGGTCTCATCTGTCCACAGGACATTCTCCCAGAAGGATTTTGGCTTGTTCAGGTGTGTTTTGGCAAACCCCAGTCAGGCTTTCTTATGTCTCTCTCTCTCTCAGCAGTGGGGTCCTCCTGGGCCTCCTACCATATAACCCCCTTTCATTGAGTTGGCGATGGATGGTGCGAGTTGAAACTGTCATACCTTGTGTCTGAAGGTCAGCTTGAATCTGTTTGGCAGTTGATCGAGGTGCTTTCTCCACCATTTGAACAATCCTGCGCTGCAATCTTCGATCAGACTTTCTTGCGACCCCACGTCCAGGAGGTTGGCTACAGTGCCATGGGCCTTAAACATCCTGATAACATTACGTACAGTGGAAACAGGAACATCAAGGTCTCTGGAGATTGATTTGTAGCCTTGAGATTGTCCATGCTTGGCTACAATCTTCTGTCTGACCACCTCAGGCAATTCTCTGGCTGTCTTTCTTTACTCCATGCTCATTGCGGTACACACAATGACACAAAACAGGAGAATGAGTCCTTTTCTCTATTCAAACTGGTTGAATGAGTGATTTTTATATTGCAGGCACCTGCAACTCACCACAGGTGAGTTCAATTCCAAAGTGAAAGAGAATCACCTGCTTGAAATCTAATTATTTCTAACTACTTCTAAAAGGTGCCAATAATTTTGTCCAGGCCATTTAAGGATTTCTGTGTGGAATAAGCTAAGACTTCGTACGTTTTTCTGCTTTTTGTGTTTTATTCCACTGCAAACCAAAGAAATACATATGTGGATAGCAAAATATTTTTTAATTCCAACAATTTTCTGGAAGGAATGGTGCATTATTAGAAAAAACTGCAAGGGCGCCAATATTTTTGGCTACGACTGTATATGACACCCCTCAGTATATGATACGAAACACATAATGAAAGATGACAACAGGACATCATGCTTTTGAAAATATTCAGTTTTGAATAGAAAATTGATTTTTTGAACTGCGCATGCTCAGAAACTGAAGATTTTTCTTAAATAATTTAAAAAATACTTAACAGTTGGACCTAAAAAACACTAAAGCATATACCTTGGACCAAACTTTATCAAACCTGAAAGTTACAGGTTTCAAAGCATCCTATTTTTATGTTGCTTGCACGCATGTGCAAAAAACATAGTGCCATCATCTGAGTTTTCGGAGGTGTGGCACCTGTCTTTCAATGCAGTCAGTGTGTTTTCAGGAGCGGCCCCAGTTCCCCAATCACTGCTGCAGCTGTCTATGGCAGCAGTTGAAAATGCAGTGGCATACAGTTGAAAGGAGGCTCCGCTTCAGTGAGCAGAGCTCCCCCCCCTCCTGCTGCATGCCTTACGCACACTGTGTCTCATGCCTCCCCCCCACACTGTACGGTCGACGGGGTGCTCAATCCTGTCGGCTCCACGCCTCAAAGAGCCCAGGTGCCACGCCAGAGCCCACCCAGCGTGGCAAAATGTCTATGACCTACTTGAGGTGCCCAATCCCCCATCGCTGCATGCCCCCCAAAGCATCCAAGTGCCACGCTGGGAGCCCACCCAGTGTGGCAAAGTGTTTATAGTGACGGGTGCCCAATCCCGTCGGCTGCGATTTCCCCCAAAGCATCCAGGTGCCATGCTGGGGCCCTCCCCAGCATGGCAAGAGTGATTCATGGCCCAGCGAGGGTGCCCAATCCCCGACTCCAGCCCCCAACAGCCTTCCAGCTGCCACATAAGCGTCCCTCGACGTCTTAGTCAAAAAAACCTGTAAATACAAAACTGTTCCTCGGTGCTTCTCCCTGCCCCCTCCCACAACCCGCCCACCCACTGCGCACCCTGCCTCCCACACCCCCTCACCTATACTACCTCTGGAGCTCGGTAGCAGATCTTGATGGACGGGAACATGTCTGCACTCTTCAAAGCCGACCGTGAACTGAGGAAATGCCGGTAAGCTGTATAATGGGATAGATAGGGTTTTTTCAACTTTGTTGCTTATCTCAGGCATTTTTGGGAATTTTGGGCCCAAATTTTCAACATGGGGTTTTTGGGACCCCCCATGAATTCTTGCACTGTCATGGCGTTATTCGGGCCCGAAGGGTGATTTCGCGGTCACTGCATGAAATCACCTTTCAGGACAGATTAACAAAACGACACTGCCAATGTTCATAAGGTGGGCTCTCAAAAAGTCTATGTTGAAAATTTGATGTAAAAATTCCTAAAATAACTGTTTCTGACGTGCGCTGTGCAGTTCTCTGCATGCTCATAAGTTCGCGAATTTTCAAAATTTTCCTCCAGATTTTCAACATTACCATTTTACCACACCTCCTTTTGAGCAGTACAGCTGTCATTTTCACATCTCGCCCAAAATGTGTTTCCGCCCATGTAGCGCACAATGGCGCAGTCGTGTGTCTTGAAATCAATGTATGGGACACATTAAGAAAATCACAGTGACACTGTTCATGAGCAGAGGTCTTAAAATGGCTATGTTGAAAAATTGGTGAAAAAATTCCTAAAATGACTGTTTTACGAACGTGCGTTGCGCAGTTCCTATGCACACTCGTAAGTTCGCGAATTTTCAATATTTTCACTCCAGATTTTCAACATTACCATTTTACCACACCTCCTTATGAGCATATAGCTGTAATTTTTCACATCTCGCCCAAAACTTGTTTCCGCCCATGTAGCGCACAATGGCGCAGTCGGTGTGCAAAATCAATGTATGGGACACATTAAGAAAATCACAGTGACACTGTTCATGAGCAGAGGTCTTAAAATGGCAATGTTGAAAATTTGGTGAAAAAATTCCTAAAAATGACTGTTTTACGAGTGTGCGTTGCGCAGTTCCTAAGTACGCTCGTAAGTTCGCAAATTTTTAATATTTGCACTCCCGTTTTTCAACATTGCCATTTTACCACACCTCTTTATGATCAGTACAGCTGTCATTTTTCACATGTCGCCCAAAATGTGTTTCCGTGCATGTAGCGCACAATGGCGCAGTCATTGTGCGCAATCAATGTTTGGGACAGATTAAGAAAATTACAGTGACACTGTTCATAAGCAGAGGTCTTAAAATAGCTATGTTGAAAATTTGATGAAAGAATTCCTAAAATGACTGTTTTACGGCGTGATGTAGCGTTCCTACATGCGCTCAGAAGTTCTAAATTTTAATATTTGCACTCCAGATTTTCAACATTGACATTTTACCACACCTCCTTAAGAGCAGTACAGCTGTCATTTTTCACATGTCGCCCAAAATGTGTTTCCGTGCATGTAGTGCACAATGACGCATTCGGTGTGTGCAATCAATGTTTGGGACAGATTAAGAAAATCACAGTGACACTGTTCATGAGCAGAGATCTTAAAATGACTATGTTGAAAATTTAGTGAAAAAATTCCCTTCAGACGTTCTGCAATATTACTAATGAAGACATTGAACAGAACTGGCCCCAGGACCGATCCTGCAGCACCCCACTGGTCGCCCTTCTCCCTAGACTGCACACCATTTACCACCACTCTCTGCCTCCTGTCTGTAGCCAGTTTCTAACCCAGTTTACCACCCTTTCCCCATGCCCAGCCTACCCAGCTAGTTTATCAGCCTCCTATATGGGATGGTGTCAAAGGCTTTGCTGAAATCAAGGTAAGCGTTGTCCACTGCCCCACCCTGATTCACTTCCTTTGTCACCCAGTCAAAGAAATCAACCAGATTTATCTGACATGATGTCCCCACTGTGAATCCATGTTGTCTATGGTCCTGGGCTCCGATGGCATCTAGATGCCCCACTATCCTTTCTTTAAGCAATGTCTCCATGATCTTCCCCACTACTGAGGTGAGGCTGAACGGCCTATTGTTCCTTGCCTCCTCCCTGCTGCCGGACTTGTGTAGAGGGACCACATGTACCCTCCTCCAGTTCACTCATGTTGAATGACTCAGTGAACATGGCTGCCAGAGGTACTGCTATCTCCCTTCGCAGTTCTGTTAATATCCTTGGCGTATGCCATCTGGTTCCATCGCTTTGTCCACCTTCAATTTAGTGAGCTCCTGCAGGACTCTTTTGCCTTTGAATGGACTATTGTCCACCTCTTCACACCTTTGACAACTGCTGTACTGCTGTGGCCCTTGCCCCTTCCACTCTTCTCTGAATACTGAACGGAAAGACACAGTGGATGTCTTGGGAGGAAGGCAAGGAACTATCACTTCCAAATACCTAAACAGCACATACAAGCAAGCAACATTCGGCATTGACAAATGCTTGTTTTGGTTACCAGATGGTAAAAAAATGTCTTAAATTTTTCAAAAATGGAGACTTTTACGTTTGTTTGTACCTCTGTAATTTTGCCCCCACTAAACCGATCTACAGTACATGAAACTTTCAGGATCAGGAGATCCTGGCACAGAAGCTGTTTTTTCAAAATTTATGGAAATTGGTTGAAAGGGGGCAAAGCTATTAAGGTGCAAAAACCTGAGTTCAACACAGAAGTGCTTACTCAACCCTAATATACAGGCGCTATTGTGCCTGTCTTTTATATTTATACACACCCACACATACACACATATACACACATGCACATGAACTAAGCACACATAGAGTGTGTGTGTAGTGTGTCTACTGTATATACACGAGTGGACACAAACACAGTCTCAAAAGTGTTAATTATAGCAACCAAAATTATATATCTGGTTATCATGTTTAAGATGACTTAGATAAACTGTTTATAAGAAAACAAAAAATCATACAATTTTGTTTTTCTTTTACTCAGTCAAATGTCGCACTTGCTTAGGGTCACCATAAACTGCATGCTTTCATTTACGGTACTTATCTACTACCTCTGAGGGATATCAGATCAACAGTATTTAAGCTAAGTGCACTTTAACCTAACTGCTGATAGAAGGGCAGATGGTGACAATATAATGCCCCTCCACTGTGTGGTTGTTGCATTAATTCTGACACAGTGATCCCTCTTTTTACTGGCATAAGACTAGTACTTATTGCTCTGTCATTTAAGACTGCTACAGCAATCAATTTCAGCATAAAATGATCAACTTACCAATTACATTTTGAAAAAGAATTACTGTTAAAGTCAGTCTCTCACTTTGGGGAAAACTTTAAAAATGAACAGTTACTTACCATAACAACAGATCTTTGAAAGAATTTCCTCCACTGCGACACACCTATGGAACTGCAAGCTGTTGAGACCAGGACTATTTGGGATCTTCTGCTAACCTGGGTCTGGCCACAATGATGTGAAAAGTCGGTACCCTTATAATGTGGGTGGCCTCACTGCTCCTCAGTTCCTTCTGTCGTTGATCACTTATCAGATCTGCAGAGGAACAATGCTGTCATTGTTACCGATTTTATTTTTCTAATTTAATATTGTTGAAGGCCCTGTATGCAGCTGTCGAAAGAACCTTTATGTAGGTTTTGTATCTGCAGTTACAAGATCGAAACAGATAATGCTCACAATATTTATGTATACTGTTTGGGCTCATCCCACAACATAAAGGCCTGCAAGATCTGCCAGGGAGTCAACCTGACCACAAGGAGATGCCGAAAGGAGGTTGTAGAAACCTTCATCACAATTAGAGCCATGGAAGCTCAAGCCAAGGTTGTGGGGCTCCAAGCTGGCTTCTCCCTCATGCTCCATTGTCATTGGAAAGGAAACTACCAGGTGTTTAGCACCATTATCACCGCCATAGTCCTAGTGAACTTCAGATAAAGAAAAGGATTAGTCATACTCAAATTCATCCTCCTTTAGCCATCACCACAAGCATTAGGACAGAACTCCTGCTTCATGGATGAAGTCTCCGTCAATGACCAGACTGGCAGTGAATATAGCCCCCCCCCCCACTGTCATTAAGACACAAAGGTCAGGGTCAGACTCTGACAATGCCATACTTACTACAGACAGTAAGAAGCCCCTGGATTCTAGCCTAATCCCAGACCCTTTAGTGGGTGCTGTTGACTCCCAGGTTGTACTAGCATCATTCTCTGAACAGATCAGATGCCTGTTACCATTGCTTCCATCGAAGATAACTACTTTCTTGTTGACTGGGCCTCCCCCGTAGGTACTGTCATCAACATAATTTAAAAGCACACTGATTATTCCTCCGTCGCAGTTGACGCCTTCATCGCCAACTCCATTAATCGCCCCCATCATCATTCCAGATGATGGCATGGTAGAATATAATCCTGATCTCCTAATATGGAGGATGATCTAAAAAGAAAGGGGTGGTAATCCCTATGAGGGGAGTTTGTCTTTCAGCTCTACCCTCTCTTCATGCAGTGAGGACTCTGTAGTGTATACTCCCAGCTCTCCTCCTGACTATCCCAGTATGTCATAGGCTTTCAGGCTGAAGAGGAAGACTCCTGTAAAAGAAATTTAATGGAGGTTTTGGAGATTCCAGCTAAACCATTCACTGTAGTGCCACTGTATTAGAGGACGCAATCTTTTCTGCCTGTCTGCAGTACCTAGAAAGCTGATAAATGCAACCCTTCTCCATCTGTTAAGCCTTATTATGTTTCACAGCCTGAAACTGATTCAGTGGTTTATATGGCTACTCATGGTCACTCTAGGGCCCCTAGACATACAAGTACTTTGCTTTCTGACAAAGAATCCGGGAAGCTGAATATTACGAGCAAAATAACTTATGCCTCTGCAACCTTAGGCCTTAGACTTGCAAACTACCAGGCATCCATGATTAAATATCAGAAAGGCCACTGAAAATATGTTTACCATTCAGGCTCTGTCCAATAGTCCTGCAGCCTGTGGTGGCTGTAGTTCTCATCAGGAGTCCTGTGTTTGTGAAGGTTACCCCCTTCTGGGTACTCTCCCTCTCGGTGGCCATACAAAGGCACCCAAAGGTATGGTTCAATGTGCCCCGCCGTCCATGTTACCTTCTGACTCCCCATTTCCTCACCCTCCACTATTGACTCCTTGGGTGCAATTGGGTAAAAGGATCTCCCTTAATCTGTCAAAATATAGGGAGATCACAACAGATGAGTGGGTCCTTGAAATAGTGGAAAAAGGACATTCTCTGGTGTTGCTAACTACCTCTCCAGTTCATCCTCCACTTCCTTCTCAATTTCCTCTGGGTCACTTGTCCCTTTTGCTAGAAGATGTCCAGTCACTTATACACAAGTGAGTTCTTGAACTCATTCCTCCCCAAGAAAGAAACAAAGGATTCTGTTCAAGATACTTCCAGGTTCCCAAGTGGACAGGGGAGTTATGTCCTATATTAGACCTCAGAGACCTGAACTGTTTCATAGACTACAAAAAGTTTGAATGATGTGTCTTCAAGCTCTCCTACCCATGTTGCAAATGTGGGACTGGCTCTGTGACCCGGACATGAAGGACACATACCTTCATGTCAAGATTTACAAGTACCACAGTCAGTACCTCCGCTTTAAGGTGGAGGGCAGCCATTATCAGTTCCCAGTCTTGCCCTCTGGCTTATCTTCAGCACCACAGTTATTTACCAAACATTTAGCAGTTGTGGCAGTGGCTCTGAGGAGGGAAGGACTTTAAATCTTCCCATATCTGGAGGACTGGCTCCTGAACCCCATCCAGGAAGAGATTCAGTACACATTGTCCAGAACAAGACAACTGTTTGAATAACTGTTACAGAATTGTATTGAAATTCTCATTAGTTCCCTGTCAGCACCTCCAATATATTGGGGCAGTGCTAGGCACAGCAGTGGGCAGTATCTTCCTACCTGCAGACAGGGCAGAGGCTCTTGTTGCCCAGGCCCCATTGATGCATGATACACAGTAGTCACTACATATCTGCTTGAACAATGCTACGTCTCCTGGGACTTAACTGCTGGCACAGTCATGGTTCCCTTTGCCCATCTCTGTATGCAATGGATACTTCGGCTGCACTGAGATCAAATGATGGATGAGCTGGAACAAATGATCCTCATCATGTCCCCTCTCCACCATGCTCTAGTTTGGTGGATGGATCACCAGCACCTGCTGCAGCGCATTCAGGCCTTCTTCCTAACTTCAGTGCAGATCCTTACAATGAATGCCTTGGGGTCGGGATGGGGTGCCTATCTTGGTTTCTTTCAGACTCAAGTGTCTTGGACTCATCTTGATTCAGATCTCCACATCAATATCCTGGAGATGTGAGTTGTTCTTCTTGGTCTCCAGGCCTTCGCGGAACACCTCAGCCCCAGCCCTTTGTTAATGGGCTGGCAGGATAGCCTAAAGGTTAGAGTAATGAACTGTGAATGAGCTTGGTACATCCAGCAGACCTGGGTTTGACTCCCACAACCTCCACTTGCATATAGTGTGACTCTGAGCAAGTCATATAACCTCCCTAGTGCTCCTAGGTCACCCCTGAAAACAGACACATGTGCCTCTTAGGCCTTACCCAGTTACCAAAGAATAAAAACCAAAATATAAAAATAAAAAATTCAAACAGACAATGTCAGTGTAATGCACTACATAACCAAGCAAGGGGACATTCACTCTTATCCATGTGCTGGGAAGTGATAAAAGCATGGTACTGGATGATGTCACACGGCCTTCAGATATCAGCTGTGTTTCTCCCAGTGTCCAAAACGTCCCGGCAGACAGGCCAAGACCATCTAAGTCCCTAGTACATGAATGGGAAATACTGACATCTGTGGTAAATTACCAATTCTCAAGATGGGGTCATCCAGAGTTGGACCTTTTTGTGTCCCCACACAATGCAGAACTGCTGTGTTTTTGCTTGCTTGCTTGTTACAGGGCCTGGAGTTTTGGGGTGCAATGCGTTGTCCCTCTCTTGGAAACGGGGTTCCTTTCTGCATTTCCTCCAATTCATCTCATACAGAGGATTATGCTCAAGTTGAGGGCAAAAAATGTCAGTCTAATACTGATAGCCACTTCTGTAGCATCTGGCAATTAAGCCTCCTGTTCAGACCCCACTGTGTTGGGGTCTGCTGTCACAGGATCGAGGTCCCTGGTCCATCCGGACGTACAGTCCCAGTGTATGCATGCATGGCTCCTGAAGACATAGCCATTGTCTGTTTTAGGGTTCTCCCACGGCTTATCTCTTGCTTGTGGCTAGAAAGCCTTCCAGGAGAGAAATATAGTCTTTGAAATGGCATCATTTCTCCATATGGTACACTTCCCATTTCATGGACCCAATTACATGTCCTGTGAATACTGTACTGGTCTACCATTGATCACTATCAGCCTCCTGTCTCCAGTACTCTTCTATTAAAGTGCATTTGACAGCCATTTCAGCTTTCCATGCCACTGCTGATGGGCACATGGTGGCACAATTAGGTGTCCAGCACATTTCTAAAGGGTATTCTGCACATATATCTCCCAATTCGTAATCTGGTTCTGCCTTGGAGACATCAATTTCATACTTGAAAAGTTGACACTGGCTCCATTTGAGCCTGCCACACCTGCTAAGATGCATTTCCTTTCACGAAAAATGCTATTTTTGGTCGCATTACTTCTGCTTGTAGGATTTCCGCAATTCAGGCTCTGATTTATGAGCCTCCTTGCTTGATTTTCTACAATGACAGGGATTTTTTGCAGACCAATCCATGTTTTCTATCCAGGGTGGTCTCTGCTTTTACACTGAATCAGGCCATAAACCTTCCTGTATATTATTCTGAGCATGCTAACAAGGGTGAGGCATAGTTCCATATACCCAATGTACACGGAACACTGTGTTTCTATCATGATCACACTAAGGACTGCAGAAAGTCCTTCTCAGATCTTTGCCTCATTCTCCCTGGGTAAAGGGGGCTCCCCTATGTCTAAACGGTGCCTGTCCAAATGGCTGGCTAACTGTATTAAGTTGTATTATAGGAAATATAGCAAAGAACTTCCTGATGGTGTGCATAGCCACTCTATACGTCATGCAGATATTTCTGTTGCCTGCTTTCAGAATGTTTCTGCAACTGACATATGTGCTGCTGCCAGATGGAACACTGTTCATACGTTCACTGTGCACTACTGTCTAGACATCATCTCTCGTAGATGAGTTGGCTTTGATCTTGCCATACTGCTAGGTATTGTATTTTGACTGCCTGTCAAGCTATGCAATCCTCCTTGGGTACTCTGTGTACTGCTTTGGAATTGTTCCAAAGGTGTGGCCCAGTGGAGGAGATATCCTTGATGAAGATATAACAGTTACTTACCATAACCGTAGGTCTTTGAGAAAATCTACTGCACTGGGCCACATGGCACCCACTCTCCTTCCCAATTTTTCTGAGGTATTTGTTGGCAGGTTTGCCTACGGGCTTGTTTGGAGGTGTCCATAAGTGCCTTCTAGTTTTCAATCCCATGTCTCTCCTTGTGTGAGTGGTACTGGTTTGGTCTCCTGGTTCCTTATGGTAAGAGGCCCTCCAAGATTGCCTGTGACATGGCCCAAAGAAGGAGATATCCTTGATGAAGATTTGTAATGTCACAAAAAAAAAAAAAAAAAAGTATGATGTTAGCAAAGAGTTAACCAGCAGGCGCACATAAAACTCAAGGGGCAAGAATCCTGTTTCCATGCAAATTAACTTATGAAGAACATAGGCAAGCAAAATGCAGACAAGCCATAAAATGCAAGTTGTGTCTCAGTATTGTACTATGATGTTTTTCAAAGTTCTCTCAAAGGTGACAAACTTGCTTTAAAATTCTGGAAGATCCTGTGCCCATAATGCACTTTAAGAGTTCGTATTGGAGACTATATGTTTTTTCTAACTGTGTATGGAGAGAGCAATAAACTAATTAGTTAATTAAGTTCACTGGAAGAACATTCATTATGTAACATCATACATCTAAACAAATACCTTATACAAAGCTCACAATGCCATTTTCAGCCATCACAAAACTGCACGTGCCAAACAAAAAATGAGATTAGGGTTAGCAGTTAAATCGCTTAATCCTTAAGAAAATACTTCTGTGATCACTCATTTTTTTTTAAACTCTACAAACTCCAATTTAAAAACTACCCCCCAAAACACACACATACACAGACACACACATACACACTCCACTATTAAATATGCTGCAGGCGTAGGCCTTCACGGTGAAGCTGGTGCCTTTCACTGGTTCAGCTGCATTACGAACCGCTGAGCCACAGCCAATAGGAGCTAATTTGAATAATCAATATGACAACCTTATTTTTTGATGCAAACAGGATTGCTACAGTAAAGTGTCTGACTGCCACATCACAGTCATGGCCTCCTTTAACCCCTAATTAGATTTAGGTGATTATCCCTGCTCTTCCTTACAAGTGTATAGCCTGGATAAGGGATGACAAAAGCTATCTGCCACTTATTCAGCCTTCGCAGACTGCAGGTTATCCAGGGAGATAGAGGGTTAGATCTTGGAACAATTGTTATTCATATCATCTACCGTTTTACGATAGTCACAGTTTTCATCAGTGCTTACTGAAAATGGCCCAAAGCGCTAGGCAAATGAGGACTGTTTAAGAACATCAGGGTTATACAGATGGAAATCCAAGGTGATGTGTGGGGAACATTGTCTGCATTAAATCTGTTATGAGAAGCAGATACAGAATACTAAGTTTCCATGAGCTTTAATCCCTTCTTCAACTAAGGATACATCCAGTTATCTGTTATCTTAGCAATGGACATGTTTTGCTGAATCAAAAGACTGAATTAGAGACTCTGCCTAGATACAGTATTAGCAATAGGTTACAGTTCAATTTTTGTAATGGTTACTTTTTGCCTAACTTGTGATACATAACAAGTAGCCCTTTTGAAATGCATCTATGTCACTACATTTAGTTTTTACAAATTGATAGCTCTGTTGAGATGAAAAAATGGTCCGTCTCACTCAAGAGTATTACTGCCAGTCCAGAGCAGGGTTTGACAGTTCTGCAGTATAGCTTAGTTACAGCTCCACTGTCATTCAATGTACAGGGTATACAAAATGACAAAAGCTATACATGTTATAGCAGTTCTAAAGGAAAACAATGAACTCTAATTCATGTGCACACAAAAAAATCTAGCATTGGACATTCATAAACCACAAGAAGAGTAGCCGCCATTCCCTTTTTAATATATCTTAAATGCTTGATTAGAAACTAATCTACATGCTCTCCACGATCAGCTTCCCAAGGTACCTAACTGCTACAGTTTAAATCAGAGTATCTCAAGGCTTGTCATTCTAAAGTGTCAAATTATAGAACAAGAGCGAAAGCATGCTTACAAGACAAAAGAAAATATTTAACCATTGTGAAAGTAGAAATAGGCATATTGTTTAATTGAGGAATCAGACAAATAAATAAATATAACAAATTACTATAGGATCTAGTTTCTTTTGCAACCATTCCTTATTTTAACTGCAAGCAGAAAAAGCTCAGATGAGCTGTACGAGGAAGGTAACAACGATTGACATTTTAGCCTAAGGGTAAAGAACAATCTCTTCCAACTGTCTTTTGCCTTAGTCAGTCTGTGTTTTCGTTGATTTTGCTACTTCCCTGTTTCTTTGTTCCTTCACTCAGGCTTTCTATATGCTTGAAGCAGAGCCATCACTTCTCTGTTACAAGTACAAGTTGTAACCAGCGCAGTATCAAGAACTGTTCATCTTTAATATTCGCAGAAATACCATAATGTGTATCCCTTTTTCCTTAATATTCAAAAAATGTAGCCAAAATACATTGTAGACACTTCAACTTCAAACCCTCAGAAGTCACTCCTTGATATGATAATAGCTGACTCTGTTTAAGAACTTCACATACTGGACCTTGAAACAAAACTAAATAAAGATGTTCTGTGTTTTTGGTACATACACCACTAAGACGGCTATACAGCAGGTTTGTTTACTATACAGTTTTCATTTTTAATTTACAGTTTCTTCCCCCATGGTAGCCTTGTCAAGATAAAATATTGACTATTTCTTTACTGAGCTTTTTACCCCTGGCGCACCTGTGTATTAGGCACTCAAAAGCAACCTCATGCTTCCATCAACTTCACTCCGCTCCCCAAGGTTTAGACATGCTTTCTGCCAGTGGGGCCAGAGCACAATCCAGTGTGGTAGCCAGGCAGATCAGGGAGCCTGAGAGTTCTGGTGACTTCATCCCTGGCAGCTGCCATTTTTCTCCATTTTTTTTTGTATCCTATACCAACCCTTCCCCCCACATAGCACTGTGCACAGCTCTAACAACATAAGCACATGTGTACTCAACCCCGCTGGAAGGGAGCAAGCTTCCTGATCCAACACAGTGGGCAAATGGTCCACCAGTACCCGGTGCCAACTCACCCCAGCCAAAATGTACTACGGAGACAGAATCCCAAATTTGTTCCCAAACTCAGGTTACCGGATTACATAGAAATGCAGAAACATAGACTTTAACGGCAGATAAGGACCGCTTGGCCCACCCAGTCCGCCCATTTCCCTACCTATTGGATAAGCTGCAGATCCTAGTTAACCGGCAGCCTACTTCCTCCTATCCCCCACCAGAATTGCCTTATGTACTGTATGTCCCATGCATTCTTGAATTCCTTCACTGTTTTTGACCCCCACTACCTCCCCAGGAAGGCCATTCCATGTGTCTACCACCCTCTCCATGAAAAAATGCTTCCTCACGTTGCCTCTGAGCTGCCCCCCTCTATCTTCAAATTGTATACCCTTGTTCTTGCACATCTCTTTTTCTGAAATATGCTACCCTTTTGGACTTTGTTGATTCCCCTGAGATACTTGAATGTTTCTTTTATGTCACCCCTCTCCCTCCTTTCCTCGAGGGTATACATATTAAGTTCCTTTAGTCTCTCTTCATATGACTTCTGGTGCAGACCCTGTACCATTTTAGTTGCCCTCCTCTGGGCTGCCTCCATCCTGCCTATGTCCTTGCAGAGATGGGGTGTCCAGAACTGCATGCAGTACTCCAGATAGGGTCTCACCAACTGGTTTGTGCTAGTTCTAAATCCCCAGGAGGCCCCCAAAACTTCTCATTTACAGTAGAGTCCAGGTTACTCCCAATTTATAGTTGGGTCAACCAAAGGGAAGGTAAAGTAACTTGTTTTAATTATTTAAATGTTTTACACAGGACAGGACTCATGAGATCTATGTCTCATTTGTTGGAATGTCCATAACATAAAATGAAGAAAACTATTAAAAACAAATACATACAACCTGAAATTTGGTTTTCAGCACAGTAATGAAGGAAGTGAAACTGAAGCAATTTTTAGGTCACTGACTTTGTTGACAGTTGATCCTGAAGCTCCTGTTTCACAGATCTATGCTGTAACCACTAGGCTACACCATCTCCCTTGGTTGGGGGTTGCATACAACTGAAGAATATGCCAGTCATTCCACCAAGTCATATTTTCTGACCTAAGTTGTGCATTATTATAAAAGGCAAGGTGTGACTAGTGTAACTGTACTTTTAATTACTATTAATGATGACAGAAAAGAGCAAAAAGAAATTCTAATGTTGCAAAACAATAATGCGTTAACTTTTATTTTACAAAAACAGTCAATAAATTAGCAACCGTATGGAACTCTGAGCGAGTCAACTTTCCGTAATATGATTCACTCACTAAGAGTGATCCCAGGCACTTTGAACAAAACAACAACATGATGCATGGATCCTAACAGAAGAATGAATGAGCTACACAGGAGGCAGCGTGGCCTAGTGGTTGGAACACCAGTTTCTAATCTGAACCAGGAGACTGCAGTTTCAAATCCTGCTAGAGTAGGGCCCCACTGTCAATTAAATGTTTCATATCAGCTGGGCCAGCCTGGGTAAATAAATAAACTGTATAACACACACACATGCACACTGCAGTGTGTCTTACTGCAAATACAAATAATATTACATTAACTCAAGAGGTAATAAAGGTGGTTTTAATATAATTCCAAAAGAGTAAGTCTCATAATGTGCTGTGTCATATTTACATATAAATATTAAATACTAAGACTGCCATGATTGTTTTACTTCTTCCAGAGTTTTATATAAAAAAAAATCTACTAACAATGTATTGTGTTTCAGCACTGCAATAACGTTTATCTATACTTGCTATAATCAAAATACACATTCTACCATGGCCTTAAGAGTTGTCTTTCATAGAAATTAGTCTACAGTACATCTCTAAATTTGTAAGTTTCAGTTTATTAAACTGCAAGGGTTAATTTACAAGTGTAAAAATACTGTTTCATTTAGGTACAGTAAAGCACCCCCAACACACACTTTTTCCTTGTAGCTCTGCAACAGAAAAACACCATGTACATATTTAGCTGATAATTGCTTGAGGTAAACTTCATCTTGTGGCTTCCTATCTATGGGGTGTCTGACTGTTTCTCCAACTACTGAAAGCCAGTAAAGAGATTACAGCTCACACTAACTGGATTTTCACACTTCCATATCATGCAGTCTGGGTCTCTTTCACATAGATTAAAACATGTTGCAGTCCAACAACTTAAGACAGTTGCATGCCAGTTTTAATATACACAGAGTCTCACTTTGAGAAACAATGCCCCTTTTGACAAAACATCTTCTAAAACAAGATCGAAAACAACTTCTTTTACACAGCAGTATTTGTCAGTCATCATGTAGCATTTTTATTACTACTGTATTTCCAGGGGTCGAAATTAATTGTGCAGCACTAGCCAGCAGGGTTAGTGACTGGGAAAATCCACTGGCCCCAGAGACATTTCCACTGACCCAGCTGGAGTACATACTGAAGCACTGCCTTCTCCAGTAAAAGCCCACATAGCTAATTAAATGAAAATGTTACTAGCCTGATACAAAATCTACCAGCATTTGGCTAGCGGGCTGGTGCCAATTTCGACCCCTGTAATTTGGGTAAAAACGTCACTGTGTCGGTTTTTTTTTTTTTTCTTTTGTTCCTGAACTGTAATACGTGATTTTGAAGTTTTTTTTTAAAAGTTCATGCCCCCTTGCAATATCACCCATGAACTAATGAAGTATCCTGGTGTAATATGGTGTAGTGCAGTGTGATTTATTATCAAAAACATGTGTTAGCACTATCCTAATACATCCATAGTATAAATCTAGTATTTACAGTCATAAGGTTGCCTCCGTGGAAGAGATTTTTTTTTTGGGTGTGTTATGCTTTTTACCTCCTCCCGCTGCCATCCAGCTGCCCTCTCCATCAGATGACCTAAGCCTGCTGCCACTGCTTCTTGCTCCCCCCAGGCGCCGTCCACTGTCCCTCATCAGTGCCTTCCCCCGACCAACCCAACATACCCCTTCGCTGCGGGGGGCTCCCTTCCCGTGGTCACGGGAGGGGAGACTTTCATGCACCCTGAGTCGCAATCTTCCATCCTCGCCGAGAGAGGCAAGGGCACAGCTCAGGGCTGATCCCAGGCTTTGCGGTGGTGGAGAGGTGAGCCACCATTATGCAGGCAGCATGGGTGACCCTTTTTCTGTTTTTGATCCACCCACCTCCCAAACGACCTATCGAGGACATCCCGTGGTGGAGATGTACGGAGCTGCATCAAGGCCACACATCTCCAAGTACGACTCCAATCCACCATCAGGAGTCACAGGTCTGCCCTGCCCCCCAGGAGGGAAGCGTCCAATGGGCACTCGTCACTCCCTCCCTGCTAGTCTCCGCTCCTGGCACCCAGGCTTGGGGCGCAAACCTGGGTCGCCAGCGTGCAGAGCGAACTACTTCGCTCAGAGCCATGGAGCCGGCGTGGAAGAGATTTTCTAATGCTGCAAGTGACAAAATCATCATTAATGACTTGAGTCATTGATTACAAAAGTAGTTATGAAAGCTGTTTTTATAATATCTGGGAAAATTTAAAGGATACTGATTATGAATTAGGATATCAGAAATACATTTTGCTAAAAACCATATGATGACTAATGAGTAGGGACAGGAGCAGGGGGTGTTGACTAGGTGGGATGAAACCCTGTATGGACAACAAGTCCTGGGACATATAGGTGAACTCCAGGCATACTAGAATGACCTGTGGTCTTTTTCTGCCATTCTTGTCTACGTTTCCATGGTTCGAAATACAGCAACTTTAAAGTTCTACTTTACATAAAGGTTTATATACACCATAACAGGAAACCTATGAAAACAGTCCAACATAAAATAGTATTTGATCAGGTTTTGCATCAAGAATGTGGATGTTTTGAGGGGCTGCCCAACAGTAAGCGCACTTGCATTCCATGCTGGTGACCCAGGTCTGCATCCCACACAGGACGCTGTGCATTTAGCAGAAGAGGATAAGGTGAGAGGCCCATTTGGACACTTTCCACCTTGGGCAGGGTGGGAGTCTCCTGGCAATAAACGATGACAACCACTTATAGATGCCCAGGAGAGTTGTATGGGCAGGAATATGTGGCCCGTTATGGGAATGTAGGCTGCCACCACAGTGAAGAAGGACTCCTGGTGTCAGAAGTCCAGTCCCATGTCACCATTGAGCAGATCAGATTGCAGTGTGTTAGTTGGCTTGGTCCCAGTCAACTTCCAAGAAGCCAACAGGGCCTTCTGCTACAGGCTATGCATTATGATTAGGTGATGTACAGAGAGGTGCACCCTGTAAAAGGTGAAAAGATGTGAAGTACAGCTAAAACAAGCCACCTCATTCCCGGCCCAGCTGTGGCACCCAAACCACTATATCCCTTGGCCCCTCCCTCTCAAACTGAATTTTTCCAGCCAGTCTCCCCACCCCACCCCCCAACACACACACACACACACACACACACGTCTGGATGGGCAAATATATCCAGAGGGTAAAGTCTATAGCATGGAGGGAAACTTGGGCCAGAGGTGTACCTTCAAAGACATTAATAACATTGGAAAAATTATTCTCACTGCCACTGGCCACTGGTGACATTGTCTATGGTATAGCACCCACATCTTCCTTAGCCAGAGTGGACCCCTTCTACAACTCTTTTTTTTTAAATTTGTTTCACTCTGGTTGCAGCTCGTGAGGTCATCTCTCAGGCATCCAATTCTTATCCTGCCCACCTGTGGGTCTCTCGGACTGAGCCTCCCCCCTCCCACCTGACACCCCTGGTTTCACCCGCCCAGGGAGGGTAGCCCATCGCCTCTTTGGGCTCTCTTACAATGCAGACTCTGACTGCAGGTGGGCCCCTAAGGGAGGAACTGGAAGTCCTGCAGAGAAACCGACAGAGGGCATGGGGACTAGTGCCGTCCTACAGGCAGTTGTTCCACTTTGTTCACGTTGCATCCCCACCCCTGCAAATGCAACGCAATGGCGCACGGCAACCCTGCCAGCGCCGGCCATGCTATACGTGCAGCCCACTGCTCTGCAGCGCCACCTGGTCTCCACTAGGGGCCGCCAGAGTGCCAGACTCCCCAGTGCCCTCCCCCGGGATAGGACAGCAATCCTGCGGGCGCTCATTCCAATCCCTCCCCTGCCGATCCCCAGCACCCGAGCTCGCTCCCAACTCGGGTCACCGGCATGGTGCGAGGTGTGGCGTCCAGCGCCTCAAACCTCAGCGCCACTGGGCCAGCGCACCCTTCTGCAATTCTTGATACCATTTCCCCATAAATCCCCACCTTACTGTGACCTGTATTCCAGCCTGAGCTGGCCATCCCTTTAAGGGCATCAGCCCATAAAACAAGCCCTACGATTTCTTGGCAAACACTCTTCCCAACTACCGGTATCTTTCCTCCCTCCTCTTGTCTCTTCCTTCCTGTGCCTACTTCCTTACTCCCATATATTTCTGTGCTGCTGGATAGGTAATGTTCTGGAGATTCTCTTCCCTCTGGAACTCTCTTCTCCCTCTGCATCAGTCCTCCTCCTTGCAGCGGACCCTTAAGAGACAGGTCTGGGAACTGACTGAGCATACCAGTGACTGCTTCTCATGCTAACTGGTAGCGGTGGACCTGCACTGGTCCCACAGTGAGGAAGACAACACAGTAAGCAAAAAGCAAGCACATATTGTTTTAGTTTATTATAAATTACAGCCACTTGAATGCTAATTACTGTAACCACTCTAAAACTGTTGGCATGCAACATCTGATTAAAACTATAACAGCTACATCAGCTATTAGAAAATGTCAATGGCAAACAAACTGCTTGGTGCTTCTTTAACAACAATATAAAGATCCATAGTTACTGCACTAGATCAACACTACTGTTCCATGCTTTAAAGGAGATAGGAAATAATTTTGTTTTAATATTACCCATTAAATCATTTAGTTATAACAGTGTCTTTTGTGGGTCTTTTTGTGGTTTAAAGGACCAAAACCATATTTGTATGACCCATTTATTTTTTTAACTGCCTACCTGCTTCACAGCATCTGTTTTCTGTATCGGGAATCAGCGTGTTCCAAGCCTGAAATGCTCATGTCACAGACTCCCGATACAGCATGCAGGCTGCTAACAGTTACTGTTACAGAAGGTATACCATGTATAAGGCCACTGCGATTGAGCGCTTTCAAAAAGGGTGACTCAATCATGGCGCCTGTTCACAGGACTACCTGGCGGGGTAGCAACCAGATACTATGGGTGGGTGAGTTTGGGCGACGGGAAGTGTACACACGTGGGGGGGGGGAGAGGAATGGGAGGGAGGCATGTGGGAGGGAGTGTGCCAGGCAGCTGCTGAGCTGATCGGCTAGCGTGGCAGGGAGGGTGGTTGGTTGGGATGTGTAGGGTTCGGGTCCGGAGCATCATGGGTTTTTTGCACCGGCAGGTGGCTTGTTCTTTTTTTAAGAAATTCACCCCTCCTCCCGGACATGCACCCCCCCCGGAGCTGACAATCCTTAAGTGGAGGGAGGGGCCGAGCCGCCCCCCATAACACAGAAAACCAGTTGCCAGTATTCTACTCACGAGTGTACATCGCCATAATTCATTTTCGCCGATGTACACTTTCCCAAACGGCGATCGCTATTCCGCGATCGCTGTTATGACATAAAACCATTACAGCAACTTCAGTAAAGGTTACTAACACACTCCACTTATGTAAAGGCTGGGGATGGCCGACTGTAAAATCGCACTTGTAAGGCGACCAAGCTCACCATCTCCATCTCGCTTGCTTCCTCAGTCGGTTGAATTTCAAGTGTTCCTAACTAAAACAGATGCAAACAGCAAAGCAGAAAGCGCAGTTTACATTAGCCAGTCGGTGGCCAGCAGAGAAAGTAACAGTATGGCTGTGTCGGCCCCGGGAGTATTTATTGTGAATACTGTTTAAAAGCCGGTTGTCTCCCCTCCCAAGGACAGGGTGCTTACCTCCACGCCGTAATGCTATTATTCCCCCCCACCCCCGAGCTCCTCTTGTTTGCTGCAAGTTTTTACTCTACGTGTTCTTACCTGAAATGTACCAAGGCTGGGGAGCAGTGGAAAAGGATGCAGCAGCTCCAAAGTTCATTTGCAGGCAAGAAGCTGCTCAAGGAGTCCGTTCTCCTGCCCCCCCCCATTCTACAAACTGTGACCAGTTGGGAATGAAAACACATTAAAACGCCAGCCAAAAAAGCAGCATGTTTTCTTGCTCCCCTTCCTGCAGGCACTTTCCAGCAACGGTTGGGAGCCTTACTCTGGTGACTCAATGCGCCCCTTATATGGCGTCCATGAATGTGAAGGCACACAAGACATCACCACCACAGAGACCGCACAGCAAGGTCAGGAGGGAGCAAATGGCACAGCAAAGCGTTTTTGGGCAGGACATTGTAGTTGCTGCATCCTTTTCCACTGCTCCCCAGCCTTGGTACAGTTCAGATAAGAGCACATAGAGTGAAAACCATGGCGGTTGCCTGCCACAAACAAGAGGAGCTCATTGGGAGGCTGCCTTACAGAGCAGAGGTAAGCACCCTGTCCTTGGGAAGAGACGTAAACAGTAGGTTCCCCAACTGTCTTTTAAACAGTATTGACAATAAATACAACCCTACTTGTCACTTTCTCTGTCAACCGTCGACTGGCTAATGCTCAGACTCTCCCGCCCTGGAGTCTCTGCCTCCCTACCACGGTCATCCTCATCTGTTTCCACCCGCAGCTCTATTAAAGCCACCTTCAAAGTGCCCAGAACCAAGACCTCCCTCGCCCAGAGGTCCTTCTTTTATCAAGCCCCCACCTGGTTCAACTCCCTCCCTACCTGCATCACCAACACTGCCAAACTTGGTCCCTTCAAAACCGCTCTCTGGAACCATCTCTTTAATGTCTGCGGCTGTACGTGCAACTAACCCTGCCCCCCTAATCCTACTGCAGGACCTTTCCCTGCCTGGCTCCCCTAATCTCAACAAGGTCCCCTGGACTGCCGATCCATCTTTCCCCCTACCCCTTTTTACCTACCCTCTTAGGTTTATACAAGGATCTATTCCACTGCAACTGCAGAGAAATTGTACATCTTTAATTGTAAACCTGTATTTTATACCAACATGTAACTAAGTGTATTCTGTGTTCAATGTCTGCATCTGTAATGTTGTCCAATGTTGTATCTGCACAATGTTCTATTGTCTTGCCCTCCCTGCGACGAGGTGCCTTTGTAAATGAGTCCCTGACTCAAAGGTTGTAAATCTGATTTGTTCAAATAAATAATAAAAATGTAAACTGCGCTTTCTGCTTTGCTGTTTGTATTTTTTTGTCGGCGGCCAACAAGGAAGTGAAAGGGCTGAGTCGGTTGCCGAATATTTGCTGTCAACGGTAATACTGTAGGTTACATTATTTGACCTTCTGTTCCAATAGAGGAAGCTGGTAGCACAGGGAGGGACCCACCAGACACCAGGAAAGACATGAAAGATAGAGAAAGAATATGTACTATTCAAAAATAAACTGCCACCTTTATTCAGCTTCTACCTTTATTCAAGAGCTTATTTAGTTTTAGTTAGGAGCACTTGAAATGTGACTGACCGAGGAAGCAAGACAGATGGAGATGGTGAGCTTCATCACCTTAATAGTGCGATTTTACAGTCAGCCATCCCCAGCCTTTACATAAGTGGAATGTGTTAGCAGTCTTTACTGAAGTTGCTGCAATAGTTACTGCTAGCAGTCTGCATGCTGTATCGGGAGTGTGTGACGTGAACATTTCAGGCTTGGCACAAGCTGACTCCCGATACAGAAAACAGATGCTATGAAGCAGGTTGGCAGTTAAAAAAATGAATGGATCATACAAATATGCTTTGGTCATTTAACCATAAAAAGACACACACAAGACACTGTTTTAACTAAATGATTTAATAGGTAATATTAAAACAAAATAATTTCCCATCTCCTTTTAAGGTGCTAGACAACTGTTTTTACACCTCTAGATGACATCCTGTTTCCCTTTTAGTGTCTATCCAATATTCTGATATGTTTTGACCTTTTGTTTGTTAAATTAATAACCTAATTTTGTCACCTTTGTAACTGCTCTGAATCCTGCTGTCTGCAGCAGCTGCTGCACTCTCTTTTCATACCACCTGAACATTCTATAACATCAATTATACAATGGCAAGAAAATTTCCTGGATTCTGATTGGTCAGTCTGGGGCTGGACCCGTGATGTTATCCCAGCACAACATAGAAACATAGAATTTGACCGCAGATAAGAACCGCTTGGCCAACCTAGTCTGCCCATTTTCCTACCTAACAGATAAGCTGCAGATCCTAGTTAACCAACAGCTTACTTCCTCCTACCCCCCATCCATCACGGGTCTAGTCTCAGCCTCACTGTGAACCAATGTAGATGGCATTATGGAGCTTGCATCTCTTTTTTTGCATCTCCTCTTAAGAAACAAAAATATTTGTTCACACTAATAAAAACATTCTTTAAAATATTTTTTTTATTTTATATATAACAACGAGCCATTGTATAATAGCAATAATGCCCTCCAGGGTGTGTGTCGCTTGGGATAGCATCACGCCTTGGGATAGATAGCACTCGCCCGCGGCCTGCGTCAGCCACCTGAGGCGTGATTTATCCCAGCACGACACACACCCTGTTGGGCATTATTGCTTAATACCACCATTACAGGCCATTCAGATGAACAGCATGGAATGGTGTTTTTTATGTCACAGAATTAAAAAAAAAAAAAGTAGTAACTGGTGAGGAGGGTGGGTCTCTATGTAGATGAGGGCACGCCAAAGCTAAATAATTTATTTGATTAAATATTGTTCAAAACATATCAGAATACATAACTGGCATGAAAAGGAAGATGTAAGGGCAGTTAACTTTGTTAAAAAATATTTCTTATCTCCTTTCATAATGGTTGAAACAAAAACCAAAATCAATTTCTAGCAATGTTTAATCAGAAAGTGAAATAAAGACAGTTATAAAAAGTGTATATCGTGAGGCCAATGGTGGGGGACCAAACCTGCCTCTGTGCTAAAGTGAGATTAATGTAGTGGCACATCCTCTGTACTAAGCAATAAAACTATATTGTGTATGACTGCAAAAACATGTATAGTTTCATACTTGGAGAATGAATTTTCCAGTTTTATATTTCCATGTTAACCAAGTTTGTATACCCATTATGACATACAGTCAGTTTTAAAATCAATATAAATATTTAAAAAGTGTTTACAAACGCTGCTAAACCATTTTAGAAAAATGTAAAACAGCAGTAAGGCAAAAATGTTTTCAGATAATACAGTCAGACGTTTGCACAAACAAAAACACAAACTCGGCCATCTTCTTTCTACTGTGTCATTATGGAAATGAGATATGCACTTTTGAAGTTATTAAAAGTTCCAGCTCTCTTACCATACATACCACAATAAGGGATTAAATTGTTTAGGAAGGTACATAACCATAGCAGGGTCATACTCCCTTTTGGTTCACCTGGGTAAACTCCACAAACCCAAAAACAAGCCTCAGGCTGGTAGAGCCAGGGGAGTACTGCAGAGGCGGTGCTCTCTGGCTCTGGATAGGGAGGACGACGATGTCCACTGTTACATCATCTCCTGTGGGCCACGGGGTGGCTTTGACATTGTAAGTGACCATGCAACTTCAGCCTCTCTACACAGGTCGGACATGCAGCAGACGTTGGACCCATATATGTCAAGGGGTTAAATGCCCCCAAGGTCACCAAAGACAGCTAGCCTGCCAGACCATTAGCCCACATGGAACTACTACAGAATCCCGACACTCACTTGTCCGACACTAGAAATTTGCCTGTCCTGGAGGTCATTTTATGTTTTTTTTTGGGGGGGGGGGTTAATATAATCACCACAGTGACAGGCAAATTTGTAGTGTCGGGCAAGTGAATGTCATGGAAGAAAAAATTACTTACCATAGTAATCTTATTTCTTCCAAGGGAATCTTATGGTATTCTGACAAATGCAGTATGGTCTCACCATAAGACAGCCCCGGAGCTGAAATGGTTAACAGAACCTATGCAAATAGTAGAATGTTAGGCTACAGCTCGGTTTTCAAACCACTGTCCCTGGTTGCACTTCCTGCAACCATCAGATTCTTACAAAGCATGCATAAGTAATTTAAGTAAACTATCCTAATATAAAACTAATTCCCCCCTAAAAACCAGCCCCTTCTTTAAACAACAGGGGAATCCCTAAGACTCAAGTCACAGATACCCAAGAAAACAGTCATACCAACAGGTTTGCAATAGGGTATGGACAGCTGGAACGCAGTGCCCATTAGGTTCTAGTAGGGAAGGTAGGGTGAAAGCTCAGAACACAGTAGGATTCCCTTGGAAGAAACAAGATTACTATGGTAAGTAATTTTTTCTTCAAGCCCCAGGAAATCTCACTGTATTCTGACAAATGCAGACTACCCAAGTAGTACCTCTGGAGGTGGACAGAGAACCTATTTAGGAAACAGGCTCTGCAGTACTGCTGTGCCAAACCTGGCATCACTTCTGGCCTGGGTATCCAAGCAGTAATGCTTGGTAAACGCGTTGACAGTTTTCCAAGTAGCTGCTTTGCAGATTTCCAACAGGGGAATGTATCTAGCAGCTGCTATGGAGGCAGCTATTCCCCTGGTAGAGTGGATCCTGAGACCCGCAGGGGACTGTCTGCCCACCTTGTTGCAGCAAAACTGAATGCAGGCGCCAATCCAGTGTGCAATCAACCTTTTTGTAGCTGGTTTACCTTTTCCCACTTCTCCACAGGTCAGGAAAAGCTTAGTATTCTCCTGCCTCTGGCCCTTTGTGTGGTCCAGGTAGTAGCTGATAGCTCTTTTAAAATCCAGGCTATGCAGTCTACGGACGCCTGAAGTGGAATGGTCAGTGAAAAAGACAGGCAGTGTAATGGACTGATAGAGGTGGAATTCAGATGCCACCTTGGAAAGAAACTTCCTATTAGTCCTGAGGACAACCTTGTCCTTATGGAATGCAATGAAGTCACAGGACAGGGCCCAGAGCTCACTACTCCTCCTGGCAGAGGTGACTGCCACCAGGAACACTGTTTTCCAGGTTACATACTTGAGTTCTCCTGAAGACGTGGGCCCGGATATTCAAACTGTGCCAGGCTGTGGCGCAAGCCTGGGCGCAGCTCAACTTTGTTGCGCAGGGGTGTGGCCTGGGCGATATTCAGATGGCGCTATGGCACAGCGCTTTGAATGCTCAGCACCTCCCACCACTGTGCATGGCACAGTGGTACTGTGCCAGCGCAAGTGGCCAGAGTGGAGCATGGAGATGCGCTAGTGCAAGTGCCGTTGCGCCATGCACAGCACCTGCGATATTCAAAAGGGGACATGCAAATGGGGCCATAATTTATGCAAGGCGCACAGGGGGTCATTTGCATCTCATTATGGCGCCATTTGCATGCCATTAGCATGCAGGTGCACCAATCCATGACTACTTGCGCCTGGCCAGGCATCAGCCGTTGGGGACCGACGCCCCCTGCAGCCCGATCGCGGGCATTCGTGTAAAAGAAACCCTTCAACGGAGCGGCGCTATGGCACAGCAGCTTTGAATATCGCACCCTGGCCACCTCCACTGTGCATCGGCGCAGTGGCACTGCCAGCGCATGGGCCAGAGGAGCATGATGCGCTTAGCGGCGCCGTTGCGCCATGCACACAGCACTCGCGATATTCAAAAGGGGACATGCAAATGGGACCATAATTTATGCAAGGTGCACAGGGGGCCATTTGCATCTCATTATGGCCCTATTTGCATGCCATTAGCATGCAGGTGCACCGATCCATGGCTACTTGCGCCTGGCCAGGCAGCAGCCGTTGAGGACCGACGCCCCCTGCAGCCCGATCGCGGGCATTCGTGTAAAAGAAACCCTCCCCATCCAATATCCCTGGTGGTCCAGTGGACCGCTATGTGCCCAATCGCGGGCATTTGTCTTGAAGATTAAGCCCCCGTCCTATATCCCTGGTGGTCCAGTGGACCGCACTCAACCCGATCGTGGGCATCCGTAATATAACCCCCCAAGTCCAATATCCCTGGTGGTCCAGTGGACCGATCGCTGCCCGATCACGGGCATCTGTAACTCATAAAATACCCTTACTACCCTGGTGGTCTGGTACCCCCTCCCCACCGCCCACTGAGCCCCACCGCCCGCCTCCAGGGCAGTAGTAGGGTCTTTATGAGTTACAGATGCCCGCAATCGGGCAGCGATCGTCCACTGACCACCAGGGATATTGGATGTGGGGGTTAGATTATGGATGCCCGAGATCGGCTGAGTGCGTCCACTGACCACCAGGATATAGGACGGGGCTTAATCTTCAAGACAAATGCCCGCGATCAGGCACATAGAGGTCCACTGACCACCAGGGACATAGGACGGGGCTTAATTAAGATAAATGCCCCAGCGGGCACATAGCAGTCCACTGGACCACCAGGATATGGGGGATTCGCTACATGGATGCCCGCGATGGGGCATGGGGGGCACCGCCAGGTGCAGCAGGAACTCGGGTGACCACCCATAGGTGGCAGCTGCCATGTTGCGCCCTGCAATGCGGCAGCTCACCTGTGGGTTGCCATTACTTGTTCCTTTTTTTTTCTTAACTTTGTGTAGGCGCAGGTAGGGGTTGCGCATGCATGACTCTGCACATCCCGGGCTGAATATCGGGCTATGCAGGTTATGCATGGGCACGCCCCCCCCCCACCTGTGCCTGCATACATTACTGATTAGCTCTGGCACAACGGGATTTGTGTGGCGCACTTTTCCCTTTTGAATATCGCGCCGCGGTGCATCAGTGGGTTGTGCATGGCGCAACACTGTTGCTCCATGCGTAACCCTTTTGAATATCTGGGCCATGGTCTCAAACGGAGGCTGCATAAGCTAGGGCGACGCATATATTAAGATCCCACACCTGTGTAGGGTCCCTATGCGGGGGATGCAGATGCAACAGTCCCTTGAAAAATTTTCTGAATACTGGGTTCGAAGTCAGGGATGAACCCCTGCCTGCCAACATGTAAGCCGAGACAGCTGCCAGGTATGCCTTAAGAGTAGGTGGTCTTTGGCCAAGAGAGTGCAGGTGGATCTGGTAATCCAGAATGACTGGCTAACCCGCCTGACTGTGATCTATGTCTTTTCTCTGATACCAGATGGAAAACCCTTTCCACTTAGATGTGTAGGTCTTCCTGTTAGAGGACTTTCAAGAGACCCTGAGTACCTCCATAACTCCTTCTGAGAGGTGCAAGTTGGCATACTCTAAGTCCTCAAGAGCCAGGCTTTGAGTCTGAAGGATTGGAGGTTGTGGTAAAGCATCCTGCCCTGAGAGGATGTCAGTAGGTTGTGCCTCCTGGGGAGGCTGACTGGTCTGGCTACTGACAGGGACAGAATTAAGGAACACCAGGGCTGCCTGGCCCAGTCTGGAGCAATGAGGATCATTCCTGCTGGTGGAGATCTGAGCTTGTTCAGTACTCTTTGCAGCAATGGAAAGGGAGGGAAGGCATACAGGAATTTCCCTGTCCAATCCAGCAGCAGCGCATCCATAGAAACATAGACTTTGATGGCAGATAAGGACCGCTTGGCCCACCGAGTCTGCCCATTCCCTACCTATTGGATAAGCTGCAGATCCTAGTTAATCAACAGCCTACTTCTTCCTACCCCCCACCAGAATTGTCTTACGCCTGTCCCATGCATTCTTCAATTCCCCCACTGTTTTGACCCCACAACCTCCTCAGGAATGCCGTTCCACGCATCCACCACCCTCTCCATGAAAAAATACTTCCTCACGCTACCCTTCAGCCATTCCCCCTCTATCTTCATATTGTGCCCACTTGTTCTTGCACATCTCTTTTTCTGAAAGATGCTACCCACCTGGAGCTTGTTGATTCCCTTGAGGTACTTGAAAGTTTCTATCATGTCCTCCCTTCCCCTCCTTTTCTAGAGGGTATACATACAGTATTAACCTCCTTTAGTCTCTCTTTGTATGGCTTCTGGTGCAGACCCTGCACCATTTTATTTGCCCTCCACTGGACTGCCTCCATCCTGTCTATGTCCTCGTGGAGATGAGGTCTCCAGAACTGTACACAGTACTCCAGATGGGGTCTCACCAACTCTCTGTACAGAGGAATAACAACTTCCTGTTTTCTACTGGTGATGCCTCTTTCTGTACATCCCAGTATTCCCCCAGCCCTCCTTACTGCATTCTCACATTGCTTGCTTACTTTTAGGTCTTCTGATGTAACTACCCCCAGGTCCCTTTCCATTTTTGTTGTCATTAGTACCTTCCCCCCATTGTGTACTTGTCTCTTCCCCGAGTTTTTGTTTTGCAGGTGCATTACTTTGCACTGAATCTCAGCTGCCATACTTTTGACCATTCCTCCAACCTTGCCAAGTCCCTTCTCATCCTTTCCACTCCCTCCTGTGTATCAACCCTGTTGCAGATCTTTGTCTCGTCTGCAAAGAGGCATACTCTTCCTTCCAGTTCCTCTGCTGTGTCACTTATAAAGACATTAAAAAGGACCAGACACAGTACTGAACCCTGCGGTACCCCGCTAGTAACACCCCCTTTCTTCAGAGTGGACTCCATTTACTATTATCCTCTGTGTCTTGTTGTCCAGCCAATTTTTTACCCAGGCTACCACCCTGGGACAGGGGTTGACAAATTTTTAAATTACATGCTAGCCCAGGGACAAGTGGCCTAGCCAAAAATGGTAGTCCCAGTGTTGCAAGTGGTAGTCCATGTTTGGAAGGCTGCAATTTAAGGAAAATTTGTATAGTAACAAAATACATGGTGTAGGGGGTTGTATTATGAATAATATGTAGCTGTAACTACTGGAAAACAGGAAAAATTATGTTTTTCCGTTAAATTAATACAGGTGGACATGGAAGTGTAAGACAAGTGCCAATCCCAGAACAAAGTTCAACAAACTAACATGCGTACTAGTAGATCAGGATAATAATTTAGAACAATGTATGTATATATGTAGTTACTGTTTTATGATGCTAATAAAATCTATTCTGTAAAGTCACTGTGTGATGTGTTTATTTTGTGGTGGTATGGGTAGTCAAGAAGAAGAGGGAAAGGGAACCGACAAGACACTATAAAAAAAATTGTCTTTTACATAGCAGGGCCAGGCTGCTAAACTAAGCAAGACAGGATGCAGTCACAGTGGAATTGGACTGGGACGGGATAAAGAAATAAACAGTTACGTTGGTTAACAGCTGAATTTGTTAACTTTATCTGCAGCTTAGTACACTTTTCAAATCCCAACCCTCCCTCTTAGTCTTCCCAACCCTTTCTTAAATATCTATCTCCCTAGACTAGCCTTTTATTTATTTTTTGCCAGATGTTGAGCTGTGATAACACAGTACCCCTTAGTTTTCTTATGGCAACAACAAAGCCCAATCCTTCTCCCCCTATGTGAATCTCCCCTCTGACTCCCAGTCCTTTTTTTGGAGGGTGGGGGGGAGATTTGCTCTGTTTAGTCAGTTTGTTGAAGTTGTTGCCTTTTTCTGCAGTTTATTCTACAAATCCCAACCCTATCTCTCTCCCCTTCCCTTTCTTTAATATTTATCCCCTTAGAGCAGCTTGTTATTTTCTTTCATTGCTTTTTATTTGCTCACTTCTGGAACTGCTAGCTTTAAACTGTCTCCCTGTTCTCCTTCTCTCTCTCTCTCTTCTCCTTTACTGCTGCTCAATGTCCCTCTTCTCTGTGTCTGGACAGTCCCAAACTTTGCCCAATCCAACACCAACAAACATTCTTCCTTTTTGAGGTCAGTCCTTTAGTGGTTTTTTTTTGTTTTATTTTTTTGAGGGGGCAGATTTATTTAAAGTAAAAAAAAAAACGTAAAACGGAATCTGAGTCTGCATAGCGTGCTCTGCAGTAGGCTGACAGGCAGATATTACTGCACCCCGTGCCTCCCGCCCTTTCCTACCCCGGCTCATTACCATCACTCCAGGCACCCTCTGCTACCTGTCAATATTTCTTCCATGCCACCCTAAAATGTTTGTTTTTTCTGTGTACAAAGTTCCCTTCCCTAGTAAAATGGGCAAGAAGTGTTTTTTTTTTCTGCAGAGCATACCGAACATACCATCAGTCGTGACTGCCCTCTCACTCTAGCAGCTAAGCCAATTATGAAAGTGCACCTCTGACCTCCGCCACTGCCACAGCCATTAGGGTCTCACTTACCCCTTGGCGGTATGACAGACCGGTATTCAGTTTCTGATTGCAGCTCAGTGCTGGCTGGTCCGATGACTATTTGCCAGCAACTCCTTCCCCATATTCCCTGTTCGCGCTTTCCCTCGTCTTGGTCGCGCGCTCTTCTGGTGTCTCATCATGCGGATCAGCACCCATCGATCTGTGTGTAACATGACCACCAGGCCGATCGGGCCTCACAACCCACTAGCGCACGCACCCTGCTGGAAAGTTTAAGCAACTGCAAAAGAAAAATTTTTGTTTTGTTTTTTAAAACCATACTTGTCCGTGGACAAGTAACTCTCATGAAAGTGCTTATCCCAGAGTTTAAAATGATAGCCCGGGACGTCAGGCTATAGGATTTGTCAAGCCCTGCCCTGGGACCCACTCCCAGGCTGGCTACCCAGGCTGGCTAATTTGTTTATTAATCTTTTGTTTGGGACTGTGTCAAATGACTTGCTAAAGTCTAGGTAGGCCATGTCCACAGCCCCTCCCTGGTGTACTACTTTGGTCACCCAGTCAAAGAAATCGATTAGATTTGTCTGACATGACCTTCCCGCTGTGAATTCATGCTGCCTTGGGTCTTATGCCCTGCTGGCCTCTAGGTACTCAACAATTCTTTCTTTTAGAAGTGATTCCATCATTTTCCCTACCACTGAGGTCAAACTAACAGGTCTGTAGTTTCCTGCCAGCCTCTGCTTTGCTCCCACTTTTGTGAAGGGAGAATCACATCTGCCCTCCTCCAGTCCTCAGGTACCACACCATCTTCCCACTATTTGTTAAAAAGAATAGTCAGCGGTGTCACTAGTTCTCCCCTTAGTTCTTTGAGAATTCTGGGATGAATCCCATCAGGGCCCATTGCTTTGTCCACCTTCAGTTTTAGGAGTTCTTTCAGAACCCTTTCTTCTGTGAATGGAATGGTATCAACACCCCATCCCAAGTGCTTCTACTGATTGGATTAGGTACCTTCCCGTTCTCTTTTTTTGTGCATACTGAGCAGAAGTATTCGTTCAGTATCCCTGCTTTTTCACTGTCACCCTCTGCTCACCCACTGTCCCCTTTATTAAGCCTCACTATCCCTCCCTTGGTCTTTTTTCATTCCCTAATGTACCTATGAAAGGTTTTATCCCCCTTCTTAACCAAGTTGGTTATCTTTTCCTCGGTTTGGGCCTTTTCTATTCTAAAAACCTTCCCCCTTCCTTCTACTTTTAGTGGTACAGTTCTCTGTCCTGCTCCTTCTGGTTTCCTTATACTGTACTTCCTGAATGCTATCTTTTTCTCCCTAGCCTTCCCCGCCATCTCTTTTGAGAACCATAGTGGTTTTTTCCTTCATTTTTATTTGTTTATTTGCGTCCCACAAAGGCTTGTTGCCTCTATGATGGCAGTTTTGATGCTCCTCCATTGTTCCTCCACTCCTCCTTCTTGCCCATTTGCTAGTGCTTTTCTGAGACACTCTCCCATTTTGACAAAGTCAGCCCTCCTAAAGTTTAGTAGCCTCACTTTTGTATGGCTTGACTCTACGGCTGTGTTTCTCATGAACCACACTGTTTGGTGGTCACTTGTTCCCAGATGGCTACCCACTTCTAAATTTGAGATCCCTTCTCCATCCCCATTTGAGAGTACCAGGTCTAAGATTGCTCCCTCCTGAGTGGGTTCCAACACTAGCTGTCTGAGGCATGCCCCCTGTAGGGCATCAAGAATGACCCTGCTCTTAGATGTGGCTGCAGCAAAGGTGCTCCAGTTAACATCTGGCATATATATGTCCCCCATCAACAATATCTCCTCTTTTTCTGCCATGCTAAGGATACCTTCTATCATTTCCTTGTCCATTTCCTCCCCGAGACAGGGGTCTGTATACAACACCCATGTGGATTGTGGTGCCATTTCCTGTCTCCAGGGAGACCCACAGTGCCTCCTCTCCTCTCTGTATACCCTTTAGTTCCGTTGCTTTGATCCCCCCCCCTTACGTAGAGAGCTCCTCCTCCTCCTCTTCTATGCTCCCTGTCCCTCCTGTAGGCTGTGTAACCTGGTAAGTTGACATCCCAGTCATGGTTCTCTGTGTACCATGTTTCTATGACTGCCACAATATTCATGTGTCCCTCTTCCATTAAGACCAGTAGTTCAGGGAGCTTGATACCCGGACTACGGGCGTTGGTACTCATTGCCCTCCATTTTTTGATTGCCTTAACTCTTTTAGCCCCATCCCTGTCCTTACTGCATTTGCCTGTTTCTCTGTTTACCCCTGCCCTTTTCCCTATCGACAATCCCAGTGGGATTCTGCCCCTCACAGGAGGTCTGCAGCAGAACTGAGGTAGCTGATGGTTGTCTGGGGCTATGAAGAGGTCCACTTCTAAAGTGCCCCATCTCCTGAAAACAACCTGCAGGACCTGCTTGTTAAGAGACCACTAGTGGTGATTCTGACTGATTCTGCTGAGGGCATCTGCCAATACACTGTCCTTCCCTGGAAGATGGACTACAGAGACAGAGATCTCCAAGGAGTATGCCAGACTCCAAATTTTCATGGCCTCTGTGCCCAGTGGAGTTGACCTTGTGCCTCCCTGTTTGTTTATGTAGTACATGGTAGTTGTATTGTCTGTCCTGACCTGCAACATCTGGCCCTGTAGCATCTTGGCAAAGGACTAGATGCCCAGGAGGACTGCTCTGAGTTCCAGCAGATGTATGTGTAACAATGACTCCTGTTTGAGCTATGTGCCATGAGCAGTGTGCTCCCCCAGGTGTGTTCCCCATCAGAGGAGGGAGGCATCTGTGGTTAGCACCAACGAGGGGGTTTGCTGCAAAAATTGCACACCCCATCTGAGGTTGTTCCTCTCCTGCCACCACTGTAGTGCCTGAAAGAGAGTTCCTGTAACTGGCACTAGCTTTGACAGTGAATCCCTTTTTTGATGCCAGTGTGACCTGAGATGAAACTGAATGTCTTTCATTTGGAACCTGGCCCCTGACACACTTGCTGTTAATGCTGCTATATGGCCCAGCAACTGTAGAAAATGTCTTGCTGGCCTTGGAGTGTGCAGCTTGAAAGAGCTGGCTAGCTGCACCAGGCTGTCCAGTCTTCCTTGTGGAAGGAATTCCCTTCCCTTTACAGTGTCCAGTTAAGCTCCTATGAACTCCAGGAGCTGAACTGGTTCTAGCACTGACTTTTTCAGGTTCACCAGGAACCCTCAGGATTGTAGAGTATTCTGTGTGACTGCCAGAGCATCCCTGACCTGATGAGGTGATTGACCTATGACCAGCCAATCATCCAGGTAGGGAAACACTGCCACCCCCTGCCTCCTTAGGTGTGCTACGACAACAGCCAAGCACTTTGTGAACACCCTTGGGCCAGAGCTCAGTCCGAAGGGCATAGCACTGAAATGATAATGGCCTGATGGCAATCTGAATCTGAGATACTTTCTGTGGGACTGCCTGATGGGGATGTTGAAATAAGCGTTCTTTCGGTCCAGAGATGCAAAGCAATCTCCCTGCCTTAGTGTTGGGAGGATGTTTGCCAGAGTCACCATCTTGAACTTTGGTTTTGACAAATGTCTGTTCAGATCTCTGAGATCCAGTATGGGTCACCACTCCCCAGTTTTCTTTGTTGTGAGGAAGCAACTTGAGTACAGGCCTTTTCCCCTTTGTGCCAAGGGAACTGGCTCTACTGCCCTTTGTGACAGGAGGTTGGATACTTCCTCCTACAACAGAGCTGTTTCTGATGAGGTAGAAGGTCTAAAAACCCTTGCCCGCAGTTTTGGCATGATCTTGAAGCTGAGAGCAAGACCCTGGCCCACTACCTCCAGGACCCACCTGTCTGTGGTGATGGTTTGCCACTCCTGGAGATAGTGGGCCAGCCTGCCCCCTACTGGGGTTGGGGAGGTGACCCAAACAGACACCTCAGGGTGCCTGCTGGGCTTGAGCTGCTGGCTGTGTGCTGGGGTTAGTGTGGCAACTGCCTGTTCTGCCCCTGCCTCTAAAATATCCCCTCTGCTGCTGATATTGGGGAAAAGCTTGAGGCTGGAAGAATGGCCTATAATGGACCTTGTCCCTGCCACCTCTGGCTTAGTGCTTTTGGGGTCTGGATGCCCTTTCCTTGGCAACAGCACTTTTGTAAACAGTCTTGAAATCATCCATTTTCTTCGTGTAAGCCTCTGTTTGCTCTTCAAACAGAGATGTCGGCTCACATGGAAGATCCAAAGCCTTTGTTTGAGTATCCTGGGTCAGTTCAGTAGTCCTGAGCCAAGCAAACCTTCTGAGAGACACTGACGTTGAATTCTGCCTGGCTGCAGTGTCACTGGCATCAACTGCCATCCTGAACTGGACCTTACGAGCTTATATACCCCTTTTTACAGCTTCTTCCAGATCAGATGCCATGGGAGCCAGGACAGCCTTTGCCATTTCCAGGACAGTATTCCAGAGTGTTTTCTGATACCTGGAGACATAGGCTATATATGAAGCCTGACTAATAGCCAGAGAGGACCCCAGGTAAGTTTTCTTAGCCATGGAGTCTATTTTTCTAGAGTCCTTGTCAGGAGGATGTGATGTCAGTGGGATGCCAGCTTTGTCACAAGCTGCAGCCAGTACCACCTGCTCAGGCTAGGATGCCCAAAAAGGAATTCTGCTACTCCCTTGGCTACTCAGTACTTTCTATCCAGCTGTTTGCTCACTGGTGGCACAGAAGTGGGTGTCTGCAATATTTTGTTAACCTGTTTCTTCAAGGACTTATGGATGGGCAACAGTAGTCTCTCTGACACTGGGACGTCCATCATTTCCATAAAGTCCTGTTCCTTCTCTCCTCCTCCTCCTCCTCCTCCTCCTCAGTGGACTCCTAAGTGGGGAGGTCCAGGGTTTGAGTAACCTGCTTTGTGATAGTAAAGTGGGATGTGTAGTCCTCAGATGCCTTGTCAGGGGAATCTGGATAGTGAGGATCAGGAGAAATGTCAGGTTCAATGGGCTCTCCATAATCCTCGTCTTCCTCCTCTTCCTTCTCCTCATCTTCATCACAGAATTCACCACTCTGTTCCAAAGAACCGGGAACCGAGGTTGAACCAGATGTTTCAACCGGTGTCTGTGCGTGCAGCCACTTTTCAACCAGAACCGGAGTTCCAGGTTGCAGTGATTGAATAATCCTGATTGTGTTAGCACTCTTCTCAGCGGTTGGAACCAAGGTTTTTCTCAGCTGCAGTTCCTAAGCTGCATGTTTTTTCTTGATTTTTCCTTTTACCCACAGTATCTAGTTCAGTGGCTGTATCCATGGTGCATTTCTTTCCTAAAGAACTTTCACCCCTGTCAGAGGGCTGTTCCTCCAGTTCCTTTTGAGGAGGAGTCAGTTTATCAGAGGGCTGGTCAGCAGCCTTCTCAGACATTTTTTCCTGCAGCCTTTTAAGTCACCTCTCAAGTGTGGACTGCAGAATGTTTTTCCAGATTTCACAATCTGCCTTCAGGTGGTCAAACTCTAGGCAGAAGACACAAATTAAATGAGGATCAGTCTTAGCGAACGGTTCCCCACACTCAGTGCAATGCTGAAAACCTGTAGGGCCTGTTCTTTTCTAGGTTTTCTGTGACATCTAAACCAGCAAAGAAAACCACTTTTTTTTTCTGTTAGCTTTTAGCCATAAAAACCAAGAATTACCCTGGTTAACCAATAACCAAATTCAACCGACTTACCAGAGAAGTCAAAATAAACTTAAATTCTACCGAATTTCACTTCAGAAAAAGTAATAGACGTTGGTTCCCTCCCGGTTGCAAGGAACCAAAAAGGAACTGAGAACTTACCCAATAAACACTAAATCTAAACTAAGTCTACCTATGTACCAAGGACAGTGCTTCAAAAATTGAAAGAAATAAATGGTACTTTCAAAAACCGATGAAAATAAAAACTCTTCAAGTAAGCGAAGGGGAGCTCTCCGGAGACATCTTACTGAGGCAAGCGGAGTAAAGAATCTGACGGTTGCAGGAAGGCAGGGTCAATGGTTTGAAAACAGAACTTGAGCCTAACATTCCACTATTTGCATAGGTTCTGTTAATCCGTTTCAGCCCCAGGGCAGTCCCATGGTGAGACCATACTGCATTTGTCAGAATATAGTAAGATTTCCTGGGGCTTGAATTGGTGTCGGTATATTGTAAGTCGGGAAAGTGAGTTTTGGGATTCTGTAGACTTCCGGCCCACATGCTCCCAGTTGATGACCATGCCTTTTGGCTGCAATTCCTGCCCTCTCCAACTTCGCTCCTCCCGTTTATCTTCATCTTCCACCCTCCTTCCTACTTATCCCTATGTTACTCTGTGTTCCCATGTATACATTCTACTTATTCTAGCTATTGTATTGATCTACAATTGTAACCTAATATGCCGACCAATTTATTGTTTTGTTCCTATTTCTGTAACTTGTATTGCATTTGTTCTCTGACGTGGAACCTTTGTAAAAGAGCCTGGCTCAAAGGTACTTGTAATCCTAGTTGTAATAAAATAAATAAATAAAATAAATCCCTGGTCCTGTTCTGTCTGGCTCGTAACCCCCAACACCTAACCCAGGCTCCAGCACAAGTAAATGTTCTTCAGGGTCTCAACCTCTTGGTCCAGGGTTCCACGTGACAGGGTAGGATCCATGGCCTGGCCACTAGCTGAGGGTCTGGGAAGGAAGGTGACACAATGGAAAGTGACCTGACAGGAAAAGCTGGGGCAGAGGTAGCTTAAACAAGCCAGTAAAACCAATCAGCACCTGAGAGGTAGGGGTTGACATGGAAATTTTAAAAAACTTGTTTAAGCAGGGCAACTGTCATCTCCAGGAGGTGAAACTCTTCTACAGTATTCAAGGAAGAAAGGTGGCAGAGAAGCAGAAACTCCATACAGTTTTATAAGAGAGCTGGAACTAAAGTCCTGTGAGTTTCTGCCAATTTTAACCCCTGGCACAATAACACTAAAAATCTTGATAAGGCACTGTGCTGTTTACCATCAGAAATATGCACTACCGACATCCTGATAACTCTACAGTATGCATAGTCCAAAAGCAATCTCAAGGGAAATAATATTTAAAAACTGCTGGCAGTGGACATGTTTATTGATGCAAGTCACTAATTACAAAACTAGCAATAAAACTGCTTTAACACACCTGAAGGATGTAAGATTATATCACTTCATAATCTAGGGATGTCAGGAACACATTACTGCTCAGGAAAGAAATTCTATCAGACGTACCATCATTTTTTTCTGCTACTGTACAACTGCTCCAATGTTGTCACTGGGAAGTCATTACAGATGGGTTATATACACTCCTACTAGGGATACTGCTACAGCTCAAAGCTATGACATCAGCAAAGAATATTTGTGTCATACAGGTTCCACATTCCAACCGATCAGTTCACATTTCTTACAACACAATAAAAAACTAAAAATAAAATTATAGGAACCCCAATAATACATATCTACCACCAACATGTCCTGAAAGGCATAAAAAGAAAAGAGAAAAAGTGTACAGTAATCAAACAGTAGCCGCTTCTACACAACCCTAATACTTCTGACTGGTCTTATAGGCACCCAGTGGCTTTCACTTCAGAGTAAATCGAGACAGATGAAACTACCACTTTGACAGACATCTCTCCAAATAGGGCATTAGAAGACTAGCTATGGTACATGCAAGAAGAAACATGTCTTCAACAGAAAAACAGAATGCCAATCTACTGAACCATATCTGCAATTTTCTACACAAGAGTTTACAAACACATCTTGGGTGCAGTTCCAGTGACAAGGCTGGAGTTAACAGAAAAAGAGCGATAAGTCTGTTAGAGGGGGAGGCAGTATAGCGCAGTGGTTTAAGGCTTTGAGCTGCAAATCTGGTGACATCCAGCAGACCAGACCTGGGTCTGAATCCCACAGCTTCCACTGGCAAACTGTGTGACCCTGAGCAAGTCACTTAACTTCCCTGTGCTCCCAGGTCGCACCTGTAAAAAAGCTTTCAGCTTAGTGTGCTAATCCTGGTTAAACAACTAAAAAAAAAATATTCTTTCTGTAGCGCTCCATGTTGTTATTGGGAAGTCCTCTCATGTGAGTTCTAATAAGCAATGCCCATAAAATTTGGGGGTGAATATTGCTATAAAAGTTACAAGGAGAGTTCTATTGTCTGACCACTGACTGCATTAGTTTGGGCCTAAACACAGCCACAGCCTAAGTTTGAAAATCAAGCCTGTAGTTCTTGGAGAAAAATGTGTAGGGAACACCACATGGCAGTCCTGTAAAGTTCTGAGACAGACATCTCTGTGCTTTCAGCCTAGGGTGCTGTTCTAAACTTGAAATACTCCACCCTAATCAAAGCTGGAAGATCAGTTTGACACTACATAAGCCTTTCCACACAGGCAAGGTGGGCTAGCAAACCATCTGCCCTCTCTTAGCAGCTCTGCAGAGCCCGCAAAAGACTGTTAGGCCAGAGAAAAAAGTATGACCATATCACGTTCATTCTTAATACTTTTTATACAGTTTGTCAAGATCCTTCTTCAGGCTTTGTCGGCTTAAGAGCAAAGCATGTGCAAAGAGTGAATATCTAGAGGGCAATGGACTTTCGCTCTCTGGAGCAGCATGTCTTTTGAAAGTCTCAAAGTACTGGTGCTGCACTGGCACATTTTACAAATCATACTTTAAGATTAATGGACTTGGGGTTGCTGACTGGGGCAGTATTTACTGACCTACCAAAAGCTTTCGATTTGGTCAATCATGCCATGCTTCTCTGGAGACTGAGGGACTTTGGCCTGAAAGACAAGTCTTGTGAATAGTTTCATAGTTACCTAATAAATCGCCCTGTAAAGGTAAGCCTTGGAGGGATTAACTCACAAACATATATGCTTCACCAGGGAGTCCCACGGGGTCTATTTTGGGACCCCTGCTGTTCTTCCTATTTATCGATTTGGTTTCTAGAACAGCAACCACATCTAGGGTATTGCTCTATGCAGACAATATTATTTTATTTACTAGTTCTGCAAGTGTAGAAGAAATCAATCTTTCGTTAAATCTTAATTTCACTGCTTTAAATAGATGGCTTTTGCAACACTGTTTAATACCAAACAACAAAAAAACACAATGTATTTTACTTGCCACTAAACCTAAACTGCATAATGCTAAACCACTATTAGTTTCTGACTTATCTGTATCTTTAATACAGCAAGTCACAGAAACTAAATACTTAGGGGTAGTACTAGATCCCAGTCTTACATTTTGTGAAAAGAAAGTAAAAAATATATGCGTATATACATACACATATGTTTAGATTTAGTTCAGCTTCTCTGTTATTCTATATGACCTTATACAGTTCAGATGAGATTGCCCATATATCTGTTGAAAAAACATAATATTAATACTTTTGTATCTATCTTTCTTCTTTCCAGGTTTTAAATTATTGTTGTTTCCTTTATTTCCTCCTTCATGGGCATACCAGCTTTATGGAACCCCAGAGTTGGTGTATAGATGAACAAATTGGAACCTCACTTTAAGTACTTATATATTTGTTGTTTTGTCTGTTAAATGTGCTTTAGTTACTCTGCACACAATCCGGTGTTAGTTTTAGGCAGTATTACTGTATATATGATGTATGTTTATGCTGTACGTGATTACTTGAAATTTTGATATTTTTGAGCACTTTCAAATTCACTGCACTCATGTGGAATATTGCACTGTCATTTTAAGAAATATCTTTTTAAGCCTATTACCTGACCAGTACCTCTTCCCCCTGATGATATACTAGTGTGTACGAAACTGGCTGAGGTAGTCAGTATCTGCACCTTGCTCCCAGTATGGCGTTTTAATATCAAATACATTCTTTTGTTTTTGCACCTGAATCTGGCTGAGGAGTGCATTTTTTTGCCAGGGAAGTTTCAGTAATACCCTTTGTAGTAATGGAAAGGAAGGGAAGGTGTACATAAACCTCCCTGTCCAGCACAGAGACAGTGTGTTTCACCAGAAAACACCACACCCTGGAGCAAACGAGTGAGCAGAAAGTTGGTAGTTCTGCGTTGGATGGGGATGCGAACAGATCTAGGTCTGGTCGACCCCAAAGGAAGAAAATTTTGTTTACAACAGACTGTCTCAGCTCCCACTCATGGGCTCTGGCTTGAGTGCAGTTGAGTGTGTCCGCAAGGACGTTTTGAACGCCAGAGACTTGCACTGCTGTGAAGTAGAGATTGTATTGCACCACTCAGTGTCATACTCGCATCACTTCATGACAGAGTGAATACGAGCGAGTGCCCCCTTGTTTATGCACCAGACGGTGCACATATTGCCTGTCTGGGCCATTAACGATCCTGGCTGGAGAAGTTGCTGGAATGCCTGTAGGGCATACAGCACTTCCCTCATCTCCAGTACACTGATATGTAGTGAAAGTTTGCTCTGGGCCCAAGAACCTTGGGTCTTGTGGGGTCCCAAGTGGGTTCCCCATCCCAGTCTTGAGCATCCGTCATCAGGGTCTGGGAGGGAGGGAGGAGGAGGCAGGAAAGGGACACGTTTTCGAAGGTTGTCCAAATTCTGCCACCACAAAAGGTCCAGAGCCATCGGGTTGGAGACCAGAATAATGTGATCTAGGTTGTCTGATCTCTGATACCAATGTGCTCTGACAGTCCACTGCGTGACCCTTATATGGAGTCTGGCCAGATGTACGGTCGGAATGGCATCTGCCATGAGACCCAGAAGGCGAAGGATCGACCTTGCAGAGGTCCACCTCTGGGAAGCCACCAGATGTGCTTGTCGATGGAGAGTCTCCACTCTGTCTGGTGGGAAGAAGGCTCTCTCCTGGACCATACCCAACATCGCCCCCAATGAATTGGAGGTGTTGTGAAGGGATAAGGTGGGATTTGAGATAACTGACTAAAATGCCCACCTGCTGGAAAAGGTCCAGGGTAATGGACAGGATCCTGACTAGGCTGTCCCTCGACAGGGCTGAAAGAAGCCAGTCATCAAGGTAGGGGAACACATGAATGCCCTGTCAGTGTAAAGCCACAGCCACCACTACTAGGCACTTCGTGAACAGTCTGGGTGCTGACAACAGGCTAAAGGGGAGAGCTTTGAATTGAAAATGTTCTCCCTGAAAACAGAATCTCAGAAAATGATGGTGGGACGGATAAATGTGGATATGCAGGTATGCATCCTATGCCGGCCCGTTGGGGCAGCAGTTAGATTTCCGCTTGAGACACTGGTGATCTAGGTTCGGGAATGGACCCAGGTTGCTGGAGGGCCAGCCAGGGGAGAAGGATAGAGCTTCCTATGAACTGCTCCCCTTCTCCGGGGGGAGGGTGGGGAAGTGCCCGGCACAAGACGGACCCCTGGCAGAGGTCAAGAGTCATGCAGCTACCGGCGCTTGCACGTAATGGAGGCAGGACAGACGCTGGATGTCATTGCACGTTGCCGCCTCTCGGAGGAAAAAACGGAAAAAGGAGGGGTGGGTCCTCTGTCTACATGAAGCCCTCCCTGGGTTTCAATTAGCCACTGTCACCAGCACTCCCAACTAGTTACTGGTTCTGCGCGGCACTGGAATTAGGGGAACCAGTGCCACGGCCCCGCCCTCCGGGGGGCAAGCCGGGGGTGACCAGGCGATGCAGGCAAAAACTGACAGTTGGTGGGAGCTCAGGGGCTGTGACCAGGGCAGAGCCTGACAGAAGACCTGCCAGAAAAAAGGGTAACTAAAAAAAAAGGTATGCATCCTGCATGTCCAGAGTGCAGAGCCAATGTCCCTGATGTAGCAAGGGAAGGAGACCTGGGAGGGATAGCATTCGGAATCTTTTGTACTCTACAAAGAGGTTCAGACTGCTGAGGTCTAGTACTGGTCAGAGGTCACCCTTCCTGGGGACTAGGAAGAAGTACGAGTAGTATCCCCTGCCCATCTGACTCTGAGGAACGGGTTTTATTGCTGCTTTCTGTAGTAGAGAGTTGATTTCCCTCTCTGACCAAATGGATGTGACTTGGAGGATAACAGGAGGAACCTGGAGGATGTTCCAGTGGTCCCTCTAGAAACTCAATTGTGTGACCTCTGGCTATGAGTTGAAGCACCCACGAGTCCTCTATGATTGCCTCCCAGCCTGGTAGGTGGGTTGCAAACCTGCCTCCGACTGGTTCCCCTAGATCTGGGGGTAGGAGGGGTCGGAGCAAGTCAGGAGGCAGTGGGGAGGGTGGAAAGTGCAGTTCCTGAGGCTCTATGGGCTTTAGCCTGGGGAGACGTGCTCGCCGAGGGAGACCAACGTTTGTTCTGACATCAGTTCTGCTGTTGTCTTTACTGTCATCACTGCTGCTGACAAAAAGGCTGCTTAGGCTTCTGAGGGGGTTTGTACATAAACTGGACAGAGCGCAAGGCTTTGCCCTTGTCCTGTAGGTCTGTAATAATATCTTTAACATCCCCTCAAAAAAGTACAAGGCCCCGGAATGGGGCATCCTGTATGGCTGATTGGACCTTAGGTGCCAGGCTGGAGATCCTCAGCCATGCATACCTACGTAAGCTGACAGCCATAGCTGTCCCCCTTGCGGAGGCATCCACCGCATCATAAGTGGCCCTAAGTGTGTGCCGGCTAGCTGATCTAGCCAATGTCACCATGATGGTCATTTCTTCCTTAAGTTCTGAGTCAGGACGCTTCTCCAGCTCGGATTCTAGCTGACCCAGAATAGATCTCTGGTAGACCCCCATGTGAGCAACATAATTCAGTGCTCTAATGGCCAGGGTGGAAGAAGAATACAACTTTTTCCCAAACTGATCCAGTACCTTGGACTCCTTGTCAGGAGGAGAATTACTGAGGTGCTTTGGTTTGGACAAACAGTCGTGGGCAGCACTAATGACCACTGAATCGGCTTTGGGATGGGCACTAAGGCCGTTCTTCTCCTCCAGCGTCTAGTACGTCCTATCTGCCTTCCGTGCCACTGGGGCTAGTGAAGCCCCAGTGGCACATATCGTGGAGGCCAAATCCTCATAAGGGCCTATCCACAGTGGGATGAGGGTCGGAGATTGATCCGATAGTTCCAGAAGCTCTGCAAGCCTCTGGCATTGGGAATCTTGTTCCTCCATGCGCCAGTCATAGGCTGCCTGTATTTTCCTGAGGAGTTCTATGAAGAAAGGATCCTCAGGAGATGACTTTGGTGATTTCCTTGGTTTCTGCTCGTCCAGGTAAGGGGACTCACAGTCCGAGCCCAAATGGTCTGAATCATGCCCAGATTCCGATGTCAGGCTGTCGTCGGAGTGCTGAGTCTTGGTAAAGGTATGTCCACCGGTCTCGAGAGGTCCACAGGCCTCGAGAATTCCATAGGCCGCTGTGGCTGAGGCAAAGGCTCGGTAGATCTGCCTGACGTCGATGGCCTGAAGTCTGCTGATGGAGGTTGCCAGGGCGTCGGTTCCCTGGTGACCGACGTAGGGTTAACCAGGGGCAGATGCATCTCAAGCTCTGACGTGAGCTGAGATTTTGCTTCATCCCACCATGAACGAAGCATTGCTTGCAGGTCCACCTGAGGCTGGGGTGGACGTGGAGGTGGTGGAAGTTGATGCCCGTACCCAGGCATCAGATAACCTGGCACCAGAAAATAAGGTGATGGGTATCCTGTCAGTGGATAAACTGGCAATGGGTAGGGCAAAAACCCTGGCAATAAGTATCCCAGTGTCAGGTATCCCGGCGTCAGATACCCCAGGGGGTACTGTGGCACCAGGTAGCTTGGTGGAGCGTCCAAGGGGCCTGGCGTCAGCCCCAATGGAGGGGCCACTGGGCCTGGCAAGGGACCCTGCAGAGGAGTCGAGGGGCACGGAAGAGGGCCCGACAGTGGGTTCCAAGGGGGACCCTCCAGGGTCAGCTGCGGCCCAGGTGGCAGCTGTTCCAGTTCCTCAAAATCAGGTCTGTTGTTGAGGCCTGCCAGAGGAACCGGGGTTTGGTGCATGTCAGAGGAGCCAGCGTGTGACTTATCAGCCATGGCCGTGCAATCGTAGGCGGAGCCGATGTTCGACTTACTAGTCGTACCACTCACAGTAGACCCCGAAATCTTGAGAAGTCTAAGGATAGCAGGTGTCTCCTTTACCCTGGAGACTCCCGTCAGAACCGAGATCGGTTCCGGTTGGGGAGGCCAATGACTGCTCCATGGAGGCAGAGGCAGCCCTTCCACGTCCACGGCTCCAGGAGGGGGCCACGGATGCGACAGAGACCGTTCTCAATCCCGATGTCTCTCCTTGTCCCGCTTCTTCTTGCGAAGGCACTTTGAGGAAGAGGACGAGCTCCTGAGTTTCTTCAGCTCCTCTCCATGGATGCCATTTTTAGTTTTAGTAAATGGGCTTCCAAGGTCTGCTGACAGCATTTCTGTGTGGCCTGGTTAAAACCTTGGCAGGCCTCACTGTCCTTGTTTTTGTGCTCTGGTCCTAGGTAGAAGAAGCAGAGGGACTGGCCGTCTTTGTGAAGAAGCAGAGTCCCACAGGTGTCACACTTATTTTATGTAACCGGGAGGAGTCGGAGACCTATACACGCGTAAAAACATACTTATGAGAAAAATTAAGCTGAAGTAGATATAAGTGAGTACAATCCGCATCCAAAATGGCATTGACAGAAGCAACGTCCTCCACGAGATCTGACATGTGCAGGTTGACGGCGGGAAAGAAATGGAGGGTGGGCATGGGGACCACTCACTATATAGCGCTATGCTGACGTCAGGTGGGCGGTCCCTGCCAGACACTGGCGGCTTAGTCCTATCTGTTAGTACCTACTGCAAGAGCCCCCTCAAAGTAAGATCTCTTTGTACTGCATTTGTTGACAGCAGAGACTTCACTTCCAACTATAACAGAAGCTTTTCTGTGTGAGTCAGAAGCTTGAGACTCCTGTGACACTGCTGTGTGGGAAATTTCTTGAACTGCAGGATAAGATGATGACCCACCACTTCCAGCAGTTACATGCCATTGACAGAGGCTGTGGGACAGCTTGCCTCCCTAGTGGTGTGGGGAAGGGGACTTGCAAGTTTTGCTGAGAGGTGGGATCAGCGCGTTTTGAGCCCTCCTACCTCTTTCTGTGAAGAATTCTCATCTGAGAGTAAACCAAAGGCATGGGCACCGTAAAAGTCTCTACTTGTGTCCCCTCCTCCCTGGGGCTTGTAGGGAGTAGGGGCTTTCTCTTAAGCTGCATTATTGTGAAAGGTGGTTTAAAACTCCTCCACCTTTTTCCTACAAGGGTGTGTTTTGTCCCCAAAAGAGGGCTGTTCTACAGGAGAAACCCATAGCTTTAGTTTGGGTGTCCTAGGAGGGATTGGTGATTCCCTTCTAGGCAGAACCTCTGGGAACAATGCCTTGAGCCCTAGGTCTGAGGGCAGTGCCATCTACAGCCATATGAAATTGGTATTCTGTGTCTTTTAGGGCAATTTTAACAGTTTCTGCCCTGTCCTGAGCAATGCTATATGGAGGTGTCTGGCTGATAGCCTGGACAGAGTCCCACAGTGCGTTCTAAATATGAGCTGTCTAAGAATAATAAGTAGAAAGGCGGTGGTGTAAGATGTCGTACCCCTAGTATCCAGTATCCTAGACTCTTCTTCTGGAGGCTGGAAAGAAGGGGCTCCTTAGCTCGACTACAAGCTACAGTATGCATGACTCCTTCATGATCTGAATGAATGAAAAAGTACCCAGCATTTGTGTTATGCAGCTGGTACTTCCTTTTCTTTCTTCTTTTTTTAAAATACATCTACCGCTGAAATGGAAGTGGGATTGTGAAGAAACTTGAAATAGCCCTGGGAAGGGACTAATAAACTGGAAGGAGTAACTTTCTTGGAAGAGGGAAACCCATCGTATCCAGCTCTATTCCCTTTCCCTTCTCTCCCCTGCTCTCTACATGATACACACGTAAAAGTTCAGGCAGCTCTATGTATTTCTCTCTTCTTACTTTATTTTAATTGACTGCCTCCTTTTTCTCAGTTTATGAAAATTGCTGTAACTGTTAGACAACTGTTAGTCTTTGACATTGTTCTAATTACCTAAACCACCTGTTTGGATTGTTTCCTTGTTTAGATCTTGTTTTTGTTAGACTCTGTTTTGTATTGTTATACCTTCTTTGCATCTCTTACACTGGACATTTGTGAAAACGGGCATTTTTGCTCACACAATTTCCAATTTATAAATAAATAAAATAAAAATAAATAAAGAGTCTGCCTCCTCATCCTCTTCAGTGACCTCTGTGGGGAGTATAGGGAATAGAGCTGCAGGGAAGCAGGGAAAGTGCAGAGATGAGAGTAATGTCAGCTGGAGGAAGCAAAACATACAGGAGAAATTTACAAGCAATTTGAAGATCATGCAAACTGGCCCATCTACAAACTACTATAGTAGTGACAAACATGGAGATTGTGGGCCAGTCAAGCACCCCCTCACTAACAGTAATGGAAGGAAGAAGCCTCCTAAGTGTGCTTCCAAGGCAGGGAGAGTGAGAGTTCCTCTTCTAATCTGGACCTGATGGACGTTCGGGGATCAAACACAACTGAGTTAGCCCCAGTAACAGGAAGTCTGTTACTCTAGGGCAAAGCGAGCAGATTCTTCTAGCCAGCTACAATCCACCACTAGACTGAAGATGTCACAGGTTAGTGGTGGATGACGTGGTTTCCCTGGTCCCCGGAGCCCCTGAAACGGGGAAGAACTTATGGTGAAGTGGGAAAAGTACAGTTACACAAGAACTTACCGTAATTGTAGATCTTTGAGAGGAGTTCTTGCAGCAGGCTACACCATAAGGACTATGATGGCAGACACTAGGACCCCACGGAAAAAACTCAGCTAGCAGTACCCAGCAGAGACCGCCCCCTGACATCGGACTGCCTCCGATGTTCACCAGTGGTATAAAGGGGGCGGTCCCCAGCCACACCTCAGTTCTCCCGCCGGATATCCGGATAAATCAGGATATGGAGAACCGAGAAGTGGATAACCCCGCCGAGGGGAAGGAAGAAAGAAAGAAAGAAAGAAGACCAGGGGAACGGAGGGTGAGAAAAAAGCATCTGCTGCAATAGCTACTCTCGAAGATCTACTGTTACGTTAAGTTCTTACATATCTATACTATCTTACTTCAAGTTGGAGCTCTTACAGCAGGCTACACCATAAGGATTGAGTTCCAAGCAGTACTAACTGGACCCAGGAAAATTAGGGACGTGGTAAAGGAAAAGATAGCATAGTCCTTCAGGAGAGAAGGCCATAAAGACCTGCCAAACCAAAACTAGCTCTCCGACGGGAAGCAACGTTCAGGCCATAGTGCTTCACAAAGGTATGCACTGAGCCCCAGGTAGCTGCTGTGCAGATGTCTGCTGCAGAAACATTGCAAAATGCCGCAAAGGAAGCGGAGACACCCCTGGTGGAGTGACCCTTAACCGAGCCCAATTAGGGTTTGTTGTATTTGGTGTAGAAGAAGGTAATGCAGTTTACCAGCTATCTAGACAGAGTCTGCTTTACTACTGGAGCCCCCAAAGTTCTTGGGGCAAAGGAGGCAAAAAGTTGGTCAGAGTTGCATAAACTTCGGGTGTGGTCTATATGGTACCGAAGTACCCTATGTACATCCAGAGTATGAAGAAGAGCCTCCCACCAATTGGAATACTCCGGATAATAAACAGGTTAACTGATGTCCTGATTAAGAGTAAATTGGGACACCACCTTAGGCAGGAACGTAGGACTTATCCTCAAGGACACCCTGTCCTTGTGGAAAACTAAATACGTCTCCTTAGACATAAGGGCCTGAAGCTCGGACATCCTCTGGGCAGAAGTAATGGCAACTAAAAACAATGCTTTCCACGACAGAAAGTGCAGCTCACAATCCGTGACTGGCTCGAAGGGAGGCAATGTAAGCTTTTCTAGTAAAAATAAAACATCCCACGGAGGGATAGGGTCCTGAATGGGAGGTTTAAGATGCAGTATACCCCTTAAAAACATACGAGCCAGTTCCGACTGGGCAATGTACTTGCCGTCCACTGGTGCATGGTAGGCTGAAATCGCAGAGAGGTGTACCTTAATGGAACAGTATCGGAGGCCCGCATCTGACAGGGAAAGGAGGTACTCAAAGATGGCATTTATTGGGCAAAGCAACGGGTCCAGTCCCCGGTTAGTGGCCCACATGGTAAACCGCTTCCACTTCATGGCGTAAGTGGCCCGAGTGGACAGTTTTCTAGCTGCCACCAGGACCTCAGCCACTCGAGTAGAAACCCCAAAGCGAGACGTGGCTACATCTGCAGGAGCCACACATGCAGGTGTAGAGACCGAAGATCCAGGTGAACCAACTTTATTTATTAGAAAAGTCAGATTTACGACCTTTGAGTCATAGACTCATTTACAAAGGCATTTCCTCACAGGGGGGGGTAGACAGAGTTACATAGTGTGGTTACAACAGTGAGAATAGTACAGGTGCAGAACATTAAACATAGAGTACACATAGATTACATAATAATGTTACTTATAACAGGTTACAGTCAAATACAAGGTACCCAAGGGTTACATTGGGGGTACAGCCCTGGACATACCTAGATAACTTGCCCTGCTCTTGCAACAGTAATTAGGAGACAAGGGCAGGTGAACTGGAGGTTTCACCGCTAGCTGCTGCAGCATGGGGAACCATTTCTGGTGAGGCCTGTGACAGGAACGCCTGACTTGAGGAACGACCTTTTCTTAAATCTGTTGCAACAGTTTTTCTATTTCTTAGCCTAATCTATTCTTTACAATTTCTAGTCTATAAGGCTGGCCACCTATGGGCACCCCTTCTCTTTCTTGACTATACTGCAGTGTCCTCCTTAATTTTCCTTTTCCCTCTCAGGTCCTCGTACAGGGAGATTATTGTGGTGACCTCCGAGCTGATGCAAAAAAACAACAGGCTGTGTTCCTTATCGTTGGATTTAATATGCAATGGCAATATGTCAGAAAATACTTTAATGTATATACCTTATGTGTATAAAACCTGTAAATGTTGAAAATACCATGGCACTAGGTGTTTTTGATAAAGGTAAAACGTTACTAGGGGACTCTATAATAAAAATTAAGTTAGTTGTGCCATTTAAAATGCATGTAAATTGCTGTAAACTGAAAAAGTCTGAAATTTCATGGTGATTTGCATATATCCCATGATGCTTTGCATTATGGAAGTATGTGTTTCTTTGATACTTGGCTTACTGTCAATGCACTTTGGCGTAACCCTTGTTTCAGTGCTTCTGCACTGAGGTTCTCTGTCTTTAGCTTTTTTTTTTTTTTTTTTAATTTGAGCCCCCACCATCCAAGCAAACAATGCCCACATAGGAGAGGCTGAATCTCAACTGAAAAGTTACATCAGTAGCAAAAAGACTTGCATATTCTGTTGCTACAACTGATGTACTGAAGAAGGGATATGCCATTGGTGAAGGTTATCTCCTGCATTTTGAATAAACATCACACAGAGATTGTTGAACTTAAAGTTCGGTGTCTGGTCCATCTGTTATCCCACAACCCCTCAACAAGGCCAAAATGGCGCTATGAGAATCATCCCCTCACCCCTCCGCTTGGAGCTTGAGCAGGACCCTCTGAAGAACAGGAAAGGGAGGGAAAGCATACGGAAACCTCCCTGTCCAACAGAGGGACAATGCATCTTGCCAGAAAACACCAGGCCCTGGATCAAGTGAGCAAAAACCTGGACAGTTTTGCGTTGCATGGGGAAGCAAAGAGGTTCAGCTCTGGATGACCCCATCTTTGGAAAAGATCGTCCACCACAGCCTGCAGAAGTTCCCATTCATGAGCCCTCAACCTTGACCTGCTTAGGGCATCAGCCAACGTGTTTTGGACTCCTGGAACATGGACTGCGGTGAGCGCCAGGCCGTGGTCTATGGCCCAAAACCACACTCTCATGGCCTCCCGACAAAGAGGGTCAGAGTGTGTCCCCCCCTTGTCTGATGATATAAAAGACGACTGACCTGTTGTCCATCTGAATTAACAGAGGGCCAGGACGGCGGTCCTGCCGAAACGCCTGCAGAGCGTAAAGAACAGCCCCATTTCTAGGACAATGATGTGGAGGAACAATTCTAGAGGTGACCATGTTCCCTGTGTCTGACAATCTAGAAAGTGGGCTCCCCATCCCAGGCCCGAAGCATCTGTCATCAGAACTTGGGAAGGAGGATCTTTCCGAAAGGGGGTTCCCAGTTCCAGATTCTGGGGAGAGAGCCACCAAGAAAGAGTCTGGACCACAGCTCTGAAGACCAGGACCGGCTGGTTGAGATCGTCCTCCCTCTGGACCCACTGCACCCTGAGGGTCCATTGTTGAACCCTCATGAAAAGATGTGCCGAAGGAACCGTCACTATGGCCGCCGTCATATGACCCAAGAGCTGAAGCATGGTACGAGCAGGAACCAGATGAGAGATGGAGACCTTGTGGGCCAATGACTGAAAGCACGCTGCCCTGTCTGGCAGGAGGAAAGCCTTCCCCTGCTCCGTGTCCAGGATTGCCCCTGTGTACTGTAACCTTTGGCACAGCCAAGGAGACGATTTGGGCATGTTCAGGGTAATTCCTAGGGAGCTGAACAAGCAGAAGGTATTCTCCGGGGTGGCCAGGAGCTGATCCTTTGTGGCTGCTGTGAGGAGCCAATCGTCGAGGTAAGGGTAAACAAAGTGCCCCTGTCTCCTGAGGGCTGCTGCCACCACCGCGAGGTACTTTGTGAACACTCATGGTGCCAAGGAAAGGCCGAAAGGCAAGGCCCAATACTGGAAATGCCATTCCTGAAAGGTGAACCTCAGAAACCTCCAGTGGGCTGGAAGCACCAGTATGTTGAGGAAGGCATCCTGCATGTCTAGAGAGCAAACCCAGTCCCCTTGGTGCAGCATTGGAAGGATGCCCAGCAGAGTAACCATCCTGAACCACCTGTACGCTATATAATTGTTCAGGAAGCTCAGATCTAGGATCAGGCACAAGTTCCCTGTCTTCTTGGGTACCAAGAAGAAGCAAGAGTAGAACCCTTTCCCCCACTGCAGTGCCGGAATGGGCACTATGGCCTTCTTGTCAAGAAGGGACTGGATCTCCTCCCGAATAAGTGCCACGGGGGGGGGGTAGGTGGATTGGACAGGAGGGTTGTCCCGGGGAATCTGGAGGAATTCCAAACGTGACCTTGCTCCATCAATTGGAGCACCCACGCATCTGTCATGATGGTGGACCACCCTTCTGGGTAGAGCGAGAACCGACCCCCTTCTACCTCCCCCAAGGATTCTAATGGTGGAGGGGGGGTCGGGCAAGGAGTCAGGCACTGGATCCTGAGGTGGACAAGGAGACCTGGGAAGGCAACGTGTTCCAAGGCCCCTGTGCTCCACCAGGTTGAAAGGGGGATTTACGATGAAAGTTGCCTCCCTGCTGCTGCCCCTTAGGCTTCTGTCCTCCCTGGCAATGAAAATGCCTTTGTCTGCCCTGGGGTTAATCAGACCTGTACATTTCATGTACAGATTGAACAGCTTTGCTCAAATCTTGAAGGTCTGAAATCATTTTCTCAATATCTGGACCAAAAAGAATAGACCAGTGGAAGGGAGTATCCAGGATTGCATCCTGGAGGTCCTGCCGAAAGCCTGAAACGTGAAGCCATGAGTACCTCCTCATCCAGACCCCGGTGGTGGCCACCCTGGCTGCTGTACTGACTAAATCATAAGAGGATCTCAGCACGCGTCTACCCACATCCAAACTGGATTGCAGGATGTCCAACAGCTCAGACTTGTGAGGTGAGTCGGGCTGTTTTTGCACCAGCTCTATAGCCTTATTCCATAGGTGCTGGATTACAAATTCAACATAGGGACTTCTGATACTGCACCTTATGCACTACAAAATTCAGTGAGCGTATGGTGCAGGTAGCCGAGGAGTATACTTTGGATCCGAATTAGTCCATGCGCTTGCACTCCTTATCTGGCAGCCAGGAACTCGTATGACGGGGCTGTTTTGTCCTTCCGTGGGCAGCATTTAGGACCACCAAGTCTGCCTTAGGCTATTTCCCTAAAAAGGACTCACTGGTGGGTGTTCGATACAGCCTATCTGCCTTTTTAGGAATAGCTGAGGCTGTCAAAGGGCATCTCCAAGCCAAACTGGTGACATCTTGGAATGGTGCCGCTGTGGGGGGTACTACTAAGAGCTTGGGCTCGTTCATTCTCAAAAAATGGACAAGCCATTTCCTCTCTGGATCCAGATCTTCTGTCTCCCATTGGTTTTAGAATTGGATGCGACACAAAATGTCGAGGAAAGTAGGGTCGTCTGGGGGAGACCAGGGTGAATCCCCCCAGAGGATCCGGGTGCAGAGGAAGCGATGAGAAATCACCTGAAGACCTGGAGTCTGAGGAACCCATGTCCGAGGAGCCAGAATATGAGGATCTCGAATGCGAGCATCGATACAGTCGCCTACGCCACCTGGAGGATGACCTAGATGAACGTCTGTGTCTGTGACGTTCGTGTGATCTGTCGTACAGTGGAACAGAATGGTTTGCTGGGGTTAGCGACAGTTCCCTGGGTGGCAGTGAGCTAGGCGGCTGCTGAGGAGAGTCCACCTGGGCGAGGCAAGGAGTGGCGTCAGTGGTTCCTTGGGAAGGATGTCCCCTTTGACAGTATCCCACCAGGAGGTAAATAAATCCTTGACGTTGACCAAAGAAACCATAGGCGATGCCAAGGGGCCTGGAGTCAGAAGGTCAGCAGGCATCCTGGGCAGCGGGACTGACATCTGGTCAGGAGCTGATGGACACACTGGAGACTTAGACGTATCCGTTGTATGTCCAGACAGCGGCAGGGAGTCCGACGTCAGGTCGGTAGGTTGAGCTGGTGTCTGGCTGCCTGACACCTGAGAGTCTGGTGCTGTTGGTGGTGGCACCTTGTCCAGCAGCTGCCCCCCTCGGCAGAAACGTTGGAGGGACAGGCAGTGGAGGCATAGACCTAAAGAACCCCGTTAGGCGAAGATGCCGAAGACAACGGGGTCGAACGCTGGGAGTCTGGCATCCAGTGCTTAGGGGACCAGACATCTGAGGAAGAATACTGCTCCTGGCATCTTTTTCTGCCGTCTGACCCTGAAGGCCAGTCTGATGATGAGGACGATGCCTTAGCCTGGTGAATGGCGGCACCGAGTTTGTCGCCTGCCGTCTGACCGGCTAGATCTCTAGGCTTAGGCCCAGAGATGTAGCTGTAGGGCCTAAGACTCAGGGAAGGGGCCAAAGGCCTTTGCCCCAAAGATCCTCCACCCGATATTTTCACTAGGGCCGGAGGCTTCAAAACCAGTAGCCCGGAGGAGGCTTGAGTTACGGGGGGGCAGAGTATGACCTCCCACAGGAGGAGGGACTCGCGTTGGCAGTCTTCCGGCGCGGAGACCTGGAGCGGGAATCAGGACGGGTCCGGTCCTTATCATGGTGTTTCCCGCTGGACTTCTTATCTTTCGTCTTATGTGACGTCCCTGACCCCGAAGAAGAGGATCCTAGGCCTGACGGGTTCCACTGCATGGCAACCAGCTGTTGTTCCAAGAGGTAATTTTTCAGCATTTTCAGACGATGGATATGGGTCCCGCGGTTGAAGCCGCGGCAGTGTGGACAGGATTCGGTGTCATTTATAGGCCCCAGACAGATGAAGCAGGCCAAGTGACCGTCCCTGGCCAGGATTTGCTTCCCGCATGCACACTTAGACTTCCACTGCTGAGAGGTGGAGAACAGTGAAGACATACACTGATGAAACAGGTTCAAAATACTGATAGAATAAACAAAGAAAATGCAGCCGACTGGTAGCAGAGGGTGTCTGTGGAGCCAATGTGTATGGGTCAACAGTGGAAAAAGAACTGAGGTGTGGCTGGGGACTACCCCCTTTATACCACTGGTGGACGTCGCAGGTGGTCCGATGTCACTGGGTACTGCTAGCTGAGTTTTTTTCCATGGGTCCTAGTGTCTGGCGACAAAGTCCTTATGGTGTAGCCTGCTGCAAAAGCTCAAACTCGAAGTAAGATCTTCATGTTGCTGTTGTGGGCCTGTAAAGTTGAATAGAAAAAGGGGAAGATTACTGCAGTTCAGTACTGTGCTCAAGCCCTGCGTGAAACAGCTGCGGGCTACATCTTGATACAGGTCCATTGACAGCTCAGTTGGAATAATAAAGAGCAGTACCATCAAAGCCAGGCCCTTACAGATGTTGACTAGCGTGAGGCATTTTCGTCAAGTATGCTGAAAGGGAAAACCCTCTCAGTTGCCTTTTCTTCCACTTCTTACTGACCTTTCCTTTCCCTCCACTTCTGGAGGGCCACCCATGGAGTACTGCTGTTAATGATATGTCTTTTCCAGTGATCGTGCCCCCCCCATGGCAGTTCACAAGGTAACAGCCAGTGCAGGGTGGTGTTTGGCAGTGCCTCTCCCCCAGCAGGGGTGCATCTGTGAAAGACTACATATACTGGTGTGTTGTGCAACCTGTATCTTACTGAAGGCCATGAGCATCACCCCCCCACCGCTGAGATCGAAGATGGGACCTGGAGGCCCTGACATGAAGCCGAGGTATGTAGCCTTTATTCTCCTAAAATATGAGGATGATCTTTTCTGGGAAGTCATAAGCTATAGGTTTGTCAGCCTCTGCAGGGTCTAGGAGCAGTGGGCTGCATAAGTAGCCCCTCCCCCGGCACCCAAGAGCCTCTCACCCTCCCCCTGCAGCGACAGTACATGATAAGCATGGGGGGTAGGACACGCCAGACAGGGAAACTTGGCTGAAATGTCTATAACAGGGAAGTCCACTGGTGCTCTCATGACCTACGGGCTACCTGGGGAAGACGCCAGGCACATCTGAGGGGGGCAAGAGGACCCCTGAAATACCAAGGGTAGTACATATCAAAGCAATATTCAACTTTATGCATGTGCGTCAACATGTAAAACAGCTAATAAAGGCTTTGCACTATAACTATGAAAACTCGGCCCAAAGATCTATGTCAGATAACATGAACAACAACTGTGCAAGAAGGTAATATAACGTAATTTACAACAGTTTACAAGGATCATCATCAGAATTGAGGTAGGGTGTAAGCCTTGGATGTGGATGTCGAGTTTGCCCATGTGGCAAGGGTGGTCCATGCATCGATAATGTGAAGGGGCACTACTGGCAGTCTGTTAACCTTACAGTTCCTCTGTAGACAAGTGGCCACGTTTGTGACTCTAGACTCGATTGGTGGCACCAATTACAAGTCTTACTAGCTAAAACCTTACCAGGGGAATACAGTCCTGAAATTACAGTTGTAACAGGGTAACAATCAAGAGTCAGTGGTTAGTTTCCTTGCTGACTATTAATGTTCCTCTGGGCTGACCCCCCTGGTCCCCCCCACAACATACCTTGCTAAAGAACAGAGATATGTCATTCGTGACAGGGTTCAAGTCTGTCCCAACTTCTGGAAAGACTACATAAGTTGTTTCATGTCTTTCAGCACTGAAATGCCATGTTGTGTTTTTTCTCTGCCGCTGACAAGGCTGTGTGCCACACAGCCTGGCGCAGCTTGTGTTTGCCCTTCTGTCCTGGAACATGTCTGGATAAGGCAACTTCTATTCTCCTTGCTTGGAGGTCTTTCAACGCTTCCTGCAGTGAGGAAAAACTTTTGGGACCATCTGTGAATGTGACAGTGAGCCTGGAGGGGTGTGGCATTTGAAATTTAAGTTGCTGTGCTTTCAGGGCCCATAGTATAGGGGAGTATGCCTTTCTGCATGCCATGACTGTTGGAGAGTAATCATTAACATAATAATTACATTTACCTTCACAGTGTACTTGCTTCATCTGTCATGCTCACAGAAGAAATGTCCTGCTTAGTGCCATAACTTAAGAATTTAAAAACTATGGAACATGGGCACTCACTGCTGTTTGGCTTTACGGTGAGGGCCCGATGCAGCCTTTCAATATCAAGCGGGACTTCAGGGTCAAGTTGCAAGGTGTCCCATAGACATGCATCCAAGAAGGCTGCCATGTCTCTGCCCTCCCTCATCCTCTGGTACTCCATTAATATGCAGGTTATTGTGAAAAGACCTATCTTCTAGGTCATTGTATTTTTCTGTTATTGTTTGAAAACATGGATCAGAACCCTCTCCTGTTGACCGGTACAGGCATCGTCTCTCCGGTGCGAGTCTCTCCTCAACAGTTGAGACTGCCCTTTAGTTCAGCATGGACTGAACTAATCTTTGTTCGGAATTCTTTTAATTCTGCAAGGATGGCAGTGTTTGTGGGCTGGGTGGGAATTTGGGAGGCCTCCACCCACCATCACGCCGGTGATGCTGAGCTCTCCAGCAGTCATGTTGCCAATCTGCCTGAATCCTATATTCTTTCTTTGGCTTTCGTAAATCTATGGTCTCCCACCAGTTCCTGGTGGTCCAGGGATGTTAAATACAGGCGCATTCTTGTGTGTACTCACAGTATTGGAGTGCTTTTGGAGGCCAGGGGTCAGAGCTAGATCTTCGAGTAGGTATCCCTGGAGGTGATGTCACCAAAAGTCCCTCCTCTTTATTTCTTTTAATTTTAATCTTTTGTCCTTGGGCACAATTTCCACAGCAAAAGAATACAGTGAGTGAAGTGTTCAGCCACGTTGTTGGAGTTGGTACCGGACTAGTCTTGACTTAATGAGCTAGTGTGTTGCCTAAAACTGATATTAGTTTTTAAAAGCAGTTAACCATTACTTTTAATATCTGAATTCCCTTTTCTTTTCCCTTTGTTTAATTCGAAAATTGTTTACCTGATGTTAATAGGTGTGATATGTGGAACAGCACTCTGCCTGGCAGCATCTATCTCTATCCACACACACCCCCCCCCAATTCATCATCAGCACTGTGACTTTACTGACTGTGACATCACTGCTGCTTAGCAACAGCCACTTGGTGGCTGCCAGGTCAGTCACCTGTGATGTCACTGTCCGTGAGATCACAATGTTGATGATGGGGGGGGGGGATAGAGATGGAAATGTCAGCTGCCAATCCAGGAGCTGTTCATCCAGCACATCTGGCACTCAGGTTAATATCCCAGTACTGACACTGTAGTGCAGCATGAGAGGGGTGCTGCACTTCTGAGGTGCCGTCTTTAGGATGAGACGTTAAACCGAGGTCCCATCTGCCTGTACTGGTGGTAGCTCAAGTGGATGTTAAAGATCCCATGGCACTTATCAAAAAGAGTAGGGGAGTTTTTATTGAAAATACATCAAAATACATCAGAAGAAAAACCCAAAAAAAAAAAACCATACATTTTGTTTTATACAACCATAATTATAAAAGAAAAACAACCAAACAATACATCACCATTATAATAGTGCTCACAACCCCCCTTATTTATATTTAATAAAAATCTGGAATCCTTTCCATTTGAATATTTTCCCAGCAGTCCCAAAGTGTTTATCTTTCACATGGACAGATTTCATTGCCTCCATTATAAGTACAAAAAATGTTTCATATGACATAAATTTTTTTGTAGTACCCACTGGCATCTAGCCTGCCACAAATAATATTTTAGACAACAAAAGAACACAACTAACGTACCCCAATCATAAGAACCAAAAAGGTGAGGAAAAAAAACAAAACCCAAGGCCTGATAGTCGAGATTATGTAGCCATGGGAGCTGTAGCTTAGCACTTAAAAAAACCATAACCCTGAAGCATAGGAACACTTGAATAAAAAGTGATCCATAGTTTCCTCCTTCGCCTGACACAGCATATACAGACAATATCTTTCACCAGTCATTTTATGCTTAGCATTCCCCTTGACATATAACCTTCCATAGACTGACAGCCACAGCACCTCCCAGATTGGAGAAGGAATCCTATGATAATTAAGTTGTTTAAGAGCACATTCAGTACAAAAAGAAGGGCAATTAACAAATGCAGGTTCACTTGGATACAGTTTTCCCAGGAAAAAGGAATATAAACCACCCTTTATGTTATTTTTAATGCACTGAAAAGAAAGGGACCATTTAAACAACTTCTGAGCACACGGTTTAAAAAACCCTGGAATATATGTACTTTTGGGAATCCGTGGGGTAAGGGGTGCCCTCCAAACACCAAAAAAGGGTTTAAAGTTATTCATTACCCATAACTGCTGAGTCAATAACGGAAAGGAGGGGGTCAAAATTAAAGTTCTGAGCAAGAAAAAGCCCATAAAAAAAACTAAGAGGATCCACCATGCCCAACCCCCCTTTAGGAATAGGGAGATAGGTATAGCAACGTTTAATGGGGTCAAGCCTACTCCCCCAAAGCACTTAAAAAAAACATGCATACAAACGTGTTTCAAGGGTTAACGGAGGAGGATATACCAAGGCTATATATAACAGCCCAGGAATGATAAATGTTTTAATAACAAAAATCCTTTTTATTTTGGATAACCTCCATCCCTTCCACCTTTGAACCTTTCCTTCTGCCTTTTTCAATGCAATTTCCCAATTATCTATAGGGAGATTTTGAGCTCCAAAGATTACTCCCAAGATTTTACATGGTAAGGAGGAAAACACAATATCAGATACTGTAAACTGATCTTGATCTATAGGCCCTAAAAGCAACCCTCTAGATTTCTTTGTATTAATTTTTGAGTTGGAAACCTTCTCATATTTAGCAATACAACTGAGGACAATAGGAATTTGAACCAATGCAGTCAGAAAAATACAAATATCATCAGCATAGGCTTGAACAATCACCGTATCTGAAAGCAAATTCCCAGAAATGCCTGGTAATCCATCCATTTGATCTAACATTTTAAGTAATGGGTCCAAAGAAAATGCATATAATAAAGGGCTCAAAGGGCAGCCCTGTCGCACTCCAAAGTTAACTGAAACTGGGAAGGAATAATGACCCTTAATAACAGGATATACTACAACTTTTTTATACATTAATTTAATCCAATAGACAAAATCATAAGGTAAACCATATTTCTCTAATACTATAAACAAATAGGAACGAGATGCCCTGTCAAAGGCCTTATTTTGGTCTAAGGACAGGATGCAATGCCAATTGGGAGACCTATTAGAGAACTCTATTATTTCTCTAATAACAGGAAGTGCAGACAAAATTTTCCTATTTGGAATGCCGCAAAACTGAAGAGGATATAACAACTCAGCCGACACTGATCTCAACCTTCTATTCAATATTTGGGATAATATCTTGAAATCTGAGTTCAAAATGATTATAAGGTCTCCAGTTACATAAAAGAGTTCTATCACCACCCTTAAAAATAAATATCAACAATCCTGCCGAAAACTGCACAGGTAAACAATGAACACCGTGTAGAAAGGAAAAAAACCTTCTCAAGACAGGGAGCTAAAATCTCACCAAATTGTTTAAAGAATTCATAGGACAGTCCATCTAAACCCGGAGAAACTCCACCCTTTAAAGAAGTAAAAACTTCCAAAATCTCTTGCTGAGATATAGAATCAGCTAATTTATACACTTCCTGGCCAAATGGGGGAGATATAGTAAAATCCTGAAAAAACTGGTGAACATCACAACTTTGGATCTCAGGCCCTTCCTGTTCCTTTATGTAATCCTGAATAATAGAGAATAAATCATCCTGGGAGGTTTTAAATTTCCCTTCCTTATTTTGTAACACCTCTAATCCTAAAGAACTCCTTTTGTCCTTAAAGGCCTCAAAGGGGTACCCTAATGGTGTTCTTTGAGTGCCAAAGGAAAGCTCGGAATGTAAAGTCTGTGCTCTATCGTACTGACAATCTCTCATAGCAGACTTAGTAAGGGAGATTTGGGCAGAAAAATCATCTCTGCAAGTATTAGCCACCGAAAACAACCCCTGAAGTTTCTTCCTGAGGTTTAAATATCGTAAATATTTAGCAGTAACTCGTTGTTTTCCATAGTTTTGGAAGAATTTCCTGATATCATCTTTTGTAGCCACCCACCAGTCCCATAAATCCTCATATAAAACCATAATAGATACTCAGGCAACCAATACAGAGGATATACCTTTTACAACCCCTGGGTCCTGCAAAACAGAAGTATTTAGTTTCCATCGTGGTTTATTTATAGGTTTGTGTAGGGGGTCACTAAAGGAAAGAGTGATGAACAAATGGTCAGAGAATTCGGTAATATGAGTTTTATGAACCGGAAGGGATAAATTCCTTGAAAAAAAAAGATAATCTATGGTAGATATCAAAGACCCCTTTCTAAAGGTGTAATTCAACCCCTTATCCTGATAACTCCTCCCATTCCTCAAACCTGCTAAATTAATAACCCTCTCTAAAGCTATAATGTCACAATACTTTTTCTTCCCTGCTTTACCCCTACTAAACCCAGAAATTTCACAATTAAAATCTCCCCCCAAAATAATATAACTAGAGGTGGCCAACAAAGGGGAGAGGGCTCTACACATTGCCACCCTACCCGCCTTTGTCTGTGGCCCATAGACTATTATAAAGTGAAAATCAGCCTGTTTCCATAATCTGTCAATGAAAAGTAATCTCCCCGGTATAAGGTCCACCAATTTTTTGAGAGTAAAATTAAAGGAACCAAAAAGAATCCCAACACCATCAGCTCTGTCTAATCCAAAGGACCAATAGGATGGTCCCCAGATCCATTCAGAGTTTAAGGACCGACACTGGTCTGAAGTACAGACCCATGTTTCCTGTAAAAAATAAATATTGAGGCCTAACTGATGAAAAAAATGAAAAAGAGCAGTTCTTTTGCAGTTATTCAAAAGACTGCTGCAGTTTAGAGATACAGCATTAAGGAGAATCATAAACATTTAGGTTTTCTTCCTCTTTTTTTTCTTCTTCCCTTTATAATCTGTAGAAGAAGTTTTACTCCCAAAGGATTGTGATAAGGCGGGGGTACCAGTATCCATGTCAGAATCCCCTGTTACAGTATCTAAAATAGCATAAGAATTTTCCATTTCAAAATTAGGAATGTCTACTGAAGTCGGGGAGGGAGGGTTTTTTTGGGGGGCGGGATAAAGGCTTAGAACTTCTAGTAACTCTTCTCCATGAGGTTAGAACTAAGAGGTTTGGTTTTACAGGATCATGATAACAAACTGGTGGAAACTCTTGCACATTAAGGGGGGTCAGGAGGCCCACACCCTGCTTTAGAAATTACAGCAGGTTCAGACCCCAAGACCTCTCTCTCTTCCTCTACCCCTCTAACCTTTGTGATCTTAGTGTGAAGACCTTTTTTCTGGTTTTTAGAAAGGGCTTCATCCTGAGCTTTTTGTATTATTAACTCAGGGCCACTGACTGAGGCTTTGTTAGAAGCCGCCCAAGGACAGTTCCTGTACCCATGACCTGATTCTTCACATAAGTCACATTTTACTAGGTTAGCACACTGAAAATTACCATGTCCAACTTCCCCACATATCTCACATCTGGTGGTGTCACAGGAACTAGAAAGATGTGTCCTATTCCCACATTTATAGTATGCCCGGGGCTGCCCAGCGTGAAAACATACCCCCTATCTCTCCCTAAAGAGAAGGAATTAGGAATGTGTTTAATTTCATTGTTAACTTGTTGTAGTTTCACCATATACCTCCAACTACCGTTCCAAAATAATTCAGAGTCTAATACTGCCTCAGGGCTACTTAACACCTCGCACTTCTGAGAAAGCCAAAAGGAAATGTCATCAACGTGAACCCCTTCATTTCTGAACATTATAGTCACATATTTGATTAATGATGGAGTAAGGGGAGTAACGACAAAGGGAGACCATAATGGGGAAAATTTCAACTGGTTGTATCATTGCCAAAATAAATCCAGCAGAAAGACAGATCTAAAGCTGACTTCATAATTGTCCTCCCCTGAGATACTAATGAAGGCAAACACATCTTTAGGTAAAAACTGCAGAGATTCTTTTAGAAGAAGTTTCCCCACATACACACGGTCAGGCCGATCTACTAATCCCCCTTTATAGCGTATGCGGACAGCGTTTCTTCGAGGGGCTGAGTCTTTACGGGATTGTGAAAAAAGATCTGAGAGAAGAGGTCTAGTGGGGGGAGGTCCACAGAAGGATCGTTGGAAATTATTTCATCCACTATGACATTAATTCCTACTTTCTCCGGTATAGAAGGTAAAGAATCTGTTAATTTATCAGTTCCAGGTTGCAGTATCCGAGGCTCAGAGAAATTCTGGAGCACAGGAGACCACTCTGAAGGGAGAGAAGACAAGGGAGAAACTGACGACCAATCTGGGTCTGGAATCCATGTTCCTGAGGGGTTTAGTTTCTATCCAGAATCTAATAGCGCTTTCTCTGGAGCCCAGTTTTTATTAACAGTTACATTTTTAGCAGGTAGGGAAAATGCTTGCTGAATTAATCTAGAAGTAGAGACCTTCTGAGAGAGTTTATTTTTATTTACAGCCTGCTGTATGTGATTCATAGGCAAGTTCCGATTTGCTGCAGTTAAGGCAGCTCTTTTATTTTTTAATATATCTGGAGAAACCTTATTTCTGTTTGTAAAGGAAAAGGATGTAGCGTGCGCTTGGCTAGAGGCGTCCGTTTGATATACAGGTTCCTCTTGAATAATACCTACAGTATTTGTAGTTTTGCTCTCCCACTATCGAGGAACTGGAGCCAATGGTAAAAAGCTTTGTTTGCTTGTTGCTAGGCAACTCTTCAAAATTTTAAGCTTGAAACTGTAGTACGAAAAGACTGACCTTGCAGTGATTTTACAGAGGTTCAAATTTGTAGCTTCACTACGGGACTCGGCTCTTGGCACTCGCCATAACCAACGACTATGCTGCCAGCCGAAATTCCTCCGGACAAACTCTTGTTCTGTAAAGTTTGTAAGCTTGAAGAGTTCTCATTCACCTGTGCGGTGTCTCTGACTGAAGCAACTGCGTCTTCCGCAATGACAGGCTTGTCAAAGGAATACGGTGTAGGTTCGCTCGAAAGGAGACTATCCCCATCTCCCTCATTGAAAATAGAAGGTATCGGAGGCTCTGATAATCCGTGTGGTAAGGAGTTCACTTCTCTCATAGATACAGCCATATTTTTATCCATACGATCCTTTGCAACAGCAGCATTATCTTGAACAAAACCAAATGTTCCCGTTTGTACTGCGGGACAGAAAGCCTCTTCATTTTCGAGACCCGAAGAGGAGGAGGCTCACTCCCCTGGCTCACATACGCCCTCACCCTCCAACGAACTCTGCAGAGTGGCCATAACGATGGCCAGCAGCTTCACCTACTGTTTTCACAGCAGGGGAATTTCCCCGGTGTCCTGGCCAAATTTTCCTCATTCACTAAAAATACCACCAACAGCTTAATCTGCTTTAATTTCCAGTTGCCTACCATCTGCATCTCCACCCCAGTGGCCCCTGAAAGGAACTTCTAGGCCCAAGCGGGCTTACTGGTCAACAAAATTCAAAAACAGCAATACTGTTACATAGACGTCTTTCTAATGAGCAACAGGAACTGTGTGTGTGTTTTATGTATTAAGCAACTGTCCATGGCTTTTGTTTAAAAGACTTTCTTCCTCCTGGTATGGAATGGAGAATTTTTCAGTTTTGTTAAGATCACATTTTTGATCTGCCCAAAGTGGTCTGAAAAAATTCTCAATAAGGTATTAGCAGGTATCAAATCTGCTCTATTTTGTCCTTATGTGATAAATTTTCTGTTGCAGCCTCTTTCCAAAAAGCTGCTTAGATCTTGTTTATTTTTATATCTTTGTTGATTTCTACTTTTGCATTTGGTCCTCAGAAATTAACTAACTATAAGGGATGCTGTTCTTGCATTGTTCGAGATGGTAACTTTGTGCACGAAGAAAAGTATATCTGTTGTAATCTTATGTTCCTCTTTTATAATCAGCAGGTCCAAAAACAAAGTTCTCTCTTCAATTTAGTCCACTGTAAAACTGAGGAAAGATGTATAATTATGGATGTATTCAAAGAATGTTTACAACTCTTGTTCTGAATTTTTCCAAATGATAAGGATACACAACAAGCCTGTGTCTGCATTAAGATGTTTCTATGGCAACTGGGAACCTTGAGAGCAAGATGAAGACAGAGGCTTGTCTGTCTATGGATGCCCATACATTATCTTTTATAGTGTATGGACAATCATGCCCATTTCAGACACTCCACTTTCTTTTAGTGAACTGGTGTTTGGGGGTGGAGGGGTGGGAGGCACCTGAAGGCTGCAGGTGAGCTCAAACTACTGATTCAATGTGCTGCAGTTATTTCTGCCAGGTCAATTAAACAAACAAAGAACAGCTTCCAGCTTGATTAGATAGAGGAAAGCAGCTGAGTGGCGGCATTCTAAGTTGCTGCTGCAGTAGTAACATCACTACTGCAGCACAACAACATAATGATGTCACTACTGCTTCAAAATTAGCATATGCCAGGTCAGGAATTCTGTTCATAACAGGGTCCACCATACACTATAATACTTTCTCTGTTTTCCATTTTTTTCGACAGTATGTGCTCCTTTTCATACTCCCCAACCAACATGTTGGTGTAAGTAGGTGCCACTGTGGCACCCATTGCCGTGCCTTTAATTTGGAGGAAAGAATGGTCTTCAAATTTGAAAAAAAAAAAAAGGAAAACTGTTGTCCAGAACATCAGTTTTTAAATTAATCAAAAATTCAGCCCGGGGTGCTTGGGTTCCACTTCGATTTGAAGTGTTTCTCAGAGCTGTGATTACTTCAAAATGTGGAATACTAGTATACATGTTTCTAACGTCAACGATGACCAATAAAACGTCCTCCAAATTCACATTTTCTTTGGTAAAGTTTTGTAATCTCTCTACCATGTGGGCAGAGGTCCCTGATATATGCTGGTATTCCCGGGACCAAACATTTCCAGTGGTGGTTAACAAAGATGGACAATGACTCTGTAACTGACCCTATCCTTGATATAATTGGTCTTCCAGGTGGGTATTTTTGACCTTATGAATTTTGGAGTGTATGTAGAACAGTGGTATTCAGGGGTTCCTAATTATAAAGCATTCCATAGTCCAGTCTTCTGTATGTTTTCCATCGATGGCAGCCTCTATAATATGTTTAGTGAGGTCTTTAATCAGAATATTTGGAACCTTTTTATAAGTAATCATTCAAATGTTTCATGCATTCTAATTTATAGTAGTAATAATCCAAATGACTGTTCCACCACCCTCGTCTGCTGGCTTGATAACTATCCTTTTGTATTCAAGTTATGTCAGTGCTGCATTTTCATCTTTACTTAAATTAAATCTGTTTTTGTTCTTCACTGTCTTTTGTGATGTTATCCATTTCCATATCTATTTTTTGCATGAAAGGTTTTATGTTGTGGGGATTGGACCTGGAAGTAGAAAAGTCAATTAGGTGCCTAGTGCTTGTTTTAGCAGATATGTCTTTGTGTCACTAAGACAGCAGACAGGGCCCCAGCGGTAGACATCCTCTATCTTGATTTCAGCAAGGCCTTTGACTCTGTGCCCTACAAAAGGTTGATGAGGAAGTTGGTGGATCTCGGGGTTGGGGAAAAGATGGCCAGATGGGTGGAAAACTTGGCTGAGGGGCAGAACTCAGAGGGTGGTTGTGGGGGGGGGGGGAGTTATCTAGTACTAGAAAGGTAACCAGTGGGGCCCTGCAGGGCTCAGTGATGGGGTCGGTGTTGTTCAACATCTTCATCAGTGATTTCGGAGATGGCATTAAGGGCAAAATGTGCCTATGTGCGGATGGCACCAAGCTCGGTGGAAGAGTGAACACAGCTGAAGGGATATGGGACCTACAGAAAGATCTTGAAAAGCTGGGGAAGTGGTTCAGGATCTGGCAGCTTGGCTTCAATGCCAAGAAATGCAAAATTATGCATACTGGTGCCAAGAATACCAGGACAGAGTACTACCTGGGTGGAGTCCTAGTATCTGCATCAGAGGGGGAGAAGGACCTGGGAGTGATGATCACTAGTGACCTGAAGCACTCCACGCAGTACAGGAAAGCAGCAGCAAAGGCAAACAAGATGCTGGGATGCATATCTAGGGGGATCAGTAATATGAGAGAGGAGGTTATACTGCCCTTGTACAGGTCACTGGTAAGACTGCATCTAGAGTATGGAGTTCAGTATTGGCGCCCATACCTCAAAAAGGACATTAACCTGCTGGAGAAGGTCCAGAGAAGGGCTACAAAGATGATAGCAGGTCAGCAGGGTAAGGCATATGAGGAGAGATTGAGGACACTGAACATGTACTCACTGGAAGACGGGGTGGGGGGACATGATTGGGACCTTCAAGTACTTGAAAGGAATAAATATGGTTGACAAGGAGAGTCTCTGTAAGCTGAGTGGCAACCATAGTATGAGGGGGCACAGTCTCAATCTAGAGGGTGGGAGGTTTAGGAGGGAGGTCAGGAAGCACTTCCTCACAGAGAGGGTGGTGGACACTTGGAATGCACTGTCGGAAGAGGTCATCTCATTGAAGACAGTGGGCAGCTTTAAGAGAGGCTGGGATAGGCATAGGGGAAGGTAAGGATCATGGGTAGAGAGGATGGGAGGAGTGGGGAGGGAGGGAAAGGACATTCGCTCAAGCTGTGGACCCTGCAATACGAGCAGACTTTATAGACCAAATGGCCTTCTTCTGCTGGCATCTTCGTATGTTTGTATGTCTCTTGTGCTTGATTCTCTGTGCTTTTCTGAACAAATTCAAAAAACTGTCTCCATCTGACCTTCCTATGAAACTTCTCCAAGTCCAAGTATGATCTGAACGCATTTCATTTTGTTGTGAGGCTAAAACTCAAATCCTTTATATAAAACATCCACTTCTAAATCTGTTAATGGTCTTTTTGGAAGGTTGAAGACAGTTAATTCGCTGGTCCTCTGGACCTCATGAAGTGAATTTTCCCACCTCGATCTGTACCTGCTCCTTCTTTTGACTGCGTTGTTCCTGATGTTGAGGGGCCTGGTCACATTTCTCTTAAAAAATCTTAGTCTGTATTGTAACAGAAACCTTAATCATATCTTTGGTATCTCTGGTAAGGTTGTGGACAGTATTGGTCTTTATAACCACCTCTATAGTTTCCAAAATTCCTATATCTCGATCTGTTCATATTGTATCATCTATTGTCTCTGTATTTTTTATCTGTCCTCTTTAAGGTTGTTGTCTTTATCTAATTTCTTCTGGGTTCTCAGAGTCTGAAGTGGGTGCACAGCTATCTGAATTGATCATACTGCATTGTATACTGTATTGTATATTGTAATTTTTCCCAGCTGTAGACTTTTGCTGCTTTACAGTCTATAACGTCTCTTAAATTTTTGTAATTTAACACTTTTAAAATAGTTGTCAAACTCCTGAATGGATTTATCTATTTTGTCCAAGAATGATTTTACTTCCAACTGATCCATATTACTTTTTAATTGTTCTTCTAGGTCTGACATTTCCTTACATAATTTCACTTGTACAGAGGTGATCGTCTCAATTAACAGTAATATGAGGGCCATTGAGCATTTCACTCTAATCCCATCCCACATGTCCTGAAGCTGCATATACATTCAAAGTAAGGGATACGGATTCTTTCTTCTTTTTGTTGAGGCTCCAGTACCATTTCTTCAACAAAATGTGCAGGAGGTACAGCAGCTTAATTACCATATTCCACACTGCAATAGAGAACACGTGCACCAACATCCCCAACAGTAAGGGCAACCCTCTAGAACAGGTAGAAACTTTCAAATACCTCGAGGTCACCATCGACCAGACTCCACCATTTGTACCACATGTCGACCAAATCATCTGCAACATTAACACGAGACTAGGAGCACTATACAGACAAAGGCACAACCTTACCCCAGAAGCCAAAAAAGTGGCAGTTACAAGTTACATCCTCCCCATAGCTGACTATGGCCAAATAGTCTATGGAGGGAGTGCCACAGACACTGTGTTAAGCAGAGTCCGGTTAGTCCAGAACAAAGCCTGCCGCTTTGTAACTGGGGCTGACAAACTCACGCACACCTGTACTCTTTACTCTCACAAACTGGCTTCCCCTGCAGGACAGAATAAAATATCAAACCTGCCTGCTAGGCATGAAAGCCCTCATGGGCCTGGACACCTCCAGGGCTGCAAAGTCTCCTAGAACCTGCCCAGAATCCTTACCCAACCAGAGGCATGACTATCGGTACAATGGCTGTTCCATTCAACTGAACAGCTCTAGCCAAAAGCTCCTTTGCAACCAGGGCACCAAGCTGGCTTAATGAACTTCAGGTAATACAAAAGACACCAACTAAGCTGGGTCCTTTCAAACGGGAACTTCTAAATTTACTCCTACCTGGCTCCAAATGTAACTGCTTCTCCTAATGAAACCCCATCCCATGCACTGTCACTTGCCAACTGCAATCCTACCCTACCCAACCCCTGCACCATCTGATCGTGGTGCTTCTGCCCTGTAAGGTCCCCTCTTACACATGCACATGATGCCAGCACCTTACTCACCACACAGTCTCCTCGTGCATGTGTCTCTCCTCCATTCCAATGAGCCGTAGAAGTACACAGCCTTAACCTCTGACAATGCCCAGATGGGCTGCTACCTTTGTATAGCTCCTAGTGCCTATGTTATACTTTGTATTGTTTGACCAGTTTAATGTTAACTTTTGTTCACTCTGTATTGCCGAAACGGTACTTATGTTACTCATTTTGTTTTATTATGTCACTGAATCAATATTGTCCAGCCTCTGTTAATCAGTTTTTATACTGTATTTAACATGGTGTAAAGAAAAAATTACCGCAGTAATCTTCTTTCTTCCAAGGGGTCCTTTAGCATCAGTAACTTTTGCACTTAGCCGGCTAGGTGCAACTGCCCCAGAGGTGTGCCTTTAAGAGAATTTAAATGAGCTTAGGAACAAGCCAATCACAAGAGAGGAAAGGGAGTGAGCTGAGCGACAGTTGTTGAAGGCTTCAGAATTTTTTCAAAGTACAAACAGGGGCAAATGCCCCAAAAATAGAATCAACAGGATTCAAAAAACATGCAAATGTCCACAAAAAGTGGAAATGGAAACAACACCATCATGAGTTAAAAACTCATCAATAAGAAATTCCAAATTTGGTAAAAAGTGAGATAAAGAGCCATTCTCCGACAGGTGAACTGGGGAGGAAGGGTGGGAGCTTACTGATGTTAAAGGACCCCTTGGAAGAAAGATTACTGCAGTGGGTAATTTTTTCTTCTTACCTCAGGAGTCCTTTAGCATCAGTAACTTCTGCAGACTACAAAGCAGTACCAAGTGGGAGGTGGGCAGAGAACCAACTTAGGAAACAAGCTCTGCAGAACCGCCCTGCCAAATTTGGCATCAGATCTGGTATGCACATCCAAACTATAGTGTTTCACAAAGGCGTGCACAGATTTCCAGGTAGCTGCTTTTCAGACATCCAGTACAGGAATGTCCCTTGTTGCTGCAAATGAGGCTGCAGTGCCCCTAGTGGAGTGGGCCCTGAGCCCCACTGGAGATTGGTGACCAGCTTTTTCATAGCAGAAACTAATACAAGAGACCAACCAGCGGGAAATGGTTCTCTTGGTAGCTAATCTTTCCCTGCCTACATCCCCATAGGTGAGGAATGACTGAGTGGAGGAGCCTCTGGACTGCCTAGTATGCTCTAGGTAGTAGAAGATGGCCCTTTTGACATCCAAGCTGTGGAGCTTTTGTTCACCAGGTGTGGATTTCTCAGTAAAGAAGACAGGCAGAGTAATGAATTGGTTTAAGTGGAACTCTGAAACCACCTTTGGCAGAAATTTCCTATTTGTCCTGAGCTCAGTTTTATCGTTGCGAGGGGTGATGCAATTTTGGCTCAGTGCACAGTGCCTGTAGCTCTGAAAACCTCCTGGCAGAGGAAATGGCAACCAGGAAGCCTGCCTTCCAAGTTACAAATCTGATGAGGGCTGTGGTCATAGACTCAAAAGGTGGCTTCATGAGCCTGTCTATGCAAAGGTTCATGCTCCAAAAAGGCTCCCAGATTGGAGATTGGAGGGACAAGAGGCCTTTGAAAAAACTGTTTAAATATGGCATGGGAAAAAAAATATTTTTCCTTTCCCACTGAAAGGTAGGCCGCAACTGCTGCCAGATGTAGCTTGAAAGAAGATTGTTTCAAGCCTGACGCCTATAAGAGTACCAGGCAATCTAGCAGCTGAGGATCTGAAGCGGCCTTTTGCTCTTGCACCAGAGAGAAAACCTTTTACATTTGGCTGCATAAGTCTTCTTAGTGTTTTTTTTTTTTTTTAACCACCCTCAGTATCCTAAGGACCTGTTAAAGAGTACTGTGAGGATGCAGACTCTAACTGTTCCAGAACCAGGCCTTGAGGTGAAAGGAATGTATGCCTGGATACTGCACTCCTGTCCGAGGAAAGGTCAGGAGTGAGTTGGAGGCAGGCGAATGGACTGCAGCAGGACACTGAGAGAAGGATAGGGTACCAGGCTTGCTTGGGCCAATCCGGAGCCACCAGGATCACAGATACAAACTGTTGTATGAGTTTCAGAAATACTCTGAGAATCGTGGGGAAAGGAGGGAATGCGTATAAGAACCTTCCTGACCAGACCAGGATCAAGGCGTCCAGAGGAGGCGATCCTGGGGCTGGAGCCTGCAACAGAACTGAGGAAATTAGAAGCTGAGGGGAGAGGCAAACAGATTCATTTCTGGGTGCCCAACCGCCTGAACACCATACTAGTACCTGGTTGTTCAGAGTCCATTAACTCTGGCCTTAACTGATGTGACTAGAGCATCTGCCAGAGTACTGAATTTGCCTGGGAGGAGAATCGCTGAAAGGATGACTCCCAGGTAGAAGGCGAGAGACCAATTTTTATAGCGCCTGCGAACAGACTACTCCTGATCTGGCCACTGCAATAGTGTATGTTCGACTCTGTAAGACAGTCCTTTTATGACAGGAGCAAATGTTTTGAGCTAGAAAGATGTCTCTGAATTCTAAAAGAAATATGATTAACTATGACTCCTGGAGAGTCTAGGTGCCACTTACTGAGGCACTGTCCAGATGCACTTCCCACCACCAGGGGAAGGCATCTGTGGAACTGCTCTGTCAGAGTTTTCAGCTTTGAAAACTATTGCTTTCTGAGACCAGCAAGCTACAAGGAGACTTGCAGCTGAAGTATCCTGTATCTGAACCCTGGGACCACTGCAGGCACTGAAGCCATGTGTCCCTATAGCATGAGAAAATGTCAAAGTGACGTGATTTGCTCGGGACTGCATCCTATACTGAACCAGTGAGGGTTAATGACTCAATGCCAGTCAAGCGCTAGCTGGCTGGTCTCGCTGTCCGTGGAAGAAGAAAATTGCCAATGAGGGACATCTTGAATTCTTGCCTGCGGAAGGAAGGCATATTCTTCCTGGATGCTAGGAGGGTTCCTGGTGAGACTTTGTTTAGATTTATCTGGGAATCCCTAGTCTACAGATAGAGCCCATTAAGGGGAGAAAAGGGACTCCTTGACCTGACAAGGAGACGTTAGTCGGCTAACTGGCAACTTAGGTGTAGCTAGAGATGCCCAGAATCTCCTGAGGCATGCTGCTACCACTGCCCAGCACTTTGTAAGACTCTTGGGGCTAAGGAAGTCTGAAGGTCAGAAGGCCACAGTCAGCCCGCCCTTGTGTGAGACCTCATTAAAGGTATATGGAAAAAAAGGGGGCCCTTTTTGGACCAGGGAGGCTAGCCCGTCTCCCTACTGTAAGGGCTATATGAATAGTAGCAGAGTGGCCATCTTGAAGTAGGGTTTTAACAGCAAGATGGGAAGCCACTCCCCAGTAGTCTTTGTGTCAGGAATTACGTGGAATAGAGGTCCTTTCTTCTTTTCATGGCCAGTGACACTCTTCACCATTCACAAAGCTAGAATGCACCCACCCCCCACTCCAACAGAAACATCTGTGTTGGGGACAGAGACTTAGATACCTAGGTACACATTAGGGCTGCCCACACAAACGACAGGCTTTAGACAGTGAAAACACCCCTGTACTGAGAGAAGGCTGGGGAAAAAACCTCTGCCCCTAATGCCCTTGAGAGGAAATTCTATGGGGCATGGGCCTTGTTGCAGTGAGATGTTCTGGAATCGAACAATAAGTTTTGATCACAAGGAAAGTACATGGCTTTAAACTGGAAGTCTGAGAGTAGACCAGTGGTTCTAGGCCATACAAAGCACCTCAGAGAGATGGCATAGGCTGTGACTCTGGAGGCAGCATGCTTGTTATCGTCCTGTGGAAAATTGGTACTACATAGCTTCCGGAGCAGGTTAGCCGTAACCACCAGCTTCTGCACCAAGAACCAGGACAGAGTTCTGCAGTGCTTTCTTTCTTTCTTTTTTTTTTTTTTTATTATTTGGCCGAAAAGCCAAGTAGGTAAAAATTCTAACAAGCATCTGTGGGTAACTAAGAATCTATTTTTTGAAGTCCTTGTCCGGCAGGCAAGGAGGACAAAGAGACCCCAGCATTCTCGTAAGCTGCCTGAAGCACTATATTCACATGGCTAGGATGTACAGACAGGCACTCAGTATGGTTAAACAACTGATATATTTATGTATTTATTTATCAACACTTCCAGACAGCTTGTGAACCTCTGCCACAGAAGTGGGGGTTTGAAGCAGTTTCGTGGCACTTTTATTTATATTTTTCATTATAGACAGGGCTTTTAGGAGGTGGAACCTTTCATCTCCCTATAATCTTTTCTTTTCCTTATCCTTATCCTCACCTTGGAAGGACTCCTAAGAAGGGAGGTCCTGGGTGTCCAATATGTTCTGGATAAACAAAGGCATAGCGGGAGAACCTCTTTGGATATGTAGGGTTCTAGACCCTCCACATCATAAAAATTCTCAGTCATCTGTATCACCCTCACAGTCTCTGGGGCTAGAACTGTGGAAGAGTGTTAGCAGTCTCTGTAGGCAGGGGCATCACAAAATGATCTATCGTCACTGTATCACCCTCACAGTCTATGAGAAAGAGAACTATGGAAGAGTGATTGCCACCCCCAGTAAAGAAAGGACCCATATTTTGTAGGGTCCGAAACAGTTGACAAGCTTTTTCCATATTTTGCACAGATAGAAACTGCACAGACTTTGCAAGTACTTTGTTTTTTCAGAATGCTTTAAGCCACCTGTTGTCTCGCTATTTGCTTTCCCAGGAGCAACGGGAGCATTGCAAGTACTTTGCTTTTTCAGAATGCTTTAAGCTGCATGTTGTCTTGCTATTGGCTTTCCCAGGAGCAACAGGAGCATTTATGTCTAGACAGAGTTTCTTTCTAGCCACTTCATCAGCAGCTAGAAACAGCTTTCTTCCTTCATCACTTCTATTATTTTTTATGAGGAACGTCATATTTGGAAACTTTATTTTTGGCTGGAATCTGGAAGGTTCCTCAGCACCTCCTTACATTTTTATTACTTTTGGATGGACCCTAGTCAGAAGCCTTTGATATGTCCTCAACCAAAAGAATCAAAGGCTTGTCTGCTACGTTTGCCTTGCCAATTTAAGCAAAACAAACCAGCCCTGGACCTTATGAACTGAGTGCAGGTTTCTGTGAAAACACCACTGGCCAGTCCTTCCCCAGTTAATTAGCTCTGTCTCTTCCCAGTGCCTTTTTTTTTGTGGTTGTAGAACTGGGATCTATACCAGTGCCAATCTTAATAGAAAAACCAGCAATACTTGTCAACTGCCTGCTGGACCCTTACAGACAGTCCTGTGACAGATGATACCTTAGGTCAGTTCCTTTATGTACAATATTATATATATATATATATATATATATATATATATATATATACACACACATATATATGGGTTTCTCTTAATATACCAATCCTAAGAGAAACCCCCATGCACTGTTAGGATTTGATTCCAATGGGTTGCCTTGCGGTAAAACCTGCCAAGTCTGAGGTAAAAAACAAGGCGACTGTCCCTAATTTGACGGTTCCCAAAAAAATTTGCCTAAAAATGAAGGGAACCATTGAAAAGAAGCACCTGCAATAAAATTAAAGTTTAAAATGAATAGTCGCGGTAAAAATAAAGTCAAAATAGTGTGGCCGCACTAAAAATTTAAAAATCAGCGCAGTGCTAATAGAAATGTAAAACTTTTACTCAGCACACTGTTAGAAATGAAATATGAGGAAAACTTTACCCAGATAAGCACTAGGAGGCTGTCAACAAGGAAAACTGAGAGGCACCTTGGGGCAATGTTTGCTCAGTTCAGCGGAGAAAACATTTTGAAGCCTTCAACAGCTCTCACTCAGCTCACTCCCTTTTCTGTCTTCTGACTGGCTTGTCCCTAAGCTCATTCAAATTTTCTTAAAGGCACACCTCTGGTGCAGTTGCACCTAGCCAGCTAAGTGCAAAAGTTACTGATGCTAAAGGACTCCTGGGGTAAGAATAAATTGTTATTCTGATAAGAAACGTTTGCAAATGAGCATTTCTGCTCAAAGGCATATTTCTGAACTTTGAAATAAATAAACAAACAGTGGAGCTTAATGGAGCTCAACAAGAGCACACAAACCTGGTCATTCATGGGTAAAAGAAGTAGGGAAAACATTCAAGTTAATAATGAAAAAGAAAAGGTATACTTTATATGTCCATTTAAGTATCATCATCATCAGAATCATTCTCTCCCTCCAGCTCAGCCGCCACCAACTGCTCCTGTGATATAGCTCCAGACTTGTTTGCCCAATTGAGTAGTTTTAGCACCTCTTTAGGGTCAGAAAAGGAGTAGGGCTTCTTCTGTATTGTCAGGAGGCAGTAAGGCAAATGGGCTCTTTCATTGTAGTTCTTTTTTTTTTTCGCCCCATCAAATTCCTTATGCCGCTGTCTTGTCACATATGACCAGTCTTGGAAAAATAGTCCCTTATGCACATCTACCACTACTGAAGCTCTCTTAGCTGCCCTAAAAAGCCCAATCCTTGTCCCTCACCAAATGGAAGGAAAGCAGGACCATCCTGGGATGCTCTGTTCTTGCTAATGCCCTCCGTAGAGTGATACTGTAAACACGTTCCAGCTGAGAGGGTTCAGGGAGCCACAGTTCAGTCTGAAACCAGGTCTTCATAAATCCCATTATGTTGCTGCCCTCCAATGCCTCCGGCAGGCCAAGTAACCTTATGTTCTTCCCACCAGGTCCTCCGAACCGAAGACCAAAGAGTGTGGCTATGTGGAGGACATGGACTCCAGAAAGTATGGTGCCCCTATTGTAAGAAGCAAACTGCCACAGTAATCCGGGGGGAGGGGGGAGTAAATGTTAGAGGTATAGTTGTAACCCGTGCACTCTTCTAAATAAGTCTACAAGAGATGTTGTCCAGCACTGCAGCTCATCCAATCACTTTGTTACCACACTGTTGCCATAATGCCGTTTGATCATTTCATAATTGTCCTACACACTCAAAGCTTAAAGCAGCTGCTAAATAAGTGCCTTCTTACATTTTAAACATTTGTAAGTAAACAGTAAAGCACATTGTGGAGTGAGATGCAATGTTTATCACACTCATGTTATGCTAAGATTACTTCTTTTAATGATTTGTTTGGTATCTGCTTCAGTATGCATGCCTGTAAACATGATTTATACAGCTAATAACAGAGAATACCCAATGTTATTTACGTATTCTCTTGCCTGGGGTTTAAAATAGATTTGTGATGTGTTCCCTAGGGTTTAAAATACATTTGTGCCAATCATCCATGAAATTTGTATACAAAATGTCTGATATGGATTTTCTAACATTATAGTATATTTATTCCTTATAAATGTGATGTCACAAACAGCCCTTTAGACATCAGTTGTTGACGATCAGGTTAAACAGAGATTAAGAGTGATAACAATACAAAACTGATAGCCTAGAAAATGAAAACAGTTGTAAACATAATGGCTTTACACTCTAGCAGATACCTGCTGTTTTATGATGGAATCTACAGTAAAGAAAACCATGTTTCTACTCCATATACTGAAAATAATGCTTATCTAATGGCCTCGACCCATGTACTGTATGCACATAAAGAATACTTTAAATTCCAGTTTGTTAGCACTTTAGTTTCACAACCTCAAATATTTGCAAGCTGGGCTGCATAATAGAAGGAACTCGAAAAGTGCATGCAAAGACATCAACCTCTGTCAGAGCTGTATGCCAGAACAAACATTGCAGTATTTATGAAAATGATTTAGTTTATATGTCTATATGCCAAACGTAAACATGCTGTTCAACATTCTCACTCCTCTTTCCCATGTAACCGTGTCAGATGTAACAACTACAGCATTATGTCAAAGGCAAACTTCCTTCCTTCCAATCAAACATTTACCCTTTGCCACTGGTGAAAGGCAACAAGGTCTCTTTACAATGTCTCGTCTTTTTCAATAAATTTTGCATGAAAACACGTTACTCAAGCACAAAGTTGCCTGCTGTCACACTGGAAGTGTGATAAATGTTTAATGAAAACAACACCACACAGCTTGGTGTCAGACAACAGCTATCACATAGACCTGCTTTGATCTAAATAGACACTTAAAAGAGGTTCTGAGCATGCTTTGCACCACAGTACTCTATAACCTGTATGCAAATTAGAGAAAATTAGCATAAATGACTTTCCTGCTGCACAGAGAAGTACAAGGTAAGAAAAAAAAATTGATGGGCACTAGGAGTGTATGACTGCTGTCAAACTCTAAAACTCTGGCATTTCTAGTTCATATCTAATAGATTTTGTCAAATGTTAGATTATGATCTACAAATGAGCATGCCAGTATTACCCAAACAACGGCAGCAAAAATTCTTGGATCGCAGATGTGAATGTAAAGAAAAACATTAAACCACCAATACATGCTAGGTTTCTAATACAGAACACTTTGCTCAATGGAAAAAAAATACTTGGCAAAGCAATAGCACACATCTGAAATTCATAGTTTAAAAAGTAAGAAAGACCCCTTTAGGCTTTAACCCTTGCTGTGCCACGGCTGATATATATCAGTCCAGAATCTTTATACGTTCTAATTCTGTTGGCAGTCTAAGGGTTAAAAACCCTTTTTCTGATCTATTTCGGGACAGAGTCTAACAGTTTACAGTTCTGTGTTTAATTTTTAAATGTGATCCCATAAAACTAAGTTCTATATTAAATAAGACTTTCTGCCATCAGTGACTTGCCCCAGAACAATCACTGCTTATTATGACTGCAGTAACCACGTTTATTATGGACTTAGACCTTGACCTTCTGTTAGTAATAAACGCAGAAAGTGACTCCTTGGTTTTAAGAAGGGTTTTTGTTTCATTTTCTGCAATTAAAATTTGCATATACTTGTTTTTATTATCCTGCAGAGTGCTTATTTAATGTGTATTGTTTCATTACGTTCTATGTTACCTATAGTTGTAATGCATATTGTTTACACATGGAATTTTATCATGCTGAAAGGCCTGGGTCATCCCTTAAAGGGGGGGGGTGTACGCTCAGGAAGGAAGAAGAAAGGGAGGAGGGGAAGGAAGAGAAGGAGGATGGAAGGGAGGGAGGAGGGAATGTTAACAGTGATGGCATGCTAGTTTCTATTTAAAACATTTTTAGAAAAATTAAACACAGAACACAGTTTTAAGCAAGTTAGAGATGCAAAAGGTGCAAAGAAAGTGACCTGTCTATCACAGACTGAACACATGATTTTTATTTGTGTGTGAAAGCTGCTTGATTGACAGCACTAGAAACTGCAGCCCTCTGTTTATCCATATGACAGACACAGCACAGGTGATCACTGTACAAGCTGCTCCACTCTGCCCTGCCAACATGCCTAAATCCTGTCATGGACGGACCACCACATAGGTGAGAGGTTAGTTCATACACCATGTTTATTCAATCTTTGTCCTCTTGTGTGAGATTGCCAACAACGGTGTCAATTAGTACCCATCGTGTTGGTGATGTTGTGATGTGAAAACCCACCTACTAGTGAGCTAGACTACGACCACCACAAATAATTTCAAATATGCCACTGAACAACCCTCAATTGATAATGGCTTTCAGCCACTACCAACCAGGGCTGGATTTGAACCAGTGACCTTGAGGTATAAAGGTTCCATAACTCACTAAAAATCCACTGAGCCATCAAGCTCCCCATCCTGAATGCATCCTGACAAAAAGCATAATGCTCTCAATTTCTGCAGCAGTTTTGTGTTGTGGTTGGATGCAAAAAGGTCAACCTCTGGATAGCCCCAATCAATGGACAGGGACCAAAATATGTGCTTCACAAGGGATTGTTTGTGAAGGTCTGCCACTGTTCCACTGAGACAGTCTGTCTAGACATTTTCTATCTCAGGGAGATGAGTGGCCTAGAAAAGGATCTTGTGCTCTAAGCTCAACTACCAAACTCTCACTACTTCTCTTCACAGAGTAGGACTGCATCCCTCCTTGCTTGTTTAGGTAGAACATGTCAAATCTGGAGATGTACTACCTTGTCACAAACCATGTCCAACAGGGCCTGCAGCCTATACAGAACAGCTTTCCTCTGTATCTCATTTATGTGAACATTCTGTGCCAAGTCTGACTAGGTCTGATGCACTTACTTCTTTCCTTCCTCTGTTTGTATGTGTTCCACAGCTATGCACACCATACTTTGTGACTGAAAATCTGACTAAGTCCCTTGGGTCTGAAGACCTTGGCAGTGAGTGTCCCATTCCACTAAGGAGACCACAGTGGTAATTATCACCTGCAGCCCAAGAGGACAGAAGGGAATTCTTGAAGAAGATTCTCAATTGAGGACCACCACTGCAGGGCGTGAATCAGAGGCTTTGTCACCAGTACTGGATGATCCGGAGACTGAGATACTTGTGATCTCTGTGTGATGACCATCCACTGGGATGTTCTCATATGCAACTTGGCAAGGGTACAGTAAAGACCTTGACTGCCATGAGACGCAGCATCCTCTGCATGGAGTGGGCTGTCACCAGAGTTCATTCTCTGCCACAGCAGGCCATGCACATAACCAATCCCGCTCTTTCTTCTAGTGGAAAGCACCTTGCTTGAGTGGAATCCAGGACTGCTCCTACAAACTGCAGCATCTAGGAGGGAATCAACTGTGATTTCTGGAAATTAAGTATCACTACCATGGACATCAGAAACTGGCATGCTAAGGACACTGCCATCTCCCTCTGATGACTGGATGGACAATTTATGAGCCAGTCATCAAGGTAAGAGAACATTTGCATTCCTATCTTTCTGAGGGGCACCACAAGCACTGTGAAGCACTTTAAAATGACAAGTGATGCAGATGTAAGCCCAAATGGCAAGACACTGAACTGATAATGTTCAAGTCCCACTCCGAATCTGAGGTATTTGTGATGACTGGCCCTGACAAGAATGTGCTGGTATATATCCTGCATGTCTAGAGACACCAAATAATTCCGGGGTCTCAGGTAAGGAAGAAGTCCAGGGACAGCATTCTGAATTTCTTGTTTCATGTACTTGTTCAGTGATCTGAGGTCAAACACTGGGGGCATGCCACCAGTCTTCTTGGGAACAAAGAAGTACCTGGAGCAGAAGCCTCTGCCCTGCTCTTACTCCAGTACTCTCTACACCACAGGCATATAGAGCAGTCCTCATGCAGTTGTTACCCTAGTACAATAGCTGCCAACAGGTTCTGCTTTGAAGAAGTCTCCAGAAGGTTTTCTGTAAAATCTGAGTCCCTTCCATAAGTTATTTGAATCTCAAAATATGGTAAAGGTAACTCACAACTCTATGACCCCGAGTTGCTGCAGCAAACATCCTTTTTTCCACAATGGCAACTAGCAAGGCTCCCTGTCAGGAGGCTCAGCAGCAAATTCCTTTGGAGCAACTGACTTATCACTGATAGTCAAGATGACAACAGCATCTGCTATAGGCTGGGCATAGTACACTGGTCTGGTCTGAGCATGCACCCTCTCGGCTCGGCTGGCAACAGCTTAAGTACTGTTCTTGCCTCAGATATGGCTCCATCTCACTGCAATGACAATCGTTGAGGTAAAGAAAGATCATGATGCCTTGCACCTGAGAAAGGCCGCCACAATCAACAGGCACCTGGTAAACACATTGGGGTGCTGATAACAGGATGAATGGCATGACTCTGAACAGCTATAACGTTCTGCCAACCTGATAGTGGAGGAATCATCTGTGTGATACATGAATGGGGATGGGGCAGTATGCATTCTGGAGGTCCAGGGAGCAAAACCAAGTACTTAGCTACCGGGACAGAATGATCTGGTGCACCACCACCATGCAATACTTCCATATACAAATGAACTTATTCATGATTCAAAGTTCAAGAACAGATTGCTAGGCTCTTGTCCGTTTGGGTACCTGAACGCACCATGACACCAACTCCCGCTGTGCTCTGTGGACTGGGGCAAGCTCTACTGTATGCCACTTGAGTAACGATAAGCCTCACTATACAGTGCGAGGAGAGACTCCAGTGAAAGCGTGCCCTTCAATGGCACTCAGAACCAACAAGGAGGTAAAGTCTAGAATTCCAGAGACATCCTTGATCCTACCACTCAAGGGCCCACTTGTCTAAAGTAACAGCATATCACTGTAGCAGGAAGTGGGAGAATTGGCCTCTGGCCAGGAAGTGCCACAGGATTCATGTTAGGGAGAGGTTGGGGCCCCTCATTCCATCACTTTTGCCCCTGGAGGCAGCTCCCGAGGAAGTGCCCTTGCATTGGCTTTGACTTCCTGACATACTGAAGGGCTAGGCCAGGAGGAATATAGGATCTTCCTGTCCCAGAACAGAAAGATCATGAGCTTTAAGGGCACGGAGGCAGTAGGAAAGTAGGGAGAAAATTTTTTTTTTTTACATAAAAATAAAAAAAAATTAATAAACAGAGAGAGGAAAAAGTAAGCATACAAAACGACAGTTAAGGGGCCACAAATAAGACATGGATGGGAGTGGTGCAGTGCAGTGGCTATGGAACAGCAGTCTTCCGGGAGACGTTCTGGAGCATGCGGTGCTGTCCCATCTTCAGGCACCTCTCTGGGCTGAGGAGAGAGGTTGCTCAACTCCAGGCTGAGTTAGCCAGGATTCGGGGGACCTCCTCTCCCACCCAGGGACCACAAAAGCCACCGCCACTGCCTCAGAGGTTGCCAAGAAAGAGGAGCGGTTGGACCACAGTGGGCTCAGGGAAGGTAAGGGTGGTGGAACAGAGGTGCATCCCTCCAATTGTACCTCTCCACAGTTCATATCTGGCAGAGTGTGGTTCCTCTATGGAGACACCTGCAGTGGAGACCAAGGAGGATGCTGGGAACCTCCACAAAGGAGACCCACAGGAGGGTGGCAAGGGACCCACAGGGGAAGGGAATAACTCCTGGTGGGGGACTCCATTGTTAGGAGGGTAGAACTGGGGGAGGGAGGGGAGAGGGAGGTAAGGTACCTGCCTGGCACCATGGCTTAGAGGGAGAGGAAGCAAATCCTCAGGATCACGGGAGCAGCTGCACGGGGGAGGGAGCTTGATGTCACTGTTCACCTAGGGACAAATGACCTGGCTGGGAAAGGGATCAGAACAGTGGAGAGGTGTTTGTAGAGTTGGGGAGGGGCCTTAGACAAGTAGCATGCATGGAAACCTTCTCGGAGGTGCTGCCTGTCTATAGCATGGGTGAGGCTAGGGTGCTCTGCACCATGGGATTCAATCAATGGTTGAAAAATTGGTGCACAGCTCAGGGTTTTGGCTTCACTGGGGACTGGGGTCCACCTGGAGGGATGCTGGCCTATACTGGCGCGATGGTCTGCATCTGTCCAGGAGGGAAACCAGGATCCTAGTTGATAGGTTTAAATGCTTCATTGACAAGCATTTAAACTAGCCAAGGGGGGAAGCACTGAAAAGGAGCAGGGAAATCCTAGCCCCTTCCCCAAAAATCAGGGTAGTTACTGAGGTAAACACAAAGATAGAGATGTCGATAGTGAGAAGGGCAGGGGTAAATGGAGAAAAAGACAAAGGCATTAAGGACAGGGATGAGGCAAAAAGGGGCAAGGCCATCAAAAAATGGAGGGTAATGAGTACCAATGTCCGTAGTCTAGGTAACAAGCTCCCTGAACTGGTGGCCTTGATGGAAGAGGGATGCCTGGATATCGTGGCAGTCACAGAAACATGGTACATAGAGAACCATGACTGGGCTGTCAACATACCAGGGTACACAATCTATAGGTGGGACAGGGAGGGTAGAAGAGGAGGAGGAGGAGTAGCTCTCTATGTAAGGGAAGGGATCAAAGCAACAGAACAAAAGGGTAAACAGGGAGGAGAGGAGGCACTGTGGGTCACCCTGGAGACTGGAAATGGCACCACAATCCGCACAGGGGTTGTATGCAGACCCCCATCTCAGGGGGAGGAAATGGACAAGGAAATGATAGAAGGCATCCTTAGGACGGCAGAGAAGGGGGAGATATTGTTGATGGGGGACCTGAATATGCCAGATGTTAACTGGAACAACTTTGCTGCAGCCACATCCAAGAGCAGGGCCATTCTCGATGCCCTACAGGGGGGCATGCCTTAGACAGCTAGTGTTGGAACCCACTTGAGAGGGAGCAATCTTTGACCTGGTACTCTCAAATGGGGACAGGGAGAGGATCTCAGATCTAGAAGTGGGTAGCCATCTGGGGACAAGTGACCACCGAACAGTGTGGTTCACGATAAACTCAGCTGCAGAGTCAAGCCATACAAAAGTGAGGGTACTGGACTTCAGGAGGGCTGACTTTGTCAAAATAGGAGAGTGCCTCAGAAAAGCACTAGCAAACAGGCTAGAAGGAGGGGTGGAGCAACAATGGGGAAATATCAAAACTGCCATCACAGAGGCAACAGGCCTTTGTGTGAAGCAAATAAACAAATCAAAATGAAAGAAAAAAAATACTATGGTTCTCAAAAGAGGTGGTGGGGAAGGTTGAGGGAGAAAAAGACAGCATTTAGGAAGTATAAGGAAACACAGAAGGAGCAGAACAGAGAACTGTTCCAGTTAAAGAAGAAGGAAGCGGGACTCCTGGTTAAACAACAAAAAAAAAAGAATAGCAAAGGCCCAAACCGAGGAAAAGATAGCCAACTCAGTTAAGAAGGGGAATAAAACCTTTTATAGGTACATTAGGGAGCGAAGAAAGACAAAGGGAGGGAAAGTGAGGCAGAATAAAGGGGACGGCAGGTGAGCAGAGAGGTACAGTGAAAAAGCAGGGATACTGAATGAATACTGCTGCTCAGTATTCACAAAAGAAGAGAAGGTGGAGGTACCTAATCCAATCAATAGAAGCACTATGGATTGGGGGGGGGGGGGTCGATCCCAGTCCTTTCACAGGAGAAAGGGTTCTGAAAGAACTCCTAAAACTGAAGGTGGACAAAGCAATGGGACCTGACAAGATTCACCCCAGAATTCAAAAAGAACTAAGAGGAGAACTAGTGACACCACTGACTACCCTTTTTAACAAATATTGGGAGGATGGTGTGGTACCTGAGGACTGGAGGAGGGCGGATGTGATTCCCCTTCATAAAAGTGGGAGCAAGACAGAGGCAGGAAACTACAGACCTGTCAGTTTGATCTCAATGGTAGGGAAAATGATGGGATCACTTCTGAAGGAAAGAATTGTTGAGTACCTAGAGGCCAGTGGGGCATAGGACCCAAGGCAGCATGGATTCGCAGCAGGAAGGTCATGTCAGATGAATCTAATCGATTTCTTTGGCTGGATGACCAAAGTTGTAGACCAGGGAGGGGCTGTGGATATGGCCTACCTAGACTTTAGCAAGGCATTTGACACAGTCCTACACAAAAGATTAATGAACAAATTAGCCAGCCTGGGAGTGGGTCCCAGGGTGGTAGCCCGGGTAAAACATTGGCCGGACAACAGGGCACATAAGGTAATAGTAAACCGAGTCCACTCTGAAGAAAGGAGGTTTCTAGTGGGGTACAGCAGGGTTCAGTACTGGGTCCGATCTTTTTTAATGTCTTTATAAGTGACATTACAGAGGGACTAGAAGGAAAAGTATGCCTCTTTGCAGACGACACACAGATCTGCAACAGGGTTGATACACAAGGGGGGATGGAAAGGATGAGAATGGACTTGGCAAGGTTGGAGGAATGGTCAGACATATGGCAACTTAGATTCAATGCAAAGAAGTGCAAAGTAATGTACCTGGGAAACAAAAACCCAGGGGAAGAGTACACAATGGGGGGGGGGAGTAATAACAACAAAAATGGAAAGGAACCTGGGGGTAATCATATCAGATGACCTAAAGGTTAGCAAGTAATGTGAGAAGGCAGTAGGGATGGCTGAGGGGATACTCGGATGTATAGGGAGAGGCATCACCAGTAGAAAAAAGGAAGTGTTTTAAATTATTTATTTATAAATAAAAATACGGAGAGACATCACCAGTAGAAAACAAGAAGTTGTAATCCCTCTGTACAGACAGTTGGTGAAACCCCATCTGGAGTACTGCGTCCAGTTCTGGAGACCCCATCTCTGCAAGGACATAGACAGGATGGAGGCAGTCCAGAGGAGGGCAACTAAAATGGTGCTGGGTCTGCAACAGAAGCAATATGAGGAGAGACTAAAAGAGCTTAATATGTATACCCTTGAGGAAAGGAGGGAGAGGGGGGACATGATAGAAACTTTTAAGTACCTCAAAGGAATCAACAAAGTTCAAGAGAGTAGCATCTTTCAGAAAAAGAGATGTGCAAGAACAAGGGGACACAATTTGAAGATAGAGGGGGGACGACTCAGGGGCAATGTGAGGAAGTATTTTTTCACAGAGAGAGTGGTGGACGCATGGAATTGCCTTCCTGAGGAGGTCGTGGGATCAAAAACAGTGGGGGAATTCAAGAATGCATGAGACAGACATAAGGCAGTTCTTGTGGGGGGTAGGAAGAAATAGGCTGTTAGTTAACTAGGATCTGCAGCTTATCCAGTAGGTAGGAAAATGGACAGACTAGGTGGGCCAAGCGGTCCTTATCTGCCGTCAAAGTCTATGTTTCTATGTGAATTGCTGCCGCTGTTGCTGCTGCTGAACTTGGGTGCTCAGGTCAGAGAGACAACAGGAATCAGAACCTTGTGGCCTGGGATTGGGCTGCTGCTTGGGATTAGTGACCAATGTCACTGAATTCAGGGTCTCGCTATATTTATTGACACTAATAAGATGATCCTCAACCCCCAGCGCAAAGAGATATTGTAGAATTGAAAAGCAGCGAGTTTATTTCATTTAGTGGTCCGAGGCTATGGGACTTGTTGTCTGCAGTTAAATTTCACTGTCCTGTACTTCCATATAATGAATCTGACATAGATAACTAACTTAGCTGTTCAATTAAATTTAGCGGGTCTCTTTCTACAGCGAACATAGCAAGACTTTTTTTTACAGTGAAATAAATCAGTTCTACAGTATATCCCTGTGAAGGCCAGATCTCCCCCCCTGCTGAATTTCTGAGTGAAAGGCAAAATCCACAACCAGGCAAGGTGGAGTATGGATACTGATGTGGCCACCATTCAGGCCAACACACTGGCTGAGTACAGGGCAACCTGCAACTGGTGTTTGGTCACCATCAGCCCAGCCCAGACATTCAGCGTACTCAATAGAATTTGGAGACAAGTGTGGCATTGTGTGCAGTAATTTATTTTATTTCTTCATACTGTGTTCTGGTTAAAATGCCAGAGATGTATAGTCTCCGGCCGCAATAATACTGCAGCCAGTAATGCTTGTCTACATCCCCGAGTAATGAAAATAAAAATATAAAAATGTCTTTCATTTGTAAACAAAACCTTAGTAAATTTCACCTGATTGCGGCACTCCGTTATCTGTAGTGCTCATTTAATTTCAGGCGATGATCCAATCTAATGTTGTCATGTGGAATGAAAGGGAGTCCTGGGCGAGTTTGGTAAACAGAGACAAAAGTAAGAATGTAATATTCTCACCCCAGGAATTCCTTAGTATGCTGGACTGGTGCAGTCGTGCCGGCTGGGTTCGGCTGCCCCGGAGGTGGCGTTGTGCTGGTGATGCCAGTGAGTTGGCCAGTCATATTGTGGTGGGAGGATGCTGCTTGTGGGTGCTGCTGTGCTTCCAGTCTGATTCATTTCTCCACCGGACTGGACAGTCTGCCTCGGAGCTCTCTTCTTTTTTTTAATTATTATGTTTACGGTAGTTTTTCATTGGTTTTACCCCGCCCGAGGCCCCAGCACACAGCCATGCATGCATGTGGAAGCACGCACACCATGGTGCCAGCTCAACCCCTTCCACCCTACTGTTTTTGCTGCCCCCTCTGCCTACGCTTCCCACCGGACCTCCACCCAGTGGAAGCAGAACTATGGGAGGGTGACAACCCACCTCCAAGAGGAGAGCAACCTGCTGGCTCCGCTTGATCCTGCCCCACCAGAGCTCTTCTTCTAACCTTTGCTTGAAATAGTTCTTTTACATTTTTACTTTGAGCTGCTTTTAGACTGACTTTAGCAGAACTTTAGTGGTTTTACTTTATTTTCCGTGCATTCTCAGTTCCCGGAATCTGCTGAAAAATTGCATTTTTTCCACGTTCCCGCACTTTTTCCTGACTGAAAAATACTGCGCCTGAGGTAACAAATCCTCAGATTTTATATTTTAGTACAATTTTTTTTACTTGGATATTTATTTTTAGGCTGGTTCTACAATTGTCAGCCACTTTTTTTTTTTATTTACCTCAACTGAGAGCTGTTTTTCAGCGGTTCCACAGCACTGGGAGCCTTTTGTGTTTTCTCTTGGGAACAACTTTCTGGGTCCCCTGACAAACTGGCAAGTCAGACAAGTTAGTGGGTCACTAACAAGATTGGCACCCTTCATTGGTCTATTTAAAAAAAAAATAAGCCCTTTTCTAATTGTGGACTAGGCAGACTACCACAATTTTCATTATATTTTTGGGGGCTAGTCACTGTTTTCTGTCCGAACTATTTTTTATTGCTTGATTCATTAAGAATTTGTCTTTTGGCTGCAAACTATGGCTTCTCTGTCTGCCTACCCTCTATTAAAAATCTAGAAGAGGGGTCATCCTCCTCTCATCAGAAGTCTAAAGATAGGTCTTCCAAGGACCCCACAGAAAAGTCTGATAAAAATAATAATGACCAAGACAAACAAAAAAGATTTGCTCAGTAGGCTCCTGATTCAGTTCCTGCTAAAAAGAAACAAAAAGAAAAACATATCACTGTTCCCCACGCTGAAAACAGGGTTTTATTTAACTCTAAAAATTGATTAGCGTTTTGCTCATAAAAGTGCTAAATCTTTGTGAAAATGCATAGCTCTTGCCTCACTGTGTTTAACAAACACAGCACTTCTACAAAATCTATGTAAGTACTTTCTGTACAGTTAGTATCATCCCAAGAAAAAAACTGCTAATCAATTATTTAAAACCCTGGAAAGGCAAAGGGCAAAGCCTGCAGCTGAGGAGATCTGGATACCAAAACTGGCACAGCCAGTCTAGGGCTACCAGACTCACCTTTGCCTTGTCCCTCCTCACCTTGAGGAGCATGTTGTGGATCAAGGTTACAACAAGATATACCCTCTGTGGAGGAAATGGCAAAGGCTTGGCAACAATATAAACAGGTTACTTACCTGTAACAGTAGTTCTAGGAGTGGTATACATTGTTCATCCACACTTAATGGCATGTCCCCTTTCCCTTTAAGGATCACCGGAAGTCTTCAAGCTGGCTCCTTCCACCCACCTGGGTGGTATAACCCTTGGCTCTGCCCCATGACACCAGATCTTAGCCCGCTGGAAGCCAGGTTTGTGCATCTGCAGCCCAGGAGGTCTGGTGGGTTCGTGTGGATGAACAACATATACCACTCCTAGAACTACTGTTACAGGTAAGCAACCTGCTTTTCTAGGATCGTGGATATGTTGTTCATCCACACTTATTGGCAGACTCCTAGCAATTCTCCGGGAGAAGGTAGACAAGGCACACATTCCCTACTTGGGAAACAGAGATTGGAGAACAGAGGCCAGCATCCCGGCGTGACTCAAGGTCGATGTGGTAATGGGAAATTAAGAAGTTTGCTGACTTCCAGGTAGCAGCCCGGCAGATTTCCTGGATAGGGATGTCCCTAGAAGCAGCCACTGATGCAGCAGTATGGCAGGTAGAATGTGCTCTTATCCCTCTAGGAGGCTCCATGCCCGCCAACTCATAGCACAGACTTATGCAAGATGTAATACACCTTGCAACAGTCTGTTTTGCTACGGTCTGCCAGAAGCAGCTTCAACGTAGGTGACAAACAGCTGGCGAACAACTCCCCGAATTTCCGCCGTCCTCTCCTTGTAATAGGAGAGGGCTCATCTCAGGTCCAAAGGTACGAAGCCTGTATCTGGCCTCCGAGGTGTAATTAGAAAAGTATACCAGCAGAGTTAACACCTGGTTAAGGTGAAACTCAGACACCACCTTCGGAAGAAATTTCGGGTGGGGGAGTAGGACAACCTTGTCCCTGTGGAAAACCAGATAAGGGGAGTCCACCAAAAACACCTGGAGCTCCCCTGTCCTTCTGGCAGACGTGACAGCCACCAGGAAGGCCGTCTTCTATGACAAGTGTGACAATGCACACTTGTGCACTGGTTCGAATGGCTTGCCCATGAGCTTTCCTGTACCAGCAGTAGATCCCACAGAGGTGGAGATTCACGCACTGGAGGGGATACATGATCAAGGCCTTTGAAAAAGCACCTGACCACTGTCTCCTGCACCAACGTTGGCTGACCGGCCCACGCCTGGTAAGCAGAGATGGCTGCCAGGTGCACCCTAAGGGTCGATGACTAAAGACCCCCTTTGGAGAGAGACCAAATGTAGTCGAAAATGTTTGCCACTGGACAGGACAGAGGGTCCAGGGCTTTGCCCTAACACCAAATGGAAAATCTTTTCCATTTGAAGCCATAACATTTCCTGGGTGATTCCTTTCTAGATGCCTCCACCACGTTGAGGACATCCTCGAAAAGACCCAAAGCCTGGAACTCTAGCTGCTGAGAAACCAGGCTGTGAGGTGCAGGGATTGAAGATATGGATGGTATACCTTCCCCTGATTGAGAGAGATCAGGTCCAGGCGTGCTGGGAGCCACTCCGGGGGCCTGCAGCTGAGGAGATCTGGATACCAAAACTGGTGCAGCCAGTCTAGGGCTACCAGACACACCTTTGCCTTGTCCCTCCTCACCTTGAGGAGCATGTTGTGCATCAAGGGAAATGGAGGGAAGGCGTAGAAGAGGCCTGCGGTCCACAGCCTCGAGAAGGCATCCCCCTGCAGCAAGCCCTGCTGAGGGAGGCGGGCATGAAACAGCCTCAGTTTGGTGTTGTTCCTGGAGACAAACAGGTCCACCATCGGTTTTCCCCAGTGGGAGGAACAGGCTGTAAGCTACCTGTGGATGGAGAGACCACTTGTGGGATGTCTCGCCTAAGCGGCTGAGAGCATCTGCCAGATGGTTTGAGGCCCCTGCCACATGGATGGCTAGGAGATCCGCCTCCAGATGGCTGACGACGGTCCAGATGCGGAGCGCCTCCCTGCAAAACAGATGGGAGTGCGTGCCACCCAGTTTGTTGAGGCAGTATATGGTTGTGGTATTGTCCATCTGGACTTGAACCACTTGACCCTGCAGCTGAGGAGTGAAAGCTGACAGCGCCAGTCTTGACTGCTTTGAACTCCAACAGGTTGATGTGGTATCAGGACTCCTCGGGGGTCCAGAACCCATGGGCCCTTTTGTCCCCCATGTGGGCTCCCCAGCCCATGAGAAAGGCATCGATCGTGAGGACGGCCGTTGGCTTGGGGCAGACAAGTGGGATCCCTTCCTGCAACCGGTTTGGGGCAGTCCACCATTGGAGACCATCCCACATCTTCTGAGTTACACTGATCAGCTGGTTGAAATGACCGTGGTGCTGAGTCCACTGAGCGGCCAGCTCCCATTGGAGGGGGTGCATGTGTAACTGGACACAATGGACCACGGAGGTGCATGCCGCCATGTAACCCAGAAGGCGCAGAAAGTCCTGGGCAGGGCGCAATTGCCCAACCAGAAATGACTGGGCACAGAAGGAGAGAACCTTCACCGTGTCTGCCAGGAGCCAAGCTCTGGCTTCATGAGACTTGAGCTCTGCCCTGATGAAGCACATCACCTGGGAAGGCATGAGTTCCAACTTGGCCTCGTTGATCAAGAGGCCGAGTTGGGAGCAGGTCTGGAGGGCCAGTTCCCTGGACCTCTCCACCTCCTGTTGGGTGGGACCTGCTAAGAGCCAATCGTCGAGGTAGGGGTAAATTCTGCCCCCCACCCAACATCTGAGTTGGGCTGCCACCACTGCGATGCATTTGGTGAAGATCCGTGGGGCCAATGACAGGCCGAACGGCATGGCTTGGAACTCGTATAGAGTCCCTTCGGCTCTGAAGCAGAGGAACTGCCAATGAGATGGACAAATTGGGATGTGAAAGAATGCGTCCTGCAGATCCAGTGAACAGAACCACATGTTTCGCTCCAAGGATGGTATGATCTGGGATAAAGTGACCATCCAAAAGGTGCGTGACCTGAGATACTGATTCAGGTTGTGCAGATCCAGAATGGGGCACTGGCCCCCTGTCCGCTTGGGCACAAGGAAGAACCTGGAGACAAAGCCTGGGTCTGCTGGAGAATCCGCTACTGGAGCAGCTGCCTCCTTGAGGAGGAGCTGAACGATGTCATCTCAGAGAGCCGACTGACTATGAGCGGATACTGTTTCCTCCTGAGGGGCACAGGCTCAGCTTGGAGGGTACTGCTTGAATTCCAGAGGCAGTCCCTGACCGACCACCTCCAAAACCCACCTGTCCTTGGTGATAGCGGACCAGGAGGAAAGGAAGTGGCAGAGCCGGCCCCCCATGGGAGGACACAGAGCTGGCGTGACAGGAGAGGGGGTGGCAGCCCTGCCCCATCACTGAGCAGACTTGGATGAGGAGGATCCAGGACCTGAACCTCAGTCTCCTTTACGGGCCTGGGAGGGCTTGGGCCGGGGGCGCCAAGCTTGAGCCTCCTGCTGCTGCTGCTGTTGCTGCCCTGCTTAAAAGGAAGGTTGCTGGGCCACAGGGGAAGAGTGCCAAAAAGGCTTCTTCTTCTGCACCTTCTTACTCGAAGGACCTTTAGCAGAAGTCCTTAGATTGGCCCTTGGGCCCCTTCTGTTCAACGCCTATGTTTCTGACATAAGGAAGGGTATCAGGAGTGAGATGAGTCTCTTTGTGGATGACTCAAAACTGGGGGCAGTGGAGGATGGGAAGGAGGGGAGGGCGGCCCTACACGGGGACCTGGGGGCTCTGGAAAGGTGGTCTAGAAAGTAGAAGCTGAGGTTCAATGTAGGGAAATGCAAGGTACTGCACCTGGGAGCCAAAAACCCAGGCCAAGTGTACACCCTGGAGAGGGACCTGGAGGTGGTGGTGGATGTCAAGACAAACAACTGAGAGATTTGCAGGAGGGCAGCGGCAAAGGCCAATAGGATGCCTGGATGCATCGCTAGGGGGATCACCTCCAGAAGGAGGGAAGTGATACTCCCACTGTATAACTGCTTGGTGAGGTCACACCTCGAGTACTGCATGCAGTTTTGGAGGCCACATTTAAAGACGGACACTGAACTCCTGGAGAGGGTCCAGAGGAGGGCAACCACAATGATTTGGGGCTTGGGAGATAGGACCTATGGGGAGAGGCTCGAAGAGCTAAATATGTACACACTGGAAGAGAGAAGGGACTGGGGGGACATGATAGAGGTCTTCAGGTACATGAAGGGGGTAAATAGGGAGGAGCAGTTAGGGTGCTCTGAAGGAAGGAGAGGGGCAACTAGAGGACATGGGTGGAAGCTGGAGGGGGGAGATTCAGGGAGAAAGGAGGTGCTACTTCACTGAGAGGGTGGTGGAGCCATGGAATGCGCTGCCCAGGCAGAGACAGTGGAGGGGTTCAGGAGGGGGTGGGACAGGTACAGGGGAATGGTTCTGGAAGCTAAAACCAGTGCAGCGAGAATATCCAGGACTGGGAAGGGAAAAGCCAGAGAGGGAGAGGGGGGAAGCAAAGTCAGCTCCCAGGGTGGGGGCTGACCAAACGAGCAGACACAAAAGACCGTTAGGTCTACTCTGCTGGCATTTTAGTATGTTAGTATGTTAGAAGTAGCATCCAAGGTGGCATTGGACTGCTCAATACGCTGAAGGTGACCAGCCACACCTGGGCCAAAAAGGTCGGTGCCCAGGAAAGGCACATCAGCTAGTTTGTGCTGAGTATCTGCTGGGAAAGGGGAGAGTCTCAGTCAAGCCCTGAGGTGAGAGGCAACTGTGGATGCCATCGGGCGGGCACAAGAATCCCCAATGTCCAGGGCTGTCTGGAGCTGTTGTTTGGCAACAGCCCGGCCCTGATCCCGGAATTGCTTGACCGAAGTCTGCATGTCTGCGGGGAGGTGTGGGAGGACTTCATCCAAGGACCCAAAGAGGGCATGGGATCAGTGTGCCATGATGACGGAGGCCTAATGATGAGGCTGCATAGCCTTTTCGGGAGGAATGATCCAAGAGTTTGGATTCCTACTCAGGAGGTCAGTCAGTGTCGGCAGAACTGCCAGTATGCCTGAACACAGAGGCAGTCACCAGGCTCTTAGCCAAAGGGTGCTCTGTGAACCCCGTAAGGGACCCCATGGGTACTGCATACATGCAGGCTATGCGGGCAGATGCAGCAGGACAAGAAGCAGGATGCTGCCAAAGTTCTAGAGCTGGGCCAACTACGGCTTCAGCCACCGGACATGCCTCCGTCAGGGTATCCCCCCCCTCTTGAGAATGTCCGTGAGAGGGTACTCCGCCTTTTTCTTGTCAGGTTCCAGGGGCATCACTGTAGACTCAGAGATGAGGTGGAGAATGCCCTGAAAAGACAAAGGACCCTCCTCCGTCTCTATCCCACCAGCCGATTCATCATCCCCAGGAAGAGAATGTAGGCTGGTCTCATCTGAATCCAAGGAATCCGGATAGAACGGTTGACCGCCTAAGTCACCTTCGACCCACTGAGGGTGATCCGGGGTGACAGTGACCAAAAGACACCGGGGAAGCCCAGTGTCTGGTCTATTTCCCTTGGAAGGAGCCCCTCCCACAGGCTGCTTGGGTGGCAGTTCCACCACGATCGGTGGAGAGACAGGAATAGGCCAAACTGGGGGTTTCGCCAGCTCCACGGCGAGGGAACCAACTTAATCGGCTCCGAAGGAGTCGGCTTCGGCCTGGGAGGTGAAAGCCAAGTAATGGCCAGGGAAGGAGCCGGGGTCAGCTTGTGGCCAGACAAAATCAGCTGTTGCCACATGAGGTCTTTGTAGCGACGACGGAGTTTACACCGGAGCCTCTCCTCATCTGAGGAGGACGAGGACAATCTATAGCATCGCCTCTTTTTCGAGCACTTGTGGCTCTTCCTTAGCCTCTCAGTTGAGAGGTCCCCGACTTCGTCCAAGATCGGACAGGCCGATTCGGTCACTCAGGCAAAAATACAGGTTACTCACCTGTAACAGGAGTTCTAGGAATGGTATATGCTGTTCATCCACACTTACTGGCAGGTTCCTTGCCGCTTTAAATCTTGCCGGAAGGTCTTCAAGCTGGCTTCTCCCACCCACCCGGGTGGTAAAACTCTCGGCTCCGCCCCATGACGCCAGATCTAGCCCACTGGAAGCCAGGTTGTACATCGAAGCCGGGGAGGTCGGGTGGGTTGTGTGGATGAACAACAGATACCATTCCTAGAACTCCTGTTACAGGTGAGTAACCTGTATTTCTAGAGACATGGATATCTTGTTCAATCCACACTTACTGGCAGACCCCTAGCAGTTCTCTGGAAGGAGGGAGGCAAGGCGCACACCCCCTACTTAGGAAATAAGGACTGGAGAACCGAGGTCACAAAACCAGCATCCCGGCGTGACTCAAAGTCAATGTGGTAGTGGATAATGAAGGTGTGTACTGACTTCCAGATAGCAGCCCTGCAGATTTCCTGGATAGGGACGTCCCTGGAAGCAGCCACCGAAGCAGCAGTATGGCGGGTAGAATGAGCTCTTACCCTCTGGGAGGCTCCATGCCCGCCAACCTATAGCAGAGATCTATGCAGGAGGTGACCGACCTGCCTACTGTCCACTTCGCTGCAGGTCTGCCAGGTGCGGCTTCAGCGTAGGTGACGAACAGCTGGTGAACCTCTCCCCCGAACTTCAGCCGTCCATTCCTTATAATAAGAGAGCGCTCTTCTAGGGTCAAAAGTATGGAGCCTATATTCGGCCTCCGAGGTGTGATTGGGGTAGAACACCGGCAGAGTCAACACCTGGTTAAGGTGAAACTCCGACACCACCTTCGGAAGGAATTTCGGGTGGGGGCGCAGGACAACCTTGTCCCTGTGGAAGACCAGATAAGGAGACTCGATGGAAAGCACCTGGAGCTCTCCCATCCTTCTGGCTGACGTGATAGCCACCAAGAAGGCAGTCTTCCACGACAGGTGAGAGATGTCACACCTGTGCATCGGTTCGAATGGCTTGCCCATGAGCTTAGCCAATACCAGCAGTAGATCCAACGGAGCTGGAGGTTCTCACACCGGAGGGGATATGTGATCAAGGCCTTTGAAAAAGCGCCCGACCACCTTTTCCTGCACCACCGACTGCTTCCCGGCCAGCGCCCAGTAAGCAGAGATGGCTGCCAGGTGCACCTTAGGGGTCGTCGACCGGAAGTCCTTGCTGAGAAAGGGACCATAGGTAGTCCAGAATGCTGGCCAAAGAACAGGAGGAAGGGTCAAACCCCTTATCCTGACACCAAATGGAGAATCTCTTCCATTTTAAGGCATAGCATTTTCTGGTCGACTCCTTACGGGATGCCTCAACAACGTTGAGGACCTCGTCGGAAAGACCGAAGGCCTGGAACTCTAGCCGCTCAGGAACCAGGCTGTCAGGTGCAGGGATTGAAGGTATGGGTGGAGTACCTTCCCCTGGTTGACTGAGATCAGGTCTGGGCAGGCTGGAAGCAGCCTCGGGAGCCTGGAGCTGAGGCTGAGGAGATCTGGATACCAGAACTGGCGGGGCCAGTCTGAGGCTACCAGAATCACCTGCGCCTTGTCCCTCCTCGCCTTGAGAAGCAACTTGTGGATCAAGGAAAATGGGGGAAAGGCGCAGAAGAGGCCCAGGGTCCACGGCCTCGAGAAGGCATCGCCCTGCAGCAAGCCCTGCTGAGGGGGGCCGGCATGAAACAGCCTCAGCTTCGCATTCTCCCTGAAGGCAAACAGGTTCACCTGAGGTGTGCCCCAGTGGGAGAACAGATCGTGTACTACCTCTGGCAGGAGAGACCACTCGTGAGATGCAGCACCTATCCAGCTTAGGGCATCGGCCAGAGTGTTGGAGGCTCCCGCCACATGGATGGCTAGGAGATCCGCCTCCAGTCTGCTCACGAGGGACCAAGTGCGGAGAGCTTCCTTGCACAGGGGCAAGGAGTGCATCCCGCCCTGGTGGTTTAGGTAGTACATAGTCATGGTATTGTCCGTCTGGACCTGGACCACTTGATCCCGTACAAACGGAGCGAAGGCGGTGAGGGCTAGTCAGACCGCTCAAAGCTCCAGCAGGTTGATGTGGCATGGAGACTCTTGAGGGGACCAGAGACCGTGCGCTCTGTGCTCCCCCAGATGGGCACTCCAACCCATCAGAGAGGCATCGGTCATTAGAATGACCGTCGGCTCAGGGCGGACAAACGGGATGCCCTCCTGCAGATGAGCTGGAACAATCCACCACTGGAGAGTGTTCCACATCTCCTGGGTCACTGCCACTGGCTGGTCCAGAGGACCAGAGCGCTGTGACTATTGGCGGGTCAGCCCCCATTGAAGGGGACACATGTGCCAGCGGGCCCAACAGACCACGCTGGTGCAGGCCACCATGAGGCCCAGGAGGTGCAGGAAGTCCCGGGCAGGGTGCAATTACCCAACCAGAAATTATTGGGCAAAGGAGGAAAGAACCTCGGCCCTGTCCGCCGGGAGCCGCGCTCTGGCACAAAGAGAGTCGAGCTCTGCCCCAATGAATTGAATCACCTGCATTGGTACGTGTTCCGATTTGGCCTCGTTGATGAGGAGGCCAATCTGGGAGCAGACCTGGATGGCCAGATCCCTGGACCGCTCCACCTCCAGCCTGGAGGGGGCTGCAATCAGCCAATCATCCAGGTAAGAGTACACCCGGACCCTTCGGCACCACAGGAATGCTGTCACCACTGCCATGCATTTGGTGAAGACCCTGGGAGCTGGAGAGAGGCCTAAGGGCATGGCCCGGAACTCGTAAAGGGAACCCTCCGCTCTGAAGCGAAGGAATCGCTGGTGTGACAGACAGATTGGGACATGAAAGAACGAGTCCTGGAGGTCCAGAGAACAGAACCACATGCCTCGTTCCAAGAATGGAATGATCTGTGCCAGAGTGACCATCCTGAAGATTCGAGACCTTAGGAACTTGTTCAAGTCGTGTAGGTCTAGAATGGGGTGCCAGCCCTCCCCGTCCGTTTTGTGACCAGGAAATACCTGGACACAAACCCTGGGTCTGGTGGAGGATCTGCCACCTCCCTGATCACCTCCTTTTGGAGGAGCAGAGCAATGTCGGCCCTGTGGGGCGACGGCTCAATAGGGTGGGGCCTGCTCGAATTCCAGAGGCAGACCTTTCCCTACCACTTCCAACACCCAGCGGTCTGCGGTGATAGTGGACCAGGCGGAAAGGAAGTGGCGGAGTCGTCTCCCCCATGGGGGAGCCGGGGGGAGCGACGAGGCTGGGGGTGACACCCCTCAACCCGTCACTGGGCAGGCTTGGAGGAAGGACCGTCCGAGGGACCTCCTGGGCCTTTTCCTCCCGGCTTCCTGCTGGAGGAAGCTGCAGGCTTGGCTTTGGGAGTGCCAAGTGCGAGCCTGCTGGCTCTGATGCTGGTGTTGCTGGGCCGGATGTGCCGCAGGGGCAGAAGGCCGAAAGGGCTTATGCTGCTGCTGGCGGCCTTTGTCCTTCTGGGCTGATGTGACCGAGTCCAAGGTGGTACTGGACTTCTCGATCCTCTGCAAGTGACCCTCCACCCCGGGACCAAACAAGTCGGTACCCAGGAAGGGAATGTCTGCCAGTTTGTGCTGGGTGTCTGCCATGAAGGTGGAGATCCCCAGCCAAGCTCTGCGGTGCATGGCCACTGTGGCCACTACTGACCGGGCACAAGAGTCTCTAATGTCACGAGCAGTTTGGAGCTGTTGCTTTGCCACCGCCCTTCGCTGATCCCGCACCTGCTTGACCGTAGTCTGGGGGTCAGCCGGAAGATGAGGAATCACCTCATCAAGGGAGCCCAAAAGGGCATGGGAAAAGTGTGCCATCAGTACGGCTGAACTGGCCTGATGAAGGCCTAAGGAGGATGCAGCGTAAACTTTATGCCCGGAGTAGTCCAGTTTCTTGGACTCTTTTATCGGGTGGCTTGTCCACGTCCCGAGCGTTTCCGGAACGCCGGAAAACACTGTCGGTCACCAACCCCTCCACAGAGGGGTGCTCCGAGAATCTGGAGAGTGACCCGGTGGGAACGGCATACTTCCTGGCCATCCTGGCCGAGGGAGCTGAACAAGAAGCCGGCCGCTGCCATAGCTCCAGGGCCGGACCAACAATGGCTTCGGCCACAGGAAAGGCCTCCGTAGGAGAATCCCCTCAGTCCAGTATCTCCATGAGGGGACACTTGGCCTGCTTTGACACGGGTTCGAGCTTCATCCCAGTAGATTCTGAGACGAGCTGAAGCAAACCCATGAACAAGGTTGGGCTCTCGTCACCCGACTGTCCCCCAGAGGACTCCAGGTCGAGAGGCCTGGAGAACAGGGAAGAGTCATCGTCACACTCCGAGGAGTCTGCAAACAGCTGCCGAGGGCCTGAGCCACCCTCCACCTGCCGAGGATGATCGGGAGTGAGGGTGACCGACAACCGATAGGGCAACCCATGACCCGACCAAGAATCCTTGGTCGGAGCCCCAGTTTTTGGTTGTGGATGCGGGGGTTCCACCACAATGGGTGGTGCAGCTGGTTTTGGTCGAACAACCAGTGCCGGCTTCGGCTCCTTGATGACCACGAGGGGTTGTTTCGGCCACTCAGGTGACAGCCACTTAATGGCCGGGGAAGGCAACGGAGTCGGTTATCTCCCGGTCAAAAGGAGCTGCTGCCACATCAGATCCTCGTAGTGGCGACGCAACTTGCGCTGGAGCCTATCCTCAGAGGACGATGATAAGGATGAGCGCCGACGCCGCTTCCCTCGGTACCGAGACCGCGCCGAGTCGTGGGGATCGGCAGAGGAGGTCCAAGACTGAGACCGAGACCCTCAGTGTTTCCGAGGTGGGTCTGGGAGGGAGCGGGAAACCGTTCCTCCCTGGCTCAGGAACCTTAACCGGGACTCCGGCACAGGAGGCACAGGCAAGTCTCGGTTTCCACCGGGAGAACCGTGAAGAAGGGTTGTTGGCTTCTCCAGTCGACAGCCGTCCGATGGTCGAGAAAATCTCGACTGCATCGATGGGTGTCTCGCCAGCTGACCTGACAAGGACACCGTGGAGCCAGTGGCCTGTAGGCAACTCTAATCAAGCCGAGTATTGACTATCTGGGGAAGGGGACCTCTCCCGCTCCCACAAATGTCGACGGTGGGACTTACCCTTTGAGTCCTTTTTCTTGGACCAAGAGGAGTGTCCTGATGGCCCCTCTCCCTTAGTAGAGAGGGATTGACAAAGCTCCTTAAATGAAGCTGAGTAGAAGGAGCCCAAGGAGAGCGTGACAAATGCCACGACTAATGAAGAAGAAGATGCGGCCTGGGCCGCCTCCTCCTCAAGGGCGATCCATTTGCTCAAGTTGCTCAGCCAAGCCCGCCGCCGCAGACACCGCTCAACGGGCCTCCTTCGACTTTACCGGAAGAATACGTCTCTCGGGGCGCTCAAGTTGAAGTCTGGCAGCACGGTCTTCGAGAAGGTTGACCAAGAAGGATTTGCACAATCCGCAGGCTTGCGGATCGTGATAGAGCCCAAGGCAGTAAATGCACATGGAGTGCGGATTGGTCCGACACATCTGCCCACAAGGGCACCGCCGAAATTGGAAGTCCATTTGTCCATCGCGGCCGCAAAGGGAGAAAAAGACTGAAGTCTAGAAAATTTAAGTATGAGTTTCAGTATAACCGATGAGTTAGGATCCAGGCTTAAAACGCAGAGCGCTAAGGAGGGAACCTGAGCTTCCAAGCGGTAAGGAAGATTTGGCGTCATGGGGCGGAGCCGAGAGTTTTACCACCCGGGTGGGTGGGAGGAGCCAGCTTGAAGACCTTCCGGCAAGATTTTAAGTGGCAAGGAACCTGCCAGTAAGTGTGGATAGAACAACATATCCATGTCCCTAGAACCAGCGGTTTCCCAGGGTCAGGGACCACTTCCTTGGTGGGATTCCCAGCGGGTTGGGACTCCTCATCGGGGAAGGAAAGGACCGAAGTCCTATCGAGAGAATCAGCGACCGGAGTCGGCGATAATGGGTCGATCGGGTCGATGACTATTTCAACCTCATCGATCAACACTTCAGTCGACTGGCCAGATGGCAAGGCCGAAAAGCCAGCGGCTGAAGAGGCAATCTCGACCGAAGCAGAGACTGACAAGTCCTGGGACCGAGATCTCTCTTGTTCCCAATAACGTTTTCGACGAGACGAAGACATACATAGAAACCCAGAATTTGATGGCAGATAAGGACAGCATGGCCCACCTAGTCTGCCCATTTCCCTACCTAACGGATAAGCTGCAGATCCTAGTTAACCAACAGCCTACTTCCTCCTACCCCCCACTAGAACTGCCCTTATGTCCGTCCCATGCATTCTTGAATTCCCCCACTGTTTTTGACTCTACGACCTCCTCAGGAAGGCTGTTCCATGCATCTACAACCCTCTCTGTGAAGAAATACTTCCTCACATTACCTCTGAGCCATCCCCCCTCTATCTTCAAATTGTGCCCCCTTGTTCTTGCACATCTCTTTTTCTGAAAGATGCTATCGTCTTGGACTTTGTTGATTCCTTTGAGGTATTTGAAAGTTTCTATCATGTCCCCCCTCTCCCTCCTTTCCTCGAGGCTATACATCTTAAGCTCCTTTAGTCTTTCTTCATATGTCTTCTGGTGCAGACCCTGCACCAATTTGGTTACCCTCCTCTTGACAGCCTCCACCCTGTCTTATGTCTTTGTGGAGATGGGGTCTCCAGAACTGTACACAGTACTCCAAATGTGGTCTTACCAACTGTCTGTACAGAGGGCCAACAACTTCCTGTTTTCTACTGGTGACGCCTCTCCCTATGCATCCCAGTATCCCCCCAGATCTCCTTACTGCCTTCTCACATTGCTGGCCCACCTTTAGGTCATCTGATATGACTACCCCCAGGTCCCTTTCTATTTTTGTTGTTGTCATTATCTCACCTCCCATTGTGAACTCCTCCCCTTGGTTTTTGTTTCCCAGGTGCATTACTTCGCACTTCTTTGTGTTGAATCTAAGCTGCCATACATTTGACCATTCCTCCAACCTTGCCAAGGCCCTTTTCATCCTTTCCACCCCACCTTGCGTATCAACCCTGTTGCAGATCTTTGTGTCACCTGCAAAGAGACATACCTTCCCTTCTAGTCCCTATGTAATGTCACTTATAAAGACATTAAAAAGGACCGGCCCCAGTACTGAACCCTGCAATACCCCACTAGTAACCCGCCTTTCTTCACTGTGAACTCCATTTACTATTACCCACTGTGTCCTGTTGTCCAGCCAGTGTTTTACTCAGGCTACCACCCTGGGACTCACACCCAGGCTGGCTAATTTGTTTATTAATCTTTTGTGCAGGACTGTGTCAAATGCTTTGCTAAAGTCTAGGTAGGCCATGTCCACAGCCCTTCCCTGGTCTACAACTTTGGTCACCCACTCAAAGAAATCAATTAGATTTGTCTGACATGACCTTCCTGCTGTGAATCCATGCTGCCTTGGGTCCTGTGCCCCACTGGCCTGTAGGTACTCAACAGTTCTTTTCTTCAGCAGTGATTCCATCATTTTCCCCACCACTGAGGACAAACTGACAGGTCTGCAGTTTCCTGCCTCTGTCTTGCTCCCACTTTTGTGAAGGGGAATCACATCCGCTCTCCTCCAGTCCTCAGGTACCACATCATCCTCCCATGATTTATTAAAAAGAGTAGTCAGTGGTGTTACTAGTTCTTCCCTTAGTTCTTTTAGAATTCTGGGGTGAATCCCATCAGGCCCCTTCTTCTGTGAGAGGACTAATATCAACCCCCCTATCCAGAGTGTTTCTATTGACTGGATTAGGTATCTCCCCATGCTTTTCCATTGTGAATACTGAACAGAAGTATTTGTTCAGTATCCCTGCTTTTTCATTGTCGCGTTCTGCCCAACCACCTACCTCTTTATTCAACCTCAGTATCCCTGCCTTAGTCTTTCTTTGCTCCCCAATGTACCTATAAAATGTTTCATCCCCCTTCTTAACTGAGTTAGCTATCTTTTCCTCGGTTTGGGCCTTTGCTATTCTGACTGCCTTCCCCGCTTCCTTCTGCTTTAACTGGTACAGTTCTCTACCCTGCTCCTTCTGTGTTTCCTTATACTTCCTGAATGCTATCTCTTTCTCCCTTACCTTCCCCGCTACTTCTTTTGAGAACCATAGAGGTTTCTTCTTTCGTTTTGATTTATTTGCTTCACACAAAGGTTTGTTGCCTCTGTGATGGTGGTTTTAATGTTTCCCCATTGTTGCTCCACCACACCTTCTTGCCTATTTGCTAGTGCTTTTCTGAGGCACTCTCCCATTTTGACAAAATCAGCCCTCCTGAAGTCCAGTACCTTCACTTTTGTGTGGCTTGACTCTACAGGTAAGTTTATCGTGAACCACACTGTTTGGTAGTCACTTGTCCCCAGATGGCTACCCACTTCAAGATCAGATATTCTCTCTCTGTCCCCATTTGAGAGTACCAGGTCTAAGACTGCTCCCTCCCGAGTGGGTTCCAAAACTAGCTGTATGAGGCATGCCCCCTGTAGGGCATCGGGAATGGCCCTGCTGTTGGATGTGGCTGCAGCAAAGGTGCTCCAGTTAACATCTGGCATATTCAGATCTCCCATCAGCAATACCTCCCCTTTCTCTGCCATCCCAAGGATGCCTTCTATCATTTCCTTGTCTATTTCCTTCCCCTGAGACGGAGGTCTGTATACAACTCCTGTGCAGATTGTGGAGCCATTTTCAGTCTCCAGGGTGACCCACAGTGCTTCCTCTCCTCCCTGTTTACCCTTTAATTCTGTTGCTTTGATTCCCTTCCCTTACACAGAGAGCTACTCCTCCTCTTCTTCCCTCCCTGTCTCTCCTGTAGATTGTGTACCCTGGTATGTTGACATACCAGTCATGTGTTCTCTGTGTACCATGTTTCTGTGACTGCCACGATATCCAGGCATCCCTCTTCTATCAAGGCCACCATTTCGGGGAGCTTTTTACCTAGACTACGGGCATTGGTACTCATTACCCTCCAATTTTTTTATGGCTTTATTTCTTTTTGTCCCATCCCTGTCCTTATTGCCTTTGTCTTTTTTTTCATTTACCCCTGCCCTTCTCCCTATCGACTGCTCTATCTTGGTGTTTACCTCACTAACTACTCTGATTTTATTGGGGGGGGCTAGAATTTCCCTTCTCCTTTTCAGTGCCTCTTCCCTTGGCCAATTTAAATGCTTTCCAATGAAGCATTTAAACCTTTCACCTAGGATCCTGGTTCCCCTCCTGGATAGATGCAGACCATCGCACCTGTATAGGATGAACTGGGAAACTACAGACCAGTGAGCCTCACATCCATCGTGGGTAAGCTAAAGGAGACTATCCTGAAGGAGAGGCTGGTGGCCCTCCTAGAGGCCAAAGGACTACAGGACAGCAGACAGCATGGCTTCATATGGGGCAGATCCTGCCAAACCAACCTGGTGGAGTTCTATGACAGGGTAACTAGGCAACTGGACAGGGGCCATGCAGTCGATGTCCTGTATCTGGACTTCAGTAAGGCATTCGACTTGGTGCCGCATGGAAGGCTGGGAAGTAAGTTAGTAGGCACAGGGGCGGGTGTAAAGCTAGTGAGATGGGTAGGAAACTGGCTTCAGGGAAGGCAACAGAGGGTGGTGGTGGGTGGGGAGCTTTCACACCCAAGGGTAGTGACGAGTGGTGTTCCACAGGGCTCGGTGTTGGGACCAGTGTTGTTTGGGATATTCACTGCAGAAATATCATGGGACATCAAGAGCAAGATCAGTCTGTTTGCTGATGATACCAAGGTAGGAGCGGTGGTGGATGACCTAGGTGGATGGCAGGGGTTGCAGGATGATCTGGCAAAGCTTGAAACCTGGTCAGACACCTGGCAACTGGGGTTTAATGCCAAAAAGTGCAAGGTGCTGCATTTTGGTATGAAGAACCCAAGGAGGAGTTACCAGCTGGGGGGAGTGCAGCTAGCCCAGACAGAGGAGGAGAAGGACTCGGGGTGCTCATTACAGGGTCAATGAACAACTCGGCACAATGTAGGAAGGCAGCTGCAAAGGCCAACAAAAATGCTGGGTTGTATTGCAAGGGGTATATCCTCGAGGAGGGAGAAGGTGACTCTGCCACTGTATAGGTCATTAGTTAGACCACACCTGGAGAACTGCGTGCAGTACTGGCACCCATATCTGAAAAGGGACATTAAGTTACTGGAGGGCATGCAGCGCGGGGCGACAAAGATGATCAAGGGGCTGGGGGACTTACCATACGAGAGGAGGTTGAGGGAGTTGAACATGTACTCACTGGAGGAGAGAAGGGACAGGGAGGACATGATTGAAACCTTTAAGTACATGAAAGGAATAAACAAGACAGGTACAGAGGGGCTGTTCAAAGTAAGGGAGGGGAGGGACACCAGGGGCCATGATATGAGACCGGAGGGAGGAAGGTTCAGGACGGAGATGAGGAGACACTTTTTTACAGAGTGGCTGGGTAGAATGCGTTACCTGCAGAAGTGGTATCCAGTAGAACAGTGGACTGCTTCAAAAGGGGATTGTACAGGACAAGGGGGAGGGTTAATGAAGGGGAAGGGTGGAAGGGAAGGGCAGCTGCAGAATAAGGGTTGCCAGCTGCACAATCGAGCAGACTTGATAGACCTCTAGGCCTTTATCTGCTGGCAAATTTCATATGTTTGTATGCATCCCTCCAGATGGAGCCCCAGTCCCCAATAAGGCCAAATCCCTGAGCTCTGCACCAGTTTTTCAACCAGTCATTGAATCCCATGGTGCAGAGTATCCTAGCCTCATCCATGCCATAAACAGGTAGCACTTCCAAGAAAGTTACCGTGTGTGTGCTACTTGTCTAAGGCCCCTCCCCAACTCCACAAACTCCTGTTGCACTGCTCTGATCCCATTCTCAGCTAGGTCATTCGTGCCTAGGTGGATAGTGACGTCCTGCTCCCTCCCCCTTGCAGCTGCTCCCACAATCCTGAGGATTAGTTTCCTGTCCCTCCAAGCCATGGCGCTGGGAAGGCACCTTACTTTCCTTTCCCCTCCCTCCCCCAGTTCCACCCCCCTAACAACTGAGTCCCCCACCAGGAGTTGCTTCCTTCCCCTGTGGGGTCCTGTGCCATGCTCCTGTGGGTCTCCATTGTGGAGGTTCCCAGCATCCTCCTTGGTCTCCACTGCGGATGCCTCCATAGAGGAACTATGCTCCACCAGAGTGGCGAATGAATTGTGGAGAGGCACAAATGGAGGTATGTGCCTCTGTTCCACCACCCTCACCCTCCCTGAGCCCACCGTGGTCCAACCACTCCTCTTTCTTGGCAACCTCTGAGGTAGTGGCATTGGGTTGTCCCTGGGTGGGGGAGCAGGTTTCTCGAATCCTTGCCAGGTCAGCATGGAGATGAACAACCTCCTCCCTCAGACCAGAGAGGTGCCTGCAAATAGGGGCAGCACTGCAGTCTCCAGAATGTCTCCCGGAAGACTGCTGCTCCACAGCCAGTGCATTGCACCACTCCCCACATGTCTGTGTCCCTTCCTGTTACAGATGCTTTTCTTTTGTTGTTTTTTGTTGTCGTTTTATTGTGTGCAAGCTTGTGAGTGTCTCTACCCCCTATTCAGTGTGCTGTGCCTTTAAGGATATGAACAGGTGTATATTGTTAGCAGTTTTGGGGAAGTGATGTCAGAATCCCAGGTCTTTTCCGTTTACGGACCGAGTGTAGTGCATGCCCAGGAGCCCCCTTTAGTCGGGAGGGCCAGCACAACTTTCTCAGAGAACTGAGCAGGTGCAGCCCAGGTTGAGCAGAACAAAGAAGCTCTAAAAGGAAGATTCTGCAGCTCCTATAACTCTCCTCAAAGGCTTGGTATATCGCTCTAATTGCTCGTGGATCCCGCAGCTGCGGAGAAACCACTCCACGAGCCTCCTTTGATTTCACTGAGGGTTCCGTTTTTTCCGGCCTCCCCAACTTCAGGGGTGCTAGACGGTCATTGAGGACGTTAGGGTGCAATGCAAGACAGAAGTCGCACTTAGAGGTGTAATGGCCGACACCCAAGCAGCAGACGCACGCGGCGTGGGGATCAGTGCGTGACATTTTCTGGCCGCACGAACACCGACGAAATCCAGGGGAAGACTCATCTTCCATGATCGAAGCAGAGCAGTCATGGTTGCTCATGCGAACTAGACGAAGTTTCGGAATAAGTGAAAGTTTAGAAGCCAGGGCCTACAAAATGCAGGAGCATGAAGGAGGCAACCTGAATCTTCCAGCGGAAAGGAAGATCTGGCGTCATGGGGAGGAGCCGAGGGTTATACCACCCGGGTGGGTGGGAGGAGCCAGCTTGAAGACTTACGGCGATCCTTAAAGGAAAAGAGTACATGCCAATAAGTGTGGATGAACAACATATCCAAGATCCTAGAACAAACTTTTCCTACTGTGGTCTCTCTTTTGGGTGCCCCCCCTGATTTTGCTACTCCTGTCCCCTCTGATCCTGGTCTCGGCTAGGGCATTTTCTTTGAAGGCAGGGTAAGCCTTTGGAGTCTGATGACACTTCTGACCTAGAATTTGGCTCACATTACACGTTTGTTCAGCACATGGTGGACATTGTTGCCCTTTCTATTCAAGAGTCCTCTGAGGAAGTTGAGGAGGCAGACATTTTAGATATGATGTGTCTCCCTCCTAAAAAGCTACTCCTTCCAGTTCATAAGTCCCTTCGTAGGGCTACTTTCAAGTTACTCCAGAATCCCACCTCAATACCAGGGGTGGATAAGAAATTAGAGAAAAAGTACCAGTTGGACTGACAGCTTTCCTTTAATATTACACTTATATCGGTCTCCAATCTTGAGCCCTGGTTGGATTCAAATTGTCTATAAATTATACACAATATATATATGTGCATGTATAATGTATATACATACATTTTTCACACATAATTGTGTGTATGCAATATAGGGGTACAAATAAAGAAAATCTAGTGTGGGAGGCAAAATACCAAAATGTAATTTTGGTATTCTGCTTCTGGGCCTGGTATTTCATCCGTTCAGAATAGCAGTGCTATAGGTTGAACTGCAGAGCAGCAGCGTGGGGGAACAGTACTCCAGCTGGAATACCAAAATGATAAAAATGGTACTCTGCCACCAAAATGGGGTAATAGAATTGGAGATAAATCCACTCTGATAAATCTTAGCTGAGCAACTGTAAGTATAAATATTATAACTAATATCTCATCACTTTCCAAAACGTTGGTCCACTCTTCCCCTGTCAGCTAATTCTGCCTCTTCTGCTTGCTCCCTGAAGTCTCTTCTTCATGACTTTTCTTCTCCTACCAGTAACTGTCCATGACAGTTTTCTTTCTGTCTTCTTCCCTACTTTAGTTTTGCCCCGGCCATGATGTTCCCTTCCCCCTTCCATACATTTGAGAGTAGTTCCCCCTGCCTTTTCTGTGTTTTATTTATTTACTGATTTTCCTTTAATATTTATGTTTATGTTTCTTTGAAATGCCATTACTGTATCATTTTGCATCTGGAAATGAGCTGTTTGCAGCTCAGTATGGCTTTCCTGGTGAAACTTTTGAAATTACATTTTTTTTTATACTTGCTTTATTTAGGATTTGATACAGAGATATCTCAGAGTTTCCAGGTACATCCCAATACATATATGTTTTACACAGTTATCACATATTTAGGTAGGATGACAGGCTAAAAATCAGTAAGAGAATAATATCCCTTCATATCTCTTTCTGCAATAAAATACTGAGTGATTTGAACTCATCTTTCTTTTTTGATAATAACCATAAACAATATAGAGGATAATGGCTGGGGATCAGGTGATAACCACACTGTAATCACCTCGAGTGGTTGCTAGGGCAACATGGTAAACCTCGAGAGCGCAGCTCGAGAGGTTTACTGTAGCATTAGCAACCACGAGAGGTGATTTCAGCGTGGTTGTCACCCAATCACCAGCCACCATCTTTTATAGTGTATGGTCAAAAAACACTGTTTGCATTCTATGTGTGAGAATTATGGAACTCTTGTGCATTCTTTTTTGTTTTGCCACTGTTTAGAAGTTCTGAAGTGTGGTTAACTTTTAAAATTCTAAACAGTGCATAACAAAGCTGTGGAACTGCTGATTATGGTGGTTAATAGGCACTTACCATACATTACAACAAGTTACCAGGCTATTACTAACATAACTAGAAATCATCCTATCAATCTTATAGATTCGCCAGATTTATCATGGGAAACTCCCCCCAAATGGGATCAAATTTTCCCCCTGTCCCTATCCGCTGTTATCCCTTTCTTCCCACCGGGCTTGTTCCAGTACCTCTTTTCTCTCTTTTTGGTTCTATAATTTTTGGTCTCTTATCTCTATTAGGTCTGCCATTCTCCCTTTCCCTCATATAGAAGCCAACCTGTCCATCTATTCTGGTATTCCTGATTTAGCTGCTTGAGAGGAAGGGTGATTTTCTCCATATCCATTATATTGTCTACTAATTTGGCCCACTCCCTCAGGTCTGGACTGCCTCTCACTCGCCACCTCTTGGTAACAGATTTCAAAGCTGCAATCACGAGTATTAACCACAAGTACTTTGCCTCTCTCCCTATTATTTCCTGTGGAATAATACCCAAAACCATATGCTCAGGTCCCAGAGGTGTATGGAGTTCGAAAAGTTTGGAAATATGTCGCCTGACTCCCTCCCAGAAAGAAATAATTTCCGGACAAGCCCAGAAGACATGTGTCTGGGATGCATTTCCCTCTCCGCACTGCCTCCAACACTCTGTGCCCACCCCTGGGCTGGAACGACCCAGTTGCGCAGGGACCAGAAAGAAGCAGGTCCTTACCCTCCAACCAAACTCCTTCCAAGTTGGAGAGGACGTGGTACTCCAAGTGCCTCTCCACACCTGGGGCCACTGTCGGTCTGTAAGAGAAATGTTCATGTTTCTCTCCCATCGTTCCCTAATATATTGTGAAGAGGTACTGAGGTCATTTAAATAATTTCTATATAACATAGTGATCATATGTTTAGCATTTGTTGCATTCCAAATCTGTTGGAACGGTATTTCCCCTCCCTCCTGACCACTCACCGAAGTTCCCTTCCCCAACTAATCATTTATATAATCTCTTAACTGATAGTATCTTATTCGATCTTGTGGGGCTATACCAAATTTTAATTGTACCATCTCAAAAGACATCAAGGAGGATCCATGGAAGAGTTGATACGGGGCATGTAATCCTTTTCTTGCCTGTCTTAGGAACCAGTTATCTATTTTTGCCAGTGCGAAATGGGGATCAAAGGCCCAGCATTTATATTTCCATATTTGCTGTTTGGTATTACCTCTAACAATGCCCCTTCTCAAACCCTCTAAAACCGCTGCCATCCCTGAGTAAATCGTAGTTCACTGTAACTTCCCATCTCCAAACAGGGCCGCCTGCAAGGGGACCTCTCTAATTTCTGCTAAATCCAACTTTTTCCAGTGGGAGGTGTATGGCTGGTTACCCCACAATAATGCGATCCTCATCTGAGATGCTGTCCAATACCCCTGCAAGTGGGGGAAAGCCAGGCCCCCTTTGTTCTTGGGAAGAAATAACAGGTTTTTTTTTACCATCGGTCGCATTGTTCCCCACAAAAAACTTATAAACATTTTTTGCCAGGATTCAAGATCTTTCTGTGACACAACACAGGGAACACACTGAAATAAATAAAGTAGCCTGGATAAGGCATTCATTTTTAATGCTTGATTTTTGGCATGCAAAGTTGGGGGGGGCAACATCCATCTTTTAAAGTCTGCCTTTAATTACTGCACTAGTGGGGGATAATTCAATTCAAATAGGCTGGCCGTGTTTTTACTTATCTTGATTCCCAAGTACTTGATAGCTTCCATATCCCATTTCATTGGGTATCTCTGCCTAATTTCAACAGACGGGGTGTAAAAGAAACTAAGGACCTCGGTCTTACTCTTGTTCAAAGTATAACCTGAGAGTGAGGCATATTCCTCTATCTGCCCAAACACCTCTGGTAGTGAATTATCTGGGTTTTGAAATGAAATTAATCCGAATGGTAACTATGTCATCAAGATTTATAAACCCCACACCAGGCACTTGGGCTAAATTTTAATACTGACACTGTAGTGCAGCATGAGGGGGGCGCTGCACTCCTGAGGTGCCGTCTTTCGGATGAGACATTAAACCGATGTCCCATCTGCCTGTCCTGGTGGTAGTTCACGTGGATGTTAAAGATCCCATGGCATTTCTCGAAAAGAGTAGGGGAAATTTTTATTCAGAAAAAAAAAGCAAACGTACAGGAAATAAAACATCACATATAATATACAACGTCATAAAATAATCTTAATATCAAAAATCACATAAAAAGCAAGATATACAAAAAAAAGGAAAGGGGAAAAAACTTCTTTGCAATACAAAAGTAAGAACATCATGGTACATTAACCCACCACCCAGCATAAATATACTGTAAACCAAAAAGCATACCTATTCCCATGTAATCATATTGTGAGGTAAGAAAAACAATTATAAGCAACCGTAGTGTGTATACCCATACTATAACAATAAATCAACCCACCCAGTCTACGTGCCGCCAAAAGGTGGCACATACTTCCTGTCCTATGGTGCGCTGTTCATAACCATAAACTTTATCCAATTCATACTGTATTTTGAACACTTTATTTAACTGAACCTCTATGTTTTGTGGAAATCTAGAACATCTAACCTGCCGGATGGACCATTTTATACAAGCTAGAATCACATACTGTACATAGTGCTCCTATGCGATTTCTGCCATCCTGCCATCAACTGCCCTAGTATCAATATTTCATAAGTCATATTTTGAAACTGGGCTTCCCCCAAAAAGGCTGCTAAAGCCTGCCAAAAGCCTTAAATGTGTACACAATCGAAATACAAGTGTGTCATGGTTTCTAGCTGTCCCTGACATCTGGGCTGAGCACAGCCCCTATCTCCTAACTGTTTATGCTTCTGATTGTGTTTTACATTCAATTTTTGGTGACCACACAGCCAATTGGTATCCTGCATCTTCAGGGGTATACGCGGCTCTGTAAAACTAGCCAAAAGTTGTACTTTACTAACATGTGGGGCCACTTGAAACATTGGTTCTACTGAATAACATTTTTCTATAATAGTTTTATAGAGCTGTTTGTTATCATAATTGAGAAACCACCTCAGATCGATCTCCCATGTCCTAATGTATTTTAGAGTGGTTTGGACATAAGAGGGGAGGTTTTTGTCTGTTATATGCCATTTCCCCCTACCCCAAGCTTGCAAGAAAGGGGTTCCCCATAATGCCATACACAAACTTTCCACATCTGTCTTCTCTAGCAATACTGGTTTTATAAAAAATTCCCAAACACATATACCAGAGGGTGTATCATATTTAGCCCTCCATTTTTCCATAACTTATATGTGTAAGCTCTCTTCACATGGTTCAATCTGCTTCCCCACAAAAGGTGGAAAAAGAGACCCATCACCTTAGTGTGCATACTGTATGGTAGGGGAAAAATATGTGAGACATATAGAAAGACTGGGGCAATGTATGCTCTTAATAAAAAAACAACTTTTTTTCTCATCATTTTCCAGTTCTGCCAGGCATTACTTTTTGCAGAGCAACGTCATACACAGTGTTCCAGTTCAGGCTCTCCACCCCACTAGTACCAAAATAAAGACCTAAAATCTTCACGTTATCTTCCGTCATAGAAATAGGAAAGGTTTCTATTTCCTGGGCTGCTCCCAGAACCAATACATTACTCTTCCCTATATTAAATTGTATACCAGTTATTGATGCCAAGTGTTGTATCACTTGTAATATCCTATATCCAGAGTCCAGATCTGCCACAGCAAAAACACAGTCATCTGCATATGCAGTGACCTTACCAAAAATTACCCCGCCTCGTTCTGAATAGGCCTAATCATCACATCAGCTTCTATTAACCTTAAAAGGGTGTCTAAACCAAACACATATAAAATCGGACTCATAGGATAGCCCTGCCAAACCACATTCCGCAAAAATATGGGGATCCCTGGATGTCCATTAACAATGGGTATTACTTGCACATCCACATATAATGTCTGCAATAAGTCAATCAAGGCTTCCGGCACACCATAAAACTGTAACACTGCCCACACATACTCCTGTCTAATGGCATCAAAAGCCATCTCTTGGTCAATGGCCATTAAATAGCCTTTCAGGTGTAACTGTAATCCTTGATCTACTATCTCCAGTATGACAACTACATTTTGTGTAATGTTTCATCCCAGAATGGCACAAGTTTGAGCTGTGATATTAATTTTTGTGCTAGTTTTGCCAAATGGACTGTCAATATCTTGGTTAAAATCTTATAGTCCAAGGTAAGTAGACTCAAAATGGTCTCCAATTTTTTATATCATGGGGGTCTCCTTTTTTATACAGGAAGGTCATTACTCCCTCTGTCATGCTAGGGACCAATCTTTCTTCCTACCAAATGGCCTCATATACATACTGCAACCAGGGAGCCAAAAAAATCTATAAAAACTTTATAAAAATCATTTGGGATTCCATCCTTCCCTGGCATAGTTCGGGCGAATAGTTTGCCAATCACCAAATTAATTTCCTCCTCTGTAATGGGAGTCACTACTTCCAATTTTTCCTCTGGAGAAAGGATCAGAATCTCCAAATGTCTAAAAAAAGAGAATGTTTGGTCTGAACCAGTTTTCTTAAATTTATCTTGAATGTGTTCCTGGAACACCTGCTGCATTCCCCACTGATCCTGTACCACCTTCCCCGCATTATTCAACAAACCAGTAAAAAAAACCTGCTTTATCATTCTGTAGCTCCCTATCATAGGGGTTGACTTGCTCCTTTGTACCTCTTGTCTGGAATTTCTGCTGTATGGCCATACTTGAAACTCTCTCTGAGTGAAAGCCATACAGTACACCTTTTCCTTTAATAAATGTAATTGGTCTGGGACTCCACTTCCCCTCTCATACACTTGTGAGAGGAGTTTAAGATATTGTGCTCGCCACCCCAAATATTGAGTGTACTGCGATCTGGCTCTTACTCTTGATATTTGGATATACCAATCTCTTGAATCCCTCTTGGTGTCTCCCCACCATTCAATGGGGCTGTCATAAAAAAAGCTGATGTCAGCTTGTACTTTAAGTATGTCCAGGACTGCATTATGCACATCTGTAGGATATAACAATTCTATATTTCATTTCCAAAAGCCCCTTCCCATATGATGCCTCTAATGTTGTCCAATCATCACTTGTACTGCTACATGATCCAATGTTGCCACAGGGAGCACAGAGACACTTTCACATGTCAACCTGTCCGACATAAACCAGAACTCAATCCTCGAGGACAGACCCCCTTTATAAAAAGTATGACATGGAACCAACTGCAATAAATCATACACATTACTCAACTTATTCTGCCTCAAAACAGCTCTTAAAGCATTTGTGTCACCAAATCCTTTCTTTGTTTGCCTACCCCAATCTCTGTCTTCAAGACCACAATTAAAAACACCCCTCTCCCATAACTCAAGTTTTTCTGTGTGTAAATAAGGCCCAAGTTCTTTAAAAAGGGCTGAGCGTTCAGCCTTTGTTTGGGGGCTATAAATGTTAATCAAACGGTATGCAATCCCATACAAAAGTACATCAGTAAGAAAGGCCCTACCTGGGCAAATGTCCAGAACTCCTAAAATCTTTGGTTCTAACCCCTTAAATAAAAAGCCTAATCCAAAGCATTGTTCTTCCCCCAGAGACCATAATGATGGACACTGCCTCCAATCTTTCTGTGCTTCCTTAATGTCCATCAAAGTCTATAGCCTGGTATCTTGTAAAAGAAGAACCTACTCTGTGCCAGAGGTTAAACTGACAAAGGTCACCTTTCTCTTTTCTGGTGACTTTATGCTATTAAAATTAAGATTGGTGCAAGAAAAGACCCCTGCCATTTAGAGCTAGAAAGTGATGCATACCAAAAGACCTAATATAGCTGAATCCATTACTTTCTTTTTTTCTTTTCTTAGGCTTTGGCTCATCTCCTGTTCCTACTTCCTGTACCCCGTCAGGCTGCGAAGAAGCCACTGATGAGATATCAGATTCCATCATCCACTCATCGTCCAGTTCCTGCTTCTGAAGAATAGCATAAGAGTTGGTCAAAGTAACAGGGCATGGGTCTGTGTGAATTAGTGGAGCTTCCTCCACGATTACCTGTTTTGGAACATGTGACACAGTGAAAGGGAGGGTCTGGTGTTACCTCTTGGGGTGGCATGATATTATCAGTGCTCAAATCTGGCATGTATTGTAATTCTTCCTGCAGAGGTACATTATGTACAGGGATATCCTGTGGGCGGGGAGTGGAGGGTGATACATCCATTATCTCTACCAGTTCTGTTACTGATATCTTCTGGCTCTCCACTGTAGTCTTAGACCAGGGACTCTCAAATTGGTTCTAGCCTCTCTAGGCGGTAGGGGAACCACTGGGGTAGGATTTAGCATTAGCTCCCTAATATGCATCTGCTCTTTTTGAGCAGTAGCCACGTATACATCCTGCTCCACCCTGAGAGCTTGGTCCAAACTATTATGTGAGGCCCATGAACATGTACAAAAGGTATGTCCATGTTCCTCACATAAGTTGCACTTCACTGGCTCATGACATTGTGCCCCTATATGGCCCACCTCCCCACACAATCCACATTTTTGCTTGTCACACACATTACTTAAATGCCCAAGATTCCCACACTTAAAACATGGCTGAGGTTGACCTGGGTAAAAAAGCACTCCTCCCGACTTCCTGCAAAAAAAAAAAAAAGCTGGGTAAGTGTTTTGTTTGGCCTTGTTCCATTCTTAAAGTCACTTGGTATTTCCATCCACCTGTCCACAATTGTTACTCATCCAGGATGGGTTCCAGGTACCCCTTTACCAAACAATGCTGCTGCAACCAGTAAGCAATATGAAAAGATTACTTACCTTAGTAATTGTGTTCCTTCTAATGGAGTCTTGCTGTATTCTGACAATTTGCAGTTAGCTCCAGCTCTTGAACTGCCCCGGAGAGTGAAGGGTTAAAATTCTATGTCAGGCATAGAACGCTGGGCTCGAGCTTGGCCATAAAAAGAGTTGTCTGTGTCCTTTTGAAACCAAACCGTCAAGATTGTTATGAGCTAAACTCACTGACTATATAATGTGGAAATTGTAAAACTCCTAGTAGCCAGCTGGCAACAAAGACTTTGGATGCCCTAAAAGACTCAAGTCAGGAAACCCAAAGAACAAAAACCAGGTAATAAGAACTAAAAACTCTTAATTAAACAACTACAAAGCACCCAACACAACAGGAGTGGGCTAAAGACACGTCTGGGGTGCAACACTGCACCTGCCCATCCACTTCCCAAAACAGGTTCTAAGAGGGGAGGCAGGGAAGGAGGTCAGAATACAGCAAGACTCCATTAGAAGAAACACAATTACTAAGGTGAGTAATTTTTCTTCAAACATCATGAAGTCTTGCTGTATTCTGACAATTTGTAGACTACCAAGGAGTACCTCCAAGGAGGAGGGACAGAACCTACTTTGGGAATAGGCTCTGAAATACTGCTGTGCCAAACCTAGCATCACTCCTAGCCTGGATATCCAGAGAGTAATGCTTGGTGAAGGTATGAACTGTTTTCCAGGTGACTGCTTGACAGATTTCTAACAAGGGGATATCCTTAGCTGCAGCCAGAGATGCAGCTGTACCTCTAGTGGAATGAGCCCTCAGGCCTGAGGGTGCAGTTTTTCATAGCAGAATTGAATATAGGACACAATCCACCTGGCAATGGTTCTCTTGGTGGCAGGTTTTCCCTTGCCTACGTCCCCATAAGTGAGGAACAACTGGAAGGAGTCAAATCTATGACCCTTTGTACGTTCTATGTAGTAACTAAGGGCCCTTTTAACATCTAAACTGTGTAGCCTCCGTTCCCCTCAGGAGGTGTGATCAGTGAAGAACACAGGGAGAGACATAGATTGGTTTAAGTGGAAATCAGAAACCACTTTTGGTAGGAACCTTCTATTGGTTCTAAGTACCACCTTATCTCTACGGAAAGAAATGAAGTCAGGCTCCACTGACAGGGCTTGCAATTCACAGATACGTCTGGCAGAAGTAACAGCAACCAAAAACAGTTTTCCAAGTCTAATACTTGAGCTCTGCTGAGGACATATGCTCGAAGGGGGGTTGCCTCAGCTGAGCAATACAAATATTCAAATCCCAGGCAGGAGCAGGATCCCTAAAAGGGGGATTGGTATGAAACAATCCTTTGAAAAATTTACAGAATACAGGGTAAGATGACAGAGAGGAAGATTTCCCCACTGACAGGAAAGCAGAAATAGCTGACAAATGAACTTTGAGAGTAGCTGGTTTGAGGCCTAGGCCATTAAGGTAAACCATGTAATCCAGAACTGTAGAAAACTCAGCAGTGTCTGGGAAAATGTGCTTCTTGGAACACCAAATACTGAACCTTTTCCATTTGGAGTTGTAGGTTTTTCTTGTGGCAGGCTTTCGAGAAGCTTTGAAGATATCCAGAACCCCTTGGGACAGATGTAAATCTGCATACTCTAAGTCTTCAAGAGCCATACCTTGAGATTGAGTGACTGGAGATTGGGGTAACAAATCCTCCCCTGAGAGGAGGTTAACAGATTGTAATTCCTGGGAAGAGACAGGAGAAGATGGACTGCTAAAGACAGCAACAGGGGGTACGGTACCAAGGCTGCTTGGCCCAGTCTGGAGCAATCAGAATCACTTTGCATGGCTGTGACCTTACCTTGACTAGAACCTTGAACAGTAGAGGAAAAGGAGGGAAGGCATAAAGAAACTTCCCTTCCCAGTTCAACATCAGAGCATCCAGAGGGACTTAGCCCAAGACTGGGGTCTGCAATAAAACAGAGGGAGTTGGTGATTGTCTGCGGCTGCAAAGAGATCCATCTCTGGAGTGCCCCACCTTGAGAAGATCAGCTTCAACACCAAAGTATTCAGAGACCATTCGTGATGGCCCTGGGAAATCCTGCTCAATGCATCTGCTTCACACTGTTCTTTCCTGGGAGGTGGACCGCTACTAGAGAGGTCTGAAGGGAATAAGCCAGGGACCATACTTTCATGGCCTCCATGCACAAGGCCATGGACTGAGTGCCTCCCCGCTTGTCCATATACCACATGGTGGTAGTGTTGTCCGTCCTGATCTGAACCACCATGTTCTGTATTGACTGAGAGAAAGCTTGTAGGGCGAGAAGTACTGCCCTGAGCTCCAGGAGGTTGATGTGAAGAAGGGATTCCTGAGGGGACCACAGTCCCTGGGCCGTGAGAGCCCCCAGATGGGCTCCCCACCCCAAAAGGGAAGCATCTGTGGTAAGAACCACAGAGTCAGTCTGAGAAACAAATGGAACACCTTGCCTCAGATTGTCCAGGTCCTGCCACCACTGAAGGGCCTGAATTAAGGTCTGAGTAACAGGAACCAGCTTGGTAAGAGGATCTTTCCTTTGGGACCAAAAGGTTCTCAGATGGAACTGAATGTCCCTCATCTGAAACCTGGCCCTTTGGACCACTGCTGTGGAAGCTGCCATGTGGCCCAGAAACTGCAGAAAAGGCCTTGCTGGTCAAGAAACCAGAGGGAGAAAGGAAGAGGCCAGCTGAGAGATGGCTTTTGCCCTTTCCAAAGGCAGGAAGGCTCTTGCCTTGAGGGTGTCCAGCTCTGCTCCTATAAAAGTGAGGAGCTGTACTGGTTCGAGAACTGACTTGGGAAGATTGAGAAGGAACCCCAGGGAAGTGAGAACTTGCTGGGCGACCTGCAGATCTGACTTGTCTTGGTCTGGAGACTGGCCCACCAGAAGCCAATCGTCCAGATATGGAAAAATAGAAATCCTTTTCCTTCTTAAAAAGGCCAACACTACTGCTAGGCACTTACACCCTTGGAGCTGAGGTTAGACCGAAGGGCATTGCTCTGAACTGATAATGGCCTGAGGGCAATTCGAACCTGAGGTACTTTCTGTGGGAGCACCTGATGGGAATGTGAAAATAGGCATCCTTGAGGTCCAGCGAGGCTAGCCAATCCCCTGGCCTCAGAGAGGGAAGAATTGTTCCCAGAGTCACCATTCTGAATTTTGGCTTTATTAGGTGCTTGTTTAGGTAGCTTAGATGTAGGATGGGTCGCCACTCCCCTGTCTTTTTTGGGGTAAGGAAGTATCTGGAGTACATAACTTTGCCTCTGTATGGAGTAGGAACTCTCTCTATGGCCTTTAAAGCCAGTATAGACAAAACCTCTGCCTCTAGAGCAAGGGTTTCTGAGGTATTTGCAGGTGGAAAGGATCTGGGTCTCAGTTTTGGAAAATTTTTGAAACTGAGAACCAGCCCCTGGCTTACAACCTCCAGGACCCACTTGTCTGAGGTAACAGACATCCAGTCCTGGACAAAGTAAGCCAGCCTGCCTCCTACTGGAATGGGGGAGTCGACCCGGGCTGACACATCAGGGTGTCTGCTTGGCAGGAGCCTTAGGCTGAGGGGTGGATGCAGCCCTGCTCAACTCCCTTCTGCCTCTCCCTCTGAAGAACCCCCTCTGAGAAAAGGAAGAAGAAGAAGAGGCCTGCACTTGGTAGAAAGGCCGGTGAAAAGGCCTGCCCCTGCCCCTAGCTTGCTGCCTTTGAGGAGTTGCCTGCCTCTCCTTGACCTGGGCACTCCTGTAAGTGGTCCTGTACTCGTCCATTTTCTTCATGTAATTCTCTGTCTGCTCCCCAAAGAATTACCCACTACAGGGAAATCCATGGTCTTAGCCTAGGTGTCCTGCAAAAGGCTAGTACATCTGAGCCAAACCATTCTCCGAAGAGCCACAGATGTAGCCATGACTCTTGAAGACACATCATTGGAGTCCACAGCAGCATGAAATTGCACATTTGATGCCTCAATCCCATCAGCAGCCACCTCCTCCAGCTCCTTGGCTTGCTGGGGGAGGCCTGTTTAGCCAGTGCCAGTAGAGTGTTCCACCTGGACTTCTGGTACCTAGCTGTATAGGCCATATAGTTAGCGTGCCTGATTCCCAAAGATGATGCCAAGTACTGTTTCTTTGCCATGGCATCTATCTTCCTGGAATCTTAGGGGGATGTGAAGCCAAGGGGATGTTTGCCTTGTCACAGGCAGCAGCCTGCACTACCCCAACATTGCTGCATTGCTGATAAAGAAATTCCATATCTGAGCCTGACAAGGTGTACCTCTTGTCCATTCTCTTGTCAACAGGAGGTACAGAGTTGGGAGACCTAAGAATTTTTTGTGTCTGTTTCCCAAATGACCTATGAAGGGGAATAGACAGTCTCTTAGACTCTGGCATGTCCATCATTTCTATGTAGTCAGGCTCCTCTTGATCCTCTACAGCCTCCTCAATAGGAAGCTGGAGGGTTTGAGCCACTTTTCTGTAGAACAGAAATTGGGGAGGGGACTCAGAAAGCCTAGGAGGGGAAACACCAGAAGGTCTGTCTGGGGAGATGTCCGGTTCCACAGGCACATCCAGACACTCACCGTCGTAATCATCCTCTTCAGAATCAACCTCTCCTCATCAAACTCCGGTTCGTAAAAATCTTCAAGGGAATAATCCTGAACAGGGGGAACCGACCGAACCGAACCCCTGCCAGAAGGCGCGAGATCGGTCGGAACCGGACGAAGCGATTCCACAATCCAAATCGCTTTGGCTATTTCTTCAAGGGTCGGAACATGCAGTTCTGGATCCCAACCAGACGCATTTTCATATGCTTTTTTGTGTGGAACCGATCTTTCAAGATCAGCTCTTCTTGCCCGAGCAAGTATCGCCCTGGTCAGAGGGCGCCCTTCCGGTTCGGTAGGAACCGAACCGGGCTGGCCTTCCGGATCAGCGGATTTCTCGGCGTCCTTATCCCTAAGTCTACCTAACCTTTTTTCCGGGGTAGACTTAAGGAAATTTTTGCAAATTTGGCAGTCTGAATCGAGGTGGTCAAACCCCAGACAGTAAACACAGGTGGTGTGGGGATCGGCCTTAGCAAAGGCCTCCCCACACACACACACACTGCAGTGTTGAAACCCAGTGGGCCCATTTTTTTCTTGGGTTTCTCAGACATGGCCAACCTAACCAACTTACCCTTTATATGGCAACCGCCAGGCAAGACTCCTCTATCGGTTTTTCACCATGTCACAGGTGATGGAAAAAAACATTCAAATCATGTTTTTTTTTTAAATCGATATGGACCGGTAACCACACACTAACTTTTTTCAAGGATTTTACTACAGGATCGGTTCATCCAAACCGATCGTACAAATTTACAATCTCCACACAACAACTGTCCACAATACTAATATAAGTACTTATGGTACCACAGAGTCTTGAACCGAAAAATCTGATGGTTTGGTTTCAAAAGGACATAGACAGAGTTTTCAACCGAGCTCGAGCCCAATGTTCTATGACTGGCATAGAAATTTAACCCATCATTCTCCGGGGCAGTTCAAGAGCTGAAGCTAACTGCAAATTGTCAGAATACAGCAAGACTTCATGTTGTTTGAACCACAATGTTAACCCCCTCATTGCGGAACATGATGGTTATTTTCTTCATGAGGGGTTTCATAAGGGGTATCGCCAAAAAAGGCCTCCATGAGGGGGTATTCTTCAACATTTGATACTGCTTCCAAAATCTGTCCAGGCCCGCTGGATGCTTAAAGCTGACATCAAACTGAGTATCTTCCGATACATGGATCAAGGCATACACCTCATAGGCATAATACTTCATACTGCCTTTCAATTACTCTCTGCCCACAAAATGCCTATCTGGAACCTCTGTGATGTCACCTCTGTATTTCAACCGGACAGCATTTTGTCAAGCTGCCGGTTTAGATGTGCACATTACATTCTCAGGAAAAAGTTGCCCTGCAACTCCCTCATGCCACACACTACTCGGTTTGCATGGTGCTACCTCTGGGCCCTCCAGAGCCTGAGGGGCCTCCACCGCATCTGGTAACTTTGGTATCTGATGTTTTCCTCCATCGGGAGGGAGTGTCATGCATAACCAAGGGTGTACCATCTTCTAGCTCCCGAATTATATTCAGAACCAGATTTTGATCAATAACCTCAGTTGTCTGCATCTCAGCCACCGGGGTAACTTGACCGGGCAGTACAGTAGGAGCAGAAGATATCTCTGCCTATAAGGGCCCATCTGTTTTTTGCAAGATGCGTTCTGATAATGTTGCTCCCTCTTTTGTCATAGGGAGATCTGCATCCCAGCCAGAGCCCGTTAGGTTCCGCACCCTGCCGGCTGCCTCTAAAGCTGAGGTTACCCAGCCTGCTGGGGTTGCTGAAGGGCCAGCAATGTTGTTGGTTACCACAATATCCTCCCGGGAAGGAGAGTGCCATCCTGAATCAAACATCATAGCTCTCCCTTTCTTTTGTTTACCACTCCCATCCTTCCCTGTATTTTACCCACCCCCTCCTCCAGTTGCTGTGCCAATATTAAAATGTACTACTTCTTTCAATGACAAACCCATACTATCACCCCCAATGTCCCCCAAGGCATTATCTGTATTATCACATACTTTTTCTTCTTCCTGTATCATATCTGCAGCTGTCTGCTGCTCCAGCCATACAATATCTAAGCTGCCATCCGATTTAGCCACCATACCCATTATGTACCTGCATGCTCAGAGAGATAGATGTCTCCATCGGGATTCCGACCACCACATCCTCATTCTCCATCACATTTTCTAAGTGCATACTTGCACCACGATTAACCGGTGCTGTATCTGGATGCACTGGACACTCCGCTGCCGTTTCTGGATTAGATAACTCCTGCTCAAGCCACTCCCATAAGGAAAGGAGTTTCTGCTCTTCTTACGCAATTGAGCGCTGAATCTCCATAGCCAAAACACTTGGTAATAATACCGGAGGCCGTCCCGAAACCACAATCAACCCTTCGGAAGGCCGCACATCCTCAGCAACCACGATTTCATCCTCCATCCAATCCGTAGCCAGGACAAAATCCTCTTCTATCACCACTTTCATGATAACAGCGCTGATCTCCGGTAATGGGGTAGGCCGAGGAGGAGACCTGCTCTCCAGCCTCCCAGACTTCCTGCTCCTGTGCTCTCTCTCTCTCTCTCTCTGCACACCAACAATTCCATCACAGCACCCTCCAGCCACAGAGTAGGGGAATTTCCCTGGTGCCCTGGACAAATTTCCCCCCATTCACTAAAAATACCACCAACAGCTTAATCTGGTTTAATATCAGTTGTCATTCATCTGTATCCCCTCCCCAGTCGTGCCTGAAAACAGGCAGAATTTGTCTAGTGCACTTACCCGGTCAACAAAAACTAAATAAATAAATATAAAAATAAAAATCACAGATCTCACAGAGATTCCTGGCTCTCTTCAGGAAGCATGTCTGTGAGGTCACAGAGCCTCTCAATAAGCTCATGGCTATACTGAGTCATCAACGTTGCATAGATGACCTGCTGGATGCTCAGGGGTACAGCTGTATACACCTTGTGGTCAAAGTGATCTTGCTTCTTGGACTCTTGTCTGGTGTCTTTTCCAACACTTTCTGCATCTTTGCCTTGCAGTACCCCTGGCCTGCCACTAGCCCCTCTGGTGACAGATGCACCAAAAAAGCCAGATAATCCACTCAAGTTGGTCGCATAGTTGCACTCCACACAGCATGGAGGGGTCTGAGAGGTTAGGTGCTGAGAAATACTACGGACCAGGCCCAGAACCACAGGGGTAACAGCCCCTGGTGAGGAGTCTCATTAAAGAATAACAGAGATATGAAAATTACGTACTCACCATAATTCTTGATCTTCTAGGAATATCTTAACCATTGATTCACACTAGTGGGTCTTAGATAACATGCTACAACCCTGTGGAAGCCAGAACTTTTCAGAAGGGCTGACGCCAGTGCAAAACGCATGCATGTGCAGCACCACGTGACTGGCTCACGACATCAGCCCTCAACCACCACAGAACTTTTTTTTTTTACCAAGAAGGTGCAGCATAACCTAACAAGAATTTATACACTTAATCTAAGGGCATAAGATAGCTCTGGTGACCCAAAAAAAAAATCATCAACAAACAGGTAATACAGTGTCTTCACATCCCAAACCAAGAACAGGAGTTAAGACCAATAAAACACACTGGAGTGAGCCCCGGCCCAGGGGATGGCGAGTGGGTGTGTGAATTAATGGTGAAGATATTCCTAGAAGAGCAAGAATTACAGTGAGTACATAATTTTCATATCTTCCAGAAATCAATCTTCACTACTGATTTACGCTAGTGGGTCAGAGTACCAAGCTCATACAAAATCCCTAGAACTAGGGAGGCAGGAGCCAAGGGCTCACTCAAGACAGACTTCTATATAGGATTGTACCCTATGTAAACTGTTTGTTATTGCTGTCATTGTCACTGTTTGACGTGGAACCTTTGTAAAAGAGCTCTCAGCTCAAAGGTATGATCTGAATCCCTAAATAAATAAATACATAAAAAATTGTCCTGCCAAGGGTAGCATACTGCCTGGCACAAACATCCTGGGCATACTGCTTTACAAAAGTGTGCATTGTGCTCCAAGTTGCAGTTCTGCAGCGCAAATCTCTGCCAGGGATGTGGCAATTGCTCCAGTGAAGTGTGCATGTACCTGATCTCCCAGCTTGACCTGAACTATGGCTTAGCAGTGGCACAGGAAGCTCACAATCCAGGCAGAAATGCACTTGACTGTAACAAACTGTCCCTTTCAATTGGGATTGAAGGAGTCAAGAGCTGTCTGGATTGCCTGAAGTCCTTAGTTCCATCCAGGTAACACATAAGGGCCCTCTTAATACCCACATAATGGAGAGTGCACTCTCCTTCATTCTCATTCATTCTGAAAGTTGGCAAAGTAGGTAGGCAGCACTAGTGACTGATTCAGATGGAACCCCGACACCACTTCTGGTAGGAATTTAGGGCGTGTGCGGAGAACTACCCTACCCTTGTGGAAAACAGTATAAGGAGGATCTGTGACCAAGGCATGGATTTCAGGCACTCTGCAAGCAGAAGTGATGGCCACTAGAAATGCTGCTTTCCAAGTTAAAAACTTCAGCTCACATGTCATAAGGGGCTCAAAAGGCTTGCAGGTGAGCATATCCAGCACAAGGCTGATATCCCAGGTAGCCACCAGCTTCCAGATGGGAAGCCTTGTGTTTAAGATCCCCTAAAGGAACGCATTGAACAGTGGCAGCTGTGCCTGGTAGAGGGCACTCACAGGCTTGTGGTATGCAGAAACAGCAACAGAAACAACAAACAAGTGGACCTAAACTGTGGAATACTGTAGGCCAGCATAAGGAAGGTCCAGCAAGTACTCCAGAACCGTGTAAGGTGAGCACTCAAAAGGGTCCATGTGGTTTTTGTAACACCAGATGAAAATCTTTTCCATTTGGCTGTGTAAGCCTTCCTAGTAGAAGGTTTACAAACAGTCAAAAGTATTTCAGAGACCCTCTGAGATACCTTGTACCTGTTCACTTCTATCTCTTCAGAAGCCAGGCCTAAAAGTAAAGGGAGCAGAGGCTGGGATGGACCATGTGACCCTAAGTCAGAAGTCTGTTCTGAGTGGAAGAATTGTCACTTTGCTGACTGACAGTCTGTTCAACAGAGGAAACTATATCTGTCAAGTCCAGCAGGGAGCAACCAGTATCACCTTGCCCCGTGTGCCTCCAGTTTGAGCAATACCCCCTGCATTAGAAGAATTGTTGGATTACATACAAAAATAGATTTTGCAGCTGCAATCTGAATGTATCCTGGCAGAAAATGCCATGTCCTAGATGTCTGGAGCAGAACTGAAGCAGTTTGGTGTTGAGTGGGGACACAAAAAGGTCCACATCCAAGGTACCCCACTTGTCGATCAATGATCTCATAACGTCTTGGGCTAATGACCACTCATGAGGATCAGCCTATGTTCGACTGAGTTCATCTGCCAGAGTGTCCTGGATTCCTGGAAGATGGATGGCTTGGAGCAGGATCCCCTGCTCCAGACACCACTCCCACATTCTTATCACTTTCCTGCAGAGAGGGCAAGCGTGTGCCCCTTCTTGTTTGTTGATGTAATACATCACAGACTTGTTGTCTGTCTGGAGGAAGACTGTTTTGTGGCTAGACAAGATCCACTAGGATTTGCAGGCTATACAAAACACCTCACATCTTCAACACAATCATATGGAGATGAGTTTCCAATGGATCCCAGGCAACTTGTGTTTGAAGGCCCTGACAGTGGGCCCCCCCATCCCAATAGGGAGACATCCATGGTAAGAGTCACCTGAGGCTCCATTTGGAAGAAAAGAAACCCCTGGAGGAGAGTGTCCTCTACTGACCACCATGTGAACGACCGAACCAGGGTTTGGTCACCTGAATGAGTAGATCTGAGGATGTGATGCTTGTAACCACTGCGCACTGAGCATCCACTGAGTCATTCTCATGTGCAGTCACGCCAAGGGCACTGAGAACACCAAGGACATTATCAGACCTCGCATGCATTGCATGGAGTGGGCTTGTATAGTTTTGCGCTCCATGATGAAGCATTCCATTTGTAGGACTGCCTGCATTCTGCTCTCTGGCAGAAAGGCTCGGGCCTTGGTTGTATCAAGAAGAGCTCCAATGAACAGCAGCTGCTGTGGGGTTGGAGGTGAGCCTTCTCTAGACTCAGCAAAACCCCTGTCGAGGTGAAGAAATGAGTGTCTATGACCACTGCCTGTTCTGTCTCCTGCCTGGATGGACTGGCTATCAGCCAGTCATCCAGGTATAGGTAAAGTTGAAGTTCGATCTTCTCAGGTGTACTGCAAGTACTGCAAAACACTTTGTAAAGATACAAGGTGCCAAGAAGAGCCAAAGGGCAGGACTCTGAACTGCTAAGTTGCTCCAGGATGAAGAATCAGAGGTGTAAGTGGTGGAAGGGATGTACCAGAATGTGCTAGTATGCATTCTGCATATCCAGGGAGCTAACCAATCCTGGAAGAAAAATTGTAAATTTCTCGATTCAAGAAATTGAGGAGATTTCTGAAGTCAAGGAAGGGGTGCATCCCCCACCCCCACCCCATGAATGAACCAGTAGTCCGAGCCAGAGATTCCTTCTGATGCAGATGCCTGCAGTGACTGAACAGGAAACAGAAACAATGCATCCAAGCAGCGTAGGGCTGATGACTGTTGGACTCAATACCATGTATGGAGTCAGCAAAATCCTTTGTTTAATCTCTGCCAGGCACTTGAGGAGATACAAAGGGGATAGTCAGAATAGGAAAACTGCCCTTCATAGCTAACAATCCACATGCCTAGGGTAGCTGCTGCATATGCCTGTTTTCCCATAATGTCAAACTTGCATGACTCCTTGTAAGAGGGTCCACAGTAACCTCTTGGGGGAGAAAAGCCTTGTCATTCTCAGGAATAATAACAATGGCATCAGCTAAGGCTGAAAAACATGTGCTCTACCATTTTAGGGGCAGTGTGTTTCTTGTTTTGTTTTTTTTGTTGTTAATCTATTTGCTTGCAGAGAGATGGTATTTATTTATTTGAAAATGTTTCACCAGGAAAGGCATACTGAGCTACAGTAGCTCATTTCCAGATGCATACTGGGGGAGAGGGGAAAGGGGACACATATGAATAAGAGATCACAGTAAAATATACATAGATTTAAGTCAGTACATACAAACTAATACATTTAAAACTTATGCCAAACATATTTGAGGTTTAGGTAGGCAGCACTTGGCATCCTGGTATAGACTGTACATATATGCACTATACATATAAACACAGATACATATTTATATATATATATATATATATATATATATATATATATATACATACACACATATGTACTCCCATACTTACACTCAACAGACATAAATAATATACATACACACAACACATATTAACGCAGATAAAATTCTTGGGTTAGCTCTTTGAGTAGTAAGTGAGATTTATCCCAGCATGGGGAGATGGTGGGAGTAAGGTGAACCTTCATGCCTTCACCCCTCCAGGATGCACAGTCCACAAGGGGATTTTAAGCAACAGGTGGGAACGTTAGCTGGGGAGGTAGTTGGGGGGCAGAATAACTGGCACTGGCACATAAGAGAAACGTGAAATAAAAAGGGAGGTAGAATCTAACACACTGGAGTGGAACCTCATGATGGTAACAACTGCATGATGCAGTTGAAGTTGAGAAATTGAAGAGGACAGATGGTAAAGGGGGGCTGGGAGGCAAGCCATAACACTCAGGAGCAGTACCCAAGGGTAAGAACACTGCTCAATGCAAACCCAGCCAGTGCTATATGCTTTCGCCATGCAAAGGAAGGGGCAGAAGGGGAGTGAAGTTGGTAAAATAGGACAGCAGTGGAGGAAAAGAAAGGTAGTGAAGAAGATGTGGGTCAGGAGCAGTTGCAGAACAGAGACATATATGTGGCTCAGGAGCAGTTGCAGGATGGAAAAATATAGTGTCAAAGAAGATAGGACAATGAGAGTAGACGGGGCAGAGCGCATAAACAAGGGGAGGGAGTTCCAAATGTTTGGAAAGTGATAGGAGAAGGCAGCTCTCCCTGAAGTGGAAGTTCAGGCTGGGAGGGCAATGGTTCTATACGGTGAGTTACAGAGGGAGTAGGAGGGGGTGGGATGAGAGGAGGGCATTGAGGTAGAGTGGAAGGGAGCCAAGCCAGAACTTCCCAACCAATGAGGACTGTGGACAAGACAGCAGGCCCCAAGAGAGGGGAAGGAGAGAGCAGTGTAGCGGGTCACAGTGATGTGTACGTGGTGGACAGGTAAGAGCAAAGCGACAAAAGGAGTTAAATAGAGTGTCCAGTCTGTTAAGGCTTGACTTAGGGGTAACACTATAGACTACATCTCCAAAGTCAATGATAGGGAGGATCATCCTCTGGACAATCTCACAGCGGGCCGGAGGGGGTAGGCAGCCATGGTGTCAGTACAGAGTGCCTATTTTGGGAAGTAGCTTTTTGTGGATAGCATCCACATGTCCGGCGAAGTCGAGGTTCCAGTCGAGCCAGACCACGAGGTTTGAAGGAGGAGACATCCTCTAACATGGCCTACTCCAGACCACATCAGATAAGGTTTGAAATGCGAGCTGAATAGGAGGAACTACATTGACTGGCATGGGGAAAACGTTTTATCACTGCAGATGGAGACATTCACTTGATTAATGGCTAGAGACTCAAAATTAAGTGCAGAAGCATGTCTCTGAGCAAAGCCTTGAAAGTTAGGTCCTCCTGAGGCACAGCAGTAGGAGCTGGGACCACAGAGTCCAGGCCAAGAACACCATTGTCACCACCCTCAGAGAAGATTAGGATGGGGTCAGGGATGGGGTCAGACTCATCTCCTTCTGCATCCTTCCCAGAGGAAGGGTCATGGAGAGGTATGAATCACAGGCCCTCTAATCCAGAAACATGACCCCAGCAACAATGACATCACTGGCCCCAAGGATGAGGGGGCCAGTGGCAGGGGTAGCACCAGATCAGGAACTGAATGTGGTGCCAGGAGATCCCCGGTGCCAAGGTGGCTGCCAAGACCAGCACTGGAACAGGTACCAGGCTAGGCCCCGAAGTGTCCAAACCCAGCACCAGAAACAGACCCAGTGCCAACAACATGGCAGTGGGCAATGGTACCCGGCTGGTCCCTCTAAGTGACACAAGGTGGGGATGCAGCCAGTGGGAGAGGAGTCACAGCCCAGTCACTGGCAAGGGCTGATGGGCTGTTGGTGGAGCAAAATGCTCTACCTGGCTTGAGGGTCCAGCCCGCAGCTCCAGATCCACCAATGCCGAAGGGCCAGGGACTGCCTCTGCTGGCACAGACACACTAGCCTGACACTGCACCTGCTGCTCCAAATAGCTGCCCAAGGGTGGAATTGTCCACCAGCATCCCCACTTATAGACAGGGCCCGAGACCTTGACATCCCAGTACTACAGGCCCCCGACAATGACGATGGTCAGGGCCCCTGGCTCAGCACACCAAGGTACTGTGGCAGAAGGCGATCTTAAGTAGTACAGTTTCTTCTCCTTCCAAATGGAACAGGAAGAACTCAAGGCTTGGTAGTTGAAACCTGGCATCAATAGGTACCAAAACCCAATTTAAAACCAGCCCAGTGGCATGGAGGGCTGAGGCGTCACTGCCTTACATCCTGCCACGCTGGCGACCCATAGGTCGCTGGGGGTCAGCTGGGGAAGGAGAGGATCAAGCGTCCGAAAGACAGCTCTCCTCTCCCGGGGAAGGGTGGGACCAGAGACCGGTGCATGCCTTGCCCCTAGCAATGGCTGGAGGCTGGCACACTGGCTCTAAAAGATAGGGGGCAGAGACAGAGCAGACACCCGACATGCCGCATGTGGAAGCGTGCGCGGCTCTGCCATTGGTGTCATTGCACGCATACGGCTCCACTTTCGGGGGTCAGGAACAAATGGAGGCTGAAACTTCTCTGACTGGTGGGATGATGCCAGCCCCTCGCAGGTTCCACACCCAGCCAGCTGGCACCTCAACATGCCAAGAAGTAAGTACCAGTGGACGCCGGGGTGATGGAACTGGGGTGCCGGTGTAAGGGGGCCGGTCGGAGATGGCGAGAAAGAAAGAAAAAAAAAAAACTTTAAATCAGGAAATTACATTTGAAAAAGACACTCCATTCCCTCGACCTATAAAGACATCGTAAAATGTTAGAGCGTGGGGCAGATCACAGAGTCAGAAAGTAGAAAGGGATCATGCAGCCAGCCTCTGGGCGGGGGTTTATATAAAAAAAATGTAAAAACAGCCTGGAGAAGCTCCCAATGAGGTAAGGGAGCTCCCTATTTGATGTTTTTCAGAATTTAAAAATATCAAGAAAGGTGCTCTTTAAAGAGCAGCTCACTTTGTTAAAGTTCTCCTTCATTATTATATAACAGTCTCTATGATGGCCCCAAGTGAATTCCGATAAAACTTTTAATTTATTTCAGCCAGGTTTGAGCAATCTAATAGATCATAAAGAGATGGCCTTGATTTGTCATAATCGCAACTGTAAAGTATAAAAAAAGTCCCTGTTGTAGTCTATGGAGCGCACCCCTGTGCTCTCCATTTACTGACATCATGAAACATGCTAGCATGGGGTCATGTCTCACAATAGGGAAGGTACAACATTGTGCCAATTGGCTGCACAGATACAATTACAATTACAATCTACTGGATTGTTCAAACCTGGCTGATATAAATTAAAAGTTTTATGGGAGTCCACTTGGGACCAGGTAAGATTTGTTATATGTTTGGGGGAGGAGTAGGGGCCACACTAAGAACCTGCTCATTAAAAGTACTTTTGTGTCTTGTAGTAAACAGCAGAGACAGGAATCCTATTTCAAATATTTAAGCATCTAGAAAAGGTTACAGAACTTACATTTCAAACAAGTCAGCAGCAAGAAAATTAGCACAAACCTGTTTACTGCACTTAGGGACTAGATGAAATAGTATCAATATAAGAGAGGAAAATCTCTACAATTTGAACTCCAGGTAGGTACACAATAGGAAAAAAACAACTGTTATACCCTTTCAACAGCTGCAAAGACAAGAAAGAAGCACAGAATTATGACTACTGTGACAGATTGGATGGGGACTGTAGTGACAGAAATATGTTACATCTTGCGAGTGGTAGGAAGCTGGGCCCAAGCCACTTGCAATACACAGACCCCCATAAATGAAGAGGGGGGCTTCCTAGATGGCGTCTGTGTGCCACCAGTTCCTGACAATATACTGAAGCAACTGATGAACCCTATTACACTGGACAAGGTGCTTGCTGCCATCAAGAAACTGAGTAATGCCACAGCTCCTGGACTGGACAGCCTATCGTGAATTTTATAAGAAATTCAGTGATCTGCTGGGGCCTGACTTAGTGATAGTTTACAACAGCATTCTTGACAGTAACATCTGCCGAGCACTATGCTATAGCATTTCTCATGTGCATTTTCAAAAAAACAAAACAGATCACATCTGGAAAAACTGGAGACCATTATGCCTGTTAAATAGAGACGTTAAAATCCTGTCCAAAATACTTCACGTGAGATTGATGCCACTTGCGTCTAGGATGACAGCTGCAATTCAGACATGTGCTCTGCCGAACAGATCCATACAGTATAACCTGTTTTTTTAAAAGAAATATTCTATAGAGGGCAAGGGAATCCGCTGTCTGGCTTTTTCCTACCCTTGGACCAGGAAAAAGCTTTTGAGAGTGGTGCATCATTATCTGTTCAAAACACTAGAGAATTGCAGAGTCCTAGAGGCATTTACTGGGAGGGTAAAAGCACAATATGAAGAAGCTATTACCCCACTAGCTGATAGCCGACTTGGTGTGCCTGTCAAAATTACGACTGGAGTCAAACAAAGCTATCTGTCTTCTCAGCCATCTACTCTATATTTTTACCATTGACCCACTCTCACAAAAAATTCAGACCAGCCACACTATAATAGGTTTAAAGCACATCTGAACCCAAGGTTCATTCGGACTGAGGGCAGTATTGTACTGTTAAACTTCTCTGACATCATCTTCTGGTTTTTTTAAATGAGTATTTTAAACCAATGGGGATTTTTGCTGTTTTTCTCTGCATTATCTAGCTGTTATAAGTATTGTATTTTCTAAACAACTGCCATGAGCTTCTGAAGAAGGACTGGTTGGTCCGAAAGCTAGAGCACTTTGTTCTTGTTGTTACATCTATGTTGGTCCATTAAAAGGTATCAAATCATTTGCTTCTGGATCTATAATAGGTTTAGACATCTGCCCAGATGTCCACATAACGATCGTGGCCTATGCGAATGATATCTGTTTATTTTTGCACACCGCTGAAGATGGCAAGGAGGTGTTTCACATTATACAGCAATATTCTCTGGTTTCAGATTCGAAAATAAACCTGCAAAACTGTAAAGGAATGATACTGGAAGCTGACCCAGAACTGTTAGCTTGTATTTCTGGTGACGGGATACCTATAACTGATAACCTTGGTGTCCATCTTAGGTATATTCTTTGGAACTACTGTCACAGGGAAAACCAACTGGGATAACTGCCTGGATGTTGCCCAAAAGTAAGTATTTTCCTGGATGGGTAAAACCCTCTCAAAACAAAAGAAGGTGTTTCTGGTTAAGACCATTCTAGTGCCATTTTTTGTATACTGATTATGTGTGCCCCACCCTAAGATAGAGGATAGGCCTTACAGCATTTTTCAAACAATATGGGAGAGTCATCTGAACCCTATGAAAAGAAACACCACTGATTTAGTATTACCTGATATTGGGGGGGGGCTTAGGAATGATTAACCCTGGATTTTGTTATGTTGTTATCACCATTTTAATGAAAGCCAGTTTAGGGATGGCCCTGGTACATGAAGGTAAAGGGTGAGCCCCATTGGTAAGGAAATGGGTTGACCCTTTTATCGAAGCCTGGAAGAAGGGTAGGTTAAACCTCCTCAAGCAAGGGACCTCTAAACAGTTGCCCTCATACGAGAAAACTGCGCTGCTGAAGTTGAGAAAATGGAAAGTGACCTATGATTCTGTGGTGTCCCAACACAGAAAGCTGCTGTGTAAACACATTTTAGCTACATATTTTTTAGCTCAGTTGCACTTCCCTCTCTGTCCAGAAGGAAAGGAAACTTGCCACTTAAATAGACCCGTGTATACCATGCTATATGTGGGATCTACAGTGGCTATGTTGTCACAGCTGGTATGGAGTCAGTGGATCTCTCAAGCACAAGGCTACAGAGGAAATGTATTGTCCAAGAGAATTCTGTGACAAAATACTGGCGACAGAACACCACCTTTTTCTTTGTTGCCCCTATGTGCAGCGGTTTTGGGCATTAGGAAGTGCAGAATAAGGAAATGTTTTGGGGAGTTCAATCACCTATGAGGAACTTGTATTAGGTATATGTGGTACAAGGTGGAGGGGTTATCAAGAAAGTACATTGAGAGTAGTTTTTGCCATTAAGTACTACTTGTGGCAAGATAAATGAGGGTTTGCAGTGAGACAGAAAACATACCCTCCACTGGATGTTCTGAATATGATTGTTTCTTCCCTTTTCAGAATCTTTGAGTCAGAATCCCAAAGTTAGCAAGCATGTTATTTAGCTGAGATATAGAACAGTTTGACTGGCTACAACACTGGGTCAGCTCCAATTAAATTTATGAAACTGTACTTACATGACGCTGAAGTACTTTTGTCTCTGTGATTTAGTTTTTTATTTTTTTTTCCAACTTTCTCTTTTTTGTGAGTAAGGGAATGAGATACATTTTTGTGCTTTTTTGTTATTTCTTATATTTTGTTTTGAAGCACTTGTTAATATGCTTAGAATTTCTGTTGCCACTTTGAATTTGTAAATATCTCACTTACACAGTGTTTTTTTCTGTTGTCTTGCATGCAAGCGCAAACAACATATTGTGGTAGCTTGGAAAAGCAGGTTTTGGAGGTGCGGTCGTGTTGTGGCCAATGGCGCCACTGCTTTTTCGGTCTGAGCTCTGTGGTATCAATGAAATAGCATGCTGTCTATGACAGCAGTGCAAAAGCATGCCACCAACTTGAAACAATTTCGCTACTGCAATGAGGGAGTGACCCGTCATTGCAGGGTGTGCCTTGCCTGGCGTAACATTTCAATAAACATGGCACTGGCTATCACCGTCCGCCACTCACAGTCCTGCCTCAAAGCTGATATCAGGGGTGCCCAATCCCCCTGTCAGCATGCCCTCTCCAGTATTTGCCAATGGGAGCCAATTCCCATCGGCATAATGTCCCCTATTTATTTAGTTACAAAAGGGCCCAATACCCTCGCATTATGCACCCCCAAAACACAGACATGTTTCAGGTGCCACAGTGGGCCCAATCCCTGTCGGCTTCAGTCCCCTCCCCTAAAACATAGGTGGCACACTGGGAGGCCACCCTAGTGTGCCAAAACACACCTGTAAAAAAAAAAAAAATCCTACGATGTCTTTTTGTTTTTTACCTATAAAAGAGAAATTGGTCCTCACTGTCTCCGTGCCCCTCCCCAACCCGCACCCACTCTCTGCATATCCCACCTCCCGCACCCCCTCACCCCGGACCTGGGCGCGATGATCTTCAGTGGGCGGGAACATGTCCACTCTTCAAAGCCAATTGCGAACTGAAGAACTGCCGGTAAGACGTATAATGGCATAAATTGGGGGGGGGGGATCAACTTACAGTAGGTGGATATTTCTGCCATTTTTGGCCTTTTCGCTCCAAATTTTCAACATGGGTTCTTGGGACTCCACCTCATGAACTCAGTCACTGTCACGTCGTTATTCAGTCCCAAAAGGTGATTTTGCAGTCACTGTGCGGAATCACCTTTCGGGACCGATTAACAAAACAACAGGTGTTACTGTTCATGAAGTGGGCTCCCAAAAAGTCTATGTTGCAAATTTGGTAAAAACATTCCAAAATGACTGTGTTAGGCGTGTGCATTGCGCAGTTTCCAAGCACGCTCATAAGTTCGAGTATTTTTAACATTTTAACTCCAGATTTTCAACATTGCCATTTTTTCACACCTCCTTATGAACAGTACAGCTGTCATTTTTCACATCCTGCCTGGAATGTGTTTTTTCGCACATTGGGAGCAGAATGGCGTGGTCGCTGTGGGAAATCAATGTTCGGGACAGATTAAGAAAATGACAGTGACACTGTTCATGAGCAGAGGTCCCAAAATGCCTACGTTGAAAATCTGGTGGAAGAATTCCACAAAATGACTGTGTTACAAGCATGCATTGCACAGTTTCCACGCACGCTCATAACTTCAAGAATTTTTAATATTTTCACTCCTAATTTTCAACATTGCCATTTCTTCACACCTCCTTATGAACGGTACAGCTGTAATTTTTCACATCCTGCCTGAAATGTGTTTTCGCACATCTGGCACAGAATGGCACGGTTGGTGTGGGAAATCAACGTTTGGGACAGATTAACAAAATCACAGTGCCACTGTTCATGAGCGGAGGTCTCAAATGCTCAAGTCAAATGAGGTGGGGTTACAAAAAGGCCATGTTGAAAATTTGGAGTGCAGATACCAACTAATGCCCGGAATGTTAGCGTTTCTAACCACAACGTCCCACCCTGTAGAGACTAAAAGGCATCAGTGGTGTGCCTTTGGATTGCCGGCTGTAATGCTCACGCAATTCCATCCCCACCCTGCAGCCAGTCACAGGCATCAAAGTGTGCCTTGGACTCTTTGGCCCCAAGCTTCATCCCATTCTCCTATACTGCACCCATCTCAACGTACTTCCCTATTGAACGGGGTCAGCATAAGGCCCGACGACCTCAAGGTACAACGCAACACTTGTCAGAGTCTGCAGAGTAGGGTGAGGTGAAATGGTATGAGCATTGTGGCCGATGACCCAAAGGCACACATCAATGCCTGTCAGTCTCTGCAGGGTGGGGTGGGGTTGACGTCAGCTCCATACTTCACTGCCATTCCTATTATGCATCTCTCTAACTCCTGCACTACCAATGCCAACACCAGCAAGACAACATTCAGCACTGACAAATACTTGTTGGAAATTATTTTAATAAAAAATTCCCCACTGTTACACAAACATATGAATTTGCCAGCAGATACAGGCCATTCGGTCTATCTAGTCTGCTCAAGTGTACAGCACTTCAATCCATTAGACTGCAGCTGCCCCCCCATATGCCCTCCCCCTTCTCCCACCTCTCCCAGTTTATACTCTTCCCCTTGAATCTGCCCCATCTCCTCTTGAAGCCCCCAACACTCTGCAGCAATATGACTTCCTCTGGCACAGCGTTCCACCCTGCCACCACCTTTGCCAACTCTCTGAGCACCTTGGGGTGGATTCCATCTGGGACAGGTGCCTTGTCCACCTTCAGGGACTTAAGGCCCTCCCTCACCCTTTCCACCGTGATTTCCTCATCCGTGGTTGCTTCTCCCCCACCCTCTCTCACCTCACCCTTCCTCTTAGGTATGGGCCCATCCCTCTCCTTGGTGAAGACTGAACAGAAGTATTCAATTAAGTATTTCTGCCTATTCAGCTCCCTTTTCTACCCAGCCACTTCCTCTCCTGATCCTGACAATTTGATCCTTGCTTTTCCTCTTCTCTCTGATATATCTGAAGAAATCCTTTTCTCCTTCTTTGATCTGCTGCGCTAACCTCTGTTCCCTAGCCGCCTTTGCTGCCCTTACCACTCTGCTCACTTCTCTGGATTTCTTCACATATTCTTCTCTGTCTTCTGTCCTGTTGGATCTCTTGTAGATTCAAAATGCATTCCTCTTTTCCCTCACCTTCTCCACTACCTCTCTACTAATCCAGCTTGGTTTCTTGGTCCTGGCTTTCTTGCTCTGGCTCTTCGACACCAAATTTTAGTGGCTTCAGCTAGTCCTGCCTTGATGACTGCCCATTTTTGTTCCATGTCCACCTTCAGGGACTTAAGGCCCTCCCTCACCCTTTCTACCATGATTTCCCCATCCGTGGTTGCTTCTCCCCCACCCTGCCTCACCTTGCTTCCCTCCTGTCTGTTACCTGGTCTTCCAGACTAGCCAACACTGAGAATCTGTTTGCAGTGCTAATCTTTTTTCTTGGAATGAGTCCAGTCCCCCTTCCCACAGGCTGATATCTTTACTCCAACCCAGTCTTAGTCATGCCCCTGTGCCTGACCCCCTTCCCATCATCACTTCCTTCCCTTAGCTGCACCCGCTTGTGTGGTCCTCCTGCTGTCCCTAGTTCCTCCTTATTTTTCCCTGTTTTGAGCTCTTTTGGATGCCTCATTAGTTTCCCCTCCTGGCTGTGTTCCCCCCCTATTCTGTTTCCTCCATGCCTCCAGCTCCCTCCTCAACCACCCTATTTCTTGCCTGAGCTGGCCCACCTGCCAACACACCCTACAATCCCTTACCCTCCAACCACTCCCAGGAATATGACTGCTCCACATCCTTGGCAACATACAACCCTTCCCATCTCCCACCCTATTTGACTGACCCTGCACATCCTCTCCTCCCTTAACTTGGTCCAATCCCACTCCATAGAACCCTTCCCCACCTTAGACTCTCCATGTCTGTATGGGAAATATGCAGCCCTCCTAGTTAGGCTCTTCCCTGTCTACCAGCGTGGACCACAACCTGCTGTCCTGCCCTCCCTGCTGATGCCATGCAGACATTACACTCCTGCTTCGCGCACTCAAGCTTCGGAGTCACTTGGTCCCCTTTGTTTTTGTTTTTTTCCCCTAATTTATTTGTCTGCCTGCTGACCAGCACCCTTCCACCGGCCACCCCACTGCCACCGGGCGACATGCTGGCCATCACCTCTTGCCAATTTAAGGCACCAGCTGGCTGATGCGGTGGGAGACCAGCTCATCCCACCGTTTGGCTTGTTTTTCTCCTCCATTCTGTCCCAACCTGAGCCCGGAGCCAAGGCATGCAATGATGCCAATGGCCGAGCTGTGCACACTTCCGTACGCAACATGCCGGGCATCTTGCTCAGCTCTGCCCCCCTTGTGTGGGTCTGCTGTGCCGGCCCCCAGCCACCGCTAGGGGCCAATCAACCAGCAGACTCCATCCCCACCCCTCCACAGAAGAGGAGAGCTGTCCTCTGGATGCTCGATCCTCTCCCTCCCCAGCCAACCCCTGGTGACCCGCTTGCACCGCGAACACAGGTCACCAGCGTGGCAGGAAGTAAGCAATGATGCCTCAGCCCTCCATGCCACTGGGCCAGTGCTTGGTCCCCTTTGAAATATAACTGGATCCCAGCCCCACTACTGGCTGGTCCGAGCCACATGACCACCCCTCCTCTCCTGTGTATTTCCCAACCTCTCCCTCCCTCAGTTATACGACCCCCTCCTCCCAGCCAAGACAAAATCATTTGTTTTGCAGTTACACTGTTTAAATCACACATCACACATTGCCATCTCATTAAACGCTACCTTAATCCTGAAAGAAAACAAACAGCACAGAGAAAGTACTTATCTTCTAGCTCTAGCTGCCTGCCTCCCTCTGCTGAGTTTCAATTCCAACTCTTGTGTCATGGGATCTTTTAAGTCCACTTGCACTGCCACCCGAACAGGCAGGTGGGATCTCTGTTTAATGCCTCATCTGAAAGACAGCACCACAGGAGTGCAGCACCCGCTCATGCTGAACTACAATGTAAATATTAGGATTTAACCCGAAGTTCCTGGTGTGGGGGTAGAACCCACAAATTTCTGATCTTCCAACCTGAGAGGTGAGTGTGCAACCTGTGGAGCCACTGACAATCTAGCCATTGTCACAAGGCCTACAGCAAGGCAACTATGATGTTGGGGTGTGCAGGGAGGGAGTTTGACAGCTGGAGGAAGGAAGTGATGCGGCCTCTCTATAGATCACTGGTGAGGCCACATCTGGAATACTGTGACCAGTTCTGGAGCACTCACCTAAGAAAAGACAAAGACAGGTTTGAGACGGTGCAATGTAAGGTAACCAAAATTATTCAAGCCAACAGGGAGGATCCTACGAGGACTGGCTTAAGGTCTTCAACTTGTACTCGCTGAAGACCAAAAGGGAGAGGGCGATATGATAGAGACCTTTAAGTTCTTTGAAAGAAATGAATAAGGCAGACTGCAAGGAAATATTCAGCAGGCATAGTGAATCAAGAACAAGGAAACATGAGTGGTAGCTAGCAGGGGAAAGATTCATGAGGCATGTGAGAAAGTTTTATTTTAGAGAGCGTGTGGTTGAGCTGCACAACAGCCTACCAGCAGAAGTGGTGGGTGCAAGAACCATTAATGGTTTAAAACCTGGTGGGACTAAGTAAAAGGCTTACTAATTACCCAGGGAGAAAGCAGTAGGGCAGGGTGCAAGGTGGGGGAGGTGAGGGCAATAACCCCAACTAGACATTAGGTCCCGGGGTAAGACAGGGTAAAACGGGGCAGAGTGGACGGCCCAATGGTCTTTGTCTGCCAACATTTCATACTGTATGTTTATGTTACAGTAACTCTTTCTGGAATGTCGTGAAAACTGACATAAAAGGTGTGGAGGCCATCAAAGGAGAACCTTCCTTGGACTAGTGCAGAAAAACAGCTGACAAATGAACCTTCAGGGAGGCAGGTTTCAGATCTCAAGACAACAGTGACAGATGGTAGTCTAGCACCCTAGCAATCAGGCAAGTGGCAGAAGATATGGCAAGTTTGCTTCACCAAATGGAAAATGTTATACATTTACAGGTGTAGGCTTTTATTGTGGATGGCTTTCTTAAAATCTATAAAAAAGATATCTATAACTCATCTGAGAGGCACAAGTCTTGGATCTCTAATCTTTAAAGATGATTTAAAAAAACATTTTGATGCCTCTAGATGCCCTCCCATTTTCCTGTTAAGTGTCTATCCAATATTCTGATATGTACTGAAATTTTGACTAAATGAATAATCTGTTTTGCATATGTTACTACTCGAAATACGTTTTTCCTCAGCTGATGCTGTTCTCTCTTTTCAAAGTGCCTGAGCATTCTTTGACTTCAGTTACACCATTTCAGGCCATTCAGATGAAAAGCATATCATGGTGTGACTGATGTCATGAAATGTCTTAGAAATATGGAACTAAAGAGCAGTAGCTCGTGAAGAGAGTAGAGATCTATGTAGATGTGAAGACATCCCAAAGTTACATTATTTATTCTTCAAAAATTGGTCAAAGTATGTAAGAATATACAACTGGCATGGAAGAGAAAACAGGAGGGCAGTTAACTATGTAAAAATCAGTGCCTGTCACTTTTTTTTCACTTTTAAGGAGCGATGCCTTCAGATGTAGCATCAATGTCTGGATGGATTATTCTTCACTTCAACCTAGTGAGCTATTGTTGCCTGAAGGGAAGGGGGACTGACCTAGAGGTGCTGAGACTGACGAGGTCTAAGCATCAGACCTGCCAAGCATTATCTAGAGCTAGCAGAATCATCCAGGGTCACTTCTGGCAAACCTTGAAGATGATCCTCTAAATGAGGGAATGGGGAGGCATACAGGAGCTTTCCTTCCCAGATGAGGGCGTGATCTCCCACCTGTCTGATTCCTCTCTCTGGCGGACTTGCATGGCACTGGGGAAGCTTTCTGTTTTCCTAGAAGGCTAACAGATCGATTGTGTAGCTACCCAATTCAGAAAGATGCTGTCCAGCACCTCCTGATTCAGACACCCCTTGTGACTGACAGTCTCCATTTGGCTGACACCATCTGCCCAACAGTTCAACTCACTCACACGATAAAATGTAAGTGAGTATTAATGGCTAGTTTCCACAGGTTCAGAGCTTCCAGAAATGTGTGCATGATACAGAACTTTTTTGCTTGCTCAGAGAAGAGCACTGCATTGGTGCTGTCTGCACACACTTGAACTGTTTGATTCACTGCTGGTAGAACAAGTGCGAAGGGTCAGGTGAATCACCTGGAGCACTAGAACATTTATATTCAAGGAGTATTCCTTCTTGGATTATGTCCATTGCACCACCTCCTGACAAAGATAGGCTCCCTACCCTCTCACTGAGACTTCTGTGGTAAGAGGGGGCTGAAATGGAACCATGCTCTGAGAATCAATTCCACATGCCATCAAGTTAGGATTTTAATCAACTTTGTGGTTACATCTACCTTGTAGTCTATCTGATACTCATTCGTGACCACCTTTCCTTGAGATACCACTGAACTGGCCTTATATGAATCTGAGTAAACAGGGGTCTTCAAATGTGACCAATGTCTTCAAGGTGAAGAGTTGTGGTAACTCCCTGGCTGTGCATTCTTGGCTCACGTGAAAGAACCCAGTAAAGGACATCATGTCTAAGGCATGATCTGGGGACAGGAGAGCCTTGTCTAGAGTTGACTCTAATCTCCCCCCCACCCCCATGAACATGAGATCCTGAGTACGGGGTCATTACATATTTTTTTAGATTCAGAAGCAATCCCTGTTTCTGGAATGTATTCACCCTGAGGTCTTGGGCCTTCACAGCTGCCTATAAAGAGCTGGCCTTCAACAGCCAGTCATTCAGGTGCAAATCCACTGAAACCCCCTGCATGCGGAAGTAAGGTGCAACCACTGCTAGATATTTGGTGTAAACCCTGGGAACAGAGGACATTCCAAACAACAAGATAATGTACTGGATAATTCTACCTCCCAGGGAGAACCAAAGGAATAGTTGAGAGGATCTTTAAGGGAATGTGAAAGTAGGCATCATTCAGATCCAAAGACCAGAAACCATTTCTGTCTCAGAGGGATGGGATTATCAATAAAAAGAAACTATCTTGAATTCTATATACCTCATATATTTGTTCATGCCTCTGAGATTGAAGAGGGAGCTATCAGCATCCTGAATTTTGGAGAAAAAGGAAGTCCTGGGAAAGGAAGCTCTTTTTCTTTCTGATTTCTGTAACATTTTTTCTCGCTTTTGGGAGCAGAAAACTGAATTTCCTTCCTTCCTGAATTTCCTGTTCTAGGTCAGAAAGAACCCTGTACTTTATCATATTACTAATGGAGGGACATCCAGTTTCTCCTGGGTCACCCAAACTGGCTGATTCAGGACTGTGTGCATCTTGTACCATGGCTTGGTCCTGGTGGCCCTCATATGCCAATGAGCCCAACAGATCACGGCGATGGTAGACACTATGAAGCCTTGGAGCATGAGGAAATCTCAGGCTGGGTATGACTGTCCAAAAAGAAATGACTGAGCAAAGCAGGAAAAATCCTTGCCACTGTCCAGAGGCAGATTCACTCTGGCATGAAGTGAGACCAGTTCTATCGAGATGAACACAATTGCCTGCTTTGGAGTCAATTTGGACTTGCCTGGGTTAACTAGAAGTCCCAGCTTCTAAAACATCCCAATGGACATGTCACTGGCTCACTCCACATCCTGCACTGAACGCCCATGAGAAGCCAGTCATCAAGGCAGGGGAACACCCTGACACCTCTACATAAGAGGAGAGCTGCCACTACTGACACTTAGTAAATACGCTGAGGAGCTATGCCCCGCCGAACGAAGTGTCTCTAAACTGATACAGTGTTCATTTACTAAGAATCTGAGGAACTGCATCCTGGGGGTCTAGTAGTCATAACCATACCCCGGCCTCTAGGGGCAAGATGATCTGGTGAAAGGTGACCATGCAAACGTCTGTATATGGATGAACCTGTTTAGGATTCACAGATCCAGGATAGGGTGCCATCCACACATCTGTTTGGGTACCAGACAGTACTGTGAGACAAATTCCTGTCGAGCTTGACTTTCTGGAACAGGCTCCTAGCATGACACTCTGGGAGCTGCTGAAATTCATTTTGTTGCACAGACAGATTTCAGCGAGCGAATGTTTTCCAAACGTACACAGCACTGACACTGGGAGGAGTCTTGAACTCCTGAGACAAAACAAGTCTACCACTTTCAGGTCCCACTTTCAGAAGTGACAGCACACCACTGAGGGAGGAAGTGAGTGGAGCTCACCCTGACAGGGAGCTGCAGCAAGCACCTGTGGCAGAGCAGGGGCAGGGCCCTGAATCCCATCACTTTTTGTCTTTGATGACAGATCCAAATGCCAGGCCTCAGGAGTGGCTGTCAACACTGTCTTTACAAGGGCCTTGATCAGAGTTCTTCAGGGTGAGGGCCATGGCTGGGTGGTATGCTTGATACTACTGCTGGTCCTGGAAGCAGTAAATAGAACCAAAAAGGAGCCACTGCCTTGCATATGTGATGTAGCTTGCTTGGTAACAAAAGTGAGAGTTTAAAGTGACACTGGATTTCTCAATATAAGTCAGATAACCCTCTGCATCAGCCCCAGAAAGATCCTTAGCAGTAAATGTAAGCTCTGCAACACTCTGTTGAATCTCTTGCATGAGGGAGGAAAGGCAAAGCGATGCCCATTCATGAATAGTGACTGCCGCAGCTACAGATACAGCCAAAACTCTGGTCAACTCAACGGTTACCGGTAATTGATGCCTAGCAATCGAACACCCTATGTCCTGGCTGTTCATGGGATCCTGCAAGTTATCCTCTGGCAGGAGGGGCCACAGTTCCGAGAGTCTTTCGAATAGATAATAGCTGTACCTAGCCAAAAGTGCCACATAGCTGGCCTGATATACGTGCAAGGACTTTGCATATATCCTTCAGCCAAAATTATCCTCCTTTTAGACTCCCTTGTCCAGGGCCTTCAAAGACTCTCCCCCATCTTAGTCTTGCGGAACACCTCTTCAGCTACCACACCCTCCAAGACAGGGTGTTCCAGGAACCCAATGTAAAAAAAAACAAGGGCACAACATACTTGCAGTCCACCATCCAAGGGGGCACTGGACAAGAAGCCAGGTGCTCCCACATATTTATTACATCCTTGGTGCCAGATAAGTGCACTAGACACAAAAAAACAGGTTACTCACCTGTAACAGTGGTTCTAGGAGTGGTATATGTTGCTCATCCACACTTGTTGGCAGATCGGCTTTCTCTTTAAGGGTCTCCGGAACGTCTTCAAGCTGGCTCCTCACACCCACCCGGATGATAAAACCCTCAGCTCTGCCCCATGACGCCAGATATAGCCCGCTGGAAGCAGAGGTGTGCGTCGAAGCCGGGAGGTCAAGTGGGTCAGTGTGGATGAACAACATATACCACTCCTAGAACTACTGTTACAGGTGAGTAACCTATTTTTCTAGGGATGTGGATATGTTGTTCTATCCACACTTGTTGGCAGACTCCTAGCTGTTCTTCGGAAGAAGGGAGGCAAGGTGCACACCCCCTACTTAGGGAACAGGGGCTGGAGAACTGAGGCTCCAAAACCAGCATTCCGGCGTGACTTGAGGTCGATGTGGTAATGGGAAATGAAGGTGTGTGCTGACTTCCAGGTAGCAGCCCTGCAGATTTCCTGGATAGGGACATCCCCAGAAGCAGCCACCGATGCAGCAGTATGGTGAGTGGAATGAGCCCTTAGCCCTACGGGAGGCTACCTATCCGCCAACCTATAGCAGAGATCAATGCAGGAAGTAATCCACCTGCCAATCGTCTGCTTGGCTGCAGGTCTGCCAGGTGCGGCTTCAGCGTAAGTGACAAACAGCTGGCGAACCTCTCCCCGAACTTCCACCGTACACTCTTTGTAGTAGGCAGGCGCTTGTCTCAGGTCCAAGGTATGGAGCCTGTACTTGGCCTTCGAGGTGTAATTGGGGTAAAACACAGACAGAGTCAACACCTGGTTAAGGTGAAACTCCGATACCACCTTCGGAAGGAATTTCAAGTGGGGGCACAGGACAACATTGTCCCTGTGGAAGACCAAGTAAGGAGACTCCACCGACAGCGCCTAGAGCTCCCCAGTCCTTCTGGCTGACGTGATAGCCACCAAGAAGGCGGTCTTCCACAACAAATGTGACATGTCACACTTGTGCATAGGTTCGAATGGCTTGACCATGAGCTTTGCCAAAATTAAGAGTAAATCCCAGAGGTAGAGGTTCACGCAACAGAGGGAATATGTGATCTAGGCCCTTGAAAAAGTGCTAGACCACTTTCTCCTGCGCCACCGACTGCATACCAGCCCGAGCCCGGTAGGCAGAGATGGCTGCCAGGTGCACCTTAAGGGTCGGTGACTGAAGCCCCAGCTGGGAGAGGGACCACAGATAGTCCAAAATGTTAGCCACTGGACAGGAAGAAGGGTCCAACCCCTTGCCCTGGCACTAAATGGAAAATCTCTTCCATTTGAAGGCATAGCATTTTCTGGTCGATTCCTCACAGGATGCCTCAACAACCGTGAGGGCCTCGTTGGAGGGAACCAAAGCCTGGAACTCTAGCCACCCAGGAACCGGGCTGTCAGGTGCAGGGATTGAAGGTCCCAATGGAGTAACTTCCCCTGACTGATGAAGAGCAAGTCCGGACACGCTGGAAGATGCCTCGGGAGCCTGGAGCTGAGGCTGAGGAGATCTGGGTACCAGAACTGGCATGGCCAGTCTGGGGCTACCAGGATCACCTGCACCTTGTCCCTCCTTGCCTTGATGAGTACCTTGTGTATGAAGGGAAGTGGAGGGAAGGCACAGAAGAGGCCTGGGGTCCACGGCCTCAAGATGGCATCCCCTTGCAGTGAGCCCTGCTTACAGGGGTGGGCATGAAACAGCCTCAGCTTCGTGTTCTCCCTTGAGGTGAACAGGTCCACCTGAGGGGTGCCCCAGTGGGAGAACAGATCTTGCACTACGTCCTGGTGGAGTGACCACTTGAGAAATGCCTCACCTATCCGGCTGAGAGAATCGGCCACCTGATTCGAGGCTCCTGCCACATGAATGGCTAGGACATCCACCTCCAGGCTGAGCATGAGGGTCCATGTGCGGAGAGCTTCCTTCGAGGCAAGGAGTGTGTCCCACCCTGTTTGTTGAGACAGTACATGGTCGTGGTATTGTCTGTCTGGACCTGGACCACTAAACCCTGAATGAACGGAGCGAAGGTGGTGAGGGCTAGGTGAACCGCATGGAGCTCCAGCAGGTTGATGTGGCATCGGGACTCTTGAGGGGACCCGAGCCCATGGGCTCTGTGCTCTTCCCCAGATGGGCACCCCAATCCATCAGTGAGGCGTCGGTCATCAGGATGACCGTCGGCTCGGGGCAGACAAATGGGATGCCCTTCTCCAAGTGAGCTCGGACCAGCTACCATTGGAGGCCATCCCACATCCTCTGGGTCATAGTGACAAGCTGGTCGAGGTGACCTGAGTGCTGAGACCACTGGCTGGACAGTTCCCATTGAAGGGAAAGCATATGCCAGTGGGCCCATTGGACCACACTGGTGCAGGCTGCCATGTAGCTCACAAGGTGCAGGAAGTCCCAGGCAGGGAGCAACTGCCCAACCAGAAATGACTGGGCAAAGGGGGACAGAACCTTCGCCCTGTCCGCTGGGAGCCAAGCTCTGGCTCGGCAAGAGTCGAGCTCTGCCACGAGGAACTGAATCACCTGCGTGGGCACGAGTTCCGACCTAGCCTCGTTGATCAGGAAGCCAAGAATGAAGCAAATCTGGAGGGTCAGATCCCTGGACCGCTCCACCTCCTGCCTGGAGGGACCTGCTACGAGCCAGTCATCCAGCTAGGGCTAGACCTGGACCCCTCTGTGCCTCAGGAAAGCTGCCACCACTGCCATGCATTTGGTGAACACCCTGGGGGCCAATGAAACACCAAAGGGCATGGCCTGGAACTCATAGCGGGTTCCCTCAGCTCAGAAGTGGAGGAACCGTTGGTAGGATGGGATCGGGATGTGAAAGAACGCGTCTTGAAGATCTAGGGATCAAAACCACATGCCGTGCTCCAGGGATGGTATGATCTGAGCCAGAATTACAATCTGGAAGGTGCAGGACCTGAGGAACCTGTTCAGGTTGTGCAGATCAAGAATGGGACGCTAGCCCCCCATCTGTTTTGGTACCAGGAAGTACCTGGAAACGAACCCTGGGTCTGAAGGAGGGTCCGCAACTCTGCGCACCACCTCCTTTTGGAGGAGCTGAGCAATGTCGTCTCAGAGAGCCGACTGAGAGACAGCGGACACCACATCCTCCCATGGGGCATGGGTTCAGCTTAGGGGGACCTGCTCGAATTCCAGATACAGGCCCCGGACGACCACTTCCAGCACCCAATGGTCTGTGCTGATAACGGACCAGGCAGAAAGAAGTGGTGGAGCCAGACCCCCATGGGAGAACCCAGGGGAGGTGTGACGAGGTTGAGGGAGGCAGCCCTCAACCCGTCACTGAGCAGACTTAGAGGAGGAAGATCCGGCCAAGGGACCGGCAGGACCCTTCCCTCCAGGCTTTCTGACCAATGAGGCCACTGACTTGGCTCGAGGTCACCAGGTTTGCGCCTGTTGGCCCTGCGGCTGGTGCTGCTGAGCTGGTCTGGCCGCAGGAGTAGAAGAGCAAACGGGTTGTGCTTCTGGTGCTTGGAGCCCTTGTCCTTCTGAGCAGATGTCACAGAGTCCAGGGTGGCACTGCACTTCTCAATACATTGGAGGTGGCCCTCCACACCAGGCCCGAACAAGTCAGTGCCCAAAAAGGGGACATCTGCCAGTTTGTGTTAAGTGTCAGTCATGAAGGTCAAGATCCTCAACCAAGCCCTACGGTGCATGGCTACTGTGGCCGTTACTGAGCGGGAACAAGAGTCACCAATGTCAAGAGCAGTCTGGAGTTGTTGGGTCCCGGACTTGCTTGACCGTAGTCTGGAGGTCCGCTGGAAGGTGAGGAACAACCTCGTCCAGGGAGCCCAAAAGAGCATGGGAAAAGTGTGCCATCAGCACAGCCGAGCTAGCCTGACGAAGGCAGAGTGAGGAAGCAGAGTAGACCTTCTTCGCCAAATGATCCAATTTCTTGGATTCTTTTTCTGGCGGTCTGTAAATGTCACTCACCTGTATTGCCCGAGCACCAAAAATGGAGTCAGCCACCAGACCTTCAGCCGAGGGATGCTCCAAAAACCCAAAAGGGAGCCTATTGGGACCGCGTAGTTGCGGGCCATCCAGGCTGAAGGCACAGGGCAAGATGCAGGACGCTGCCACAGATCCAGAGCTGGGCCAACAATGGCCTCGGTCACAGGGAAGGCCTCCGTAGGAGAGTCCCCTTTGTCTAGAATCTCTGTTAGGGGATATATGGCCCATTTCTAGACCAATTCAAGCTCCATCCCTGTGGACTCGGAAATGAGCCAAAGAATATCCATGAACGAGGTAGGTCCCCCGTCCATGGAAACACCCCCAGAGGACTCCACATCGATGGGATGTGACTGCAACGAGGAGTCCGAGTAAAGCAGGCGTCCACCTGAGTCACCCTTGAGCAATCCAGAGTGAGGATGACCAATAGCTTATAGGGCAACCCTTTTGCCGATCGAGAATCCTTGGTCGAGGCCCCAGACTTCGGCTGTTTGGGTGGTGGCTCCACCACAATTGACAGAGATGCCTGCTTCGGCCAGGCCGACTGGGCCAGAGCCGACACCTCCGCAGGGGTAAAGGTGGAAGGAGCCAACATCAGCCGTTCGGGCGACAGCCACTTGATAGCCGGGGTAGAAACTGGGGTCGGCTTTGTACCGGTCAAGACTAACTGTTGCCACATCAAATCTTTGTAGCACCGATGCAACTTGAGCCGGAGGCTCTCCTTATCCAAGGAGGACGAAGAAGAGTAGCGGCGCTGCCGCTTACCGTGATGTCAGGAGCGAGATCGCCGGTAACGACAAGATCTCGCCAACCCTGAAGAGGAGGACTAAGACCTCGACCATCAATGGGGCCGTCAGGGGACGTCGGAAGGAGCTGGGGATCCCCACAGCTCCTTCAGTCAGGTTCTCGAGTGGTCGGGCTCAACCCAGCAGGCTGAGCTGACCTGTCCGAAGACACGGAAGCACCGGAGTCTGAAAGAGAGTGTTTTTGGCATCATCTGGCGTGACAACCTGTCGATCGGTTCGAGAAAAATCTTGGCCACACTGGCAGGCATCTCAGCATACTGGTCTGATGGGGGCTCCGTGAAACCAGTGGTCTCATCCACGATTTTGACCGAAGTCGAAACAGGAGTATCCTGGGAATGGGACCGTTCCCGATCCCAAGAGCGTCGACGTTGAGTCTTTTCCTTCTTCAACTCCTTCTTGCAGAAGTGCGAAATGTGTAACCCAGAAGGGCCTTCTCCCTTAGTCGAGAGAGACTGGCACACCTCTTTGAAGGAAGCCGAATAAGTGGAGCCCAGTTGGAGCGGAATGAAAACTGAAGCTAAAGAGGAACTAGCCATGGCCTGGGCCGCCTCCTCCTCGAAGGCCTTAAGCTGTTCCAGCTGCTCAGCAGACCCTGCAGCCACGGAGACCATCCAACGGGCATCCTTGGATTTAACTGGTGGGTCACCCCAGCTGGAGTTGGGCAGCGCAGTCTTCCAGAATCGATGGGTGAAAGGACCAACAGAGATAGCAAGCTGTGGATCGTGGTCATGTCCTAGGTAGTACATGCACGTGTCGTGAGGGTTGGTGCAAGACATCTTCTGCCTACAGGGGCACCGGCAGAACCCAAGAATGGTTTTCTCTTCTATCGCAGAAGTGAGAGAAGAAGCTGTATGACTAAACCCTAACAAGTTTTAAGGTAAGTTTTGGAAGCAAATCCGAAGATTCGAGAGCCAGGGCCTACCACACGAGGAAGCACTAAGGAGGGAACCTGAACCTTCCAGTGGAAAGGAAGATCTGACGTCACGGGGCAGAGCCCAGGGTTTTACCACTCGGGTGGGTAGGAGGAGCCAGCTTGAAGACGTTCCAGCGACCCTTAAAGGGAAAGGCAATCTGCCAACAAATGTGGACAGAACAACATATCCACATCCCTAAAACTGTCTATTTTCAAGCATGATCAGGGTACATGGGACCTGATATGGTGAGCAGGACCCAACAAACTGGGCATGATGGGGAAGGCCACCCTTGGGGAGTAACTCTTCTCCAGGATGTCAATAATTGGATAGATTTCCTCCTTCTGGACCTCCTCAATGGAGTGTTTAGGATTGAGGACATTGTTAGTTGTTTATTGATTGACTGAATTTTGTTAAGCAGGTACTGTAGGTACCTCAGGATCACAAAGTCCCTTTTTAAGGGGCAACCCAGAGTCAATTACGGGGAATACAATACAATATAGATTTTACAGAATCAGCCAATACATACCAGTAGGTTAATGAATTAGGTGAGCTAAGTCAGATACATGTCAGCATACGGAACAATATACACAAGGATACAGGAGATTATTACACAGACAGGATCACATTACATTTCATCTTGTGCAAGAGCAAGCCAAAAGAGGAGTAATCTCCTGTCAAAACAGCTCATCTGGTGCTCAGACAATCATGTTATCGATCCTGAAAAGTACAGTAGCTTGAACTGAGCATTTGTCAGAGACCAGCAGAAGGGATTCCCAGCACTGATGTGGAAAGTGAACTGCCCACTTGGTCACCTGACCTGTACTTAACCTGGAGAGTACAGTGGGACCAACTACCAATGAATCAGAGCTGAAAAGTCTCCATGATGCATAACTGACAGATGAATTTCCACGACTGTAGTCCTGCTCTGATATCAGTCACAGGGGAGTGTGGAAAGTTTCAGGAGCAGGGTAATATAAAAAGTGCTGGATCATCAGACGGCAGGATTGGCCAGATACTTTGTTCTTTTACTTTATTTTTTATTGCATTTTAGAAAAAAAAAATACAATGCAAAAATCCCACCAAGGTAAAAAAATCTAAACATCACATTACATATTAATGAAGTATCATCAGTTCCCCTTTACCATGCTACTTCTCCACAGGTGCTTTCTAGTGAAAAAAAAAAGGGAACTTTGAAGCATCAAACACTGGCCCAAGCCCCAGACACACATAATCCAGGAAAAGAGTGTCCAATCAAGTCTCACCAATACAATTATGGCGTAGTGTCCAATATCCCAAATGTCCAGTAGAATAACAGCATCCGTAGAGTACTATATGTATCTAAACACTAAAACATTTTCAAATCCGAAAGAGAGTGTATGGCCCATAGCTGTAATCACAAAACATTTCTTAAAAATCGAAAAAATAAAAATAAATCACCTGCATTAATAAGATCTTTTAACCGTAGTACAGTACAAAAAAGGGGAAGGGTCATACAAGCAAGATATGAAAATTACGTACCTACCGTAATTCTTGATCTTCTTGGACGAGTCTCCACCACTCATTCACACTAGTGGGATTAGCGCCGGAGGCACTAGGACCCATCGGGAGCAAACTTTTTGCTGGAGGGTCGGCGCGAGAGATGGCGCCGCGAGGCACGGCGCCGCGAGCAGCGGCTCGAGCGGCAACGACTATCCCGGACGACGACCCTCCAACCGCCAGTACCTTTTTACCAAGGAGGTGCAGCGCAACTAACGAAAGAGTAAATCCAACCTTAAAAAGCGGACATAAGATAGTCCGTATGACCCGTGTAAGAAGGGTCAGCAAAGAAGTCCTCACGGCCTAAAGATTTGAGGGTGAAGACCAACACAGCGGTGAGCTGGGGGATGGAGGTGGGCGTGTGAATGAGTGGTGGAGACTCGTCCAGAAGATCAAGAATTACGGTAGGGCATGCACTTTCATATCTTCCTGTACATAAGTCTCCACCACTCATTCACACTAGTGAGAGTGCCCAGCTGATAATCCCCCCTCAAAAAAGGGCGGCAAGTAGGAGAGCCAGGAGCTCACGTGCTGCTCAAGATAGAAGCCCATTAAGGATAGTTCTGCCGAATACGTGGAATGTCGCCTGGCATGAACATCCAGTGCATAATGCTTAACGAATGTATGCACTGAGCTCCAGGTGGCGGCTGCAGATATCTGCAATTGGAACATTGAGAATCTCCGCTAAAGATGTCATGACCGCTTCTAGTAGAGTGAGCGACACTCTACCCTCCAATTAACCTGAGCCATGGAGTAGCAATGTCAAGGCATGCCACTAACCATGATGAAAATGCATCTGATAGCGACAGGTTGACCCAGCCGGTGTCGCTGAAAGAAACAAACAGTTGCTGAGTCTTCGAAAATTCTTGGTTCTATCTAAATAGAACCGCAAGGTCTCTTAACATCCAAGGAATGAAGAGATCGTCCCCTTCATTTTGGAAATTAGCGAAGTAAGAGGAAGTACCAGAGGTTGGTTTAGATGGAATTCTGACACAACCTTGGGAAGAAATTTAGGATGAGTAAGGAGAACTACCTTGTCTTTATGGAATACAGTATACGGAGGGTCCGTCACCAAGGCATGAATCTCCGAGACCCTCGGGCTGAGGTAATGGCCATCAGGAAGGCAGTCTTCCAGGTAAGAAATTTTAGCTCACAGGTAGCTAGGGGCTCGAAAGGCTTCCGAGTGAGCATGTCCAGCACCAGGTTAATGTCCCAGGCTGCAATTGGACGCTTAACAGGGGGTCTGGTATGAAGAATCCCCTTAAGAAATCTCTTCACCATAGGAAGCTGAGCCAGAGTCAAGGAAGAAACTGGCTCATGGAACGCTGAGATGGCACTAAGGTGAACTCTAACTATGGAGTACTGGAGACCTGAGTTTGATAGGTCCAAAAGATACTCCAGAACTTTGTCAGGAGGACAGGAAAAGGGATTCCAAGAGGACTTTGCACACCAGAGAGAAAAGCGTTTCCATTTGGAAGCGTACGTTTTTCGGGTGGCTGGCTTCCGCGCAGCCAGAAGGATGTCCGAGACTCTACGAGAGACGTTGAACCGACTCACTTCTACCTCTTCAGGAGCCAAGCATGAAGGTGAAGTGATTTCAGGTTGGGATGGACCAACGAACCCTGAGTCAAAAGATTGATTTGCAAGGGAAGTGGTCTCGAAGAGGCTGCCAACATACTGTTGAGCAGAGGAAACCATAGTTGCCGAGGCCAGGAGGGAGCAATGAGAATCATTTTGGTCCCCTGAGACTCGAACTTGAGGAGAACTCTCTGGATTAGAGGAAGCGGTGGAAAGGCGTAAAGAAAGCGTTTTGTCCACCGCAGCCTGAACGCATCCTGACAGAAAATGCCAGGCCCTGGATTTCTGGAGCAGAAGAGAGGCAGTTTTGCGTTGAGTGGGGATGCAAAAGGTCCAGGTCTGGAGTCCCACTCTTGAATAGTGACCGAGCTACGGCTGGATCGAGACCACTCGTGAGGGTCTGCCTCTGTTCTGCTGAGGTGGTCTGCTAGATCGTTTGTATACCTGGCAGATAAACTGCCTGAATCAGAGACTTGTGCTCCAAGCACCACTCCCACACCCTCATTGCTTCCCTGCAAAGGGGGTAAGAATGAGCACCGCCTTGCTTGTTGATGTAATACATCACAGCTTTGTTGTCCATTTGAAGGAGAATGTTCCTGTGACAAAGGATATCCTTCAGAGCTCGGATCGCGTAGAGGACCGCTCTCATCTCCAGGACATTTATGTGGAGATGAGTTTCGAACTGAGTCCATACACCTTGAGTGTGAAGGGAGCGACAGTGAGCTCCCCATCCCATTAGTGATGCGTCTGTGGTGATGGAGATCTGATGATCCGGGGGAGCAAAGGGGAACCCTTCCAGGAGATTGCTCTCTTGAGTCCACCAGGTGAGAGACCTTCGAAGGGGCCCCGTCACCTTGATGGGATAAGATTGGGGGTGAGAGGTCGGAGACCACTGAGTGGAGAGTATCCATTGGGTGGTTCTCATGTGCAACCGGGCCAGGGATACAGTGAACACCGAGGAGCCATGAGACCCAACATGCGTTGCATCGAGAGAGCTGTAACCGATTGGTTCTCCCCGATGTAACGGGCCATCCGAAGGATGTCGAGTCTTCTGTCCTCTGGTAGGAAAGCCTTCAAGGGAAGAGGTGTCTAGGAGCGCCCTATGAAAAGGAGCCTCTGGGAGGGCTGCAGTTGTGATTTTTTCAAATTCAGCAGAATTCTATGGACATAAGAAGACTAGAAGTCGCTTGCAGGGCTTCTAAAGTCCCTTGGCTGGAAGGGCTTGCTAGAAGCCAATCGTCCAGGTAGGGAAACACTCGGAGTCCTATCTTCCTGAGATGCGCTGCGAGAACTGCACAACACTTTGTAAAAACTCACGGCGCCGAGGATAGCCCAAAAGGCAGGACTCTGAACTGATAATGCCGACCCAGAGCTACAAACCTGAGGAACTTGCGGTGGGTCGGGTGGATGGGGATATGCTGGTAAGCGTCCTGCATATCCAGGGAGGCCAGCCAGTCGTGCTGATGCAGCAGGGGTAACAGGGTACCTAGGGAAATCATTTTGAATTTCTCCCTGGGGAGAAATTTGTTTAACTTTCTGAGGTCTAGAATGGGGCGCATTCCCCCAGATTTCTTTGGAACCAGGAAGTAATGGGAGTAGAACCCTGTGCTTCGAGATGCGGGGGCACTAGTTCTATTGCCCTGTTGCTTAGAAGGCCTTGGATCTCGGCGGTGAGGAGGTCTGACTGAGAGGCCGACAACCTGGGTTGTCGTCTGGGAGGACAATTCGGGGGGGTTTCCAAAAAATTGAGAGAATAACCCTCGTGAATTATCCGAAGGACCCATTTGTCCGAAGTTATGGACTTCCACTGGTTGTAGAAGTACATCAGACGACCTCCCACCAGAGGAGAAAGTTCCACCTCGGGCAATGTGGACGGAACTTGGTCCAGCAATTCATAAGGTGGCGCTGGGGGCTTTAGGCCCCTGCGCTTTCTGCTGCGCTTTCTTTTGAGGTTGGGCAGGTTGGCTTTTATGGAAGCTTCCCCTGCCTCTGCCTCGAAAGGACTGACGACTATGAAACTGACGTCTGTTCACATGCCCCCGAGAGGGAGCAGGTGGAGGTCTGGCCAACTTAATGGCCGACCTAGTCTTCTGAGTGGCCTCTAAGGCTTGTTCCACCTGAGGGCCGAAAAGAAAGGAGTCAAGGGCAGCGCCATTACCTGCTGCTGAGCATCATTCGTGAAGCCAGAAGTACGCAGCCAGGAATGGCGCCGAGTACAAATACATGCGGCTGCTGAGCGAGAAGCAGTGTCGAAAGCATCCATAGCGGCTTTGACCTGTTGGTTATTGGACTCAATACCTCTAGTAACGGTGAGAAGAAGCTCTGACTTGGAGTCCGAATCTGGAAGAGCTTCAACCATTCTTTTCAAAGAGTGCCACAGGATATACTCATACTGAGAAAAATAGCCTTGATAACTGGCAATACACATACTTAGAGTGGAGGCAGCAAAGACTCTCTTACCTAATGTATCAATCTTACGAGACTCTTTGTTAATAGGTCGAGCTGTAGTAGTTTGAGGAAGAACGACCTTATCATTCTCTGCCAGGACTACAATAGGATCCGCAAAGGCTTGGGATGCCAAAATGGGACGATCCTTGGGAGCTGAATACTTCTTATCAATGGATTTAGCCACTGAGGGAATAAGAGCAGGATTATTCCATACCATTTGAGACAGCGTCTCGAAGGAAGGCTGGATCGGAGGAGTCAAATCCGTAGGGATCTCCGAGGCATGAAGGTACTGGAGTCTTAATATCTTCCCAGGATCGATGTCTGTAGTCTGGAGAGAAAGAGTGGATCTCAGGTTCTTCAACAGAGACTTAAAGGACAGGTCCTCGACCACAGGCTCTGTAGCAAAGAAAGATCCTGTTTCCTCCACTTCATCACCCAACGAAGGTCTGGGTCAGGCTCAACATCATCTCCTGATGGTCCAGGAAGGACTGTTTGGACAGGAAAGGAGTGAAAATTAGGAGAGGAGGAAATAGCAGAGAAACAGGAGAGTTCCGAGGGCCGGCGCCGAGAAGGCAAAAGCAGGTTGGAAGCGGCACGCAGAAGACGCAGCGCCCGAAGAGCCTGTGACACATAAGCGGTGCCGCGGTCGGCGCGGACCGCGCCGCCAGACCAAGCGCGCCGCGCGAACCAAGCGGCACCGCCGACGCCAGACCCAACGGCGCCCGCGGACGGCGCCCGCAAGCAGTGGCACACAGCGGGCGCCGACAAGCCGACAGACCCAAGAAGGCGCCGGAAACACCCAGGAACCTGGAAAGCTAGAGAGGAAAAAAAACAGGAGATAAGGGCATCGGTGTGGCCCCTGCGCCGCAGCCATGTGAGGGAAACACCTAAGCGCGGAGTCACCGGCACCGAAGAAGGCGCCCTGCGACTAGGAAGGTCAACCGCCTACCCGATCGCCGGAGGAGCCAGGGGCTCCCGTGGCAACCGACCAGGCAGGAGAACCAACCTCCGAGCCCATCGCTCCATAAGAGCCCACTGAAACTGCTCATCTGGAGCCCTACCTATAGGCGGGGAGGGGCTCCGATGTCGATGACGACGATCACCGGCAGTTGGCGACTCCGAAGAAGGAGAACGGCAACTAGCAACGATAACCGACCGTCGACACGCAGACATACCAGAGGGCGACCTCGAGTGATGCCTTCTCTTTTTTGACCTGTGGGCCGAAGAAGAGCTCGAGGCCGAACGGTGCCGAGAATGCGACCGTTTATTTTTATGCCGACGGGGGGACCGCCCATCCCCCCGGGCATCGGACTGACCGTTGTCGGAACCCCGCTGAGGAGAAGGAGGCTGACCGGACCCAGCCCGGCTGACTGAACAGCTTTCATACGAAGTCTCCCTACCGTCACCTGACCTGCTCATGGTCGACTCCGTCCAGTAGGCCAGATACTTCTTCAAGTAAGTTAAATTTAAAATATTAGAAATATTTAACGAAAATAGAATAAATTAAGCGATACTACTATCGTGATAATGTTACACAAAATAAACTGAAAACTATGCGCTAGTTTGAAGTTTGACTCCCGACAGGCGAGCGACGTCGTCACTGAAGCGCACTCGACGGCGGGAAAAAAGGAACTGAGGTGGCTGGAGGGTCGTCATCGATAGTCGTTGCCGCCGAAAGCCGCTGTTCATGGCGCTGCGGCTCGCGGGCGCCGCCTCTCGCGCCGAACCTCCAGCAAAAAGTTTGCTCCCGATGGGTCCTAGTGCCTCCGGCGCTATACCCACTAGTGTGAATGAGTGGTGGAGACTTATGTCCAGGAAGATAAGCAAAGTTAAGAAGGGCAGCCTCCCCAAGGAGAGCTCCTATTCACCCATATTAGTAAAACTCGATTAAATAGCCATATCTTCAGTGCACTGTAAGGACATAATGCTCTCTCCAACAGAGATCCCCCTCACTCACTATTATGCATTTACATAGAAGGTCAGGAAAAAACAGATCTACTTTCCTTCACATACAAACCCCCACAGTATCTGCCCACTGTGTCAAGAGAAATTAGAACAGAACAGCATCAATTGAGTTTGTTCCTTTTTGGATTCTTTCTCCTCTAGCCATTTACAGAATTAAGCCTGAATCTTATTGGCCATCTTACCATCATCCCAGAGGTCTGATTAACTATAAACTTGGCCACTGGAGTGAGGCCAGACACAACAACAGGCAAAAAAAGGGTAGTGCCATCCAATGGGAGGTCATAATACGGTTGCAGTTCTTGCAATAAGCTAGTACACACTTTTACCCAGGCTTGTAACATGGCAATAAATAGTAAAGAAAAACGAGCATTGCAATTGGTGCAAAAATAGCAGCTGATCAAACTATAGCGGGTATTAATCCCGTAGTAATGCCCGCTCTTGCTATCCCTCTGAGATCCAACAAAAACCAAAGTCGCATACAATAATGCCTGCTATTGCAGTACTGATATCAGACCACTAACAGAATGCACTTCCACACTGTACAAAGGAATATGTTCGACACACCCACCCACCCGATGGACACTGTGCAATCGACACGCAGTATGTACCTAAGCAATAATAGCACTGAGAAAAAAATGGAAATTACGTACTTACTGTAATTCTTGATCTTCTTGGACACAGTCTCCGCCACTCATTCACACTAGTGGGACTACACCGGGGGCGCTAGAACCCCGCGGGAGCTAAAAATCTTCAGGAGGGCCGGCACCAGGATAGGACTTCACATGCCTAGCACAGCAAGGCTAGCTCGCACCCATATAGGCTATCCCGGCGTCAACCCTCCAACTGCCTTAGTACCTTTGGACCAAAGAGGTGCAGCATAACTAATAAAAGAAAAAACTTACCCTAACCTCCAGGCACGTAAAGGCTCAGATAACCCAAGTAAGAAGGGTCAATTTAACAATGTCTTCACAGCCCAAACAACAAGGCAGTGAAGCCCAAGAAATAGAACGAGTAAGCCCAGGGGATGATGGGTGGGCGTTTGAATGAGTGGTAGAAACTGCATCGAAGAAGATCAAGAATTACGGTAAGTACGTAATTTCCATATCTTCCTGGACTCAAGCCTCCACCGTTCATTCACACTAATGGGAGAGTACCATGCTAAAACCAACCCACCCTGAGTAGGGCGGTCGGAGATAGGACTCACTCAGAAAGGAAGTCCAAAGGACTGTCCTGCCAAGAAAAGAGCTGTCTGGAAAGGACATCCAGAACATAGTGCTTTACAAAGATAAGCACAGAGCTCCAACTCACTACCTTGCAGAAGACTGCAACGGGTACATTATGAATCTCCACCAGGAAGTCGCAACCACTCTGATAGAGTGGTGTGAACCCAGCCTTTCAATTTGGCCTGTGACAAGGATTAGTAGTGTTGAAAACATGCTACTAACCAAGCCGAAAACATCTCAAGGCAAGAAGTAGACCCAGCCGAGGCATGCAGAAGATACAATAGTTGTTCGAAAGTGTAGCTCTTCGTTCTGTTGATGAGAATCGCAGAACCATCTTAACATTCAGAGAGTGAAGAAAGCGCTCCCCCTTCCTTCTGGAGTTAGAGCAAAAACTTGACTAATGGTAAGAGAGCCAGAGGAAATGTCTACTGGTTTAAGCTAGACCGAAAATGTGCAGATGTGAACCTTCACTATCAAGTATGGTCGACCTGTGAACGACAGGTCCAAGAGGCACTCGAACACATTACTTGGTGGGCAACCGAAGGGTCCAGGTGGGATTTGTCCACTAAATAGAGAAGGGTTTCCACTTAGCCATGTAAGCCTTCCTGGTGGAAGGCCTATGCATGACTTAGAAGACATCTGCGATGGTCTGGGAGAAACCAGAGCCTACCCACTTCCATTTCTTCTGGGCCCGGCATGGAGATGTCAGGAGCGCAGGCTAGAATGGACCAAAGTCCCTGTGCCAGAGAGTCCACTCGCAGAGGTAGCCACCTCGGAGGAACTTCTGACTGGCTACAGATGATACAAATCCATCTGCCGAGGTCAGGCTGAGCAAAGAGAATAATCCTGCCCCCTCCCCGGCATACAACTTGATCAGCACTCTGAATAAAGGGAGAGGAGGAAAAACATACAGGGGGCTTCTTGAAGATTGCAGTGAACACATCCTGACAGAAATCACCAGGGTTAGGATTTCTGAAGCACAATAGAGGTAGTTTTGCATTTAAAGGGGACGCAAAAGGACCAGGTCCAAACTGCCCCATTAGTCAAAAATGACTGCACAAAATCTGAAGTGATGCACAGTACTCAAGGTACCACTCTACAACCTCACGGTCCTACTTCAGAAAGGGTAGGGTGACATCCTGCCCTGTTTGCTGATGTAATACATCACGGCTTTGTCGTCTTTCCAAAGTGGGAACACTCCGTGGCAGGGAGCATACTCCAGGACTTTGCTTACAAGATAGCTCTCATCTCTAAGAAATTTAAGAAGAGATGAGATTCCCCTGGCTCTACACCTGAGTGTGAAGGTTTTGACAGTGAGCTCCTCACAAGAGACTTTGTCCCAAACTCCATAATTTTGAATGGAGGATTTCAGATGCGTGGTCGGAGAAGCCCCGGGTCCCAGCATCCGCTTGACTGAAAGGGCCCGAAAGAGTCATTTTCCAAGATGTTATTAATCATCTGAAGACATTGTCTCTCCCATCCTCTGGAACAAAAAACAATGCCCTGGCGGTATCCAGGAGGGCTGCTAAGAAAAGCAGCTGCCAGGAAGATGAAACTGGCACCTTACCTGAATCAGAAACCCCCCTGAAGAGAACAAGTGAAAAGCTGTGGTAACTGCCTCCTGTGACTCTTGCCCAGAGAGGCTAGCTAGGAGCCAAAGTTCCAGGAAGTGAATACTTGAACATAGAGGTTCTAGTGAACTTCTCTCTGAACAAGTATTTGTTTAACCTTCCAAGGTTGACAAAGGTGTATGCCACCTGTTATCTTGGAACCAGAAGCAACAGAAATAGGCAGCCAAGAGAGTGTGACTGAGAGGTGGACAGACTGGGCTATTATCTGGATGGAAGGTCTGGGGAAGTCTGCAAAATTTGGAGAGTATCCCTCTCGGACAATCCTGATGACCCATATATCTGATGTAAGGGACTTCCACCGACTGTAAAACTGAATTAGATGCCCCTCCTACTGCTGAGAGGCATCCCCTCAGGTAGCTGAAGGTGGGACCTGGGCTGGACCCGCAAAGGTTGGTACAGGGCACTTTTGGGGGCCTGTGTCCTCTACTGGGTCAGTTGCTGATAAAGGCACCTAGGCCTTTACCTGAAAGGACTAACTGTATGAGAATGTCCAAGGTCCCATCCCTCTGAGAGGCAGCAGGCGCCACCTATTGATAAAATGGCAGCCATATTGTTGTAAGTGGCCCCCAGAACTTAAGCTGAGGGCCGAACAATTAAGCACTGTCAAGGAGATGTTAACCACCTGCTGCCAGCAGCAGCTGCCTTAGAGGCAGAGTTATAGCTGTCCATAAAAGCTTTCAGCTGATTATTGGGCTATAAGCCCCTAGCAGTGGAGAGTTAGATTTCAGAAGGCTGTCGACCACTGCACTGAGTATGTTCCACAGGGTGTATTCATACTGAGGAATGTAGAAACTCATAGAAGTCTGCTTCGGTCCACAGATGAAGACTGAAATGTTATGGTGGACCCCACATCCCTGAGGAAAAACTAACTGAAAAGAAGATCTTCCATCACACTGATACAGAAGGCTTGCATTCCATCCCATAAAATGAGTCATCCTCTGGATCTCCGACAAAGCAGGAAGGGAGACACTCATCCAGATCCACTTCTACCCCAGAAAACCTCCAAAAAGCAGGTCTAGGCCAGGAAAAAGAAAGATGCCGCCACCTGAAGCAGTGAAGAGATCGGTGCCATCCACAGCAACAGCACCACCCGCGGCGCCGGCCCCACTCACAGTGGCAGAAACGCTGCCAGGCCCAGACCTGAAGAAAAATAAAGGGGAGAAGGAAAGTGGTACCCATGCCAGCCCCTGCAAGGAGAAGGAGAGGGGGGTAGGCACAAGGGGACAGCGTCGATGGTGTTGGCATTGGAGAGGGCACCGCACACATCCTGGCCCAACCAACTGGGCCATGGTCCAATGGCTCCAAGGCCTGAAAGTCCCGGAAGCAGGACCACTGCCAGGACAAGGGCAGATGCCATATACCCTGCTCTAAAAGAGCGGCCCAGAGGTGAAACTGCTCACCTGAACCCCATCGTGGACAGGGATGGGATCCGGTGTCGAAGATGGTGGCTGTTAAGAGTGGGGCTACAGAGGAACTCACCAGAGTCGGTTCAGGCCTACCCGCCTCCACCACCGACGATCCCTGTGCAGACATACCAGAGGGTGACCTCAAGAGGTACCAATTCTTCTACCACCGAACAGAGGAAGAAGAGTTCGAGGTCAAGCGGAGCCAGGGTCCTGGAACCACTACATTTGTGCTATGGGTGGACTGTACTCCACCCCAAGCACTGGACTGCCCGTGGTCGGACCCACCCCTCTGAAAAGGGCAGCAGACCAGACACAGCCCCACTGCCATCACAGCTTTCAAACAAAGTCTCCCTAGCGTCACCACTACCGTCAAAGGCCGACTCAGTTGATGGCAGGCTGAGAATAAGTTCTACTTCTTTTTCTTCTTCATTTCTTCCTCTTTTCTTGTTTTTTTTTTTAAATAAAAAATACTAAAAAGGTAAGTTAAGCGAATACTGAATGGTTATATAGCTGCTGTCGTATAGACAAAGCTCCCGGCGGACAAATGACATCGATATCGAAGCGCACTCGATGGTAGGAGAAAAGGAACTGAGGCGGTTGGAGGGTTGATTTTGGGATAGCCTGTACGGGTGCGAGGTAGCCTCGTGGTGCCACGCATACACGGTCCTATCTTGGTGCCTGTCCTCCTGAAGATTTTTAGCTCCCTCTGGGTCCTAGTACCTCCGGTGTAGTCCCATTAGTGTGAATGAGCGGTGGAGACTTGAGTCCAAAAAGTCTGTTAACTTTCTACACAGATTGTCTTATTTATAGAAATATTCATTCTATCATGCTGCGCCATAGAAATTTCACTAGTGTAGACGCCGATATTGCTTGTGGTAAGACTGTTACTTCTCTAGAGGAGAGAAAGTAACACAAATCTTACCACAGAAAGCTTAGCGCTCAATGTGTCAACGTCTGCACTGGTAGGAAGTATTTCCGCAGTGCACGACGCAGACAGGTTGAATGTTTCTATAAGTTAAGACAATCTGTGTAGAAAGTTAACATTTTTTCTCGGTAGTATTACACAGTTGTAATTTGTGAACTAGTAAAAGTATTGCAAAAAAGAGAGACAATCAGAAATGTTAAATTTCTGCACCACAGACAGGAAAAATATGCTAATTAGATAGGTATGCATCCCAGCACTGTTAACGAACATCGAAGAGAGAAGATTAGCAAACAAAATAAAAATGAATTGTACATATCGTTCTTAAAAAAAATATATAATATTGCACAAATTATTGTGTTGCCTTTCAATAAAGAAACTATTAATGTTTAGAAGAAATAACCACTATACGAATAAATATGGGTGCATTAAAATCAGTTTGTGTCTTTATGTCGGTTCAATTCACATATTATAAAACAGTGCATGTATGTGTATGTATAATATATTAAAGTATATAATCCAACAGTTGACACTTCCACATTACCCATGTTACAAGAGCATTAATCCACTCCAGAGTCGGGATCTACTAGGGGATTAATGCCTGGTTGGTGGTTGGAGGCACTCAGCATGCGGCCTTATACCCCAAACTCTACCCCCCCCCAACCAGGCATTAATCCTCTTGTAGAGCCCTCCTCTGTCATGGATTAATGCTTACTTGTTTATGGGCACACCCCCCCCCCATGAGCACACCTCGAGCTGCACTGTCCTTAATGTCCACTGCCATCTGAAGCATCTCTTTAGCCGCATCCATGCCATACTGATGCTTTCCATACCCTCCTAGATAGGAATTGGAAAGCTGGAGTAGCAGGCAACTGGAGTTTACCAAAAGAGGTTGTGGACAGGGGGTCTGGGAACTGAAATTCACCCTCTGACTCTGAGGCCTGAATAGTGATTTCTAGATTTTTGGCTCTCCATCTCACAAAGATCTGATAAAAGAATATAACCTCCATGGGAGAGATATAGGAGGCAAAAATAGACTGAAAAATATATGCTCCGACCCTGGTGATGCTAAAACAGCTAGCTATAACAGTACAGACAAATTCTGGCCAGAGCCGATAGGGCTGCAGCTGAGGAATTTGGGGTAAAAATATTGTAAATTTGTTTTTTATATTTTTACACTGAATTTTCAACATAGTCTTGTTATGACCCTGTCTAATGAAGATGGTCAGAGAAAATTTTCAACTCCTGGCTTAAAGGTGATTTTGAGCAGGGACTTTTTGGGATGCTAAAACACACTTTGGGCAGGAGTTGAAAAATGACAGCTGTCACATTCACGAGGTGCTGTAAAGAAATGGCAATGTTGAAAATTTGGTGTAAAAATATTGAATATTACCAAATGTATGAGCCTGCATTCACAAAATTTAATGTAGGCTCATAATGTTGTTAAGCTTTAACATTTTTACACCAAATTTCCAACATAGGCTTTTATGACCCCAACTCATGAACAAGGGCAGAGAAAATGTTCAACTTCTGCCCGAAAGGTTATTTTGCACAGGGACCATGAAATCACCTTTTGGAATGTAAAAAAAAACATTTTGGCAAAGAACTGGAAAAATGTCAGCTGCCACATTCATGAGATGCTGGAAAGATAAGGCTACAATGTAAATTTGGGGTAAAAGTATTGACAAAATTAAAGTTATGAGGCTACATTCGTAAAATTCAACGTAGGCTCAAAACTTTGTTTTTTTAGAGCCGGCCCAGTGGCACTGAGGGTTGAGGCACTGGATGCCACACCCTTAGCCACCTGTAGTTTCCCCGGGAACGGACTGGCCGTCAGAGGCTGGTGGGGGGGAGGGGAGGGAGAGGGATGGGAGGTGCTGCCAGCTGGCAGCACTCCACCTCGGGAGGAGGGAGCCTGCTCCGAGCTCGGCTGCCTCTGGTAGCCGGAGGGACAGCGCCACAAGACGGCTCAGACAAAGGTTGACGGAGGGTTGAGGGGATCCAGTCCGGAGCTGCAGTGCGCATGCCCCACCGCTTCTGGGGGTCCCAGGGAGAAAACAGAGGAAATCGTGAGGGCTGACATGGATGATGCCCCTGGACCTACTCAGGGGATCTGCTGGGGCACACATGGCACCACAAGACCCCGAAAGACCTCGAGTTCGGTAGCCTCGGTGGACGCAGAAGTAGACCCGCCACAGGAGAATAAAAAGGGTAAAAATAAAAACACAGTTTTTTTGTTTAAATATTTTCACACAAAATTTATAACATAGCCTTCTTATGACACCACCTCATGAACAAGGGCAGAGAAAATGTTCAACTCCTGCCCTAAAGGTGATTTCTTGCAGGGACTGTGAAATCATCTTTCAGGATAAAAAAAAAATTTTGGCCAGGATCTGGAAAATGACAGCTGTCACATTCATGAGGTATTGTAAAGATATAGCTATGTTGTAAATTTAGGGTAAAAATATTGACAATTACCAAAGTTATGAGGCTGTGTTTGCAAAATTCAACGTAGGCTCATAACTTTGTTGTTTTTTAATATTTTTTACACCAAATTTTCAACTTAGCCATCTTATGACCCCACCTCATGAACAGGGACACATACAATTTTCAACTCCTGACCGAAAAGGAGATTTTTGTGTAGGGACTGCAAAATCACCTTTCGGGACAGATTTTCTTAATGACAGTGACATTGTTCATGACTTTAGGTGGGTTACAAAAGAAGGCATCTTGAAAATGTGGGCCAAAAATATGCAAAAACCGCCAAGTTATGCCACTAAATTCAAAACCCCATTGAGATACACTGAACAGCATAACAGTTTCTTCAGTTTGTGGTCCGGCTTTGAAGAGTGAAGATGTGTCTGCAGTCCAGAGAGGATTACGGCATTGGACCCCCAATGGGTAAGTAAGGGATTGGGGGGGGGGTTGAATGGTACAAAAGACATCGATGGATGGTTTTCTTGGTACAGGTGAAAACAGAAAAAAAAAAAAAAAAGGACAGAGATGTCGATCGCGACACTGGGGATTGGCACCCACAGCATTACTGTTATATTTTAGAAGGTGGCTGCTGAGAGGGAGGGTTGGGGGAACTACAAAATCTGTTTACAAACAAAAAGAGCACAACCACACATGCGCAGTAGTGGAAGGTGGATTTAGTGATCGGGACACTGGGGGATTGGGCACCCCAGTGTCACTATTATGTTTCTGGAGGGAGGGTGCTAAGAGGGAGGTTCAAGTGGGGGGGGTTATGTATTTCAGCGGTCACGAGCCGCCAAAAATAAAAATGTGAGTGTAGAGTGTTGCACGCGACAGTGACCTTTTTTGTCACTCCAACTTGTTCGTCTGCAAAGAACGCAGGAGTTCTTTTTCTCATAGCAAGAGATCTGCAGGGCTCCACTCACTGCAGCCCTAAAAAAAGAGCAACACTCGCCAACTCTGTATCCCAGAACAAAGGAGTAACCTGAGTCAAACACAGATAAAAATGGCATTTCACAACTACAACAAAACCTTGAAAAAGCATGTTTTTGCGAAATGACATTAGGTTGGAGTCCGGGGACCTCTAGCTATCTGTTCTTGCTGCTATATCTGTATTTTACCTGTTTGGATAGGTGAGTACTGAAATAAAATAATTTGTATCTATGTTTGACTAACGTTAAATCCTCTGTACTGAGATGCAGAGTTGGTGGGTGTTAATTTTTTCTGACATATAGGCGAGACAGCTTATATCATCAGCCCCAGACACACTGGGGTAGTGTCCGATTCAGACTCAGAGGTAACCTCTGAGTCTGAATCCCAGTAAGCAGGATCATTCTGCAAACCAGGGTCAGGTGCCCCCAAAGGCATGACTGGTGCCGCCAAAGGAGAAAAGGGACTCTGGAGTACATGGCCAAGCACACTGAAAGTGACCTATTGGAGGGGGTGTGGCTAAGAACTGCCAAGCAGATTGCAGCAATTCACTGGAGCTCTGTCAGACCTAAGAGTTTTTCGACAAAATACTGTATTTCTGCATGTGGAAACAATTTTAAACTTATATGTCCCGAAAGACTAAAATACCAAGCAGATTAGTATTAAAAATAAATGTACATGATCTGTTGGCGAGTAGTACTGTTCAAGCGAGTAAATTAGTGGCAGGAGGAGAAGGTGTTAAGCCAAAGGAGCACTGCCAGGACACCAATAAAGACATGATAAAGCTGGCTTGTGAGCTGGCCCAAATCAACCATCAAATAAGACTTTGCTCAAAGCCATTCAGGATACAGACGATAAACTTGAGGACTATGCTTTCAAAATGAAAGTGTGAATACAGACATGGCAATCCTGGGAAGGAAATGAAGGCAGAGGCAAATACCTCTGACAAGGCCCTTACTGTCTCTGTGGGTCTGACAAAGGAGAATTCACACCTTGGTAAAAGACTTGAAAATCTGGAAATCTGGAAGAAGAGGCGCGTGCATCCCATATCCACAAAATGGGGCTGAAAGGGTCAGAGGATGAGTAGCCCAACGAGTCTGTATGGCAGCGGTTGTTTGATACTCCACAGTGTGGACAGTTTTAAAAACTTATCGGATCATGTCATGTCAAGGAAGCCACAGGTGAACACTCACCAAGAACTTTGCTGGTGGTACTGGAATCCATTTTGGAAAGGGACACGGTACTAAAAATTGCTAAACAAAAACGTCCCCAACAGACTGGACGGACTGTTGATCTCTCTTTTTGTTTTGTTCCATATTACTTTTTTCCTTTGGGTCAGCTCCAGGGGCTATTCAGCCCTGTCCCTACTTTCCATATCCGGCACCCCCCAACCTAACCACCCTGAGATTCCCCCCATGGATTGCCCACTGTGGCAGGGCCAAGAAGGGGACGGCCATCCTTCCTCCACCCAGAAACTCTCATCCAGAATTAGGGCACTGGTCGGGTGGTGATGCAAGAACAGAGCAGGCACCGACAGGGCTTCATAAAGCCAGCACCTTTCCTTTTCAGTTTTCTCCTCCCCTTTACCCCATGCCACCTCAACACATGAGCATGGAGTTGCGCACACGCTACGGAACCGCAACGCCTCCCTTACACGGCACTCAGACTCTGGCGCTGCCACTCAGCCTCCACCACATTGCAGCCTAGGAGCTAGACAATGTCCCTCCCCATCCCCGGGAGAGGAGAGCAGTCCATCAGATGCTCAAACCTCTCCCCCACAGCCAACCCCCAGTGCCCCGAGCTCATTCCTGAACTTGGGTTGCCGACGTGGTAAGAGGTAAGGCACAGAGCTCCTCAGCCCTGTGCGTCATTGGGACGGCTTCTGTTGGTCTTTTTCTGCCATCACTGTCTATGTTTCTGTGTACCATGGCAAGAAGGACAGATCCACATTTTCATGGACCTAAGTTTTGCAACACGGCAAATGTGCAAACGTTTTGATGGGGCTCATGCACACCTCAGACAACTAGATGTTCACCATATGATGCTACTGCCCGCCAGTTTTTTTTTTTTTTTCTTGTATTATTTATGCTGCCTTACCTCCTCGGCAAATCCAGTATGGTGAGAAGGTGTTCCAGTATTCAGACCTGGTGGTGGTAGTGAAACTGCTATGCAAGACTGAAAACCAATTCAACAAGGCTCGTAAAGAAGATTCTGGAACTGGGGATGATGATGAGATGTAAAGCCTTAAAACTTATAGCAAGCACTGTGGGGGAGAAAAACAGGTTACTCACCTGTAATAGTAGTTCTAGGATTGGTATGTGCTGTTCATCCACACTTCTTGGCATGTCCCTTTCCCCTTTAATTCTTGATGGAAGGTCTTAAAGCTGGCTCCTCCCACCCACTCGGGTGGTATAACCCTCGGCTCCGCCCCATGATGCCAGATCTTAACCCGCCTAAGCCAGGTTGTGCGTCACAGCTGGGGAGGTCAGGTGGGTCACTGTGGATGAACAACATATACCACTGCTAGAACTACTGCTACAGTTGAGTAACCTGTTTTTCTAGGGACGTGGATATGTTGTTCATCCACACTTCTTGGCAGACTCCTAGTAGTTCTTCGGGAGGAGGGAGGCAAGGTGCACACCCCCTTCTTAGGGAACAGAGACTGGAGAACTGAGGCCCCAAAACCAGCATCATGGCGTGACTCAAGGTTGATGTGGTAGTGGGTGATGAAGGTGTTTGCTGTCTTCCAGGTAGCAGCCTGACAGATTTCCTGGATAGGGATGACCCTGGAAGCAGCCACCAACGCAGCAGTATGGTGGGTGGAATGAGCCCTTAGCTCTACGGGAGGCTCCCTATCCACCAACCTATGCAGAGATCAATGCGGGAAGTGATCCACCTGCTAATCATCGGCTTTGCTGCAGGTCTGCCAGGTGCGGCTTCAGCATAGGTGACAAACAGCTGGCGAACCTCTCCCCAAATTTTTGACGTTCTCTTCTTGTAATAGGACAGAGCTCGTCTCAGGTCCAGAGTATGGAGCCTGTACTCGGCATCCAAGGTGTAGTTCAGGTAGAACACAGGCAGAGTCATCACCTGGTTGAGATGGAACTCTGACACCACCTTCAGGAGGAATTTCGTGTGGCAGTGCAGGACAACCTTGTCCCTGTGGAAGACCAGGTCAGAAGACTCCATCAAAAGCACCTGGAGCTCCCCAGTCCTTCTGGCTGATGTGACAGCCACCAGGAAGGTGGTCTTCCACAACAAGTGTGGCATCTCATACTTGTGCATCGGTTCAAATAGCTTGCCCATGAGTTTTGCCAAAACCAGCAGTAAATCCCACGGAGGTGGAGGTTCACGTACCGGAGGGGATATGTGATCTAAGCCCTTGAAAAGGCACCAGACCACCTTCTCCTGTGCCACCATCTGCTAACCGGCCCGCACCCAGTAAGCAGAGACAGCTGCCAGGTGCACCTTAAGGGTCATAGATCGAAGACCCCCTTTGGACAGATACCAAAGGTAGTCTAAGATGCTAGCCACTGGACAGGACAGAGGATCCAGGCCCTTACCCTGACGTCAAATGGAAAACCTTTTCTATTTGAAGGCATAGCACCTTCTGGTCGACTCCTTTCTGGATGCTTCCACTACTGTGAGTACATCCTCAGAAAGACCCAAAGCCTAGCCGCTCAGGTACAAGGCTGTCAGGTGCAGGGATTGAAGGTCCAGATGGAATATCTTCCCCCGACTGACTGATATCAGGTCCGGGCGTGCTGGAAGATGCCTCGGGAGCCTGTTGCTGAGGCTGAGGAGATCTGGATACCAGAACTGGTGAGGCCAGTCTGGGGCTACCAGGATCATCTTCGCCTTGTCCCTCCTCACCTTGAGAAGTACTATGTGGATCAAGGGAAATGGAGGGAAGGTTTAGAAGAAGCATGGGGTCCACGACCTCAAGAAGGCATCCCCTGCAGCGAGACCTGCTGAGGGGGACAGCATGAAACAGCTTCAGCTTGCTGTTTTCCCAGGAGGCAAACAGGTCCACCATCGGTTTGCCCCAGTGGGAGAACAGGCTGCGAGCTACCTCTGGATGGAGAGACCACTCGTGGAATGTCTCGCCTACGTGGCTGGGGGCATCCGCCAGTTGATTTGAGGCTCCTGCCACATGCATGGCCAGGAGATCTGCCTCCAGTTGGCTCATGAGTGTCCAGATGCAGAGCGCTTCCCTGCACAGCAGCTGGGAAGTGTGTGCCGCCCTGTCTGTTGAGGTAGTACATGGTCGTGGTATTCTCCGTCTGGACTTGAACCATTTGACCCCGGAGCTGCTGAGCGAATGCTGACAGCGCCAGTCTGACTGCTCTGAGCTCTAGCAGGCTGATGTGGTATCGGGATTCCTCGGGGGGGGGTCCAGAACCCGTGGGCCCTGTTGTTCCCCATGTGGGCTCCCCAGCCCATGAGAGAGGTATTGGTCGTGAGGATGACCGTCGGGTTCAAGTTCAAGTTTATTGTAGGAAAACTCCATTGAGCAAGCTCATTCACAAGGAGGTCCTTTGACACAGACAGGTAGTTACAGATTGTATAATCGAAAAAACAGTACAAATTCAAGTACAGAATTATGGGCAAGCATTAACATGTTGCAGAAAAATGATAATGACATAGAAAAATACAAGTACAGAAAAAAGGTACATAGTGCTTGTTTCGGAGTATCAAGGCAGCTAATTTCTAGGTAAGTAAGAGGAAGCAGTGGGCTAGGGTTAGAGCAGTGAGCTAGGATTTAGAAGCAACTGCACATATCTTTTATTTTTACTGCAGCCAATCTTTTATATAGGCTGACAGGGACAGTACTGGGAAGCTTCAGTTCACCTTGGAGCTGGTTCCAGATAGTTAGGAGTACACTTGATATGGCCTGATTGCCGAGTGAGGTGCGAGTTCTCGGTACATCGAGGAAGAGGAGGTAATTTTTCCTAAGAGAGTAGGCACTATTGGAAATACAGAAAAGGGTTGCAAGATAGTTCGGAAGCTTGTTCAGGAGTAGTTTAAGAGTCCAGATACCAGCATGAAGCGTGCGTCTAGTTGAGAATGATGTCCAGCCAGCGGCTAGGTAAAAATTGCAATGGTGGGTTAGGTAGGGTAGGTTTGTCATGAACCGTACGGCACGGTGGTAGAGGATGTCTAGTTTGTTGAGTCCTGAGGCCACTGCGGAGGAATAGATTAGATCTCCATAGTCGAGCAGCGGCAAGAAAGTGGCCTGGACCAGTCTAGTTCTGGTATCCAATGGAAAGAGGGACTTGTTACGGAAGAAGAAACCTAGCCTAATTTTTAGCCTCTTTGCCACATCGTCGAGTTGGTCATGAAAGGAAAGCTTGTGTCTAGCCACATTCCAAGATATCTGAATTTGGAGGGGATTTCAAGGGGTTCACCTAGGGAGGTAATGATGAATTCTTTGTGCGTGTTTGCAAGGGAAGTGGAGGTGGTGTTTGGGGCAAAGATCATGGCCTTAGTTTTCTTGGCATTGAGGAGTAGTTTTGCATTGATTAGGTTGATTTCTAGTTGTGCAAAGTTGGCTTGGAGTACATCCCTCACTTCAGCTAGTGTAGGGCCTGATGTATACAGTACAGCATCATCAGCAAAGAAATGCAGATGGGACTGGGATATATGTGCATCAAGGTTATTGATGTACAGGGAGACGAGGATGGGACCGAATATGGAGCCTTGCGGGACTCCCCTGACAATTGGGAGGGATGCAGAAAAGAGGCCACCGGATTTTACTTTCTGGGTCCTTCCAGATAGGTAGCTGGTAAACCACTGGGCAGCAAGGGGGGTGGCACCTACTTTTATTAGGCTTGAGACTAACAGATCGTGGTCAACAGTGTTGAACGCTTTGCTGAGATCTAAAAATACTGCACCAGTAACTTTCTTGGAGTCCATGGCTGTAAGCCATTCATTGGTAACTTTGGCTAGAGCAGTGACTGTACTATGGTTGGGCCGGAAGTCATATTGCGCTGGGCTGAGGATTGAAGATGATTCGATATGGAGTTTCATTTGGGAGTAAACTAGCTCTTCGAGAACTTTGGAGAGGACAGGTAAGACCTGAGATGGGCCTATAGTCGTTTAGGTCGCATGGGTCGAAATAGCCTAGTTTAAGAGAAAAAGGTTCCAGACCATAGTCCCCTGCATTTTTTCAAAAGTCTATGTTAAGAAGTAACTCTTCGAGTTCTTTATAGCTAAGCGGGCACAACTGGAGCGGGCGGGTCGAAGTCTGAGAGTCAATATTATTATAATCTTGGTTGCTTGGATACATAAGGCGAAGAGTCGAAAGCTAGGCCAGCAGTTACAAAGTGATTGCTGATCTCCTCGACGATTAGGCAGCTGTTTTCCACAGCTCTACCATTGCTGAGGATCTCCAGAGGGATGGAGGGGGCTACAGGCCGACCTTCGATGGACTTGAGTGTCTTCCAGATTTTTTGGGAATTCCCTTTTGCTTGTTCAAGGGTGGAGACATAATAGTTGGCTTTGCTTCCGTGCATTTGTTTAACACAGGTGTTTCTAGCTGCTCTGAATGCCTGCCAGTCAGCTGGGCTTTTGGATTTTCTAGCCTTAGCCCAGAGCTTATCACGGCGTAGGAGTGTAGCCTTGAGATCTGATGTAAACCATGAGTTGGATGTTTTACGCACCCTGACTTTGATCAAAGGGGCATGCTTGTTGGCCAGTGTGGTGAGGCTGTCGTTAAGGACAGTGACCAGCTCATCGATCGTTTTGGCAAGGTAGAGATCTTGCCATCTAAGTTTGCTCAAGTTGGATAAGTAGTTCGATGCATTAAACTTGCAAAAGGACCACTTAGTTATGAGTGTTGGTTGCTGTCGGGTTATAATTTGTGATCTTGTACAAACAACTACCCCATGACCACTCACGTCATTGTGAAAGACTGCAAAGTGAAGGATTTTGTGGGGATGCATAGAAAGTATGATATCAAGGAGAGAACTGTTGGTGGGATTGGATGTATTGGTTCTAGTGGGTTCACCGACTAACTGGGCTAAGCCAACTTCGACACAGAAGGATTTCAGGCTGTGCGACTTGGGGTTAAGCCAGTCCATATTAAAATCCCCAAGCATTAAAGTTTCAGTGTTGGCAGAGGCAATTAAGGATTTAAGTATGGTGAAGATGTCAGTGTCACCAGATGGGGGGCGATAACCACCAATAATAGTGAGACATTCAGTGGATGGAAGGTGTAATTTGAGAGATATGATTTCGTACTCCTTACATTTACATTTACAGTGAATATCACAGACTGTAAACTTAGATTTAGTGTAGATGGCCACACCACCCCTTCTGGCTTCCCTATCTGCCCTGTGCATATTGTAGCCAGGAAGGGAGACTTGTTGATCACTGTTTGACTTTTTGAGCCAAGATTCGGTTATAATAATGAGGTCGAGCTCAGTATGGGCAGCCCATACTTGGAGCTGATCAAACTTTTTTGCGAGGCTCAATATGTTGACTAACATTAATTTTAAGTCCGGGTGCAGATGCAAATTCTGCTGGAGATGCAAGTGGTGATGGGGGTCCAGGGTTTAGCTCCACATTACCTGAACAGAGAAGGAGCAAGAGAAGCAGTTTCTTGATCCAGTTTTTGCAGGATAGGAGTGTTTTTTTCCTTTGTGACCTTCCACAAGGCGATGATGAGTGCGACAAAATGCTAGGGCAGCAGTGAAAGGAAGCTAAGGAGAGTGCTCTGACTTGGGGCAGACAAATGGGATCCCTTCCTGCAGATCATCTAGGACAGTCCACCACTGGAGAGCGTCCCACATCTTCTGGGTCACAGTGATCAGCTGGTCGAAATGACCTTGGTCCACTGGGCGGCCAGCTCCCACTGAAGGGGTCGCATATGGCCGACCACTTCTAAGACCCACCTGTCTGTGGCTGGCAGGACCAGGTGGAAAGAAAGTGTCGGAGCCAGCCCCCGACGGGAGAACCCAGAGCTGGCGTGATGGGAATAGGGGTGGCAGCCCCTATCCCATCACTGGGCAGGCTTGGAGGAAGAGGGTCCAGATTGGAAGCCTCCTGACCCTTGCCCTCCTCTGCGGGCCACTTGAGGCCCGGACATAGGCCGAGGGCACCAAGCCTGTGTCTGCTGTTGCTGCCCACCCTGGAAGGAGGGTTGCTTGGCCACAGGAGCAGGGTGCTGAAATGACTTCTTCTTCTTCTTCTGCTGTTTCTTGGTGTCAGGGGTGTCTTTCTGAGCAGAAGTAGCTGAGTCCAAGGTGGCACTGGACTGCTTGATTCACTGAAGGTGACCATCTATACATGGGCAGAAGAGATCAGTGCCCAGGAAAGTAACATCAGTGAGTTTGTGCTGGGTATCCACCATGAAGATGGAAAGTCTCAGCTAAGCCCTACGGTGCATGGCAACTGCAGCTGCTATTGTACGGGCGCATGAGTCCCCGAGGTCCAGGGCCATCTGAAGTTGCTGCTTGGCAACGGCCCGGCCCTGATCCCAGACCTACTTGACCATAGTCTGAAGATCCGCGGGGAGGTGAGGGAGAACCCCATCCAAGCAGCCCATCAGGGCATGAGAGAAGTGCGCCATGATGATGGCCAAACTTGCCTGACGGAGGCCTAGTGAGGAGGCAGCATAAACCTTCCTGGCAGAGTGATCCAATTCTTTGGACTCCTTGTGTGGGGTCTATCGGTATCAGCAGAACTGCCTGTGTGTCTTAACACGGAAGTGGTCACCAACCCCTCCGCCGAGGGATGTTCCATGAACCCCCAGGGGAACCCAATGGGCACCGTGTACTTGTGGGCCATCCGGGCAGACAGCGCTGGGCAGGAGGCAGGGTGCTGCTAAAGCTCCAAAGCCGGACCACAATGGCCTCGGCCACTGGGAAGGCTTCCATAGGGGTATCCCCTCTCTTAAGAATGTCTGTAAGACGGTACTCCGCCCATTTCTGGACAGGCTCCTCGTGGATTCAGAGATGAGGCGGAGAATCCCCAAAAAGGACAAAGGACCTTCCTCCATTGACAGACTGCCTACTGACTCATCATCAAGCGGATGAAAGTGTAGATTGGAGTTGTCAGAATCTGAAGTGTCTGGATAAATCGGCCGGCCACCAAGGTCCCCTTCCACGCGCTTGGGCGGTCAGGTGGGAGGGTGAATGAAATCCTTTGGGTAAGACCCGGAACAGTCCAAGCTTCCTTCGAAGAAGCCCCTCCTGTGGGCTGTTTAGGCAATGGCTCCACCACTATCGGTGGAGAGGTCGATTTATGCAAAAACAGGGCAGGTTCTACCAGCTCCGTGGGCACAGGAACCAAGATGATTGGTTTTGATGGAGCCAGCTTCGGCCTAGAAGGCGAAACACAAGTAATGATCGGTGTGGAAACAGAAACCGGTTTCTGGCTGCACAAGATTAGCTGTTGCTACATGAGATCTTCATAGCGTCAACAGAGTTTACGTCGAAGCCTCTCCTCATCCGAGGAGGATTAAGATGAATATCAGTGTCACCTTTTCTTTGAACACTTATGTGCCTTCCTTGGCCTGTCGGTTGAGGGGGTCTGAGACCTCAACCTCAATTAGGCTGGCCAATTGGTCCGCTCGGGAGACACCAGGGGAACCGTTGATTTTCTCAAATCAGGGAACGTTTCCTCGATGGGATTACCAGTGGGATGGGTCTCCTCATCTGGAAGAGGCAGGACCGGAGTCCTAGTAAGTGAGCTGTCGGCCTTGTCGGGTGACAACAGATTGACAGGGTCAAGCATAATCTCTACTCCATCACCGATCGAGACTTCGACCGGCTGACCAGTCAGCAAAGCTGAGAAGCCGGCGGCCAAAGTAGCAGTCTCGACCAAAGTCAAGACTGGAGATCCCTGGGACCGAGATCGCTCTCGATCCCAAGAACGGCTTCACTGAGACGAATAACCTCTCGGCCCCTTGTCCTTTTTACAGGACCGGGAGACATGCACGCCCGAATGTCTCTCGCCCTTAGTGGGGAGAGACTGGCACATCTCCCAAAAGGAGCCCAAGAAGGTGGAGCCCAGATTGAGTGGAACAAAAATCGGCCCAGAGAAGAGCTCCTCGGCCCGCTGCCTCTTCCTTAAAGGCCTGCATTTGCTCTAACTGCTCGGTGGACCCTGCAGCCGTGGAGACTGCCCACCAAGCCTCCTTCGATTTCACTGGTGGATTCCATTTTTCGGGCTTGCCCAGCTTAAGTCGTGCGAGATGAGGTCGAGAATGTTCAGGTGAAAAGCAAGACAAATCTCACAGGCCTGAGTGTCATGGCCAACACCCAAACAGTAGATGCACGAGGTATGCGGGTCTGTGCGCAACATTTTCTGGCCACATGGGCACCAGCGGAAACCGGGGAAAGATTTTTCTTCCATGATCAAGAAACGACGATCACAATCGCTAGCTTGAACGAGCTTAATCTTCAAAGAATCCCAAGGAAAGGAAGCCAGGGCCTACAGAACACAGAAGTGGTGAGGAGGCAACCTGAATCTTCCAGCAGAAAGGAAGACCTGGTTTCATGGGACGGAGCTGAGGGTTATATCACCCGGGTGGGTGGAAGGAGCCAGCTTTAAGACCTTTCGGCAAGAATTAAAGGGGAAAGGGACATGCCAAGAAGTGTGGATGAACAACATATCCACGTCCCTAGAAAGGAATGCTGCTGGAGTTGAACTATGTGACTACTGAATTATTTTAAACCCCTTTGCACCTGAACAATTGGGAAAGTGACCTGTGGTTTTCGACCACTAATGTATTTCTGACTTGTCACACAAGGAGCTATAAGATGTCTCCACACATGGGGCAGTTAGACTACAGTTCCAAGCTCCTTCTCCCCTGCATTTCATTTGGCACCTGTTGAATGTTACAACATCTTTAGCTGGAGTCAGCTATGGGATGTGAGTTAAAATTTGGACAGTTATGGACACTGTATACTCTTGGGAAAATTTATAGGCCTGTAAAAAGTTTTTAACTGAATGCTTAACCTCTTTACCTTATCATAATGGATCATTTTTAATTCTCGCGTTTCACATAGCTGTTTTTACATTGGTACCCAACTTTTTCCATCTGTGGCCTAAGACACAAATCTATGCCACATGTGACCATAAACTAAAGATATTCATATTCAAATATACTATACCTGTTTAAAAATCTCTTAATATTTCAAGCATTTATTATCTACTTCATTATAAGTGCAGAATGTACAGTTTGATATTAACTACATACTAGGTGAAAAGAGAAAATGCAAGTCTGAGGGGCACAGTGAATTCCTTAATTAAATATTTATTTTCACACTGACATAACTACGGAGATGCCTAGCCCACAACAGGGTGCGTGATGCTGTAGTACTATGTTAATCCCTGCCCACAGCAGTAATTAGCTTGTGATATTGATTATATTTTATTTATTTAATTTTGTTCACCAGGTAGGTCCACTGGACCCAAGAGGTCCCTTTTTCAAGGGCGACCTGGAATTAGTTAGAGAAATTTTGGGGTACATAGCATTTCAAATATATGGCAGTTTTAGGTACAATCACAATGCACTGCAGACATAAACATAAAAATTTTATCTTTATTTTAGCTAACCCCAAAGTGATGTAACAAGGTCAGGGGTATGAAGTATCCTTCCTATAAGAATGTAGTTTTTCAGTCTTGATCTGCCTACCTGTTGGTACTGCTGTACTGTTTATGCAGAACACTAATACAATACAATTGAAAAACAGTGGCAAATTACTCCCTTTCAGTGTTTGGGCATCAGGAGACAGAATCAAACCAATGGCTACCAGTACAGGACTGGATCCAGGAACAGGACTGAACTGAGGGGCAAGGGTTCCATCTTCCCTGACCCAAGGGAACAGCCTCAAGCAAGGCTGGAAGTTGGGCAGGTTACAGGGGCCCTAAAGGGGGGACAAGAAGTGTCTCTTTTTACAGAGGGCCTCTTGGTAAGTGAAAAGTTGGGAGCGCCTGTATCACTGGAAACATGTCCCTCTGTGTCCAGGAACCAAGAAACCAGTCCCAGACCCAAGATTCAGAGTCAGACTCAGTGTCCAATAACGGTTTAACATCCAGAACCACTGAAGACCGAGAACCGGAGTATGAGGGTTGTATGGTTTCAGAACCAGAACCGGAGTGTGCTTGAGATGCAGCACAATGCCACAACTAAAAATATAAAGGTAAAAACTTATAAAGAGGAAATTTTAGTGCAGAATCTACATACCAGAACCAAACAAGAACCCATCTGGAGTCAGAACTAAATAATGAGCAGGGACCAACTGTAATGCACTGAAATGACATAGACAGGAACTGAGGTAAGGCTGAGCTCTTTGAAATTAAAGAGCTAATGTCTGGTGAGACCTGTTCATGGGAAGCGGACCAAACACCCATTGCGGCCACAGGATGCAAGTGTAAATGAACTCTGGCTCAACTCCTAGTTCCTACAATTGTACTAACAGGTCCAGAAGCAAATAGTTTGATACCTTTTATTGGACCAACATAGATGTTACAAAGAGAAAACAATGTCTAAGCTTTCGGACCAAGCAAGTCCTTCCTTGGAGACTTATTAAGATTGTACCAAACATATAAACATCAATAAACTCGACCCAAATCCCCCATTCCCCCGATTGCCTGACCAGCAGCACCTAGCTTATGCCTGAGTGCTGGCTTATTGCATCAACCTCTGCACTTATTGTTTCAACCTCTGCACTTATTGTTTCATCTTCTGTCCTGTCATTTTAGTCCATTTGTTCCCTCAAATGCACCAAATGTTTTTACCTAGGTTGTATTGTGCCCACAGCAACCCATGTAAGGTGTTCTGAATGTAATCCTCCTCTGTTGACTACGAACATACGAACATACGAAATTTGCCAGCAGATAAAGGCCTAGAGGTCTATCAAGTCTGCTCGAATGTGCAGCTAGCACCCCTTATTCTGCAGCTGCCCCTCCCTTCCACCCTTCCCTTTCATTAACCCTCCCCCTTGTCCTGTCCCATCCTCGTTTGAAGCAGTCCACTGTTCTACTGCATACCACTTCTGCAGGTAACGGATTCCACCCAGCCACCACCCTCTCTGTAAAAAGTGTCTCCTCATCTCCCTCCTGAACCTTCCTCGCTCCAGTCTCATATCATGGCCCCTGGTGGCCCTCCCTCCTTACTCTGAACAGCCCCTCTGTACCTGTCTTGTTTATTCCTTTCATGTATTTAAAGGTTTCAATCATGTCCCCTGTCTCTCCTCTCCTCCAGTGAGTACATGTTCAACTCCTTCAACCTCCCTCATATGATAAGTCCCCAGACCCTTGATCATCTTTTATCGCCTCTGCGCGCCCCTCCAGTAACTTAATGTCCCTTTTCAGATACGGACGCCAGAACTGCACGAAAGTACTCAGGTGTGGTCTAACTAATGACCTATACAGTGGCAGAATCTCCTCCTCCTTGAGGATATACCCTTGCAATACAACCCAGCATTTTGTTGGCCTTTGCAGCTGCCTTCCTACACTGTGCCGAGTTGTTCATTGACCCTGTGATGAGCACACCCAGATCCTTCTCCTCCTCTGTCTGGGCTAGCTGCACTCCCCCTAGCTGGTAAGTCCTCCTTGGGTTCTTCATCCCAAAATGCATCACCTTGCACTTTTTGGCATTAAAGCCCAGTTGCCAGGTGTCTGACCAGGTTTCAAGCTTTGCCAGATCATCCTGGCTATCTATGTAAATTGTGTCTCATTTGATAATCTGCATGTTATCCTGTCTCCTATTCCCCCATCCCCCCAGGTCGCACCGGGAGACGAGCAGACTGTTGCTCAGTGTGCCTTTCCTGGTGAAACATTTTCAATAAACAGTAAATAAATAAATGACAGCAAGAAGCAGAAGAGTGCATGTGGTTGCAGACTGGAAGGTTTTAGATGATACAACATTTGTAGATATAGGTAAATCTTTCTTGTTGGAAGGAATATTATGTTGGAAGATGTCACTGCATGAAATGTGTGAGCAAACTGTATTTGTCTAAATGTACAGAAATGGAGTAGAGAGGACTTCCCTCTCTACACGTTGCACATACTCTTGTACCACCTTGTTACCTCAGAATAAAGATGAGTTAAAAAAAAAAAAAGGAATTTTTTTTTCTCTTCTGTTTCTCCCATGCTGGTCAGCCCTTGTTGAGGAGGGTGCCTCAGTCCCATCGCCCGATGCCCATCAGGACTTGCCAGCCTTCTTCCCCCAGGGCTTGCCCCCCCCCGGCCAGTGGGGGGGGCAATGATCCAGTTCGGGCTGGTAGCCCAGCTGATCAGAAGTGGGACCTGCGAGAGCCCACCTTCATGCAGCTGCTGGCGCTTTTATCCTCTGTTTTTTATTCCCGACAGAGGAAGGGCATGCAATGACGCCAGTGACGATGCTGAGCATGATCCCATGTGCAACACACCGGGTGTCTGTCCGCCTCCACCCCCATTCTGCAGCATCGATGTGCCAACCCCCAGCCTCTGCTAGGGGCCAGGCTAGCACCGTTCGCTGAGACCCTTCTTTCCCCAGAGGAGGAGAGCAGTCCTAGAACACTTGATCCTCCTCTCCCCACCCAACCCTCGGCAACCCAAGGTTGCTCAAGACCCCGGCTCGCCAGGGTGGCAGCAGGTAAAACGAAGGAATATTATGAAGGTGGGGGAACATGTGACATACTTTAATTTTATTAAAGTAAAATAGGCCTTTTGCACTCCTGCTACTCATGACACTAGCAGACTAGGTTCAGGAACGAGTCCAGAACATCTGGGGGCCAGCAGAGGGGAGAAGCACGGAGTGTTCTGGAGAATGCTCTATTCCTGCAGGAACACATGGCAGCAGGCTTTGCTGCTCTGTCACCACCAGGGTGGCCACAGGTGGTGATGCAGTCAGAATGACACATAGGAGAGTGGATACTGACTGGCTCTGTGTGCAGGAACGTACATGAGTGTGTACATGGAACTCTTAGCACTAGCATCCCATATGATTGTGAGCAACCTTAACAAGAAAGCCCTAGCACTCTTGGACCCCACCAAGCCAACCACCAACAACCTCCATGGACATCAGACTGACTTGCAAGGGAGGGGGCAAAGACCTAAAAGGCCCCATCGTAAGGGGAAGCCAGTGGGACAAGAGAAGGACACAGGTAGCCAGCACAAATAGGGCAGCACCAGTGATCAGGGGATGAACAAACTGGGAAGAAAAAGGAAAAATTAAAATGTGTGTGTGTGTGTGTTTGTATGAAGTGGTTGGTTTGTGTATTAGATCTGGGAAAGGTTGAGAGAGATAAGTGATCGACATAACCAAACACTAACATACTCTGTTCTCAAAAACCTAGGAACTCCTTTCTTTGCTGGAAGTATTTTACCTACAAAACAGAAATGAAAAATAATCCTTTTAAAATTAGAAGTGCATTAAAGTATGCTACTGGCCATTTTATAACTACAATAACATACTTCAGAGTATGAAGTTGTGCTGTGATATACATATTTTACGAGTGGTTAAACGCACCCAAGGTGCATGTGTGTTAGTGTGTGCATGCGCCTGTGAATAATTGCTTACATATCACCCACCTGTATCTAAGGGGCATCACATGTGTGCTTGTATCAAATGATAGCAGTACATTCTGTTATATGATATTATTTAATCTGCAAATTATCCATCTTCACTCTAGTATTTACCACTTACCCATGTTTGCTGATGTGAAACTCCTTTTTGCTTTTGTCCCTCTCCTTGTCTCGTGCCTTTTCTTTCTCTCTACCTTTACGTCGATCTCTTTCACGTGACCAGCTGTGACTCCGCCTGAGAGCTGACCTATCACTGCTTCGACTATGAGAGCGCTGACGATGTCTTCATAACGAACAAGACAAGAAAAAAAAAGAAAATTGTCAGTGTACTTTCTATGTTTTATTTGCAGTTTTAGAACTATAAATGCCAACAAGCTAATCACTGAACACCTTAAATGCCATAAAACTACATAATCCAGGATGCCAAAACCATCAGTGACCTCAGTAGCTCTCTTTAAAGTGTTCAGAATCATCCAGCAGTCAACGACAGCTAGCTGTCTTTTCCTTAAAAGTTTCAAAATCAAGGTCATGTGCTTCTTATGTAAGCTTTACCCTTCTAATACACTGCAAAACACAACACTGAATGGAACTCCTCTCGACAATGACTAATAATTTAACTACCTGAGCCTCTACCTTAGCACACATCTTTTCTTTAATATAGATTTCACCAAAAGAGTCTCAAAAACTCCGACCAAAACCTTAGGCTTCTTTATCAACACAGAAACCACCTTAACCTCAGTATCCGGCAATTAATTCCTTAACCAAACCCTCCCAAGTAAGGTCTGCAGAGCAATTAGCTCCACTGCTCTTCATAAAATCACAGCTGCCTTTAACAGTATGCGTAAATTTTGTTTAGTTGTGGTAGGCTCACACACCCCTGCTTATATAATTAGCTGGGACTACTTCCACTATTACAAATATGTGCACAGGCTGTACCAAACAAATCTCAGCGAAGCAGAAACAAAGAAAGGCAAGGTCAGACCAGGACTTGGAGTGCTTCCAGTCTATCATGAAACCCTATCTTAAAAGAGATAGGAAATTATTTTCACATAGTTAACTGCCCGTTAATGCTCCTTTCCATGACGCTGATGTATTCTGGTATGCTTTGACCAATTTTTGATAAATAAATAAGTCTAGCTTTAGGGTGCTGTCAGAGCAATATAGAGTTCCACTCCCCTCACCAGCTGTTGCCTTTTCTTTTCATATTTCTAAGACATTCTATGACATCAATAACACCATTCCACGCTACTCATCTGAATGGCCTGGAATGGGTGTTACTGATGTCGCAGAAGGATTCAGGGCAGTTATCAAGGCAACAAAGTAAGATGATTCATTTTAAAAAAAATGTCAAAAGCACATAAGAATATTGAATATACACTAACGGGACAACAAGAGTGCATTTAGAAGTGTAAAAAACTGTTTTCTATCACCTTTAAGCGACTCAGAGGTGGCTCCTACATCTCCCCCCCCAACTCCCTTCTGGTCCTCCTCATCCTTTTCTAGAGACTTGCTGACCAGATTCACCTCAACTGAGATCTCAAGTTAAGGAACTATTTCATGTTCCCAGGGTTCGCATATTAATTCGCGAAAAGCTTTCTCTGTGGACGTCCCAAACAGATGGAACCAGATACTTGACACTATCAAAGATTTAAGAAACACTGGTTACTTCAAGACAGCCATGTTCAAACATTTCCAAACACTCTGTTCATGTCTCTGAAGGTTTGTCTTGACTTCTGTCTTCACCCTTCCTATACTATCTTCTTTCCTAAAGCTCCTATACTTCTTGTGAGCATTATACCAAGGTAAATGTATACCTGGCACTGGCTGTTAAGACAATCAGCAGTCAGGATTTTTTCTACCTATTTTATAAGCCCACTTGTCCAATAACTTGCAAAACCTTTCAATCTTGATTTAACTGCAGCTGTATTCTTGCATGTGCATACATGTATGCCTTGTATATAATGTAACTTTGTGTTAACTGTAAAAGTAGCATCTAGATATTGAAAGCTGTACACAATATAAAGGACGGGTACTTACCAGTAAGAGTAGATCTTCGACGGAATCTCCTTCAGTTAGCCACACCTATGAAACGTAGATACCACCGGCGTTGGACCTATCCGGAATCTTGCCTCGCTGGCAGCCCATCAAAATGCGCATCACTAGCACCTATATAACGTGGGAGGCCCATACCTCCCCAGTTCTACCTGTCTGCTGGAGACAAAGAAATTACATCATGCCAGACTGACAAACAGCAAAGACAAGCATGTCAAAGCTGGAAATGGGAGCAACAGTGACCAGCAATGAAAACCCAATACAAGGTACATATGGCGAAATGATGACACCCAAAACCCACACTAGATCAACCGAACCGAGGGATAGGTGGGAAGGTGCACTGTGTCTCACTAGAGTAGATTCCCTTAAAGATCTACTGTTACTGGTAAGTAACTGTCCAATTTTCTTCAGAGATATCTCTCTCTAGTAAGACACACCTATGGAACAATTTCCAAGCAGTACCCCAGCAGAACACCGGACAATAACAGAGACTTTCAAATATCTTACTAGTATAAATAAGGTTCAAGAGGGAAGCGTTTTTCAGAGAAAAAGATGCTCAAGAACAAGGGATCATGCTGTGAAGCTGGAGGGAGGGTAGACTCAGGTGAGACATAAGGAAGCACTTCTTCACAGAAAGACTGGTAGATGCCTGGAACAGCCTCCCAGCATAGGTGGCTGGGGCAAAAACGGTAATGGGATTTAAAATAAGATAACTTCCGTGGTAAGGAAGGGGGGGGTAAAGCTGGACAACAAGTAGGGTCTGCGGTGTTGCAGTAGGTAGGGAAAATGGGCTGATTAGGTGGACCAAGTGGTCCTTTATCTGCTGTCAAACTCTATGTTTCTACATTTCTATGGGGGAGAGGCCAGCAGGACGGCATACGAACAACCAACACACAGGTCACTATGCCATACGCCAAGAAGAGGGGAGCCACAATACGGTGACCCCAGCACCCCAGCAGTGGTATAGGGGTCACAAGAGAAAGACACCTGGAAGCCCCAGCCGATGACGCAAAAAAGCGTTGATGTTAGACATACACCATGGCCACCATATAGAAATGGACACCAGGTATAAACAGGGGAACTGGGCAGGGCCAGCCATCACAAACAAACATCAACACTGACAGGAAACTCGACGACAAAGAATACCACCGAGGTGAAGCCAGATGGCAACCAAACACAAAACAGGCGATGAGGCAATGGCATGTGACTAGACCCAAGAACCCCACAGACGTCATGATCGGGAGGGGGGGGCCACAAAAGACAGACTGCAACGGTCCAAGGACTCTGGGAACGGCCAAAAATCATAGCCGCTGGGAAAGCCAGCAACAGCACCCAGGGAAACAGCCATGTAAGAAGCCAAGGGGATGTCTATAAGGCAGACACCGACAAAAGGTGACCCCATCCCAAATAGCACAAAACTGTCAATGAGGCAAAGCCAGGTGATACAGCTACAGGAAGACATGAGACCCACAGGGCCAGGCAATGAATCCAGGACTGACCAAGGCATTCCAAAGGAATGGCTAGGTAGGTATCAGAAAGCTAAGGCAAAGACAATGATGGCAACATGCAAACAGACCTGCCCCAAAGCAGGGGATTGGGGACACCAAAAAGGCAAAGCCTGGTGACAGCCAGTCAAAAATGAGCCATCGTAAATTGCAACAGAAACACACTCAATGGTAACGTCTATGGAACAAGTTCAGGCAATGAAGCTGGAGGGAATCACTGGCCCCACAGAAATGGGGTCCAGGAAACAAGGCCAGGAACCTGACAGAGGCATCCTGAAGGACAACTGGACAGGCCAGAAAGAGAGGTCAAAAGCAAATGACAGAAAAACATGAGAACAGTCAAGCACATAGAAGAGGACTGCACACGTAGCAGGGGCAATGATGAGGCAAAGCCAGGAGAAAACCAGCAAAAAGGGAGACCGCCAAAAAAACATCAAATTCCAACCCAACAGCGAAACCATCAAAGTGGCAAAAACTAAGCATCGATGAGGCTGAAGGGAGCCATGGGCCCTAAAGAATGGGGGGAAGGGGACCAGGCAGGAAGCCTGGAACTAACCAAGGCACCCCAGGGGACAGTTGGACCAAGCACAAAGCCAAGTCTAAGGCAGAGTCCATGATAGAAACATGAACATAGCCATGCACAAGGTATGAGAGTAGACACGGAGTGGTAATGTTGACAAGGCAGGGTCAGGCGAAGACCAGGACAAAGGCAAACGCTACAGAAACGGCAACCCCAGCCCAAATAGAAAAGTCGTCACCAAGGCAAAAATATGCGATAGAGCCAAAGGAAGCCACGGGCACAGCTGTAACAGGAAGCTGGGTTAGCAAGCCAGAAATCAGTCTTGGTGTCAAAGACGATCAGAATGGCAATAAGGCCACATGTATGACCAGCACTCACCATCTCCATAAAGCAATGCAGCCACCAGCATAGACCCATGCCAGAAAGGGTGGGACAAGTTGGCAGTGGGAACCCAGACAAAAGAGGGAGACTGGCAGAGAGCCATGAAAAAGGAGACAATCAATAGTTAACATCCAGTGATGACAAGGCAGTGGGCAGCGTCAGCAGCACAGGAAACAATGCCCATGCAGGAAGCAAAAGAACTGGCCCATGTCACTGAAAACAGGAGATGAAGGCCAGCAAAGCACACAGCAACAAAGTCCACAGAGGAGTTCTTCGGTCTAACGTAAAGTCAGTGGTGGAAAAGGAAAGAACTGAGGAGGTTTGGGACCGTCCCCATTATATAGGTGCCCATGATGCATGTCATCGGGGGCAGCTCACTAGGCAAAAGTCTCCGGAAAGGTCAGAAGTTGATAGCAGCTATGTTCCATAGATGTGGCTCACTAGAGGGCTATATCCCCGAAGAAGATCTCTGCTACTGTATTGTTTTGGGAGGACAATTCAACAGCAGAGATGTACTGTCCCCCTGAATCCTCATGGAAACTAGGTACATCACCCAATTCCTAGAGTGCCCAAAATCCAAAAAAAGTAAACAAATAAATGAATCTTAAACTTTCAGAAGTAATGTTACACATCAAAATAAACATAGTATGTTCCAGGATTTTCTCAAAGAAAAAAAAAATCGTATGGTATTTTTATCCAACTTATGAATGAAAACGTCATGTAAAGGCTCTGTTACTAGTCTGTGCTGAACATAATACAGAAGTTTCAAAAACAAATATCGTGTTAAGATTAAAAGCTGAAAGAAGAATACTCTTGAGCAGAATTGAAAATCTTTGAAATTTTATTCAGTCACATTCTTGGGTCTATAATAAATTAAATTTACAGTGTTAATGGAGTGCTGGAATGCAGTTAAATGTCAATTTCATTAAGGAAACAGTTTCTCTTTAGGGAATTCTTAGCAGATTTGAAGTCAGAGTAAATGTGTTAATGCGAATAGCAGAGATAAAACCATTTCAGTAATATCTGCGTTTTTATCTGTAGTGAATGTGTCACACTAGCCACCATATTTATATACCTGTTTCTATTTAGGAAAAGATTTGCAAACTAATCTATTAAATGTTCCCACTGCTATGGGCTGTGTCCATTTTCCCAGAGTATTATCAATGAAGTAATTACAGCATAATACTGCTGACATTCCCTTATCTTTACTGACCCAGCACGTACGTAGATATGATCCTGAACCAGACTAATAGCTTAACGGAATAATTAGACCTTTGGGTGTGAAAGTTTACATTATCGCTGCAAAATATTTGGTCACACAGTTTCATCTATAACTGCACATTAACTAGATATGCTACCACTTTCAGCTGCAGTATGAGAACTATTTTTTTTTCCAAAACTGAGATGCTTTCGGCTCACACTAGAAGACTGTTTATCCGCTGAAAGAATAAATATCTAAAATATACAGTCCCCATATGTCTTTAAAAAAAGCAGACCTGCATTTCAGATATGATTAAACTCATAAAACTTGCATAAATAGAACGTCTCCATTTTCTCTGACTGGGCTCCTTCCGTCAGTTACTTAAGAAATAATACTTCCTGGAACTATTTCCACAGAATCCAATTTTGTCAAAATATGCATTATCCAGTAATGTATGCTAAAAAGGGAGCATATATTTAAAGACATACTGCCTCGGATAATTTCAGTTTGACAAGTACTTAATCATCCCTTCACAATTTATTTGTCCCTACTATAAATTATCGTAAATAAACATTAGAATGTTATTTTAAACCACATTGCTAAAGATATAAATTAGTAAAGATATGTACTCTTTGCAATTATTTAGTAAAGATATGTATTCATTGCAACTACTTTGACATGCACATGCCAGAAAACATAAAGCACACCACAATACATCATCACCTCTAAAATTCAAGATTTCTAGAGCACAAAAATCAACACAGTACACAAAAAAAGGCAAAAACAGAATTGTAACAAATATTATACAATCTATGAGATTACCAGAAAGACATTAGGCCAGAGCCAGTAATAATGCCCACCCACCATGCCAAAGGTTAAGTCATTTAGTCAAGCTCAAAGATCTTCAAAGACTGCTTAGATCCAGATAAAACCATATGTTACCAAAATTCTGTGAAAACCTATTACTTTCCAATATGCTTCTCACGTCTGAATTACAGCACACACACAGATGCTTGGCATGCCTCAACAATTCTTCAAAATACGCACACCAATACACAAGAATCAACAATAACTTACACTAGCTAATAATTTGTAAACCAACTAAGAAATGACTTCCTTTCTTCAGTGCTTAATTTATCTATTAAAACTACAAGCATCTCTAAAAACTTGTGTAGTTACCACTGAATGAGTGTTAATTTGCCAATTTCTTCACAGGTAATCAACTGAAATTTAAAATACAGGATAAAATTAGTTGCACTAAATTTAACAGCTGCTCGGTTTGTGTCATTAGTTTCATGAGGGCCATATGTATTCTGAACAGAGAGTTTAAACAAACTAGTCGAGTTTAAACAGGTTTAAGAAAAATCTGCCTTTAATTAGCAGGTGTGTGCCACAACGACAATGTTTTATGTATATTTATGAAGTGGCAGAAGATCTAAAGGGTTTTTAAAATGGCGTTTATTGTGTCTGAATGGGAACTGCTTTGCTGCATGCTTATGTGATTTAAAACCATACAGCTCTAGTTTGAAAAAAAAATCATAAACGCTGAAGGAAACATGTGGAAAACTGTAAAACTAGAAAGAATGCAGGACAAAAAACAGATACGCATACCATAACCTAAAGGAAACTTCACTTAATTAAATGTACACTACATCTGGAATATTTGTGTAATAAAAAGTGAAACTATTAATTTTCATTGTTCCAAAGGAAATGAGGTCAATGCCATTTGGTATTTCCCCAATTATAGTACACAAAACATAGGACCAAATCTTCTGCACACAGCAGAATAGTCTGTGGTAAAATAAAAAAAGAAGTCAACTTTCTAGCCCTATCCTTTCGTTGCTGTTCATAGTTATACAGTATTCTAATGTTTGTTTTGACTTGCTGTCTGTATGGTTAACATGTCAATGCCTTGTATCTATGTTTTTAGTGTACTTCTGTTAATTTTTTGTATTTTCTGCAATTTGTGCATATACTCACCTATGCAATAAGTGCTTTCAGCAAAATTGTATTTTCTGTATTTGTGTATGTATCCACCCACGTTTTTGTCAGAACTGGACGCTTGTGAAAACGGGCATTTTGCCCACAGGCCTTTCCAGTATAAAATACAAATGAAAATGAATTCTAAACAAACATTATTTTGCTAAAGAACATTGACAGACTACTTAATAATGTTTCTGTTTCAACTACATTTTAGGAAAAATAAATTAATATAATGTTTTTCAATAATGTAAACAATAGAAAATAATTAAAATACTGAAGGATAAACATTTCAGTTAAAAACAGTGTTGTGTTATAGAGGAATAGCAACAGTGTGCACACAGTGTGCACCATCAATTGCTATGCACAGAGAGTACAGCAGATAAAGGAACTTTTGTCCTAATACACAGTCACAGTTACAGCCACAGCTAGCAACAACTCCAATTCAGGGCAAAAAGAAGCATCCCACTGTACTGGCACCAAAAACTGGCAAGTACAAAGGGCAGACAACCATTGGGGAGGAGTTGCAGCGCAAATCACCTTGCAAGATGTTTGTGATCACAAAGAGGGGTTGCACCAGCTAACATACAGACTTGCAACAACCACAGAGTGCTCTGCCCATGGCATAAGACCAGTTGCATGGCACTATGCCATAGGCAGTATTCGCTGTAAACATATCTATCACTGTACCCATATCCCAGACCCCAACCCACTGACACTCATCTTTTGGACCACTTCTGGCTAAAGAACATCTGATTTTCACCATCACTGTAGTCCTTCCCTCACGGTGCCAGCCAAGTCTACTTATACCGTGCAAGTACATACTTGTTAGTCACCCAGTGAACCACTGAATTAGAGTGCTATGCCCCTGGTTTGGTGAGAAAGAGAATGTAACTCACCACACTCCCACACACCACCAAGCAGTATCTAAACAGCATTTGGATGTTTTCTTCACGACCCACCATCCTTCAACCACTCACTGACCTCTCTTTCCTTAAGGGTTTCTTTCCTAAGGTATCTTTGTTCTAGGAGATCTTGTTCCTCTTGCACCTCTAGAGGTGAAACCCTCCTCAAGAGTGTTCACGTTCCCTCATGGTACTGCAAAATGGTGGTAGTCTCTGTAACAGAGGCAGAGAGAGTAAATGTCCAAAACCTATGTTGCATAAACATTCAAACTTAACTCAGACTTCCTCATTTCAACTCACCTACAATATCAAGTAACCTACCAACCAAGTCTACTTACACTGCAAAAGCATACCTTACTTAGTCGCCTGATGAACAAGTGAACCAGAAGAAACAAAACTGAAACTAACTGTCCGCAGCTGAACAGAAGCTGATCAAGATGGCCAACAGGTTGAAGTCACTTGTTATTAGCTATTAACAAGCTTGTCGGAGATTCTGGAGTTTCATAATACATAAAAGCAACTCATTGCCACAGAAACAAAAAAAACAAGACAGGAAAGTTGAGAAGTGTAAAGCGAGTTTTTGTTCGGAACAAAAATCACCTAAACTGGGTCCTCTCGATCGATCTGTTGCCTGTGCTAAATCCTGGCCCTGGAATGCAGGAGATGGAACTACAACACTTTGACATGGGAAATCCTTGTAAGGATCAACAACAAGGTTCGGGAGCTAGATTTAAAAATGCTCCCACTGCACAGAACACGAGGTCGGCTCAGGCCCGTACTGATGATCATCCCGAGGAACAGGGTGAAGAAACTCTACAAATGACTGGATCCAAACTCTCCCAGCTTATTAAGTCAGTATCCTGTCTATCCAACAAATCTGACGGACCTACCAACAGGGTGACCACCCTGGAGACGAATTGGGAGCACACACAGACTGCCTCTGTCGACACAGCTAAGAGAGCTGATGCAGCCCTAGGAGCAGTCTCAAAGATCGTTAAGGACGGCACACAATGGAAAGCCTGCATTGAATCCCTAGAGAACCAAATCCACTCCCCGAATATATGCAGTCTGGGCTTACCCAAAGGTTGCAAGGGTGACCACCTTCTTTTATTTTTGAAAGAGTGGTTCATTCAACAACTAGGGGAAGAGTCAGCATCAAAAGTGGAATTGTTCTAAAAGGTGTACCGGATTACCCAACGTGGTCGCCCAGAGAATACTGAGGCTTCTCGCACAGTCATGGTGGTAACAGATGAGACGGGCTCACATGACTACCTGCTGGCCCTCACTCACCATAAAGGGACACTCTTACATGATGGGGAACCAATTAAATTCTTCCTGGACATCAGTTTTTCAATGAGGCAGAAAAGAAAAAAATTTGATGGTGTACGAGCCATGCTACATGCCGCCTCTGTTCCACATGGGATGATATTTCCAGCCCGACTTAGGCTTGCATATCGGGGGAAGATATTTCTATTCTCTGACCCTGGAGAAGCCCGTGGAGCCAAAAGCACACGGACCCCATAGGTCAAGTTGACAAGGCCACTGAATCTTCGTCGGAAGAGGAGGAAACTTGAATTTCCCTGTTCTATCCATCCGCCCTGATGTAAATGACACAGGTGATATTGGGTGGCCAGGAGAACTGTGTGAGTATCCTACTTGGCCTCAAATAGCATCTGCAATGGACTTGGGTTGCTCTCGTAGCTGTCCCAGAAGTATGGCAAGTCATTTATACTTCTGTACTAGAATATTATTCTGGGAAATTAAGAGTTGGAGGTTAATGTAAAATTTGATACCTTAAGTGTTAAAACCCTCCTTGCCATGCTTTTTGGGTCCTCTAAAAAAGTGTTATATGAGTTCCCTAAGCTCCTTGTCCACTGCTGTGATGGCACTACTGTTACTCAACTTTCAAGTACCTAGGGGTTACGCTTGACCCGGCTCTGGATATTTCGGCACATGTCAACGTAGTTTGTCATTCAGTCAATGCAAAAATTAGTGCAGCCTATCGAGTACGCCACTCACTCACCCTGACAGCCAGGATCTCAGTAGCAAGAGGCATTCTACTCCCTCAACTTCTTTATGCCCTCCCAGTTCTCTACCAAGCCAATGCTTGTGTGCTCTACAAGTGGGACACTTCTTATAACAACATCTGTAGGTTCGCCTTATCAGCTCCTCACCTAACTCATCCCTGCCTGTTCTATTCTGACTTAAACTGGTTGACTCCCAAAGCCCTCCGGTCATACACTCTAGGGTGTTTCGTTGACTCCCTTATTAGAACACCTCGTCCAGCCTCTCTGGGTGATATGCTTACCTCGGTCTCTCACTCCTGTTCCCTTAGGTCCTCCTCTGTTCCTATGCTCACTGTTTGGCCCTGTGCTACCAAAATGGGAGAACAAGATCTTTCCTATTTTGCTCCTAGGTTCTGGAAAGTACAGTTACGTAAGAACTTACCGTAACAGTAGATCTTCGAGAACAGCTCTTGCAGCAGGTTACACCATTAGGACTGAAGCCGGCAGGCGTCAGGACCCCACGGAAAAATTCTAGCTAGCTATCTTCAGCGGGGACCGCCCCCGACGTCGGTCCCGCCCGACGCCAGGCGTGGTACAAGGGGGCGGTCCCGCCAGATTCCTCAGTTCTCCCGCCTGGAGACTTCCGGCCGCAGGCTGACATCGAAATGGAGACCGAGGATTCGCCGTCAGAAGACAGTAAAGGTATAAATCCCTGCTCAGAAAAACTGAGCCATGCCTCCTCCAAGGGGGAAGGTGGGCGGGAAGGTACCTGCTGCAAGAGCTGTTCTCGAAGATCTACTGTTACAGTAAGTTCTTACATAACTGTACTATCTTACTTTGAGACACAGCTCTTGCAGCAGGTTACACCATTAGGACTGATTCCCAAGCAGTAACGCTGTCAGAAATTCCGGGAGGAGGAAAATAGGAGATGAATTCCAGGTCCTAAACCTAGGACAGGAGACCCTGTAGCACCGCCAGGCCGAAACCAGCCCTTCGCCGAGAGGCGATGTCCAGGCTATAATGCCTGATAAAGGTATGCACAGAACTCCAAGTGGCTGCAGCACATATAGCAGAGGTAGAGACATTTCTGAATGCTGCAAAGGAGGTGGCCACACCCCTAGTAGAATGACCCCGGACTGTGCCCGGGAGGGGCTTTTGTTTGATATCATAACAGTAAGAAATACACTGGACAAGCCAGCGAGAAAGGGACTGTTTGGATACAGGTTGGCCCAACATTCTCTCAGAGAAGGAAACGAAAAGCTGCTCAGAACTACGAAAGGACTGAGTTCTGTTGAGGTAAAACCTCAGGCTGCGGTGAACATCCAGGGTGTGAAGCAGAGCCTCTCCTCTATTCGAGTAACTCGGGAAGTAGACCGGAAGGTCGATATCCTGGTTCAGAGGAGTGAAGAGACCACCTTTGGCAAAATTTAGGTTCATGCCTCAGGGATACTCTGTCCCGTGGAAAACTAAACAAGGCTCTTGCACATAAGAGCGTAAGTTCAGATATCTTCTTGCCAAGTAACAGCAACTAAAACAACGCTTTCCATGAAAGAAAACGAGCTCGCAATCCGCGGCAGGTTCAAAGGGGGAGCGGAGCTGTTCCAGGACAAAAGAGATCCATGGAGGCACAGGGTCCCTAATAGGAGGCCTAAGTGTAATACCCTCAAGAAATTCCCGAGAGGCGCCCAACTGAGCCACTGTAATGGCTGTCCCACCGAGGTGGTAGGTCAAATGGCACAGAGGTGCACTTAATAGAGGAGTAGGCTAGTCCTCAATGAAAGAGGGAGAGCAAATAATCCAATATTACTCCCACAGGACAACCTAAAGGGGAAAGATTGCGTGCTCGCAACCATGAATAAAACGGTGCCATTTCATGATGTGACGGCCGACAAGGCCGTAGGCTTTCTAGCTGCAGAAAGGACTCTGTCCTACTTGCAGACCCCGTGACGAAGATGGCTATGTCTCTAGGAGCCAAGCATGCAGGTTCAATGAACGAGGTCCGGATGGACAAGGAACCTTTCTCCTGAGACAGTAGGTGGGAGCTGAACGGGCAAGGGAGCGGGGTCTCTGATAGTTGAACCAACAAAGGGAACCAGATCTGTCTGGGCCAGAACGGGGCCACCAGGATCATGAGTGCGTGCTCCCTGCGCAGTTTGAGAAGAACTCTGATCTACGGAAGGGAGGAAAGCGAGAGGAATCTGTTCGCCCAGGAGAGGGATAACGCATCTCGCCAGAAAACACCAGGCCCTGGATCTAGCGAGCAAAAATTGGGCAGTTTTGCGTTGGATGGGGATGCGAACAAATCCAGCTCTGGAGTTCCCCATCGAAGAAACAGATCCTCTGCTACCTCTTGAAGAAGTTCCCACTCGTGGACTCTGGCCTGGGAACAACTCAGGCCGTCTGCAATCGTGTTGTCCACCCCGGGAACGTGCACAGTGATCAGATTTGCGCCGTGTCTGATTACCCAATCCCACACCCTCATGGCCTCCCTGCAAAGGGGGTAAGAGTGTGCGCCTCCTTGTTTGTTGAGGTAATACATCACCGCCGTGTTGTCTGTCTGAAGTAGAAGAGTACACGGTGGGATTACTAACTGAAAGGCCTGCAGGGCATAGAGAACCGCTCTCATCTCTAGCACGTTGATATGAAGATGAGCTTCCATCTGGGTCCACGTACCCTGGGACTTTACCCCGTCCAGGTGTGCCCCCCACCCAAGACCTGAAGCGTCCGTGGTGAGGGTTACCTCCGGGGACGGCGCTACAAACGGGACGCCCGTGGAGAGCGACTCTGGGACTAGCCACCACTGCCAGTCTCGAATCACGGGATTCGTGAGTCTGACCAGATGCTGCAAGTGGTCTTGCCTTTGGTCCCATTGCACTTTGAGCATCCACTGAGTTACCCGCATGTGGAGCCTTGCGAAAGGGACAGTAGGAATGGCCGCAGCCATGTGTCCGAGCAAGCGAAGGACTGACCAGGCAGGTACAATCTTGCTCAACGATAAGTCCCTTATGAGGGATCTGATGCGCTCCGCTCTGTCGGCCGGAAGAAAAGCTCTTCCCTGAACCGTGTCCAGTACTGCACCTATAAACTGCAGTTTCTGCGACGGTACCAGGAGAGACTTCTCGTAATTTATGAGGATGCCCAGGGATTGGAACAGGTCCTGGGTGCTCTGGATTGCATGTAGCAACGCCTCTCCGGAGGCGGCCATGAGAAGCCAGTCGTCCAGGTACGGGAACACATGATGGCCCTGTCTCCTCAGAGACGCTACACGACTGCCATGCACTTGGTAAAGACCTTGGGCGAAGACAGTCCCAACGGAAGGGCTCGGAACTGAAGGTGGTGGTCGAGAAACTCAAGCGCAGGAACCCTCATGCGCCTGAGCCATAGGGATATGCAGGTAGGCGTCCTGCATGTCGAGAGACACTAAAAAGGCGTCCTGTTTCAGCATGGGAATAAGACCTGGAAGAGTCACCATGCGGAATCTCTTGTAAGTGACCGATACGTTGAGGTCGCTGAGGTCCAGAATCGGACGGAGGTCCCCTGTTTTCTTTGGAACCAGGAAGAAGTGGGAATAGTATCCTTGTCCTCTCTGGTTCTCCGGGACGTACTCTATCGCTCCCTTTCGCAGGAGCGTGAGTACTTCTTGCCAGATCAAAGCTTTGTGCTGACCCTGATACCGGGAGAGCAAAGGAGGCCTCGAGGGTGGCTTTTCTGCGAATTCTATAAAGTGGCCTAGACTGACCAATGAAGAACCCACCTGTCGGTGGTTATGGCCTGCCATCCCGGCAGGAAGTTCACAATGCGACCCCCGACCATGATTTCCCGTTGATCCTGAGGGGCCGGGGCCGGAAAGGAGTCAGGCTGTGGCGGCAGATGGGCCCACTGGCAGGGCCTGCTTAGAAGAACGCTGACCTCGGCTGGCGGGCTGTTTCCCCTGGGCTCTACGAAAGCCAGAGCCCCTCTGATGTGCAGCGGAGTGGGGCTGCTGCCTCTGCGTCCGCCCACGAAAACGGCTTTGGTTCCTACGAAAGGAACCAAGCTTGGGTCGGTACATGGCCTGAACCGACCTTACCGCCTTTCCGGACTCTTGAAGTCTGGTAATGATTTTCTCTGATGGATTACCAAACAAGACTTCTCCCTCAAAAGGAGCGTCCATAATGTTCTTTTGGACGTCCGTGGTAAAACCAGAGACACGTAACCAGGAGTGTCTCCGGAGGCATATGCCAGAAGCTGCTGCTCGGGCCGATGAGTCCGCGGAGTCATACGCGGCTCGTAGCACTTGGGTCCCCACGTCTGAACCCGTACGGAGGAGCTGAAGCATCTCCTCCTTCTGCTCACCTTCGGGCAATTTTTCAGCCGTTTCCAGACCCTGTTCCCACAAAGCGTTCTGGAACTGAACCATGTGGGTTAAATAATTCAAGGATCTGATGGCGCAGGTAGCGGAAGCGTACGTGCGCCGACCCAATGCGTCCAATTGCTTGGACTCTGGGTCCGGTGGCAGGGTGCTCAAATGTTGCGGCCTCTGTGACCGGTCATGTGAGGCTGTGATGACCAGAGAGTCGGCCTGAGGCTGCTGTATCAAGTACTGGTCGTCCTTAGGAGCCTTGTACAAACGATCAGCTTTCTTCGGCATCGCCGGGAGCGAGTGTGGACGCTTCCACGCGGCCTTGGTGACGTCCACGATAGTGTCCCCCAAGGGTGGGACCACCACAGGCTTGGGGTCCTTCTGCCGAAGATATTTGGCAAGGCGTACCCTTTCGGGGTCTAAGTCTTCTGCATCCCATCCCATGTTCTCTTGTATGTGTCTCATAATATCAAGGAACGAAGGATCATCCGGAGGAGATTTAGGCATCTCACGTGGGTCCGGAGAAGGGGTGGAGATGGGGATCTAGAGGCAGAGTGGTCTGATCCCGTGTCCTCCGTTGAAGGCGAGCGTCGGTGTCTCCTGGGTCTCTTGGGGCTGGGTGATCCAGAAGAAGATTTCAACGGAGGTCTCCGTTTATCTGGTCTCCCCCTGGGAGGGAATCTAGGCTCCCGGGGAGAAGGTACACGGCCCGCCGACCCCGATGGAGAGGGGGGTGCAGGAACCGGAGAAGGAGGAGGAGGAGGAGGAGTGGGAACCATGTCCTTCCTTATGGTATCCCACCAGGAGGTGAAGAGATCCTTCACTTCCGCTAAAGAAAGGCCCGACGACGGCCCGGGCGCCGGTGGGCAGTCGGGTCCCGGCGTCGGCTCCGCAGGTGGCTCTGGCAACGGCGAGGGTTCCCTGGGAGATTCGACGGGACCGGGGTCACCCGTCTGGTCCTCGGGCTGCGCTAGGTCCTCCTCGGATAAAGGCTCCTGACCGACGTCGGTCGGAGGCGACAGGGCCCTCTTCTCAGGAAGGGCGGACGTCGGTCCCCCTGCCGGCGTCCGCTGAGATGATGGTATGGCCGGCGACGGTTGTCTGGCGGCGGCGGCTCAGGGAGGAAGGTATGGCCTTACGGCCGGCGGCGTCGTGTGCCGCGCCTGACCACAGGTCTCTAAGGGCGTGAGCTCCAGCTGGCCCAGAGGAGGCACCAAAGAAGACCTGACGCCGGTATCAAGAGCGGAACCCGACTTGCGGTGATGATGGTGGCGCTCCCCGGACTTCGCCAAGGCCTTGGAGGAAGGCGAGGACGGCCTGGTGGATTTGGCCTGAGAAGAAGGTTTCCTCACCGCAGCCGGGGGAGACTTGGAACCTGAGCTGCGGGACTCCGAACCCCTGGATGGAGACCTGGAAGGGGCCTTCTCCCTTCGTTTCTCCGCGTGCTTGTGGGATTTTTTAGAAGAAGTTTCCCCCTTAGAGGACATGGTCTTCAGCTTTTCCTCCAACAAAAAAGCCTGAAGGGCCTTCTGACGTCGGATCCGAGTACGACTGTTGAACCCCTGGCAAGAAGGACAGGCCCGGGTATCGTGGTCTGGGCCCAGGCACCTAACGCAGGCTGAGTGGGGGTCCTTAAAAGGGATCTGTTTCCCGCAAGCACACTTGGAGGAGTGACCAGAGGTCGGAGAGGACATCAGCAAAGATCTTGCTTGAAGAATATTCGAATTTCTCGAAAAGAAGCACTTATTCACGCGTCGCACGCTAGACTATAACCGAAGGGTCGAGACAAGCTAAGTCGACGGCGGGAAAAGAACTGGGGAATCTAGGACCGCCTCTTTTGTACCACTTATGCTGGAGGTGGACCCCACGCCGGGGCGGTCCCAGCTGAAGATAGCTAGCTAGAATTTTTCCGTGGGGTCCTGACGCCTGCCGGCTTCAGTCCTAATGGTGTAACCTGCTGCAAGAGCTGTGTCTCGAAGTAAGATCTTGCTCCCCCCTCATGTTAAAAACTCCTCCTCCCACCTTTCTTTTAAGCATTCGCTGTTCTCTCACCTCTATGCTCTAGGTAACTGCTAGTGCACGTAACTGGGGAGTCGCCACCTATGTCATCATGCTATTAGCTGTAAATGTCTAACTTCTATTACTGTGTCTTTTTTGTGTGTTTCCTTTTTCCACCCAGCTAGCCTAGATGACTGGTATGAGACTGCTCCGCTCAAGCCTATCCTACTTGAATTGTGGATATTATTGCTATGATTATCTTTGCTTTGTATTGTCTGTGAATTCAACCTCTGCTTTATCAGAACCCTGACTGTAATTATTGTACCTAAGTTGTTGCTTTTGCACTGTACTGTTATCACTTCTGTATTCTCAGTTTTGTACTCTCCTGGGTCATGCCTGAAAATAGGCAGGTTTGTTGCCTAGGGCACTTACCCGGTTACCAAAAGCTAATAAATAAATAAATATATTGTTTAGTTAGCAGTTGTTGAAAAAAAGGTCTGCCTGACATATTTCTTTTCTTGAGGTAGATGGGCTATTTTTTAACTCACCTAGTTATCAAAGTTAAAGGACTCGATTTTTGCTGTCAAAATGTTGATTAATACTATTAGTAAATAACATTTGATAGCAGTATTTTTCATGTAGTCAGAGCACCGAGAAAGTGGTAGATACCATCATTTTTGTTTTGGCTTATGGCTGTATAATCCATCAACTAGGAAAATGGCACGTATAGTGCACAACTAAGATTATGCATGTTAACATTCATTTCCCTCTCAAAGGGTATGGACTTTTCAGACCTCTGATTTAATGACTTTGGGTGACATAACCATGCTGCTCATGGACTCAGTTCACAGATTTAGTCAGTAAATATATGTATTTGTTTATTATTCTTTAGCATTCCCCCCAGTGATGTATCTTAATGCATGGATATAACACATGCTTGTATTAAGAGGAGTGGCGCGCTCAATCTGTAATAATTTATATTGTCCTAGCAAGGATTTCAAACTGCATGTTTGTTTCATTCAAAATAATAAACATAAAGTTAAAAAAAAAAAATTCAAATGAAGATGTGGAATGTTCTGAAACTACGACACCCAGCTCTACTGCCAACGTTAATCTTCAGATCATTTCTGGACTTTAAATTCTGCAGGTATGCGTTATGGACTATTAACAAAGCTATCATCTTTCGACAATACAGAATTCTATTTCACTTCTGAAAATTATTTAGGCAGAACAAAGTCTGTAAGGGTATGAACATTTTAGTCTGTATACTGCGCAATAAGACTAACCATGTCGTAGAACTACTGTACCTGCTTTTTTTTTTAAATGAATGTTCCCCAACACACCTCTCTTTACCTTACTGTAAAGAGTAGTTACTTATGTGCAACTGGTAACATTAGCGATTTACAGATAAATCAGCTTTCTCCGAAAAGTGCTCTAAAGTACCTGTATTAGTTATGTACAGACACACCATTCACAGAGGCCTGTTTACATGCCGCAAAGCACTGCCCATCACTGGAGGGCTGAAATGATGATCATGCACCACCGTCCTCATCACCCTACATGCTGAACAGGGAGAAAAGGAAATCTATCTCGGTTTTATAAAATAAAAACTCTTTTTGTACTTTTGAGCAAGAAACAGTCTTGAGAAAATTTGTTCTTATTCAAAAGTATGAAAAGAGCTTTTTTAATAAAATGAAGCTAGATTTCCTTTTCTCCCTATTCAACATACAGGGCACCAGGGATGATAGTACATCATCATTTTACCCCTTCAGTGGCGGTAAATGCTTTCAGACATGTAAACAGGCCACTGTGAATGGCGTGCCTGTATGCTAAGAGTAAAGGTACTTTAAAACATTTTTGATAGAAAGCAGCTTTATCTGCAAATTGCTAACAATAGGTACTGTACATAACTCTACCTACTCTGTACCACAAGATAAAGAGAGTCACGGTGGGAACTATTCATTTAATGCTGATACTGTTGTCCTTGGTTTAATGGATTCAGGTGGGTTATTAGATCAGAGTGAGTGCATATTGCCCATAGTTAGGAGACCTTTCCAAGACACATGGTTTTTCTGTATTATTGTAGTGTATTAGAAATTACTGAATTCTGGAGGGCAGAGCCAGCCACCAAGCCATAAGCAGCAATCTCTTTGAGCTCTGCAATGCTATCTCCCAATGTTGCCTAAAAACTGCAGATTACCTGCTCTGATTAAGTTTAAATGACATTTAAAGGACAGAATGTTCTTAGCTGAGTATGTTAAAACAAAACTCGGCATCTAAATTTTCCCCATGGTAATGGGTCATCCAAACAGAATGGCACAAGAAGGAGAGGGAGCACGGCCTAAAGAGAGTGTAAGCAGCAGCAGCCCTCGACAAAAGATCCTGGTCCCACAGCCAGCCGACCAACGCCACTCTATTGAGAGCCATACAGGCAATGTATAAGAAATAAGACAACTTCACTACAAGATGTCTGGTATTGAACTCCAGGGTGGGAGCAGCTGAGACCGAAATGAAGACAGCAGTGACAATGGCCGAGAGGGCACTGGCAACAACTTCTGGAGTATTAAAAGAAAACGAGCTCCCGAGAAGGCACCTTGAAAACCTTGAAAATTGGTCCAGAGCCTCAAACATTTGCATTCTTGGCCCGTCGGAAAGCTCAGCAGGAAAAGCACCAAAGCATTTCTTTACCAAATGGATCTCTCAATCGTAACAGTTGGATAGCCCAATATTAACTCTGCAGGCTTAGGAAATATTTCAGCATCAAGAGCTCCATACTGTGCTGGAAACTCTGTGCTCCATTTCTGAGCAAGATGCCATCGTGCACCGGGCGAAGCAGAAGTGGCCCCTTAAATAGAATAATTAGGATATTAATAAAATGGGCAAGGGCAATCCTGCATCCTGACTGTTTGTTAGCTGTGCGTTAGAAGTGTCTAATGCATGGCTAAAAATAAGTACTAGCGAGGGGGGGTGCAGAAAAAGTAGAAATCCATGTGCCACATTCAACGTTCACGTTTTAAACAGACACCATTTTTTCTCCACTGTAAGTGATGAAAAGCACATTAAATGACAACTACATAAATAAAACGGACCATTTCAACCAATCAGCTCAAAACAGCTAAAAAAGTAAATAAAAGCAGCCACGAGTCTCACAGTCCTAGTGGCAGTAATATATTTTTGTTTTAAACATTTTTCCTCACAATACCATCCCCCCTGCACTCTCTCCTGCCATCAAATACCATCATTCTTCCAATCAAAATAAACTGTACTTGCCTAGCTCTCTGCTACTTTCTTGTCCTGGTTCCTGTCAAAACTCCTCCATTCTCACTTTGAAAACAACCTTCCTGTCTCCAGCAACTCCAACAGGAGCAAAACTTCAGTGAATCTCTGGCCGCTCAGAGCACAAACACAGCAGCAGTGACCCTCAGCCATGTCCCTCTGTACTCTAAGTACATGTTCATCAACAACGAAGTTCTACGGAGCTGAAGTATCATTCAAAATCTCTTTCTAAAATGAGGGACTCACCAGGTACAGACTTTCACCCGCTGCACTTTTGGGCTGCGAGTGAGAGTAGAAAGAGCACATTCATTAATCAATTGAGAATTATTCATTGTGCATTCCACTTCACAAAAGTGGGAGCAGGGCAGAGGCAGGAAACTACAGACCAGTTAGTTTGACTTCAGTGGTAGGGAAAATGATGGAATCACCTCTGAAGGAAAGAACTGTTGAATACCTAGAGGCCAGTGGGGCACAGGACCCAAGGCAGCATGGTTTCGTAGCAGGAAGGTCATGTCAGACGACCCTAATAGATTTCTTTGACTGGGTGACCAAAGTAGTAGACCAGGGAGGGGCTGTGGATATGGCCTACCTAGATTTTAGCAAGGCATTCAACACAGTCTCACACAAAAGATGAATATACAACTTAGCCAGCCTTGGAGTGGATCCCAAGGTGGTAGCCTGGATAAAAAACTGGCTGGACAACAGGACACGAAGGGTAATAGTAAACGGAGTCCACAGTGAAGAAAGGAGGGTAACTAGCTGTGTACCGCAGGGTTCGGTACTGGGACCGGTCCTCTTTAATATCTTTATAAGTGACACTGGAGAGCACCTGGAAGGAAAGGTATGTCTCTTTGCAGATGACACAAAGATCTGCAACAGGGTTGATACACAAGGTGGGGTGGAAAGAATGAAAAGGAACTTGGCAAGGTTGGGGGAATGGTCAAATATGTGACAGCTCAGATTCAATGCAAACAAGTGCAAGGTAATGCATCTGGGAAACAAAAACCCAGGGGAAGAGTACACAATCGGGGGTGAGTTAATAACAACAACAAAAATCGAAAGAGACCTAGGAGTTATCATATCAGATGACCTAAAGGTGGGCAAGCAATGTGAGAAGGCAGTAAGGAGGGCTGTGGGGATACTGGGATGCATAGGGAGAGGCATCAACAGTAGAAAACAGGAAGTTGTTATCCCTCTCTACAGACAGTTAGTGAGACCCCATCGGAGTACTATGGCACTTCTGGAGACCCCATCTCCATGAAAGACATAGACAGAGTGGAGGCTGTACAGAGGCGGGCAGAACCAAAGTGGTGCAAGGTCTGCACCAGAAGACATACAAGGAGAGACTAAAGGAGCTTAATATGTATACCCTTGAGGAAAGGAGGGAGAGGGGGAACATGATAGAAACTTTCTAGTATCTCAAGGGAATTAACAAGGTACAAGAGGGTAGTATCTTTCAGAAGAAGAGATGTGCAAGAACAAGGGGGCACAATTTGAAGATGGGGAGGCGGCTCAGAGGTAATGCTAGAAAGTATTTTTTCACAGAGAGAGTTGTGGATGCATGGAACAGCCTTCCTGAGGAGGTTGTGGAGTCAGGAACAGTGGGAGAATTCAAGAATGCATGGGACAGGCATAAGGCAATTCTAGTGGGGGTAGGAGGAAGTAAGCTGTTGATTAACTAGAATCTGCAGCTTATCCATCAGGTAGGGAAATGGGCAGACTGGGTTGGCCAAGCGGTCCTTATCTGCCATCAAATTCTGTGTTTCTATGTTGCATGTTACACAGATGAAAACAGGAAAGGTTTCACGAAACTGGTTTATCCAAACATGTTTACTATCATGTAATCTATGATCAGAGCCACAGAGATACTCAGAATACAGTACAAGAATGGGGGGGAAGGATAGCCATGACAACCGCAACTTTAAACCTACAGTTAACATATCTTTGAGGTTCGTTCCTCTCCTAAATGACACTAGTTGGGGGGGGGGGTCACCTATTATTTTAGAGGTCTGAGGTTCGTTCCTCTCCTAAATGTCACTAGTTGAGGGGTCACCTATTATTTTTCTCAAATTTTCATCCTCCTGTAATACAGTCCACCTTTCCTTAACAATGTTTTTGATTTCATAAGACATTTCATGGTAATCCGTCACAAAAAACATTTTTACCCATCATTATTTTGTTTCGTTTTGTATGAATCCTTTGATACTAGGAACATTTGTCATTCAATTTGTTTTACTTTTTCAAGTGCCTTACCAACTATCTGGGCACTATACCCTCTCTCCCTGAACCTAGCTGCCATTTCTCCCGGTTCCTCTATCAAAGTCCTCAGTATCAATCCAATTTTGTTTTAGTCTGAGGAACTGCCCAAACAGAATGCTATCCACCAAAGAGCAGAGGTGACAACTGTCTGCCTCGAGTGTTGTATTCCAAGATACAGTCTTTCTGTATGGACTGCTAAACATCTATCTTTCCTCCCACTCAGCATCACATCGAGGTAGTGAGTCTTTTCCCAGTCTGCCTTAAAAGTACGTTGAATATTCAGCATATTGTTATTAATCCAATCCATAAAATCCTGCCCACTTTCAATTCCCCCACCCCAGACACATATAATATCATCAATAAAGCAATACCAAAGAACAATGTGTCTGAGGTGGGGGTGTGAATCCACAAAGACCACATGTTTCTCCCACCAGGCAAGAAATTAAAACTGGCGTAAGAGGGAGCTAAAGATGCTTCCATCGCCATGCCCTGCAACTGTGGTAAAATCTTTCATCAAACAGAAAAAAGTGGAAACTGGTGGGGGAAGGTTTAAAAGGGATATGATGAAGTTCTCATTTAGGGAAAGGGTGGTGGTGCTGTGGAACAATCTGCCAGCAGAGTTGGTGAGCGCCAAGTCCATAAATGGTTTCAAGCATGCCGAGAAGAGTGAAGGGCTTGGTGGTTGTTCAGGTCAGCAGCAGCAGGGAGGGATAAAACCCTGTATGGACAGTACATGCCACAGAAGACAGGGAACTCCAGACAGAGTAGATGGACCCTTGTTCTTTTTCTGCCGACAATATCTATGTTTCTATATTACTAATTGTCCCTTAAAGAGGACCTTCACCAGTCCTTTTGACTTTCATGCATAAATTACCCCTTCTTGCATTGATTCTGGAATTGTATTTCATTACTGTCTGCTGCAGCTAGTTTTTGCATTCTGGGCTGCTAAAAACTGCAGGGTGTACCAGGTCTTCTGTAGCAAGCCTAGTGTTTCTGTGGACCTAGGCTTGTACTGCTGACATCACTGTAGGGCATTGTCAATTTCATACAAAAAAAAAAAAACATACTGACAAGGCATTTGGATTTTGACATAATGCATTGCTAAGAGGGTGTCTTGGGGGAAGGGGAACACAGTATGCATACTGAGTACTGGTAGGCTTCCCTTGCAACATTGTTGCAACTGCATGGTACTGCACAGTGTGAGTCACTCCCCTATCCTACAATTATGTCATCAGGAGCTAGCAGCCCAGTAAGCTGAACAGCAGTGGCAAGTGCAGCAGGGCTCAAAAACAAATCCAAATTATGGAAGGCAGAGTAAACCTTGGCCAGAAATAACAAATGCATACATCTTTTCAGGTCTAGTACTACATATAATGACTACAAGCTGTAACTTTTTACACTATCACTGAAGTTCCTCTTTAAAACTATCCCATTTAGTATGAACCCTGCAATCATCCTAGCATTACAAAAATTGCTTGAAACATTGTTTCAACTATCTAATTACCCTCTCAATTAATAAGCATTTCCTAACACCGTTCTTGAATGTTCCCTTCCCTAGCTGACGGTCAAGCCCCTGGTGACTGTGTTACTGCTTAGCTTAAAAAACTCCAAGGAGTCCCCCTATTATGCCCCTGCATGTATTTGTAGGTTTCAATTATGCCCACCTTTCCTTTCTGTCCTCTAGTATGTATATGTTACGACTAATCTTTCCAGATAGGAGTTACCTTGTAGCCCCAAAATCATTTTTGTAGTCCTCCTCTGGATATTTGCTAACCTCTCCCTGTCCTTTGGCGAGTTCCAAAACTGCATGCAGCACTCATGGTTTAATCCAACCAATCACCTGAACAAAGGCATCATCACCCCTTTGGTGTGACTACTGAAAACCCGTCTAATGCATGATATACAAAAAAACTATCCAGTTAACATTCCCATGTGCTATACTTCACTGAGATGAGGCTTTTAAACTGTTTATTATATCCCCCTAGGTCATTTTCCTTTTTTTGAGTAATCTACTCTGACTTCATTAATGTAATATTCAGTCTGTAGATTTCTGTTTTCAGTGTGTACCACTGTACATTGTTTGGCACTGAATTTTAGCTGCTATATGTTAGATCAGTGCTTCAACTTCTCTACATCATTTTTCATGCTGCTGATCCACTCTTCCCTGCCACCCTTCCACAGAGTTTAGAGTCTTCTGCAAAATGACCAACTTTATCCTGCAATTTCATACAAATGTCAGTGATATGCATGTTAAAGTGTACTGGCCTCAGAACAGACCCTTGTGGCACTACACTTGTGACTGCCCTGACACAGGAGACTACCATTCAGAACTGGATCCATGACAGTTGGGCAACAAATTCGTTGTCGACTGATGTTACAGTGACTCCTTTATGTTGACAGCATTTGCAGTCAGCATAAAGAGAGTCTGACACTTCAGACTGTGTTTTCTTCGGGGGGCTTTGTCCCCCAGACCGCCCATGTGGGGGACTCTGCCCTCCACACCCCCTGTATCTAAATTAATCAACTCAGAGTTGGAGTTGATTCAGGGAGGGGGTGCAAGACCCCCAGAAAACAGTGCCCATATCCTGCGCCGACACTACAGCGACATGGCACTGTTGTCGCTGTAGTGTTGGTTGTGGTAAAACTGTTGCTGTAGCGACGGCATATTTTCAGAACTCTTCTCTGTGGCCTATTCGACAACAAGTTGCCAATCCTCTTACCAGTACTATTTCCCGCACCTTCTGAATAAACCTCCTAAACGGTACAAAATCAAAAGCCTTACTGACATCCAGGTACAGAATGCTAACAGCCTGACCTTTGTCCACCAAGTTTGTTTGGCATGACATGCCCCTCGTGAACACATGCGGATTCCTGTCGGTAGGCTATTTTTCTCTAGTAAGTCAACTATATGATCCTTCAGGGCTGACTCCAACAGCTTGCCCACTACTTGACATCAAGTTCACTGGCCTCTAGTTTCCCAGTTTCTCCTAGTACCCACTCTTGTACAGGGGGACCACATTAGATACCCTCCAGAAGTCCTCCGGCACCTATCCTGTAGCATGTAATTCATTGAAGCAGTCTGCAAAGGGTGTTTCCAAAACCTAGCTCATCTCTTTTAATACTTGCAGGTGCAAGCCATCTAGCACTGGTCACTTGCTTGTGTGCAGGTCCTGCACGCATTTCAGTACTCTCCCCAAATTACATCGGCCGCTATCGATATCCCTGAATCTATTATTGCTGTCATGAAGTGGACCTGCACTTTCCACAATGATTTATCAAGATGATGACAGACATATACTGAATTTCACTTACAAAAACAATAACCACATTTTTTATTTATTATTTATTTATTGAAAAGTTTCACCAGGAAAGTTACATTGAGTAAATACAATTGCTTGTCTCCCGGTGCGTCCCGGGGGGGAAGGGGACTGGACGAGCAATACAGAACAGTGAATACAGATGAATACTGAACAATGAATACAGAATAATACAACAAAATTTCAATGAGAGCTTGTACATCAATTTAAGAATGAGAGTACAATGGGGGAGAACAGGACATAAATATATATTGAGTATCATAGAAGTAAGTGCTGGTGAGGATAAGTGCTAGAGCATGCTTTCATGACATCAAGTGGTATTATGGACTACACCTGCTGAGTCGTTTGAAGAACATACTTGATAGGCACTGCCTCCTAATGAAATGCAATTAAATAACTGTGACAAAGAACACTGATCTTCATTATGTCATCAAGCAACTGTGTCACGATGAAGATCCACAATAGTGTTATATTTCATCCTTATGTCATAAACAAAAAACACTTGCCAAATTTTCTTCTCACAAATACTGTAACAGTATAATTATGAAATAGTTTTGTTTTTATAGTTAAGTCCTTGCAGTGGTCTAGGCAACCTGGGTGGGCCTGGCAGCCCTTTTCTGCCGTCACATTTCTATGTTTCTAGTTTTGGTATTTGAAGCAATCTACCTGGTCAAAGGGATTTCAAATGTTTGTGACTATCCTAGTACAAGTACAAATCTTGACTCCCAATAATCTTATCAGTAGCTCCTGTTTTTTCTTTCAAAACCATTTTATGCCACTTCAGTGGCCTAATGGTTAAGGCACACACATTCTGCATGAGGTAATGGAAGGTTCACATCTTTGATGTGCGATCCCAGCTGGTTGGGGCAAGAGGAACAGAAGCAGTCATAAGGATGTGTGCTTTCTCCTCCAGAGCAGGAGTCCGCATTCCGTGCGGAAAAGTTGCTCCCTGGTGGTCCAAGGATAGGGGAGCCATTTCCCCATGAAACCCTCAGTTACACCAGTGTTTACGGTGACAGCAGGTACATGGGCCCACTGGTTGCACTCACACAGAACACAGGGTGCAACACCGACCTCGGCAGTGGCATGAACCAACCCCCTCAGTGGTAGCAGGTGAGAGGGCAAGACATCGGTAGATGCAGAGGCAGCAGAACTGAAATTACAGAATAAAATACAATGACAAAATAAAAACCATTTTATAAGCACAATAACCCACTCCATAAACATTAACTGGGATATACAGACTTATTGACTGGCTGAATGCACTCTGCTTTTCCTTGCACCCTACAACTTACATGAGGCATCAATATATACCAGTATGGACATACACCCTGTTGAATGTTAATGCTTACATAAAACATGAAGAATAATGAAGGAAGGGGGTGAGTACGGGGGATGATGTGGAGGAGGCAGATATATTACATGAACAGTTCTGGCACTCATGGTCTCGAAGGCAGGCCCATTCCCTAACAGCATGAGAAAATCCAAGGAAAATATCATCAACAGATCTGAGGTGGAATGATAAGCGGGAACAGGTACTAAAGGACAGGAGAACCTAAAAATCAATAAATCACCAGGGCCAGATGGGATCTGCCCTAGGCTGCTAAAGTAAACTAGGAGGGTACTTGCTGAGTCGCTGAGAGTCCTCTTTGGAGAACTAGCAGCAACAAGTGTAGTCACTGAGGACTAGAGGGTGGCAAATAGTCCCCTTATACAAAAGGGGTGATAGGGAAAATCCAAGAAACTACAGGCCAGACAGCTGGACGTCAACAGTGGGGAAACCTCTGGAAGCAATTATTAAAGAGGGAAAAGTCACATTCTTGGAAGAGAGGGGCTTAATAGATAGGAGCCAGCATGGATTCACTATGGGACAGTCATGTCAGACTTATTAACCTGACTTTTTAATGTAGTGATATAAATATCAGGCAGGGGTTAGGTAGCTGGTGCACTATTCATGAATTTTGGAAAAGCCTTTGACTAGATGATACAAAAGAGGCTGGTTAGGAAGATGAACAATCTGGGGATTGGGGAAGAAATAATTGGATGGGTGAAAAAGTGGCTGACAGAAACCAGTGGGTGGGCCTAAAAGATAAATTTTCTGAGGACTGGGCAGCAACTACACCTAATGTGTTGCCAACACTGCTTCGTCAAAGGTGATGCCTTGCTTCCTCCTCATCATCAGTCAATTTAAAAGCATGGAATACCAAGGGATTTCAGCACATGGCACCAGAGTACAGCAGCAATGCCTAAAATTTTTGTACATACTGTACTTTACCACGTGAAATATAAGAGAGAGACTATACCTAAGTGGAGAATACCTGAATTTATTTGGAGACGGTGTGCTATTTCCTTTTTTGTTCTTGTTTAGAGGTATATTTATGCAATATGCATGGATATAAATGGTGTGTGATAAATCCATTTATCTGAGTAACTGTATAAATAAAAGCAGAATCTTACATTTATGTACACAGTTACTACATCATTATCCATTTATGTACACAGTTACTATGTCACACACACACACACACACACACACACAGCCCCCCCCCCAAAAAAAAATCTGGTTTCATTCTTCTACTAGCCACATACAGAAATTACCCCAAACCCAGAACATCCAGAACCAAGAATGTCATTAAACCACCACATGCTATTCACAAACAGAAGGACTCCAGTTCTTGAAAATCACTTTCTGTTTCTACCTTTATTTAAAATTAGCTCTCTGCTTCCTTGTTACCTTGTCATGCTGCAACCGGTTCTGTTTCCACTCTGCCTCCCACCTGGTCCCACTCCCATGCTGTCTCCCACTCACTCCACACAGTGCCGCAACTCCACTCTGATCCCAAACTGGCTTATACTACAGTTTTTTTACAAATAATTTAGACCCTACTTCTCCTCAAGAGTTTCATAATCCACCTTACCCCTCATTATAGTGCTGCTCATGGTCCTGCTCCTGCTGCCTCTCCTGTGATGGTCCCGCTCACTCTGGCTCAACTCACTGACAGTACAACAAAAGAAAAATCGAAAGGACAACAGAAAAAAATAAAAATCTAAAGTTTCCAAAGCTCCTAAACTCATCATGCTGAATAAGGAAAACACTCTTACTAAACCCTGGCACCATTTTCTCCTGCTCGTTTTTGAAAAGCGGAGACGTGGACTCACTCGATGCAGCATCCTGATGCAGGGGCCCTAGCAATGCACCTAGCAACCGGGAGCATGAGACATGCAAAGACACTGCTTCACTAAAAAAACACACAAACTATACTAAAAAAAATAAATAAATAAAAATAATCCATCACACAAGCTCCTACCCTACTGCATAAATGGAATATGCAGTGGGGAGCTTATGTGATACCTATTTTATCTATACTCATGCTGTTTGACCTCAGACAACTCACTCATGTCTTACGCCACTCACATGGTTACTAGAGGTCAAACAGCACTTGTATAAACAAATCCGGTATCACACAGCTCCCCCTGCATACCCCTTACATATCACATATCACATAGGAGAGGGTATCCAGAGTAAGATGAGTCAGTTCACTGATCAAACCAAACTTTGTAGCAGGGTCTACAGTGACATTATGAGAAGGGATGTGAAGAAACTGAAGAAATTGTACATTATTTGGTGTTTCTTCACTGTACTGCTGTTTATCCTTGTGTTAAGTATATCTGCTGTCTCTGAGTTGCACCCTATCTGGGTGTTTCTATTACAGATGTCTTGGTTTGAGGCCTTCATATGCGTGGGGGCGGTGTACAGGCCACCAACACAAGGAGAGAAAGTGGACAAGGTTTGGGCAAAGGAAAAGTAGTAATTAAGAGGACTTTAATCTGCCAGATGTAGATTAGAACATCATGGCCACAGCTGTAACTAGGAACAGGATCATCCTAGACTCCCTGTAAGGAAGCATTTCTCAGGCAGGCAGTTACAGATCCCACGAAAGACAGGCCACTGTTGGATATGGTACTTACAAACAGGGACAATACTGCAGATATCACAGTGGGTAGCACACCCAGTATAAGCAATGTGTGGTTTGGCATACATATTGGACAGGAGATAAAACACATTAGGATGAGGGTCCTGGACTTCAGCAGGGAACATTTTAAAGAAATGAGAGATGCCTTAGGAAACATCTCGAAGGAGGAGATAGCCGTGTGGCGGGAGTGAGAGCACAATGCAAAAAAAATAAAGGACGAAATAACTAGGCTGCCTGCTAGTTTTTGAAGGTAGTAAGCAAGGGTAAGAGGAGGAGGCCACTGTGGTTCTCAAAGGAGGTGGCCAAGGTGGTAAGGGAGGGGGAAAAAACAGCTTTCAGGAAGTACAAGGAGACAGAGATGGAGGTGGACAGGGTGGTAAATCTAGACAAACAAAGGGAGGCAGGAAGAAGGGTAAGGACAACAGAAGCTCAAACCAGGGTTTTATTTAACTCCAAAAATTGATTAGCGTTTTGCTCATAAAAGTTCTAAAACATTCTGAAAATGCTTAACATTTGCCTAATTGTGTTTAACAAACATAACACTTCTAGAAAACCTATATAAATACTTTCTGTACAGTTAGCATTGTCCCAAGAAAAAAAAAATGCTAATCAATTATTTAAAACCCTGCAAACTGAGGAGAGGATTGCTCACGAGGTCAAGAATGGGAACAACTTTCTTCAGTACATGCGCAAACAGAGAAAGGTGAGGGGTGGTATAGTGAGGATCAGGAAACCGGGGAGGATAGTTCAGGAGGTCAAGAATGGGAATAACTTTCTTCAGTACATGCGCGAACAGAGAAAGGTGAGGGGTGGTATAGTGAGGATCAGGAAACCGGGGAGGATAGTTCAGGAGGTCAAGAATGGGAATAACTTTTTTCAGGTACATGAGCAAACAGAGGAATGTGAGGGGTGGTATAGTGAGGATCAGGAGACCGGGGGGGCGGCATGCAGAGGAAGATCATGAAAAAGCTAACATATTAAACAAATACTTCAGCTTGGTCTTTACACTGAAACCTGTATTTTGCGCCCGACCAGGATAGAGCTGTCTTGGTTTTTAATAACTGCCTTGTTGAAATCCATAATTGGATGAATTAGAGTTGGCTAATGCTGAATGCCAGAAAGACAGAGGTGATGGTAGTGGACCCGGATCACCGGATAGAGGGGTTGTGGGCTGGTCAGCCCTCTGGACTTTTTCTTGGGGGTTTCCAGATCCTTTCCTCTGAGCGGGTGCGAAATCTGGGGGTGGTGCTTGATGATGGGCTGACTTTACGAGCTCAAGTGTCGGCAGTCATCAAGACTTCCTTGTATCATCTTAGCAATATCTCCAGGATTAAGCACCTGGTTCCGTCTGGGGATTTACCTACGTTGATCCATGCTTTTGTGACTTCATAACTTGATTATTGCAACTCCCTTTACTTAGGGCTACCTGGGGTTGATATCAGCCACCTGCAGCTAGTGCAAAATGCAGCAGCATGATTGTTGACTGGGGCTCCTCGAGCCTCCCATATTACTCCTGTGCTGCACGATCTGCACTGGCTGCCGATTAGGTGACGGATCACCTTTAAAGTTGTTTTACTGACTTATAAAGCTCTACATGGACTGAACCCGCACTACTTGAAAGAGCTTCTTGTGCCTTATCACCCAGAGCGACAGCTCCATTTGACTGACGAGGGGATGCTGGAAATTCCTAGGGTGTCTTTGAAATCTTCGGGGGCCCATGCATTTATGCATGCGGCCCCGTCCCTTTGGAATTCTCTACCCCGTCAGCTCCAGGAGTGCACGACTGTGGGAGGTTTTAAACAGGTTCTGAAAGCCTTTCTTTGGTGTCAAGCTTTTAGTGGCACCGAATAACTTTGATCCTCTGTTATTTATTCTTAAATTATTTGCTTACTGATCTAATTATGGTTGTGTTTTTATCTTTTTGTAAAGCGCCTTTATGGTCTGAAAGGCATTTTGTGAAATAAAATATTATTATTATTATTATTATAAAGGGGAAAGGACAGACCAACATGCATCAACAAGCACAGAAGGGAGGGGTGTGTGGACACAAGTCCTTTTACGACAAACGGAGTCCACCAAGGGTTGGAAGCCCTAAAGGAAAACAAGGTAATGCAGCCGGATGGGATCCACTCAAGGGTACTAAAGGAACTGAGCATGGTGCTAGCCGCCTCTCTGGCAAAACTGTTAACCACCTCTTTGGAGATGGGGGTGGTTCCAGAGGACTGAAGAGGGCCAATGTGGTCCCTCTGCACAAGAGCAGGAGGAGGCTAGCCATTACAGGCCAGTCAGTCTCACATCAGTGGCGGGGAAATTAATGAAAACCCTGATGAAGAAGAGACTGATGGAGTACATGGAGGCAAACAGGCTGCAGGCACACTGGTAGCACAGCTTCACAGCGGGCAGGTAATATTAAACATATCTAATAGTTTTCTTTGACTGGGTAGCTAGGGAGGTAGATTGGTGAAGGGCAGTGGACGTAGCCTAACTGGACTTCAGTAAAGCCTCTGACACTGTACCACAACAGAGGCTAATAAAAAAACTTAGCATCCTGGGGGTATGGGGAAAGGGGTGAACTGAGTATATAACTGGTTGAAGGATAGGAGGAAGAGGGTGGTGGTAAAAGACAGTCACTCAGAGGACTAGCGAATGACCAGTGGAGTACTACAGGGATTGGTACTAGGTCTTGTTCTCGACCCTACAGATCGGTACTGGGTCCTGTCTTCTTCAGTATCTTCATAAGTGATACTTCTGAGGAGATGGATGGGAAGGTGTCTCTCTTTGCAGATGACACAAAAATCTATAACAGAGTGGACACCCAGGAGAGGGTGGAAAGAATTCAAAGGGATCTGGAAAATCTAGCGGAATGGTCTAGTGAGTGGCAGCTGGGTTTTAATGTGAAAAAGTGTAAAGTCACATACTTGGAGAAGGGAAACCCGAGGGCTGTGTATAAGACTGGGGGGAGGGGGACTTACAATTACCAAGCAAGAAAGGGACCTTGGGGTAATCATATCTGATGACCTCAAAGTGGCAGGGCAGTGTGTCAAGGCAGTGGGCAAGGCTAGCTGGTTGCTGGGGTGCATATGGAGGGATATTTGTAGCAGGAGAAGGAAAGTGGTGTTGCTGCTGAATCACTCACTTGTGAGACCCCAACTGGAGTACTATGTCCAATTCTGGTGGTTGCACCTCCACAAGGACATCAGCAGGGCAGAAGCAGTCCACAGAAGGGCAACCAAAATGGTGTGGGGATTACACAAGAAACCATAGGAGAAGAGGCTGCTGGAGCTCAATGTGTATCCCCCTCAGAGGAGAGGAAAACAAGAGGGGACATGACTGAGACCTGTAGGTACCTCACCGGGGGTGAACAAGATGCAGGAGAGGACTCTCTTTCACAGGAGGAGTACTGGAACACAGAGGCATGATATAAAGCTTGAGAAGGGGGATGTTTAAGAGGCATGTGAGGAAATACTTCTTCACAGGAAGAGTAGTGTATGGCTGAAACAGTCTGCCAAAAGAGGTGGTTGGGGTGAAGACAGTCAGGAGCATCAAACATGCATGGAACATACTGTACATATTGGTACAATAAGCACAGGAAGGAAGGAGGAAGACCTGTGATCAAATAGGGCCCAGTATGTAGTAATAGGCAGGGAAAATAGGGCAGACAAGATGAGTCTACCAGTCCTTTTCTATCGACACATACTATGTTTGTATGTTATACCTGTGGTGTTGCATGGAAGTCTGAGAATACCCAACAGTACACCTGTGGTAAAATCTTCTGCACCAGTCCGTAACTGGGCGACCCTTACCTTTTGCATAACCTCCGCCGCTGTATACATGCTAAGGTGTCCTGCCAAGAGGCCCTTGCCCACCTTCACTATGTCCTCCTTAAATGTATGAGTTTTGCAATGGTGTACATCATCTTCATTTGCTTCGATTGTGCTATCTCTGGATTACCATACCCCAAGTATTATAATATACCCATGCCTGTCTATTCTGAACACAGACCAATAAAAACCTTGATGAAGGAGTATTACTCCGAAACATTGGTGATGGCTCATTTTTGCTGTTCATAGCAAGTATTTGCACCTGTTGCATGTGTTCCATAATAAATGAGACAGTGATACTACTGACATATTTGGTGAGTGGGCCTATCTTTCCAATCTGTTTTGTTAGTTTGTCTGACCTTGATTGGAAGTGGCTGCTCCCTCAAAAAGTGTTTGTTTTGTTTATTCTGAGGTTGGCAGAGCTGGACCACCATTCCAAGAATTAAAAATGGTCTCACGGTGCAGTCCCAAGCCTGCTGTGTGAGCATTCCTGAGTTCCCACAGAGGCTGTGTGAGGCCTTTGTGCAAGCAATCCTTTTCATGTCCTGTAAAAGGCTTTTGTTTTGGTTAAACTTCAAAGGACCAAATCCCTTTCATAACAAAAAGACATGTTTTGAGTATAAACAGGGCCAAGGCACAGAGAGCTGGCATCTCACTGATTCAGCCAGCCAGAATGACAAAAGGCCCAAGCTGTAATCCGTAAAACAAGTTTGGAGCCGTTCTGGAAAAGAGTGATCTCTACAGATCAAAGAAATGGTCCAGTATGTGATGTCAGAGGGGCATGTATGATCATGTGGGTGCAGTGGGCAGGCCAGCCAAAGATATCTCTGTGTTTACTCTTAGAGTTGGTTATGTTTTGGGATTCTGAACAAGCAAAATCTCAGGTTCAAGTCTGCCATAACTCACCAGGTTTCCAGTTGGGCATAAGCTTCTTTTACTCTACTTAGAATCTCAATAGCTTTGAGTTAGGTGTTTTTTGTGTCCTCTCTCCTTTCAAATGCATTTATTTTTATCTTTTAGAAATACTGTACTCCCAATTGTCTTTAGTGTGCATTATCCTGTAACATATGTAAATATCGTGGAGTATAAAATGTTATTTTTTATACTTCATGCCCTCTGTGACTGAGTCATTTCAGGTATAGATAATCTGGGGTAAATTGTCAAGTCTGTGATCGGATTCCAAAGAGGCAGGCTACAAAGTTGCTATATCTAAGGCAAAGTTTTCTCAGCTGTGGCAGAAGGGTTGGGTCATTTGCCCTTATGTAAGGAGTACTGTACTGTGTGAGCAGTGACTCTGGTGGGATTTGGACCTAGCGATACCCCAAGTGAGGTTGCAACAGAGTTCTGAAAGCATACCAGGGAAACCCTTTCAGGTGTCTGAAGGGTTGTAAAAACTGACCAGACTGAGTTCTGGGAGAGAACAAGTCTATGACAGACTAACAAAACTGTTTTTGAGATTAGCTTTCAAGAGTTGTACTCTCTTCAGTGAGAGGAGAGCTGAATAGCATGTCAGATATAGAAGCTAAATTTGGATTCAGCTGAGACATTAAGGTTACCAGACATCCACTTTTACCCAGACATGCCCTCTTTTTAAGCTGAGAATTTTCATCTGGGCGAATTTTCATTGCAGTGCTCTTTTGTCTGGGTTTTTGGCTTCTCATCTGAACATACAAACATACAAGACGTGCCAGCAGAAAAAGGCCATCTGGTTTATCTAGTCTGCTCGATTATGCAGCTAACAGCCCTGTTCCAAAGCTGCCCCTCCTTCCTCGGTTTCTCAGCCGCTTGGCACATCTCCGACAGATTTATTGTTATATGTTGCCATAGCAACCATCTCAGCAAGTCCCGCGGGTGAAAAAAAAAACTGAATTCTGTAATGCACAGTCTAGCCTTGCTATCTGCGCATGACAGTCTCAGTTTTCACTCCCGCGTTGGATTTGAGTCTTATATCTAGAACGCGGTACATGGAACATGGTGGATGTAGTCAGTACTACTAAATCTGCTTAGTTCTTTAATTTCTTATTTTTTCACTGTCATCTTGTCCCAAACCCGGAAGTAGACCCCCCAGCCAGACAGGACCACCCAGGCAAACCAATCCTGAGCTGAGCCTGCTGTGATGACCTGACATCTCGTAAAACCATCCCGACTGGAGTGGACTATCTTGTCATTGTGCTGCCTGTTGTGGAGTCGACCGGAGGATTAAGCTGCTGCACCTGTGGAGTGGAGAAAGGTCGGAGGGACAGTACTGTCATTGTCAATCAGTTCTAATAAACTGCTACAAGTAACTAACTGCTGCTGCATTATACAGTACTGTGGGGGGGGGGGATGAAATCACTGATGTAGTTTGTGATGTCCACACACACAGTCTGGTCGTGGGTTTTTTTTTTTTTGCAGTCCCCATCCCGATCCCGAACGATGAGACTCCCAGCAGACTAGAGTCATACCCCTGGCAAACTGATCTGGACTCCCAGTCCTGGACCACTTGGTGTCAGGAGCTCTCTCAGCCCAAATCAAAGCAAACGGCATGGGCGTAGCTATCAATACTGTGCAATGGACAGCATCACAGCAGTTGCGGATGAACAATGCAGCTATTACTTTGACACTGACACTATTCAGATCCTGTATTACTGATGGTCCCTAACTTCCTGTTTTTTAACTAAGTTATACAAGATCAGTTCTTCCTGTCTCCTGAATCCCTTGCTCTGTACACATGGAACAGAAGGCAGGTGCAAACAGCAACCTGATAAGGGATTATTATTTTCTGAAAATGACTGTTCTCTGTCAGACTCAGTTTTATACCCTGGGTGGCCATTTTTATGTACCAGATTGGATGGTTTAGGATTTCATATGGAGCTGTTGGGTACAGAGAGTTGGCAATGGTAGATTTAAGGTTAGTGTTGCTAGGTAGCCAAGCTGGAAATCTACTTGCACAGGGGCACAGTACGGTGCTACTTTAAAATTAAACTTTGCACAAATAAAGGCACCTCTTCCATTGTGTTAAGAGCTGTTTCCATGATTCTAGCCCCCCTGATCCTGTTTCCAGCACAATTTCTCAGGTTATGGCATCCTTGGTCCCTATGCCTTGCATCCTCAATTAATTAGCCCTTAGAAAGTGTCCACTTTTTGGCGTCCCAAAATCTGGTAACTCTATGAAACATTGGTGTAACTTGTTTAAACATCAAAGCACTATGAAGTCATTTCACTTTGTATAAAACAGACAGGAAGTAATTGGAATATTTTATCCCACTGTCATTTAAAGGGATAATGTCAAACCCCTCAGTCCTCAAAGTGTCTTTAGTTTAAAAAACACATTATGATTAGTCCCATTCTGTAGAAATTGTTGATGTAGCTGATAGTTTGATTATAATTACTTTAGTCTTTTTGAAAGTGAAAAACAGGCTGCCCACCATACTGTTACCACACAAAACATGTTTACAGCCCTTGATCAATCCCAACTGCATCTTTTCTGGGCTTGGGGACATCCCCATAATGGTCTAGCCACTCATGATGCAGTGGGAAAAGAGGAGACTGTTGCACCATGAGTGACTGCACGGTTTGAGGGTGTTGCTAATGTTCAGGAAGTATGCAATAAAAACAGAGCAAGGATTTAAAATGAAACAACAGTGGGTATGATTACACCATTAGCATGCATTTTAGTTCCACTAATCAATTAGTAAAAATTCTACTTCTATAGCGCTCCTTCCCGGGGGCTCAGAGCACTGTATAAATGACTACATACATATAACACATCATACACAAATAAACGTATTCATAAGATATTACTCACAAAGATATTTCCGAGCATATCTCCAACCACCACCCCCAATAAATCATCAGTTAAAATTCAATATTCATATTTTCAGTAGTTTTTCATTAGTAGTACTAAGAAAGAAAGCAAAGAAAACAACCAGCAACATCAATGAATTTTAGAGAAGGTAAACAATCTTAAAATGCTGGTTTCCAACTAGAAATAATATGATGCAAAACAGTTGATAGTGTCCCTTTAAGAGTGCCTGCTGCAGAGACAACTTCAAGATCAAAGTGATAGTTTCATTTTTGTCTAGGCAAGGGGGCACAGGCTGACGTGGTGGTTTGAGGATGAAAGGAGAAACATTTGAAGCATTTTTGTTCTCTTGGGGGGTGGATATGAATTTATATCTGGTAATATGCCAGAAACACAACATCTTTATTAAGTCCTTCTCCTTTAATGTTGAAAAGCTGGATCATTTTCAGTTCAGATGTTGGTCATACCATCCCTCCTTCACCCTTTGTCTTCTGAGGGTTATATCAAACACTGTGCCTGAGGCCTTATTCCATGCATCCTGTTTCCAGTCCCATACCTGTCCTTGTTTCCCTGGTACTAGTTTGGTCTCCTGGTTCCTCTAGGTAAGAGGCCCTATGAAGCTAATCAGAGGGGAATAGAGGAGTGTTGAGGTCGCTCATGTTACATACGCGCCAATGCTGCATATCACTGCTGGCGGCCCTTAGCTAGCAAAAAATTTCCATGTCATCCTGATGCTGATGGCTTACAGTTCCAAAGATGTGGCCACTTCTGGAGGTCCAGGGCAAACACTGCACTCGTGTTACCCGTCGGGTAAAAAATAAACATACTCGATGGTTAAAGTCCGATCTTCTCTTCAAATTGCGACAGTGGGACAAATCCTGGCTCCACTACAAAAGCATGGGGCTCCCAGCTGACTTAAATTCCTACAGAGCACTCAGAAATTCCTGCAAGAAGGAAATCAAAAGGGCCAAAAGTGCCTATTGTAAGTACCTATTAACTAATTCATATGATAACTCCAAAAAATTCTGGTCCCACATTAAATGCTTCCTAGGATCAAATCCAGCCCCCACTCCAACTGATATGTCTCTCAATGGGGTCCACCGCAATAATCCCTCCACTACTGCAAACTATTTCAATGCCCAGTTCTCTGATCTCTCCAACTATACCTCATCTTTCCTAGTTAGACCGTACTTGAATGACCAACCTGATGTTGCTGGGCCCAAATTTTTTTTCAAGTCTGTCACTCACTTGGAAGTTCTACGACTGCTCAACAATATCTCAGATTTCACCGCTGCTGGGTCGGACAACCTTGAACCCAAGCTCCTAAAGCTCGCTGCCCCTTACATAGCTGCCCCTCTTGCAAAAATATTTTCCATCTCCTTTGTCACAGTTATGTCCCAGATATCTGGAAGACTGCCAGGATTACCCCTGTTTTCAAACAAGGTGACGCAAAAATTCCTCCAACTATAGGCCCATTGCCATATTGCCTGTGCTCAGCAAAATCCTTGAGAAGCTCGTAGCCACTCAAACTATTGACTTCCTGCAGAAGCATAACCTTCTCACGTCTGCACAGCATGGTTTTCGCAAGGGACATAGCACTACCACTGCTTTACTCAAATTTACGTCTGATACCCTAGCAGCCATGGACTCAGATCTCCTAATGGGGGCAATTTTCATAGACATGACTAAAGCATTTGACCTTGTTGATCACCCTATCCTTCTCACTGCTCTAAGATCACTAGGCTTCTCACCAGGTGTAACTGCATGGTTTGACAGCTACCTGACAGATCGCACTCAACTAGTTAAATTTAACTCCACCTTGTCGGATTATGCTGCCATAAATATTGGTGCACCGCAAGGATCTATTCTCAGTTCCCTGCTTTTCACCATCTTTATAAATGATATTACCTCAAACATTCCCAGGACTGCTTCCCTGCTACACGCTGATGACACTGTCCTGTACACCAGTGCAAAGAACATCATTGGAATCAACCAACGACTTTCCCAAAATTTTCAACAAACTGAAGACTGGCTGATAAGCAATAAGCTTGTCCTAAATGTTTCCAAGACTCAAGCCATGCTGTTTGGTTCCAATGCTAAACGTAAACTCGCCCAACCCACTTTTAATGTCTCTACTATAAATGGCTCGTCTGTCATGGTTGTACCCTCCTTTAAATATCTGGGTATTACACTCGATCCAGCTTTTACGTTTGATCTCCATATCCAACAGACTTGCAAGCTGGCCAACATGAAACTTGGTATGGCCTACCGCTCCAGCTTCGTACTCACTCCATCAGCTAGGCTTGCCATAGCCCATGGCCTACTCCTTCCGTCACTCACTTATGGGGTGGCAGCATATGCCTCGTCAGGCAAGACTAGTTTTCAGAAGTGGGATGTCGCATACAACAATATCTGTAGCTATGCATCCTCCTCACATCGACTGAAACACCACTGCCTCCTCTACACTGAACTAGGATGGCTTTCTCCGGCAGCCTCCCGATTATGCGCTCTACTCTAATATCAACAATATCATCAGAAATCAAACACCTAAGCCACTGGTGGAACTACTTCTAAATCAGACGACCAGCTATGAACTACGCTCAGCTGCCAATGCCCATGTTGTCATCCCTAGACATCACTCCTCCAAAGGTGCTAGCGCTTTCTCCTACCACGCCCCGCAAAAATGGAACTCCCTTCCTCTAACTATTCATCTGGCATCATCCCATACCTCTTTCAAAATATTGCTGCGTGACCATCTTACTGTCTCATCCTCTTGCTACTGTTTCAAACCTCATCAGCACAGTAAATCTACATAATGTTTCTTCTACTCCAACAGCCTTTCTGTGCTCCTTTCCTCAACTAAATATTCCTGCACTGACCTCCTGTCTCCTATCTTGCCATAATTTAATTTGAATTATATCTAGCCATCATTTCCCTTACCTCACCTCAATTTTTACCATCCCACCTCCATATACTACCTCCCTACCCCTAATTACACCTGTTTCTATTGTATTCCATCTTCCTTGACTATTAAGTTGCCACTTTTTGCTTTGTTTAGCTCAATGGACTGCTACCTAAATGTTGCCTAGAGATTTTTACTGTTGCTCTCCCATATTTTCTATGTTATAGATTTCTGCAGAATTAGTTGCATCTATTTTGTTCCACTTCTCGTACTGTATTACTATTTTCTAAGTACCTAGTGTTTATTTGATTGTACTGTCTTTGTTCATAATGTTTTGTTTCTGTAAAATTCCAGGTCGTGCCTGAAAATAGTCATTGCCGGTCAACAAAAACTAAATGAATAAATAAAATAATGGAAGAGATTCTCTCGAAGATCTACTGTTACAGTACATTCTTATGTAACTGTTCTTTCCCACACCACCAGTGTTTGCCTTCCGCCAACCACCAAACCTTAAGCATAAACTGTTGCAAACCAAACTTCCCACAGAGCTCCAGCTAGGCCACAAGGTACGAAACCATGCAAAACACCTCACTGCAAACTATGTACATATATCTCCTGAGATGTCCGTCAATCACAACGGAAAAACATTTGAAATCCGAAACTCATATTCCTGTTCTTCCAGCAACGTAGTATATATGATGCAGTATACAAAATGTGAGGATGGCTGCTATATTTGTGAAACTGGAAAGAAGCTGAAAACAAGAATGAACCACCACAGATTCACATTCACCAACAAAGATGAGAATACACCGAAAGGGGAACATTTCTTAAAACCAGACCACTCTATCAGTGTTCTTCCTGTCACAGTACAAAAAAGGTAATTTGTTTAAATATTCAGGAATGGCAAGCATTTGGACTGAAAATGTTCTAACTCTTCGACACTAAAGAAAAAGGACATAACTCATTGTACCCAATAGCTCCTATGAAGTCCGAACCATCCATTGAGTCTCCTGATACAAAATGGCCACCCAGGGTATAAGAAGTTAATAAAGATGCTGGCTTTCTGGCACTTCACCAGAGAAAAATTCATCCCCCCCTCCCTTCCCGAGAGAAAAAAAAGTGCTTTGTATGTTTCTCCTTTCATCCTCAAACCACCACATCAGCAGCTCTGACCTCCCTCGGACCAAAATGGAACTATAACTTTAATCTTTAAGTTGTCTCTGCAGCAGGCACTCTTAATGCCAATGGGACAGAATATCCCAGTTCTTCCTGTGTTTTACAAATGTGAATTGAACTTTGTAGTGCTTTGATATTTAAACAAACACCACCATGTCTCATTTTAATCCACATCCAATCTCTTTATTTGACATTATTCAGTTCTGCTTTCACTGACATCAAGAGAGGATAACTCTCGAAAGCTAGTCTCAAAAACACATTTTTTAGTGCAATAAAAGGTATCACCTGCAACATATCTGTTGTTTTTTCCCCTCCCGATGTAATCAATTCTTTACGGACCCTGCTAAATACAAAGCTTCTTTAACCAACATTTCTACGGTGCCTCATACCCCAGTCCCTCCTAACCTCTCCTCAAGCCTTTCGATCTTCCACTTTAGATTAATCACCAGAAAGGAGCTACTGGACCAGCTTATATGTAATAAGATTGCTAGTTAAATAAACTGATTGATAGTTCTCCTGGTCATGACAACACTGAGCCCAAATTAATTAAACTAGCCACCTCAGTCACTCCCTCTCTGCTACAATCTCTATTAAATAAGTCTTTACTGCAAGGTTGTGTACCTATAAAGTGGAAAGTTGCACATGTAGTACCTGTGCATAAAATGGGTCCCAAGGAACATGTTGAAAATTACTGCCTTATCTCGATACTAAGCTCTCTGAGCAAAATTCAGGAGAGGCTGGTCAACAATCAACTGCATGAATACTTTGAATTCTGAAACCTTTTAACTGAGGTGCATGGCTTTAGAAAGAATCATGGCACATATTCAGCCCTAATCTCTGACATGTTTAGTGCCATGGAATTAGGTCAAGCCACTGAAGCTATATTTCATAGATCTGACCAAGACATTTGAGCTGGTCAACCACGGACTTCTCCTGAAACTTAGTAATCTAGGCCTAGCCCAGCAATCAAACTCCTGGTTCAGAAGCTATCTCACTGGACAGATGCAATCAGGAAAGTGGAGGGACAGCACCTCCTCCTCTTTGAGAGTCATCTGTGATGGGGTGCCCTGCTATTCTCCTTATTTATAAAAGACCTGCCTGATAACTATGAGGAGTCCAGAGTCCTAACTGCATACTGAAAATGCTGTGTAGAACAGGAGCCATATACAGTAGATGTTAGTCATATTAATTTTGGCCTTGGTCATGATCTCAATCACCTCGAAAACTGGCTAACCAACTTATCCTTAACTCAGACAAAACAAAACAAAACCAATGCTGTTTGGCTCTAGACAATTTAGCTGTGAAAGGCATGAGCTCCTTAAATTTTACAACACTAAGTGAGCCTCCCCTGAGTTGGTGAGTTTCACTAAGTACTTAGGAGTATATCTTGATTAGCAACTGTCACTTCGTCCCCACAATGACTATGTGACAAAGACTGTGCATCAGTGTGACAGGGTTGAGCCCTGTCCCATTTACAATGTATAAGGAGAGTCTGAAGCAAGCATTCTACTATAGTGTATAATGGAATGCTGTTATGCATGAAATTCCATGCCTGAAATATGCTTGTTCTGCTGCAGTAGTGATGTCACTACTGCAGCAAAACCACTTGGAATCCTGACACATTGCTGCTTTCCTCTATTTAATTCTGTGGTGACAGAATTCTAGAACCTCTAGAGACTTTTCAAGTCAGTTTCAATATGAAAGACAAAAAAAAAAACCCACAAAGCACACATTTCACATAGTACTACTATACACTATAAAAAATACAGGATGAGCAACTTTATGCACAACCTGTGTGTTCTGTCACCTCAGGGTTCTGATTCCCATTGACCTCTTGAGCTTCGCTCTCGAGGTCAGAGGGAATCAGAACCCCTCTGTGGCAGAACACACTGGTTGTGCATAGTTGCTCATCCAGTATTCTCTATATTTCTGTCTTTGCTATTGGACTGCACAATCAACTCAACTCTTGCCTTTACTGCTGTTCCTTCTCTTTCCTTTTTGCTGTCTCTACCTTGCTTACATATAGTTATGACAAATATCCATGAAACTGGGATCCCTGATTTGTCAACTACTGTAGATACAGTTATAATGTATGGTCGAACATTATTATTACATGAATTTGATTCATTTACAGTGTTGTTGTACAATCAATGTGACATTACAATGTTGTTATACCACTGTGAGTACATCACATCCATGGTACAACAACACAGAATGTGTTTGTGCGTGTGGTTGGCGCATGCGCATTCAACGAACCCCACTTTGAAATGGCAGTGGCAGTGAGAGAGAGAGAGGAACACTACAGAATAGAGATGGGCTACCAAAATGTGAGAACAATGGACAACTTATTTAAAAGTGGACCATACACTATAAAAGACAATGTATGGTCCACTATCGGTAAGAAGCTTGTGTATCCATCTCAAGGTAGCTATGGCGATGAAAACCTCTTGAGTTTTGCTCTCAAGATTTAAATAGTTGCCATGGCAACCTCTCGATGGCTACACAAGCTTGTTAGCGACAGACGGCCATAAATTATCCTCTATATTGAAATGATTACAGAGATTAGCTTGTATCTGGGTCATAATGCTCTGGAAGCTAGAAAATAACATGGTTCTGAAGCTCTGGGTCACAGTGATAAGGTTCTGAAGCTCTGGATCACAGTGGCAAGGTTCTGAAGCTCTGGGTCACAATGCTCTGGTGGAACTTTGAGTCTGGCAAGGTGCTGGAATGTGCAAAAGCAGGGCAGCAGGTGCCTTCAGTAAAGGAATAATGCCTGACAGGGTGGGTGTTATGCTGGGATAACATCCCACATCGGGAGGTTGGGCCCGAGGCCACCGGCCGAGGGCGTCCAACACCCGAGAAGGGATGTTATCCCAGCATAACACCCACCCTGGAGGGCATTATTCCTATTATACAATGGCTTATTGTTTTATAGTTAAAAAAACAATTTTAAAGAATGTTTTTGTTAGTGTGTAAAAATATTTTTGTTTCTCAAGAGAAAAAAAAAAAGGTCAGGAGCATGCTCCATACCCTACAAACAATCAGCAGGGATGTTATGCCAGGATAACATCCCTGCTATGACAGCCACCTGACCAATCAGAAGCCAGGATTCTTTCTTGCCATTGTATAATGTCTTTTACAGACCAGATGTTACAGAGAGCTGATGGCCTGTAGATTTCAGCTCATGGCTAACCAGTGAACAAAATAATTTCCATTTTCACTGGTGTCCATTTACAATAACACAACAACATAAATAACATACCAATACAATACACATACATATACATCTAATAAGATCATTTAAAACATTTACAAACAGCTTCAGAGAAAAAAACATTTTTGAAAGCTCTTTTGAAAGTGGAAATGTTAACACTATTTGTAACTGATTTAGGCAGTGCATTATAGAATTTTACAGCCTTGAACTGTGTAGACTTTTGTGCCATAACGGTATGGAAAAATAGGACCTGAAACATATACCTATCTATTGTCACTATTGTTGAGGAACAAAAGAGGCATATGCCCATGCATGCTCCTATGTGGTCAAGTAATAGTTCAGTCTCCTGCCTTCTAGCATTAATTTATCAATACCTCTTTTGAAGGCCACTCTGCTATTACTGAGAACCAGACTGTCAGGTAAACCATTCCATATGTTCACCACTTTTCAGTAACGAAGAAAGTACAGTTACGTAAGAACTTAGCCTAACAGTAGATCTTCGAGAGAGGCTCTTGCAGTAGGTAATTACATATAGGACTGACGCCGGCAGGTGGCAGGACCCCACAGAAAAAATTATAGCTAGCAGTCCCTGGCGAGGGACCACCCCCACGTCAGGTGACCGGCGCCAGGAGACGTCGGTATAAAGGGGCTGTCCCTCACGTCCGCCTTCCAGTTCTTTACCGCCAAGGGCCAACAAAGGCTGGACGAGATAGAAGCGGATATTTTCTTAAATGGAAAAGGAGCTAAAAAAGCTTAGGGGGATGGAGGGCAGGAAGGTATTACCTACTGCAAGAGCCTCTCTCGAAAATCTACTGTTACGGTAAGTTCTTACGTAACTGTACTATCTTGCCGAGGAGGGCTCTTGCAGTGAAATAATATATAGGACTGAGTCCCAAGCAGTGTGGAACAAGGAGACGCACACGGGAGGAGGAGGAAAGCTACCCAGAGTAGATCCTCTAGCTAAGAAGGCCTTAAGAAAGGAGGCCTTGCAGAACAGCCAGCCCGAAGCCCGCTCTACAGCGAGAGGCAATATCCAAACTGTAATGTTTCGTAAAGGTATGGGCGGAGGTCCAGGTGGCAGCAGCACAGATGTCTGCCGACGATACATTCTTGAAACAAGCTGCTGAGGCAGCGACTCCTCTGGTGGAGTGGCCTCTGACTTGACCCGGGAGGGTCTTGTTGTACTTGTCATAACAGAAAGTGATGCAATGAGCCAACCACTTGGATAGGCATTGCTTAGAAACAGCATTGCCTTCCCTTTTCGAAGCAAAAGAGACAAAGAGTTGATCTGTCTTACTGAGATCCTTCGTCCGGTTAGTGTAGTATCTCAGAATCTGGTGAACATCCATAGTATGTAACAAATACTCCCCTTGATTGGAGTACTGCATAAAAAAGGTGGGTAACTCTATGGACTGGTTCAGAGTAGACTCCACTACCACCTTGGGGAGAAACTTAGGATTGATGCATGAGCCACAGCGTTGTGGAAAATTAAGTAAGAATTTTACACATCAGGACCTGAGCTTCGGAAAAATGTCTTCAGGAGAGGAACTTCAAGTCTGCGGAAGCTGCTGGCTCAAAGGGAGGCAGAGTTAGTTTCTCAAGAACAAAATTCAAATCCCAAGGAGGGGCGGGAACTCGGATAGGAGGTCTCAGGTGGAGAACCCCTCTGAGGAAAGTCTTGGAGACCTCCAGCTGAGCAAATGTTCTGTCTGCAAAGGGAACATGATAGGCCGAAATGGCCACCATGTGGACCTTCAGGGAGGAATGACTAAGACCCAGATCGAAGAGATGGCACAGGTACTCCAGCATACCAACAGGGCAGGAGAAAGGCTCAACGTCTTTTGAAGCCACCCAGATTGTGAATCTTTTCCACTTCATGGCATAGGTAGACCTGGTGGAGGGTTTCCTAGCCTCCCCCAGAATCTCCGCCACCTGGGGAGAAACTCCAAAGTGGGCCTGGGCTATGTCTGCAGGAGCCATGCATGAAGCTGAAGGGATTTGAGACCTGGATGAACCAGGGTCCCCTGCTCCTGGGTCAACAAACCTTGTGACAGAGGAAGAGGAAGCGGCGGTTCCTCTGACGATTGTTGTAGAAGAGAGAGACAAACTTGCCTGGGCCAAAAAGGAGCGATCAGAATCATTCGTGCTCCTTCTGACCCTAGTTTCTGCAGGACCCTTGGGATCAAAGGAATTGGGGGAAAGGCATAGACGAATCTGTCCTTCCAATCTAGAGACAGAGCGTCTTTCCAGAAAATGCCTCGTTTCTGAACGAGCGAGTAGAAGACTGGAAGTTTGGCGTTTTTAAGGGAAGCGAACAGGTCTACCTGTGGTGTTCCCCAGCGTAGGAAGATATCGTCTAGGACCTCTTGATCCAGTTTCCACTCGTGGGCCCGGGCAGACGAGCGACTCAGCTTGTCTGCCAAGGTGTTGTCGACTCCCGGAACATGAATTGCCGTGAGGTGAAGGTGCTGCTGTACTGCCCAGTCCCACACCTCATTGCTTCCTGCAAAGAGGGTAGGATCGAGTCCCTCCTGTTTGTTGATGTACCATACCACCACACATGTTGTCCATCTGGGCGGCTAGGTGGCCTGGAAGGAGATACAGGTGGAGGCTTGGAGGCATGGGACTGCCCGAGCTCTAGCACACTGATGTGGAGTGATTGTTTGAGCTTGGACCAAGAGCCCTGGGTCCGATGAGGACCGAGATGGCTCCCAACCTTGCCCAAGGCATCTGTAGTCAGAGTCTGGGAGGGAGGGAGGAGGGGAATAAAGAATGAAACCCCTCAAACAGGTTCTCTGACCATCCACCACTGCAAGTCTCGAACCATGGGGAGAAGACCAGAACTAGCTGATCTAAGGTGTCCGCCAATTGATCCCATTGGGAGAGAAGCATCCACTGGGAAACCCTCATGTGGAGCCGAGCGCGAGGAACTGTCGGAATAGCAGCCGCCATGAGCCCGAGAAGGCGAAGAACCGACCTTGCAGTGACTCGCCTGTGACTGGACAACAGGTGTACCTGAGTCTGAATAGTGGCCGCCCTGTCCGGCGGTAGGAAGGCTCTGCCTAGGGTCGTGCCCAGTATCGCCCCAATAAACTGGAGTCTCTGGGATGGGATCAAATGAGACTTGGAATGGTTGATGGTAATGCCCAGGCAGGCAAAGACCTGTTGGGTAAGGAAAACGCAGCTGGAGTTCCTCCTGGACGAGGCCACCAGGAGCCAGTCGTCCAGGTACGGGAAAACCTGCACTCCCCGGGTACGCAGGTAGACCACCACCACTGCCAGGCATTTGGTAAACACTCGAGGAGCCGATGAGAGGCCAAATGGAAGTGCCTTGAACTGGTAGTGGTCCCCCTGGAAAGCAAAACGAAGATATTTGCGGTGGTATGGGCGCATGGAGATATGCAGGTAAGCATTCTGCATATCCAGAGCGCACATCCACTGGCCGGAGCAGAGGAGGGGGAGAAGGCTCTGCAGTGAGAGCATTCTCAACCTCCTGTACTCCACGAATAGGTTCAGGGAACTGAGATCTAGAATAGGTCTTACATCTCCTGTCTTCTTCGGGACCAGGAAGAAATGGGAATAGTAGCCCATTCCCTGGAGGGAAGGGGGGGACAGGTTCTATCGCCTCTTTCAGCAGGAGAGCTGAAATCTCTTCCTGGACCAGAAGATGATGTTCCCGAGAGTATGACGACCTTTGGGGAGGGTGACAAGGTGGTTTCTGAAGAAACTCTATTGAGTGTCCTTCTGCGACTAGTTGGAGCACCCATGAATCTGTTGTTATCCTCTCCCAGCCCGGAAGGTGGAGGGAAAACCTCCCTCCTACTGGTTCCTCCGAAGGCTGTGGGAGAGGGAAGGAGTCAGGTGGTGTGGGGCAGTGCCGCAGTTGAAGCACCCGCTGCTTTTTTGGGCGGAGGGGGCTTGGCAGTTGAGGGGGCCCGGCGTTTAGTGGCCCGCTTTCCTGGAGGTTTCACCTTTGGCCGATTCCGTCTGCGAAAGGGACAGTGCTGCGGTTGATGGGGATGGTACATAGAGTCAACGGACTTTAGTGCTCGTCCCCTTCTCCTGCAGATCGGTGATGATATCCTTGACATCACCTCCGAAGAGCACCGACCCCCGGAAGGGTGCTTCCTGGATAGCGGACTGCACTTTCAGTACCAACCCTGACACACGGAGCCAAGCACGATGTCGTAAGCTTATGGCGAAAGCTGAGCTCCATCCAGCAGTGTCCACTGCATCGTAGGTCGCACGAAGAATGTGTCGACAGGCCGAACGTGCAGAGCGGACAAGGTCAGACAGTTCCTGCTTGACTTGAGAGTCCGGCAGGGAGTCTAACTTGGTTTCCACCTCAGAAAGAATTGCCTTCTGGTAGTCCCCCATGTGACCGACATAGTTCAGGGACCTGATCCCCAGCATGGAAGAAGTGAAGATCTTCTTTCCATACTGGTCCAGAAGGCGAGACTCTTTATCAGGTGGCGACGAGCTAAGATGTTTTGGATTAGCTGACCGGCCGTGAGCGGCGCTAATCATGACCGAGTCAGCTCGAGGGTGGGAATCTAAGAAGTCGACACCCTCTGGAGCCTGATATAGCCTATTTGACTTCTGAGGAAGAGGGGCTAATGCTGACGGTTGTTTCCAAATAGTGGTAACAAGGTGGGCATGAGGATCAATCCAGGGTGGCACCAAGGTAGGAGCTGTGATGGGCAGATCCAGATACTCAGCGAGTTTCAGCCACTGAGGGTCTGGCTCCAAGGGCTGCCACTTATGTACTGCCTGGATTTGACGTAAGAGTTCCGTGAAAGAAGGATCCTCCGGAGGAGACTTCGGAGGAGTCCTTCGCCTGGGCTTTGATGGAGATCAAGGCTCGTCGTCCTTCTTGGAGCAGCCGTCGGAGGCATCCGAGGCATCCGAGGAGGAGGAAGAAACTGAAGAAGAAAGTGACTCCCCTTCCCGTCATGGGGGAGGAACGGACCCCTTGGGAAGACCTCGGGGAAGCATGTCCTGCCCCTCTCTGGACCCAGAGGGTTTATCCCTGGTGTCTGGAGGAGGAGAGGGAGTGTGTCGCCGTGGACGTACGGGAACCTGAACCGCACCGCTGCCGGAAGACGACTCTCCATCTCTGGTGAGCTGAGCCTTGGCCTCGCGCCCACCAGGAGGCTAGAGTCTCCTGCAAGTCCACCGCGGCTGGGGGGTGGGAGGAGGAGGAGGAGGAGGAGGGGATAAGGGTATGGGTTATACCCATAAGGTGAGTATCCATAACCCGCTGGCGGAAGCCCGCATCGGGTACAGCGGCGTCAGGTTGGCCGCGCCGGGTACTGAGGCGTGGACACTGCGTGCCGGGTATGACGCAAGGGCATATGACGGGTCGAGAACCCGGGAGCCAGGGAGCTGCCGGAGCAGATGGCCCCTGCCGGGCGGAACTGGAGCAGAAGGCCCGGGGGGGAGGGGATGTCGCCTGCAGGGTACTACCGCATCGGGCCAGCGCCCGAGGTGTCAGCGTCGGAACCGCTGTCTGGGGAACCGATGTCAGATCAGTAGTGGGTTGATCCAATGGAGGTGGAACCAGGACCTCAGCCTTGCCCGGGGACGAAGGGGAAAAGTCCCCAGGGTTGGGCTGAGGAGACTCAGGGTCCCTGGAGGGCAGCAAAGGCTGCAGGGAAACGGGAACGACGGACGTTGGAGGGTCCGTCGTCGGCTCATCCGCTGTGCGGACTTCGGGTGAACCGACGTGCGTCTTACCAGTGGGATCCGGGCGGACGTCGGAGGGGCCGGCGTCCAACTTAACGGATCCTTCACCAGGGGCAGGCCACGAAGGAGGGGCGGTCTGGCCTGGCGGAAGAGAGTGTCGCGCCGCCCAAAGGGTCGGCCGCACCAACCTCTCCGAACGAATGTTGGAGGAGCTGACGTCCGGCTTGGAGCCGCCATGCGGTGAGCCAGGAAACCAAGCCTTGACAGGGACGGGCCTCCAAAGGACGGAGGCACCGGCGGGCCCGAAGCGCCAGCCAGACAGGCGGGCCAATGCCGCCTTCAAACTCCTCGGCGGCCGCCGAGGAGCGATCCCTGGGGACGTTACCTCACACGGGCGCACCCCGAAGGAGTCGCGGTAGGAGAGGAGCCCTTGTCTCGGTGCTTTTCTTTGTCCTTCCTCTTGCGATGGCCTTCAGGGGAAGTTGACGCCTGCCAAAGTTTTTTGAGTTCCTTTTCCATGGAGCTCATCTTCTTTTTGAGAATGTGGGCTTCCAGGGACTGCTGCCGCCTTCTCCGGGTGACTGCATTGAAACTCAGGCAGTGCTGGGACTTCTCAACTTGATGGTCAGGGCCTAGACAAAAAAGGCACAGGGAATGGCCGTCCTTGTGCGGGAGTTGGGCGCCGCACGAGTCGCACTTATTCTTGTGCTTGGAGGGTGTAGGGGACGACCTACACCGACGGATGACTGACGAATATAGTAGAAAAAGTGAAAAAACTCGGTAAAATAACCGATGAAAGGGCCTGACGAGCAGGGAACTTTTCCGCGAGGCATCTGGCATAAGCTAACGGCGGGAAAGAACTGGAAGGCGGGCGTGAGGGACTGCCCCTTTATACCGACATCTCCTGACGCCGGTCACCTGATGTGGGGGCGGTCCCTCACCAGGGACTGCTAGCTAGAAATTTTTCCATGGGGTCCTGCCACCTGCCGGCATCAGTCCTATATGTAATTACCTACTGCAAGAGCCCTGTCAAAGTAAGATCTTCCTTTGTTTGATCTAAAGCTTTAAAAAAGCTTTTGATAAAGTATCTCATATAACTTGTTAATTAGAAAACTAATCAAGATGGAAATCAATAGCTACACCATCAGGTGGGTTGAGGGTTGGTTAAATAACAGGCTGCAAAATGTTAGAATAGTGGACACTACCTCTGGTGACATCCCAGTGACCAGTGGTGTTCCACAGGGATTTGTATTGGGCCCTTTACTTTTCAGTTTATTTATAGGGGACTTACTGTACACCTGGGTGTGTACAGTCAGATAAGTAAATTCGCAGACGATACCAAAATATCATCTGAGGTGGAAAGCGATCTGAAAATCAATAGACTTAAAGCAGACCTCCAAATCATCGAGGCATGGGCACAGGAAAATGATATGACCTTTAATGTTGAAAAGTGCTCAGTGATACATTTAGGGAAAAGAAATCCAAACTCTGTTTACATCTTGTGTAATTCTAATATCAAAATAGTGCATGCAGAAAGAGACCTGGGTGTCATTGTAAATGATAAACTAAATTGGAGTACTCAATGCAATAACGTCACCCAAGTGGGCAATCGTATAATATCTGCCATTAAAAAATCTTTTATAGCACGCAACAAGGATTGGATTACAAAACTATGTAAGTCTTATATTCGTCCGCAAACAGACTATGCAGCCTCCTTCTGGGCTCCATACCTAGAACAAGACAAAAATATGGTAAAGAGTCTACAGAGGAGAGTAACTACATTAATACCAGAAGTAAGAAGTTTGTCCTATCAAGAATGGGTGTTATTCCTAGGATTATATGATCTACAAAAGAGACGGGATAGAGGGGATCTTCTATTACTATTTAACATTTTAAAGGACGAGGATCTTAAGAACGTCTGTAATTTAAAATTCACAGATAAAATGCATGGGTTACTATGTAACAACAGGCAACTTCAAATTCCAAGGGCATTTACAAACAAAAGAAAATATTATTTCAAACTTAGGTCAGCTGAACTATTGAATTCCTTACCTCAGCTTATAGTGGAGCAGTCATTGTGTAAACAATTTAAAACTGAATTGGATAAATTCTTTCTGGGGACCACTTTGTGGAGAAAGTGGTCTCAATAAGCCTAGTGCCTTCTTCCACTTTTTCAAACCAAGTAATACCAAGTAAAGCTGTTACCATGGACTTGTAGTGACTGTCCCCTGGTATATAAGCTGTGATTTTTAAATCTGATACCTAATTCCTATCTGAGAGAGTTGTTTTTAATAATGTCATAGTACAGCAATAAATTCCCCCTGTCATACCACACTGCACCCTTTCTATCCTTGCAATGTCACCCTTTTTGTGTGGGTTCCACAGTTGACTACAATGATATAGCTGTGGTCTAACGTAAGATCAGTACAGGGGCAATATCACCTCAGCCCTCCTACTTTTTATATTCCTACGTATTGAGCCTGCAACTCTATTTGCTTTTGAGATGGCATCAGTACACTGTGTGCTAAAGTCCAGATTACTGTCTATAAGCACACCTAAATCTCTATTTCTAGTTCAGTGTTTAAGTAAGTTATTACTAAGTATGTACTGTGCTGGTTTATTGTTTTTTCCCAGATGCAAAACACAGCACTTATCAGTACTGAACATCATCCCCCACTCGTATGCCTAGAGGGTTATTAGGTTTAAGTCATGCTGAGTAAAGTCAATATTCTCCTGTGTTTCGCATGGTCCACCTAGCTTAGTATTGTCCGCATATTTAGTCAGTTTGTTTTGGAGATTACCCCTGAGGTTGGCAATAAATAACGAACAGTACAGTGCCCAAAACGGAGCTCTTTGGCATCCCACTAGTCACCATATACTCACCAGACAGAAATCCATTAATGGACACCCTCTGCATCCTACCAGAAAACCAATTACATATCCAGTTTATTAAATATGGGTTTATGTTTAATGCCCTTAGTTTATGTGGTATTGCCCAATGTGTGACTGTGTCAAATGCTCTAGAAAAATCTAACAGTATGACATCTACTGGTATGCCCTTATCTAAGAATTTACTAAATGTGCCATAAAAACAGATGAAGTTTGTTAGACATGAGCGGCCTGCGGTGAAACCATGTTGTGTAATATCCCCCTTGTTGGTTGATTTAATGTGTTCATCTATTTTATATTTAATAATAGATTCAAATATTTTGCCTGGAACTGATGTTAGGCTAATGGGCCTAAAGTTTCTGATATTGTTTTTAGGGCCCTTTTTATGTATCGGGGTTATCTTAGCAGTTTCCCAATCTGCAGGTACTTCGCCCGTTCTCCGTAGTTTATTAAACAGTGTCTCTAAAGGAACACAGATGGTATTCTTTATTAATATAAGCATTTAGAAAGTGATGTTATCTAGTCTGGGGGCTCCATATTTCTTTAGTTGTTCAATTTTCTTTATTCTATCATTTCTAGTGCATACTGCAGCCTTTTCTTTATTAATTTGTGTTGTCCAGGGATTGCTAGGTTCAGTATAAATTGAGCAAAAATATTTATTAAAAATATTTGCCCTACATTGGGGTTCAAATATAATTTCTTTATTCTCTATAATTGAAGTTAACCCTGTGTTAGACTTTTTAAATGAACTGATGTAACACTAAAACTGTTTACTGCTTCCCTTATTTGCAGTCTGAGCCAGCTTCAATTCCATTCTTTTTTGGGGCTTGTTTATAGCATTTTTACACCTTTTTTTGTCTATTTTTAAAATGGTTCCAATAATGTGTTTTTTTGCTATGTTTGTATAGAGCAAATGAACGATTTTTTGTTTAATCAATTTGATAACTTTCTTATTTAACCAAATTTGGCTTGATCCCCTTCTTATTATATACTTTTATATGTTGTATGTGTTTGTTACATGTGCTCAGTACGGTTTCTTTTATGACTTGCCAACATTCCTCTCCGTTTTTATTGTTAAATAGACTATGCCAAGCTATACTATCAATACCATGATTCATCAGCTCTTTATTAGCCGTGTTATATAGAAAAATCTTAGTAAGTCCCTTCAATCTATCAGGTGAGTGTTGTATATTAAACATCACACTACTGTGGTCACTGTCTCCCAACAGAGGGGTTACTATACAGTTTGAGATGTTTATACTTTTGCTGTTAGGACCAAGTCCAGGATATTATTTTCACGTGTAGGTCCTTTAACATGTCGTGTCAAGTTTTGTTCATTACAGACCTGAAGAAATGACTTACTGTCCTTGCTTCTGGCCGTATTAGACGACCAGTTTATTTCGCCTTGATTAAAGTCTCCAGTCAAAATCTGCGGGCCTAGGTCTACGGCTGTGTTTATCTCTTCTAGAAGCATGGTATGAACCTCTTCACTCGTATATGGTGGTCTGTAGCAAAGTCCGATTATGCAAGTTGTTTTGGAGTTCAGATTTAAACGTACTCAAAGTGTTTCTGTTTCTACTCCGTGTGTCTTTATCATAGTTGTTATGTCTGTTGCTTTAATTTGTTTATTTATATATATTCCAATACCACCACCCTTTCTATTGTTCCTATCAAGCCTAAACAAATTGTAGCCTTGCAAATCCTTGCCCCAGCTGTCCATACCTTTCCATCATGTCTCTGTGACCAATTTTATGTCAGTGCTGCAGTTCATACCTAGTAGGGATTGAAAGTCACTCATTTTTTTAGTCATACTTCTGGTGTTATACAGTAAGCACTTCAGCTCCCCTTCAGTGTGATAGTTTATAGTGTTATTTTTACTGGCAGTGTCTGAACTTCTGCCTTTCTGTTTTTTGGGAGTACCATGACTCCCTACGTGTCTAGTTTAAAAGGAGAACCTCCATATGCATTTTAATCAGTCTTGTTAATATATAAGTTCCTTTTTCATTCAAATATAGACCGTCCTTTTTAAAAAGATGAAATTTGTTTTCAAAATGTTGAGACAATGAATCTTATATTTTCTTTTACAGTCCAGTTTTTTTAGACGCATGTTAATTCTTAGAATTGTATCATTTTTTTCTTGTCTTGCACTTAGTATGGGCAATATACCTGAAATGATTACTTCTGCGCCTAGCTGTTTTAGTTCTTTAGCAGTACTTATAATCGCATGACAAATGCCTTATTCGTGACTATACCCTACATCATTTGACCCCACATGTAGAGTGATTACTGAGTTAGTTTCCCTGAATTTGCATACGTCAGGTGCCCTTAATGCTATGTCTTTAACTTTTGTGCCTGGATAACATAACACCATCCGATGTTGTTTTTTTCCATCACATATTACTGTGTCACACTACCTGATTATCGAGGCCCCCATAACTATAATTTCTCTAGTACCTGTAGTGTGTCTATCCGCCTCATGTTGTTCCATTTCCATGTTGTTTAAGATCTCAAAACTGTTATGTGTAGGCAAGTTATTTACCTCAGCCCTTCCACCCTTTTTTGCACCTTTTCCTGGTTTAACCATAAACCATACCTCTTGGTATGTTCTCCTTCCTTTCCATATTTGGTTTGTCTTAAATCGGTCTCTAAATCCCTACTTTCCAGTCATCTGGTCTTGAGCTTTTACCTTTTTGTTTTTCGGTGCCTGATGAAACTAGGTTGATATCATGCACTCTGCTTAACTGCAGGGTGGAGATCTCCCTTTCTAGTTCATTTAGTCTGGTCTGAAGCATTGAGTACGCCTTACATTTTATACATGTAAATAATTTAATGTTCAGCTTAGGTGTAGATTCTGCGTACATTTTTCACTTTTGACACTGTATCAGGGTTCCTTCCTGGCATAGTATTTGAAGCAATTCCTCAGCTGGATTTACCTGTGCGTTCATTTTATTTATATACTTTAACTATTACCTTCCTATGATAAATGGCAGATGTGGTTGTTGGCTGTTAAATGTACCTTATAGCATCTACCTGCTTTCTCGTCTTCTGCTGAAGCTCACCTCCGCTTGCTGGAGGCAGGAATTTAACAGGGGACGGCCGGAATTGACGTTACAAGCACTACCGGTATCGCTCATTCCCCAAGTCCTTCTAAAGTCTAAATGAAAATTATTAAAGTGGTATTGCTACTTTGCTAGAGTTATTCTACAGCTAGATAAGTACCCCCAGTGTCTGGTGGGGTGAAATATACAGATAACAACAATCTGTTCCATCAAGCACCCTAGTACTAGCACACTCAGCAAAAATAAGACAGTTAAGCCACCATAAGGGCATAAAATCCATTTAACATACACAAGGAGCAGCGATACTCAGAGAGTGCATACAGAGCCTCAAGCACTGTGAAATGCGGATTTTACAGTCGTGGCCAAAAATATTGGTGCCCTTGCAGTTTTTTTCTAATAATGCACCATTCCTTCCAGAAAATTGCTGAAATTAAAAAATATTTTGGTATCCACATATGTATTTCTTTGGTTTGCAGTGGAATAAAACACAAAAAGCAGAAAAATTTACTAAGTCTTAGCTTATTCCACACAGAAATCCTTCAATGGCCCGGACAAAATTATTGCCACCTTTTAGAAGTAGTTAGAAATAATTAGATTTCAAGCAGGTGATTCTCCTTCACTTTGGAACTGAACTCACCTGTGGTGAGTTGCAGGTGCCTGCAATATAAAATCACTCATTCAACCAGTTTGAATAGAGAAAAGGACCTATTCTCCGCTTTGTGTCACTGTGTGTACCGCAATGAGCATGGAGAAAAGAAAGACAGCCAGAGAATTGTCTGAGGAGGTTAGACAGAAGATTGTAGCCAAGCATGGACAATCTCAAGGCTACAAATCAATCTCCAGAGACCTTGATGTTCCTGTTTCCACCATACGTAATGTTATCAGGATGTTTAAGGCCCATGGCACTGTAGCCAACCTCCCTGGACATGGCCGCAAGAGAAAACTTGATCGAAGATTGCAGCGCAGGACTGTTCGAATGGTGGAGAAAGCACCTCGATCAACTGCCAAACAGATTCAAGCTGACCTTCAGACACAAGGTACGACAGTTTCAACTCGCACCTATCCGCCGCCAACTCAATGAAAGGGGTTATATGGTAGGAGGCCCAGGAGAACCCCACTGCTGAGAGAGAGAGACATAAGAAAGCCCGACTGGGGTTTGCCAAAACACACCTGAACAAGCCAAAATCCTTCTGGGAGAATGTCCTGTGGACAGATGAGACCAAATTAGAGCTTTTTGGTAAAGCACATCATCTCTTATGTTTATAGAAAACAAAATGAAGCCTTCAAAGAAAAGAACACCTTCCCTACAGTCAAACATGGAGGAGGTTCAGTGATGTTTTGGGGTTGCTGTGCTGCCTCTGGCACTGGGTGCCTTGAACGTGTGCATGGCACCATGAAATCTGGAGATTACCAGGCCATTTTGGAGTGCAATGTTGAACCCAGTGTCAGAAAGCTGGGTCTCTGTCAAGGTCATGGGTCTCCTCCAGGACAATGACCCAAACACACTTCAAAAAGCACCCAGGAATGGTTCAAGACAAGATGCTGGACTGTTCTGAAGTGGCCAGCAATGAGTCCAGATCTAAATCCATTGAAAACCTGTGGAGAGATCTGAAAACAGCAGTTGGGAGAAGGCACCCTTCAAATCTGGGAGAACTGGAGCAGTTTGCACAAGAAGAGTGGGCCAAACTGCCAGTAGAGAGGTGCAGGAAGCTCATCCATGGCTATAGGAAGTGGCTGATTGCAGTTATTTTGACCAAAGGCTGTGCTACCAAATATTAAGTCTAGGGTGTCAATAATTTTGTCAATGCCATTTCTTTTCATTTTCTGATTTAAAAGGATATATTAAATTCTAATAAAAAACAAAGGTTCTGTAATATTAACAGAGAAATAAAGAATTGTGGAGACCAAATACTGTACTGTTGTTAATTTCAAGTTATGTTTAGAGGAAATTGTGAGTTATTTGAAAAAATGCAAGGGGCGCCAATATTTTTGGCCACGACTGTATGTGTGCGAGCAGCCGGAAGTGATGTCACAAGCACTTCCGGTATCGCTTGTTCCCCAAGTCCTTCTAAAGTCTAAATAAAAAGTTATTAAAGTGGTATTGCCACTTTGCTAGAGTTATTCTATGGCTACATAAGTACTCCCAGTGTGTGAAGAGGTGAAATATACAGACAATGATCTGTTCCACCAAGCACCCTAGTACTAGTACACTCAGCAAAAATAAGAGAGTTAAGCCCTTGTGCGGGCATAAAATGCATTTAAAATACACAAGCAGCAGCGATACTCAGATAGTGCATACATATCGTGTGACCTTGTTGAAATAATATTATACTGTACCAGAAATAAATCAACAATAGGCTTTGGTAAGAAATCCAAATTAACCTCCAGGAGGGAGCTGGATGTCATTGTCCACCTAGGGATAAATGACCTGGCTAGAAATGGGATCAGAGCAGTGCAAGAGGAGTTTGTAGAGTTGGGGAGGGGCCTTAGACAAGTAGCGCATACGGTAACCTTCTCGGAGGTGCTGTCTGTCTATGGCAAGGGTGATGCTAGGGCACTCCTCACCAGGGAATTCAATGAGTGGTTGAAAAACTGGTGTGGAGCTCAGGGTTTTGGCTTCATTGGGGACTGGGGAGCCACCTGGAGGGATGCAGACCTATACTGGTGCCTGGTAACAAAACAAATAATATTATGATAAGTTGTATTTAGCTTCTGAAGTATTGTGTTGAGAAAAAATAATAAATCCATAATCAATTAATAAAAACCAAAAACTATGCGCAAGAATGAGTTTTGCTTCATATGTTAAATGTCTATTTATCCGGTACAACATGCCCAATCTTTAATGAATTTTACTTATAAGTTTTGTAATATGAGATTCAAAACAAAAATGAGAATCAATGATTAAACCTAAATATTTAAATTAAGTAACATTTTCAATTTTGGTCCCGTTATTATAAAATAATAACATTTCATCAACAGTTCTTTTCCTGGGGTTAGTAAAAACCATCAGTTTTGTTTTACTAGAATTTAGGACTAATTTATGTTCCGTAAAACATGTATGCATAAGGTCAAAGTCTTGTTGTACTGTAAGTCATGCTCTAACAGAGAAAGAGCAGACCATGAACAGGTTAATACTGCGTCATCCGCATATAATACTAATTCTGTAGTAAAGCATACTTCAGATAAAACGTTAACAAACAAAGAGAACAACAGGGTTCTAAGAATGGACCCCTGTGGAACACCACAACCTAATGAACCCTCTACAGATAAGGAGCCCCTTATAAGAGTTTTCTGCACTCTACCAGACAAATAATTATTTAACCAATGAATTACATCATCAGAAAAATTAACCTTCAGTAAACTTTTTGATAACTCCTGATGGTCAACCAAGTTGAATGCCTTGGTGAGGTCCAAAAAAGCCATGGCAACAAGTTTGCCCTCATCTAGGGCCTGTGAACCTCACCAAGGCAGTCTCAGTATTATGACCAGAAGAAAAACCCATGCTGGTAAGAGGACCAAAGACCATATTTGTCAAGATGTTCTGTTATTTGATCTGCCACTATCTTTTCTAAAATATCTGAAATAGGGGCTAAGAGTGTAACGGGATGATAATTATTTACATTTATTAAGGCCCCTGGTTTGTGAATTGGCCTCACAACTCCATATTTCCACTTAATGGGAAAAATATTATTGCATAAGGAGAAATTAAATATTTTAGTTAACTGAGCTACCAACAATGGCAGAGGAGCGAAGGGCTCTACCCAGCAGTTTAATCACATGAGTGTCCATAAGTTGGACTTTGTTTTTTGACTGTCTATACTGAAAACCAGTTTGAATATTTTCTTTATTTTTTTTTTTATTTTCTTGTTATTTAGAGTAATAAATCACTACTTTCTGATTTTTTTACAATTGCTCCTGGACTGCTCATGTTTCCTGACCTGGGCCTCCATTACAGTTACAGTTGGTGTCAGAGGTATCTGGATTAGCTACATTTGGTGTCAGAAGCCACACCACATCCAGAAGTCTCTCCATAATCAGAAGCTTGGACTGCTATACAGGTTTAGGGCCTATCCTGTGAGGGAAGCTTGCCTTGCTATTTCAAAAAGCACTCTTCTCATATTTCTACTGCATGGTGCCCTTATCCTTTTCTCCCTAAGGGAGCTTGAACTGAATAGACACAGGCTATTTTACAACAGGATCAGGTGGCAGCACTTCGCAGCTGGTGCTAACAGATGAGATCACCACTGCTCTGTCCTCTTTCAACCCTGAACTAGCCCTCTGTGGAGGGAAGACTGAAGTTCTCATTGCTCTGTCATGTCTTCAAAATCTTGACTGCTCCTCCACAAAACCTTATGGACACTCATGTGATTAAATCGCTGGGGAGATCCCTTCACTCCACTGCCAAGATCCTCAAACTGGTACCTAAAGCACTACAATTGCACTACACTGTAACAACAGAATGCATTATCTCCTTACATCCCAAACTGCTCCTCTCTCACTACCTTCAAAAGCAATCTCAAGACTCACATTCTTGATAGCAACTGTTGTATCTGCTCTCATTGACCACTGTTAAAACATTATTTCCATCTTCTGTAGTTATGTGACAATGTAAGACTAATTTTTTTGTTATAATGTAGCCTGTTCTTATATCTGTGCAACCCATACATACCTCAAATGTTACCGTATTTGTTATCTGTAATTAATTTCATATCAAACCTGAAAAAGGAACCTAGGTCTTAGTGTGCCCACCCAGTTACCAAAATCCAATAAACAAAATAAATATTGATGTAATGCCAGTAGAGAGCTTGGAGGAGAGGAACCTGAAATGGTAATCAGCAATAATGTAAACCAAGCTGCTCAGTGCAACAGGGTACATGGGAGGGCTAACAGAATGCTGGTGTGCACAGGGAGAGGAATTACTAACAAAAGAAGGGAGGTGATATTGCCTCTGTACAGATCACTAGTGAGACCGCATCTGGACCATGTCCAGTTCTGGGACCCGTCCCTAAAGAAGGACAGGGACAGATTAGAGATGATGCAATGAAGGACTATGAAGACAGCAGGGCAAGGCATGTGATGAGAGACTGAAAAATCGCAACATGTAGTCACTAGAGGACAGAAGGGGAAGACATGACATTTTCAAGTTCTTGAAAGCATTCAGCAGACTGGACACAGAATGTCTGATCAAATTAAGAAATTCAATGTATCCACTAGGGGGGCATGTGCTCAAGGTAAAAGGGGGAAAGACTCAAAATGGACATTAGGAAGTATTACTCAACTGAAAGGGTGGTGCATGGATGGAACAAACTTCCTGACATGGTTGTGAAGGCAAAGACAATAACTGGATTCAAAATGAAGTGGGACATATACAAAGGAGTTATCAGACAGGAAGAGGCGGAGTGACTGGGATGGAGGATGGAGACTACAGCATCTTCAAGTAGGGAATCTTGGGACAGACTAGATGACCTGACTGTTCAGGTCTTTTCTCTCCATCTTCTTCCTGTATTTCTATGTTTCACTCCACGTGCATCATAGCCAGCCTGCCACATTGTCAATTACTGCAACCAACAGACCCAAAGAGAAATCAGCTTCTCAAACATGAGCACAAATCCACACCCTGTATTACAAATTTACAAGGTGCTGCCAATGTCATGTTGGATTTCCCAGTAAAGTACAGTTATGGAAGAATTTACCATAACAGTGGATCTTCGAGAGGATCTCTTGCTATAGGCCACTCCTACAGAACTACAGCCGCCAGGTGCTAGGACCACATGAAAACTTTTCTAGCTAGCAGTCTACCAGGGGGCCACACATGCCAACGTCACACACTTACGACTTCCTTCCCACATAAGCGTGGGCAGCCCTGCACCCTCCTCAGTTCTCCCACTGGAGACCATAAGCAGAAAATCCAGCTGGGGAACCAAGGAAAAGTCAGAGGTTCCCTCCAAAGGTAATAAAACAGAGGGCACACTGCCAAGGAGGAAGAGAGGCAAAACACAGCGAATCCTTCAGACCGAGAGATCCTCTTGAAACTCTACTGTTACGGTAAGTTCTTGCAAAAACTGTACTATCTTCATCGAGGGTATCTCTTGCAGCAGGCCACAACAACAGAATGAGTCCCAACCAGTTCTGACAGCAGAGGAACCAGTCTGGGCAGTTGAAGACCATAAGCCTAAGAATGAAGGCCCCGAAGCACAGTTAGGCCCAAAACTAGCCATACGTGTCGAGGCAATGTCCAGACTGCAGTGCTTGGTAAAGATGTGGCCAGTACTCCAAGTGGCAGCAGCACAGAGCTCAGCAGCTGACACATTCCTGAAACAGGCCACAAAAGTAGCCATGCCCCTTGTGGAATGGCCAAGAACAGCTCCAGGAAGTTCCTTACAGTACTTCCTATAATAGAAAACAATACAGTTAGCCAACCCTTTGGACAGGCACTGTTTAGAAACAGGTGCACCCTCTTTCATCGGGGTGGGGGGGGAAACAAACAGCTGCGAAGACTTCCTGCAGTCCTTCGTGTGGTAAGTATAGTATCACAGAATTCATGCACATCTAATGTGTGGAGCAATGCTTCCCCCTGGATCAGCATGCTCTGGATAATAAACTGGCAGGTAGATAGTTTGATTTAACGTAAACTCAGACACCACCTTAGCAAGAAACTTAGGATTTGTACACAAAACTACCTGGTCTTTTTGGAAAATCAAATAAAGCTGCACACACAGCAGAGCCCGCAACTCCAAAATCCACCTGGCAGAAGTAATAGCAACTAAAAATAAACGCTTTCCATGACAGAAAGCGTAGCTTGCATGTTGCGGCTGGCTCAAAAGGAGCCAAAGTAAGTTTTTCTAACACAAAATGCAAGTCCCAAGGCAGGACAGGAATGTGAATGGAAGGCTTCAGATGAAGAATGCCCCTCGGGAATGTAGAGGAGTACTTCAGACCAGAGTTTGAGAGAGTCGGCAAGTACACCAGAATCTGATCCAAAGGGCAAGTAAAAGGATCTAGCTGGTGGGCAGCCATGCACAGAACAAAATGCTTCCACTTCATGGAATAAGTAGTCCTGGCAGAAGGCTTCCTAGAAGCCGCCAGAACATCAGCCACCCTTGAGGACACCCCAAATCGAGCCATGTCTCTGTCTTCAGGAGCCAGGCATGAAGATGTACAGACCTGCGGTCCAGATAAAGAAGGGTGCCCTGCTCCTGGCAGAGCAGGCCTGAGCACAGGGGTAGAGGCACTAGAGCTTCCACTGCCAACTTCTGCAGTACAGGGAGCCAGATCTGACGAGGCCAGAAGGGGGGCAATGAGGATCATAGTGACCCCTTCCATCTGGAGCTTGAGCAACACGCTCTGGAGTAGCGGGAAAGGGAGGAAAGGCATAAAGTAACCTCCCTTTCCAAGTGAGGGACAATGCATCTCACCACAAAACTCCACACCCTGGAACGAGCGAGCAAAAGCGCAACAGTTTTGCGTTACATGGGGACACAAAAAGATCCCACTCTAGATGACCCCATCTGTTGAACAGATCTTCTACCACCAAAGTCGGCAGCTCCCATGCGTGATCCCTGACGAAGAGATCTTTGTGGACTCGAAGCACCGGGCTGCTATCACTGAAATGGTATGTGAACCTGTGCATTGTGTTTTAAGAAGTATTTTAATGTTTTTTGTCTTTGAATTCCTGCTTCAAACTAATGATGAATTATTTAATAAAATAATTTGAAAGTAGCAATGTCATTTCTTGGTCATATTGCTCCCACTCGTGTACCCTGGACTGCGACTGGCTCAGCTTGTCTGCCAAGACGTTTTGAATGCCGGGAACATCCTGGACAACCAAAAGTTCTAAGCTATGTTCTAGAGCCCAATACCAGACCCTCGCTTCCGACAGAGAGGGTACGAATGGGTCCTCCCTTGCTTGTTGATGTAATGGATTACACTGATGTTGTCTGTCTGCACCAGCAGGTGTCCCGGGGACAGCTGGGTCTGGAAGGCTTGCAAAATATACAGGATAGCCCTCATCTCCAGGACATTACTGTGGAGGGCATACTCCACGTCAGACTTCATCCCTTGAGTCTGATGAGACCCCAGAGGGGTCCCTAGCCCAACCCCAAAGCATCTGTGGTGAGGATCTGCTAAGGGGAAGGAGTGAGGAAAGGAACCGCTTTCAAACAGGTTGCTGGGCTCCATCTACCAAAGCAGCACCTTTTTAACCAGAGAGGAGACTAGGACTGGTTGTTCTAGGTTGTCAGTGTGCTGCTCTCACTGGACCCTCAATATCCACTGGGGAATCCTCATATACAGTCTAGCCAGGGGAACTGTGACAATGGCCACAACCATCAGTCCCAAGAGCTGGAGAAAGGATCAGGCTGGAACATATCTGCTGTTGTAAGCAGTTGGACTTGAGCCATCAGGTGGTCCTGCCCTGTCCTGAGGATGTAAAGCCATACCCTGAGCCATATCCAGGACCACCCCTATGTACTGTAGGTGAGGACAAGAGGTCACAACTGACTTGAGCAGACTGATGGTGATCCACAGGTCATGGAACAGTTGCGTGGTATGCGCCAGGGTCTGGAGCAGTTGTTCCCAGGATTGTGCTTTGAATAGCCAGTCTTTCAGGTAGGGGAAGACATAGAGTTCCTCCTCCTATGGGCTGCCACCAGCACTGCCAAGCATTTAGTAAACACCCGAGGAGCGGAGGACAAGTCAAAAGGCAAGGCTCAGAACTGGAAATGTGCTCCCTGGAACTGGAATCTGAGATACTGTCAGTGGGAGGCACACATCTTGGTATGTAGGTATGCATCCTGTATGTCGAGAGAGCATACCTAGTCTCCGTGCTGCAGAGAAGGCAGCACGCCCTGAAGGGTAACCATCCTGAACTTCTTGTACTGGATGTACTGGATTGGTAGATACACAGGAATAAACAAAAGAATTACAAAATGTAATAAACAATATTTCAGATTGGACTATTACCAATAAACTGATGCTTAACACTAATAAATGTAAAGTAATACACATGGGAAAATCAAATGTACATAATATTTACACTCTTGACAACTCACAACTAATAGTTACCTATGTAGAAAGGGACTTGGGTATCATAATTAGTTCCGATTTCAAATTTAGTTCCCATTGTAAGCAGCAAATAAAAAGGCCAACCAAAACTTGAATTGCATTTTAAGATATGTAGCAAATAGGGATGTAAAGGTGATGATCCCACTTTATACAGCACTGGTGAGGCCTCATCTGGAGTACGCAGTCCAGGTTTGGGCACCTCAAAACAGGAAGTATATAAATAGGTTGGAGTCTGTCCAAGGGAGATTTACTAAATCAATAGATGGATTACAAATGAAAACATACCAAGATAGATTGATCGGCTTAAAATTATACTCGTTGGGATATAGGAGATTTAGGGGTGACGTGCCTATTGTTTAAAGAAATGAAAGATACTAATAGATGAACTGATTTGGGAATTATTTTAAGAACAGATGAATATGGGAGTAGAAGACATAACAAACAGATGATATTATCCAGCTGGAAACATAATTTGAGACGGCATTGGTTCAGCCGAAGAGTAGTTACATCATGGAATGCTTTACCGGCAACAGTGGTTAGTAGTGAGAATATGAACCAGTTTAAGAACAATTTGGATATACACATTGGTGACGCAGTATACAAGTTCTAAATTAGTAAATAAATTAATAAAAATGGCAAGCATAAAGGACGTAAGTCTCTCCGTGCTTGAATAAATCTATGAAATCTATGTAGAAATTTAGATCCAAGGTAAAGGAGTGCACACACAGAAAGGTGGTGCTTAAGGAACTACTAGTAGAAACTATTTGGAATGTTCCAAACACACACCAAACCCATAGGAAGGACACCACAGCAAGTTTAATTTCATTAAAACACATTTAGTACCACAAACATCAGACAAAGACATCCCAGCCTGACATGTTTCAAATTACTTCCTTCTTCAAAGACTTTGAAGAAGGAAGCAATTCCGAAACATGTCAGGCTGGGATGCCTTTGTCCAATGTTTGTGGTAATAAATGTGTTTTAATTAAGCTAAACTTGCTGTGGCATCCCTCCTATGGGTTTGGTATGTGCTTAGAACTTTCTAAATAGAATGTAGAAATTTAGGTTGAGGAGGTCCAGCATGGGCCTTAAATCCCCTGTGCATTTGGGAACCAGAAAGAAATGGGAGTAGACCCCCCCCCCATCCAATTGAGCATCAGGAATAGGTTCTATGGCCCGTCTTTGCAGCAATGTGTGAATTTCCCCCCAGAGCACCACAACATGGTCGGGGAAGGGATTAAATGGACTGAACTGGAGGTTGCTCCAGAGGCCATTCCAGAGGTTCTAGAGTGTGGCCATGTTCTATGAGCCGCAGGACCCAAGCATCTGTGGGAGGCTCCTGCCACTTGTCGAAGTACAGGAAGAAACTACCCCCCATCACCCTCCTGCTGGGTTGGGGGGGTCGGGCAAGGAGTCATGCTGAGGTGGCACCTGTGGCTGGGGCTGTACTACCTCCACTGGGGGGCTTCTCCGAGGTGGAGGTAGAAGAAGGCAGGGCAGAGGCTGCTCTACATTGAGGCTTAGAGCTTGGTCTGGCTTCGATCTGTGGGTGGCATGACAAAAAGGCACCCTCTGTCCACTTTTTGGTTGGGTGTGGTGCAGGGAATGAACTGACTACAAAGTCCAGCCAGAGGCCTGCAGGTCTGAAAGTATGTCCTGCACATCTGCCACAAATAGTTTGCGACCTCTGAAGGGGGCATTAAGGATGGACTGTTGTACGTCCTGGGCAAAGCCTGACACTCTATGCCAAGAATGCCTCCGAAGGCAAATGCCAGCAGCGGCTGCCCGAGCAGAGGCATCAGCAGTGTTATAAACAGACCACAGCAGATGCCTGCTGATGTTGGCCCCGGACTGAAGGAGCTGAAGCAATTCCTGTCTCTGGGGGTCCTCTGGGAGTGTCTTGGCCACCTCTTTGGCCTGTCTTCAGAGCTGATTTTGAAATTTGACCATGTGGGCAATATAATTTAGGACCCGAATGGTCAGAGTAGTTGAGGAAGAGGTCCATTTGCCAGTCAGATCCAGCTTTCTGGACTCCTTGTCTGCAGGAAGAGAGCTAAGATGTTCAGGCTCCTTAGTCCGATCGTGGGCAGCATTAACGACCACAAAATCAGCCTGAAGTTGCTCAGCAAAGAATGGCTTCCCCGCAGGGGCCTGATATAACTTGTCTTCCTTCCAGGGCATGGCAGGAACCAAGTTGGGTGTATACCCAGCAGCTATGGTGGCACCCTCAAAAGGCTTCATCAGAGGAGGTATGATGACAGCAGGAGAGTCTGGTAGCTCCAGGTAGTAGGTCAGACATCGCCAAGCAGGGTCCTGCTCCTCTGCCTCAACCCCATGGCAGTCTTCAACTGTCACATCACAAAAATTAAAGAAGCGTCATCAGGGGGGAGACAGAGGGATATATCTTGGGGTCTCCTCACCACCTGAAAAAACCACTGAGGTGGAGCGGGAGGGGCTGGCATCCCTGTCAACCCCATTCTCATTGTCATCGGGAGGAAGAAGGTCAGGGTGATACTCATTGTCATCACCATGTCCAGGAAGAGGCAGAAAGGGCATCAAGGCACAAGGGCTAAAGCACTGCCCCGAAGGGAGAGAAGGTGCAGGGGTAGGGTTAGCAGGACTGTGCGGCACTGGCCCGTGAGGTGGGGCAAGATGAGTTTGCATGAAGTCCAAAAAGGAAGCAGAGCACAGACTGAAAATCCACAGAGATCAGCATCGGAATGCAGAACAGTGCCAACTGTGGAAGCTGAGGGGCTGATGTTGGTGGTGTGGCTGGGGAGGGCAACAGAACAGGTTGATGCCCTGGCATCCGCACTATGACCTGGGTAGTCATTGGGTTTCTAGGAGGAGAAGATAACTGAGAAGTGGCCTGGGGAGATGCCGGTGGAGACTGGGTCCCCAAGGCTGAGACATGGGCCATACACAAGGTTGAAGGCGGCACTGGGGGAGCAGGCTGGACCCCCAAAGATATTGTGCCGGTGCTAGCCAAGGCCAGACCAGCAGAACCTCCTGTCCAATGGCCCATGGAGGAAAAAGGGCCTGAACAGCAGGGGCTGAAGGGTCGACAGGGCCGGGGAAAGGCACAATGCCGAAGAACCCACAACCGCCAGACTAAGACTGGCGGGTGGAGCTGCCACAGCGAGCCCTGTGGAAGGGAAGGTGGGGGAGGCAGGGGATACGACCCCCAAAGTGAAAGGCAGCCCTGCCATGGTTGGCACTTGATGTGGTAGCCATGAACGAGACAGGGAGGACCGCTCCTTAACCTGGTCCTTTTCCCGATGTTTGTGCTTTCCAGCAGACTTGTCCCGGGCCTCGAACGAATGAGAGCCTGAGGACAGGGCCGGGAAAGTGGAGGAACTCCTGGCCTGAAGCTCCTTCTCCATGCTGGTGACCCTTTGTTGAAGCAGGAACAATTCTAAGGCCTTCTGCCAGCACCTCTTTTTTAGCCTGGTTGAAGCCGTGGCAGATCTCACACACCTGCATTAATGGTCCAGACTTAGGCAGCAGATGCAGGCATCATGCTTGTCCTTCTCAAGGATCTTCTTCCCACAGGCACAGATCTGTAAGAGTTTCTCGGAAATGGAGTTCAACACAAAAGTAGGAAAATCACTTTAGAAATAAAGTGATGAATAGTGAAAGACAAAAAAAAAAAGAATTAGCAGTCAAATGAAGCTGGCAGTATTTCCATGAAGTCTGACGTGCAATGGATAATGGCGGGAATATAACTGAGGAAGGCACAAGGCCGCCCACGCTTATGTGGGAAGGAGGTTGTCAACGTGTGATGTCGGCATGGGCAACCGCATAGTAGACTGCTAGCTAGAAAAGTTTCCGTGTGGCCCTACAGCCTGGCGGCTGTAGTTCTATAGGTGAGGCCTGCAGCAAGAGAAACCATCAATGAAGATCAAGGGAATCCAACTGTGCTTTAGTTATTGATTTATTTAAAAATAAAAGGCTTGGGCGATCAAGTTGGCTGCCAAATGTAGCATTCATGAAGCCTATATTAATGCTCACAAACAAATCATAAGGAAGGGATCTCAACCAATCCCCCTCCCCAAACAGAAAACAAACACAAAGCCAAATCTTCTTTAGGTGAAGATCCTGTATCAATTAAACTGTCATTTATTTTTTTTATATTTTTTATTTTAATCTTTGGTAACCGGGTAAGGCCCACTAGGCACAAGTGCCTGTTTTCAGGGGCGTCCTGGGAGCACTGGGCGGTTAAGTGACTTGCTCAGATTCGCACAGTATGCAAGCGGAGGTTGTGAGAATCAAACTCAGGTCTGGTCTGCTGGATGTACCAAGCTCGTTCACACCTCGTTCCTCTAACCTCTAGGTTATACTGCCAGACCATGCCAAACTCTAGCACAAGACAAGTGGGACAACCAGCATCTGGAGCTTCAACCACTGTTGGAGCCGTCCCTTTCACAGCACTGAGTGGTACAGCAGGCACAGTTTGTCAGGTGAAATCAGTTCCAATGTTGCAGCCCGCAATACTGCTGCTCAGTGCCTAATCTGAAAGATTTTGTGTTTTTATACTACCATCATCATAACGTGATGTATCTTCTTCTCAGAAGTGAACAGTTCACTCAAAGTGTGACTAAATGATACTTTCATAATTAAGTCATAACTGACCTTTGTTTTATAGCCTACAGTCTGCTGTACCACTGTTTTCTCAGGTCACTGAATGGCTTTCATACACTGATAACAGCCAACAGATGTTTATGATTATGTTCAATTGGACAACATATACATTCTACGAGACACACAATGAAGTATCAAATTAAATCCAACACAGTAAAAATCAGCAAAACAAATACAGTGCACATAGTTACAGCAAAAATAAGCCATCTGAAAAAATGAGTCAATTTTCTAAATAAATATTCTCAAACAAAAAACACTGGTTCATGATTACATCTGTACAGTAATGACTTAAAAAATAAAAACAAGACACTTTAATGCTCTCTTGTAATGAATGGCCTTGGAAATATTTATTGCTGTCAACAACTAGAGCATGGATGCCTTTAACTATTAAACTTCTCTGGAAAACGTCAGTATTTGATTAGACTGCTTTTTGCTTTCCTCTTAATGCTTAATGACTAATTCCTTGGAGATGTTCCTAAAAGCTTTAAAAATGGTGTCCTTGACTAGAAACTCGCTGGGAACATATTAGATGGCAGTGCTGAAATGTATGGCACTGTTTAAGCCTATAAACATATAAAGAAGGCTGAAGTACCAAATCCTGCAGTACAGCAACAAATCTGCAACAAGTTTGCAACAACGATCGCAGGTTTCAATCATATATACTGCAAGAAGGGAAAATGATGAAAGAATAGATTCATATAGAAATCCAAATACAGTGACAGACAATTATTTTACTAATTGCAAATGAATACTGTCAAGTAGCTTCAAAAAGCCAAACTTTGCTCTGACTACTTCAGGTTTTGACCTCTGCATAAGCAAATGCATTTCAAATTGAAGCCCACCAAAATTGATTAACGGCGCCAACCAAGGCCATCATGTTGTTTAAGCTCCCCTTCTATCACATGGCCCTGAGGATAGTTAAATGAACCTTAAAATGGCTACAAACAGCTCAATGACTACACAGAATCCTGCCAATTAGAAATAATTAGGCAGTCATTTTGGTAGTAAGTCTTTTTAAATGCATACATAATGATGCAATGATGCTTATTAGCGATCTCATATAAGCTGTGCTCAAACAGCCTGAAATAATTATGCAACTATGACAAAGCCTTGCACATCTCTGTACTTCACCTTAATGCATTTAAAAATCCACTTCATTACTGCCAGTAATTAATCCTCCATTTACTGCAGGAAAAGCCTAGTTTACCATGCTTCGTTTCTAATTATCATCTTATAAATAGTTATGGTTCTAATTAATGTGTTCATTAAGCTGAATATCTTTCTCAAAGCCATGCTCAGAGCAAAGGTTCAGATTTTCCCTCAGAAGCCTAACTAGCCATAAGGTGAGGCCATTTTGGCTGTATTTGCTTTTATTTCACTATATTCAACCTCCTAATTGCCATTTAAAATCTAATTTAGGGATCTTCAATGAGCTAAATAGGAAAAAAAACTAGGAAGAGATTATTTCAAATTAATTTTCCAATCATAAAGTTTACATTTAAATAGCGAACAAACTTAACAGGCTCAACAGTTACATGGTTTTATTCCCAACAAACTTTATCAAATTATCACATACAACTGACAAATAATAGTACTGACTGTTTGAGGAGTTTATTATGGACTAAACAATATGACTTCAAAAAAATATAGTATAGTTCACTTAAGTGTTAATAATACATAGTCCACAAAACTGATACTAATCAGTTAAACAGGCAATTACGTTTTAACTTCCAACAAATTTTCTTTGAAAGAAATACAGAAGTTACGTAAGAACCTACCATAACAGTAGATCTTCAAGAGAGGTTCCTGCAGTAGGCCTTCACATATAGGACTGCGCCCCCTGGCGTGAGGTTCGAACGGCAAACTTGTAGCTAGCAAGCATCAGTGGGGACCGCCCCTGATGTCAGGTGACGCGACATCAGCCCAACTATAAAAGGGGCAGTCCCACGCCCGCCCTCCAGTTCTTTTCCACTGGAGACCCAGAGAGAGGATAATAGAAAGAAAGGAATAACAACTCCTGAGACCCTGTGCCCCGGTAGGACCTGAGGGCTAGGCTCAAAGATCTACTGTTACGGTAAGTTCTTATGTAACTGCTATATCTTACTTCGACAGGGTTCCTGCAGTAGGTCTTCACATATAGGACTGACTACCAAGCAGTCTAAGAAAGGTGAAGGAGTCAGAGATGAGGTTCCGGGAGGAGGAAAAATGTCTGCCAACTAAGGGTCTGCCCTAAGACAGAAGACCTTGCAAGACTGCAAGGCCAAAACCAGCTCTATGCCTAGAGGCAATGTCTAGACTGTAATGCTTAGCGAAGGTGTGGACTGAAGACCAAGTGGCCGCTGCGCAGATCTCCGCAGTGGACACATTCCTGAAAAAAGTGGTAGAGATGGCCATGCTTCTAGTGAAGTGGCCTTTCAGGTTTTCCCGTACTTCTGGTAAGTGTAGTGAATACAGTTAGCCAGCCACATAGAAATGGTCTGTTTAGAGATGGCCTTGCCCTGGCACTGGGAGGCAAAGGCCACAAAGAGTTGGTTCAACTTTCGAACCTCCTTAGTCCGGGAGGTACAGAACCTCAAAATCTGATGCACATCCAAGGTGTGCAAAAGATACGACCCCCTGTTGGAATGCTGAGGATAATAGACAGGCAGTTCAACGCTCTGGTTAAGAGTGGTCTCCGAAACCACTTTCGGAAGGAAGGATGGGTTAGTCCTTAGGACCACCCGGTCCTTATGGAAGATCAAATAAGGCTCTCTGCAAACAAAGGCCTGAAGCTCTGACACCCTTCGAGCTGAAGTAACTGCAACCAAAAACAGAGTCTTCCATAACAGGACGCGCATATCACAACTTGCTGCCGGTTCAAAAGGGGGCAAAGTAAGTTTCTCCAACATAAAATTAAGATTCCAGGGAGGACAGGGGTTCCAGACTAGAGGTTTGATGTGAAGAATGCCCTCCAAGAAAGTTCTAGAAACCTCTCGCTGGGCTATGGTTTTGCCCTCCACTGGAAGGTGGTAGGCCGACACTGCAGAAAGATGGACCTTAATGGAAGAATAACCAAGGCCCAACTCAGAAAGATGTACGAGGTATTCCAACACCTGGGAAGTCGAGCAAGAAAAAGGATCCAAGCGTTTGGCTGTGGCCCAAATAGAAAATCTCTTCCACGTCATGGCGTAGGTGGATCTGGTGGAGGGTTTTCTGGCTTCCACCAGCACCTTAGCAACCTGACAGGAGACTCCATAGCAAGCCACCACTATGTCTACAGGTGCCACACATGAAGATGGAGAGACAAAATGCTCGGATGTACCAGGGTGCCCTGCTCCTGAAACAGAAGGTCATGAGACAGTGGCAGAAGGACCGGCGGTTCCAGCGCTAGTTGTTGTAACAGTGGGAACCAAATCTGCCGGTGCCACAGAGAGGCAATTAGAATCAGGTGGGCCCCCTCTACCTGGAGTTTCAACAGAACCTTCTGTGTGAGAGGAAAGGGAGGAAACGCACATAGAAACTTCCCTGTCCAAGAGAGAGAGAGACAGTGCATCTTGCCAAAAAGCACCATGCCCGGGAACGAGCGAGCAAACGTTGGGTAGTTTTGCGTTGAATGGGGAGGCGAACAGATCTAGATCTGGCCGACCCCATCAAAGAAACAGGTCTTCGACTACCTCCTGCTTTAGTTCCCACTCGTAAGCCCTGGCCACTGATCAGCTGAGACTGTCCGCCAGGGTGTTGTGTACACCTGGGACGTGGACTGCTGTCAGAAACAGGCCGTGCTGAAGAGCCCAATACCGTACTCTAATTGCTTCCCTGCAAAGAGGATGCAATTGGGTATCCCCCTGTTTGTTGAGGTATCAGACAGTCGCCATGTTGTCTGTCTGGACCAAGAATGTTCCCAGGAGTAGTAATGACTGGAAGGCCTGGAAAGCATAGAGGATGGCTCTGGTCTCCAGGATGCTGATGTGAAGGTGCTGCTCCTGAGGAGACCACCATGAACCTTGAGTTCTGTGGTCCCCCAAATGGGCTCCCCAGCCCATATCGAAGGCATCAGATATGAGGGTCTCGGAGGGAGCCCAAGAGTGGAAGGGAGCTCCCACCAACAAGTTGGTGAGGTCCTGCCACCAGAGGAGGTCTTTCTGAAGGCTGGTGGATACCATGACCAGTTGGTTCATGCCGTCCACTCGTTGATCCCATTGGACCCGAAAAGACCACTGGGTAACCCTCATGTGCAGCCTGGCCAGGGGGACGGTAGGAATGGCCGCTGCCATAAGACCCAAAAGACGGAGTACAGAGTGCACTGGGGTCCATCGAGCTTTGGCCACTAAAGTGGCCTGAGAAGCCAAGGTCTTGGCCCAATCCAGCAGCAAGAAAGCCTTGCTCTGAACTGTATCCAGTGCCGCTCCGATAAATTGGAGGCGTTGAGAGGGTACTAGCTGGGATTTGGGGAGACTGACCAAGATGTCCAGCTGGGAAAACAGATCCAGAGTGAAGGACAGAGCCTCCTTCAGGCTGGCAGGAGATGGGGTTGAAAAAAGCCAGTCGTCCAGGCATGGGAACACATATATACCCCTGTGGCGAAGAAAAGCCACTACCACCGTGAGGCACTTGGTGAAGATCCAGGGCGCTGAGGACAGGCCAAAGGGAAGTGCCTTGAATTGAAAATGATTCTCCTGGAAGGAGAATCGAAGGAAGCGGTGGTGGGCTGGAAGGATGGGAATATGAAGATAAGCATCTTGCATATATAGGGAGCACAGCCATGTGTTTGACTGGAGCAGGGGAAGGAGTCCCTGAAGAGTCAGCATGTGGAACTTCTTGTACTCCACATAGAGGTTGAGCATGTTGAGATCCAAGATAGGTCGCAGATCTCCCGTCTTTTTTGTAACTAGGAAGAAATGGAAGTAAAATCCCTTTCCTAGTTGATTTTGAGGGATGGGTTCTGTAGTCGCTTTTCAAAGCATGGCTTGAATCTCCTAGTAGATGATGGGGATCTGATCTGACAGATAAAAAGATCTTCCCAGAGGGTTTGGAGGTGGGATCTCCAGGAACTCGATGGAGTGACCTCTTTGTATGAGTTGAAGCACCCATACGTCTGCGGTAACGGCCTTCCACTCCTCCAGGTGGAGGCTAAACCTCCCTCCTACCAGTTCCTCCGAGGAAAATGGAGGCAGCGGGAGGAGGAGGAGCGAGTCAGGACACTGAGGGGAGCAGAGCGTTAAATCCCGAGACTGCTTTGGTGAATTTAGCCTGAGGGGTTTGGGCTCCAGAACCAGTGGCACGTCTCTTGCCTTGACACTTGTTCCGGTTCTTGTTCCATCTTCTCTGGCGGTTAAAGGGCCGTTTCTTTTGACCCATTTGGTACATACAGCATACATCTCTGAGGGATCAACCACTCTCCTGCAGCCCTGTAATGATGTCTTTGGCATCACCGCCAAAGAAGACGGAATCCCTGAAAGGTGTGTCCAAGAGTGATGATCGAACATCCTGTGCCAAGCCTGTGAGGCGCAGCCATGCTAGGCGCCGTAGGCAGACTCCCGAGGCTGCAGCCCGGGCCACGGACTCCACAGAATCATAGCCTAATCCTTAGTTCGTGTCCTATATGTTTGGTGTGATCTAACCTAGTTTTCTCACTGTTAGCCTCACAATCTGCTACTGTAACAACCTGACTATGTACTGATGTACTGCTATACTGTAACAACCTGACTATGTACTGATGTACTGCTATATATCCTGTACGTCTCTGTATGTAAACTATGTGATGTGGAACCTTTGTAAAGGAGTCTCTGACTCAAAGGTAATTTCCGAACACTCAATAAATAAATTAAAAAAATAAGTGGCCCAGAGGGCGTGATGGCAGGAAGATTTATCCATGCGAACCTTGTCAAGCAGTTTCGCCCTGAGGTTCTCATCAGGGATGTCCTGAAGGTCCCTCTTCAGTTCCGAGAGCGAGGACTTCTGAAAAGCCACCATATGGGATACATAATTCAATGACAAGATGGCACAGGAGGTGGACGAATAGATCTTCCTACCGAACTGGACAAGCTGTCTTGAGTCCTTGTCTGGTGGGGAGGAACTCAAGTGCTTACACTGAGCCGAGCGGTCATGCGCAGTCGTGATGATCATATAGTCAGCTTTAGGATGGTTGGTGAGGTGAGAGATTCCTTCCAGGGGGAAGTAGGTTCTGTCAGCCTTCCTGGAAACAGCCAGTATGGATGAGGGCTGATGCCAGATTGTCGTGACAAGATCCTCGTGTGGACCCATCCAAGGGGGGATGGGTAGAGGGTCTGTGGTGGACAAATCCAAATGTTCCACCAGCCTTTTGTGCTGAGGATCAATTTCCTTGGATGGCCAGCCCCCTGCTGTTTGAATGGTTCTCAACAGGTCCCCAAAAGAAGGATCCTCCAGTGTAGTTTGGGGATTCTTTAGGATGGATTTCGATTGGTAAATGGGGTTCAGAGTGGTCGATATTAGAGTCCGAATCTGAGGGCTCTGAGCCACTGGGAATGGAAGGGTCCAACCCAGTGTCACCCACTGGCAGAGAACCCGCAGCATGTCCCACAGGAACTGGAGGAGGAGGTGGTGCTCTGGGTAGAGGAATCCCTCAGATCATCTGGGACTGTCTAAGTTTGGTTAGGAGTTGAGTCCTAGTGTCCTGCCACCACTCCGGGATAGATTCACAATCAAGCAGAGGTGGTGGAGGAGGAGGCTGGTGCCCGGGATACCCGGCCAAGGACTGGTAAGCAGGATGGTGCCAAAAAGGAAGCTGGTATCCTGGTAAGCCCGAGGGACATCCAGGCGTTGGATATCCAGGTGAAGGATATCCGGGTGTCGGGTATCCCAGCATTGGGTATCCCGACGTCAGGTGTCCCGGCATCAGAGGCACTGTGCCTGGCGTCAGATAAGAGGGTCTGGCGGAGGGCCGCCCAGCGGCGGAACATAGGGATCAGGCCCCGGAAAACCACCAGAGGGTCCCACAGGAGGAGTGGAAGGCCCTGCTGGGGGAGGTGCTGAAGGACCGCTGAGCAGCGGCAAGGGATCAGGCGTCGTCCCCGGGAGTCCCAAGGGAGGGGGCTCCATGCCTAAAAGATCCCAGTCCGGCGACAGATCCCTGGGAGGGCGGGAATCCATAGGCGGAAAAGACCCAGGCGAAGGGGGGAGCTCTGGAAGAGACAAGTCTGGTAACGATCCCAACAGAATGGAAAGGTAGGGAATGGGTGGCGAATCCCTGGGGACAGATATCAGCAGGGATGAAGTGTCCCCCACGAGCACACTCGTCCCGGGGTTAGGGTCCTCAATCGAGCCCGACGGGAAAGCAGATGTGTCTGTGCAGTCGACGGGGGATCCATTGTCCGGCTTATCAGACGCGACCGGGCTGGCTGTTGAAGGATCGCAGTCACGCTTATCGGTCTGGGCCAGGTGGCAGGACCGGAGGGCAACTTATCGGCAGTGCTACAAGTGGGAGAACTGATAGAAACCTCGAGAGAGGCAGCCCTCATCTGCCCGCACACCTCGGCAGGAGGGGGAGAAGGTGTCTGGCCCGCAGAAGCGGACGGAGTGCTGGTACTCACGGTTTTTGAAGTGGAAGGTCTCCCTTGTGGCAACGGGCTTCTCTCCCGGCGCTTCTCCTTGTCCTTCTTTTTCTTTCATTTTTCTGGGGCCAGAGATGATGACCACTCCCTAAGTTCCTGGAGCTCCTTTTCTATAGAAGCTAGCCTCAAGGGCCCGCTTGCGTTGGTCCACACGCCTGGATAAACTCCTGGCAAATGGCACACTCAGCCGAAGCTGTGCTAGGGCCCCAGGCACAGGGCAGCGCGGAGTGGCTGCCCTGTGCAGGATTTGGCTCACACTTAGTGCACTTTTTGAGACGAGAAGACATACACTCGATCGAAAAATCGTGAAAATTTAGAGGAATAGGAGGAAAAATGTTGACTACTAAGCGGACGACTGATCACTGCTCTACCACGTCTGTCAAACAAACTGAGCGACAGCGGGAAAGAACTGGAGGGTGGGCGCGGGACTGCCCCTTTTATGGTCGGGCTGACGTTGCATCACCTGATGCCAGAGGGCAGTCCCCACTGATGATTGCTAGCTACAAGTTTGCCGTTGGAACCTGACGCCAGGGGGTGCAGCCCTATATGTGAAGACCTACTGCAGGAACCCTCTCGAAGTAAGATCTTCATTTATGATGTAAAAACATATTTTAGAAGGAAACGAGGGTTAGCACGCCATACTAAATAAACTGCAACAAAGATCAGTAACAATGCTATTTCTCATTTTTCAAAGTAATTCTGGACAATTCCTGCTTGCTAAAGAAATCACAGGGTACCCTGGTTAGAAATATGGATAGGGAATTTCTATAAATATGGAATACACAATGGTCTGACTTAAAATATATAATTTATCTTTATGAGTGAAGGGGCAAAAAAATTCTGCTCGCGCTCACAGGTAGAGATATATTCAAGTCATTGTATATTTGATTTATGCAACATCAGCTGGGAATAAGGTGGCCACCGTGCTGGGTAGCTGTCTGTGAGTTCTAGTCCCATTTCTATTTGTTCTTATTTTACTATTTAAAGAGGACAAGAAATAATTTCTAACTGGCAGCTGTTTATAATTAATCTTAATCTGTTTAACAGCTTAATCTGGTTTAAGGTCAGTTGGCATTCATCTGTATCCCCCTCCCCCGGGTCATGCCTGAAAATAAGCAGGATTAGTCTAGGGCACTTCCTCGGTCAACAAAAAATAAATAAATAATGTTCCAATTGTCAGAAATTACATAGACTCTTAAATGATCTATGTTTAACTGTACCTGAATAAAAAGAGAAGTGTAAAAAGGTATTTTGCATTGTTTCACTTTTATGGTTAATATTCTGGTGTAGTTTTCTTCATGGAACCAGTAACATGGAGTGTTTATTATGTCATGGTTTGTGCATAGAACTCAAAGCATAGTTCTGATAGGTCAACAGCTCAACAGCTCATGCATTCTGTACACAAACCGTGACATAGTAAAACTCCAGTTTACTGGTTCCATGAAGAGAACTGTGCAGAATGTTGTCCATAGAAAGAAAACAACAAAAAACAGTTTTTCACATCGGTGTTTATTCAGGTACAGTTAAATACGATCATTTGGATGTAAGAGTTTCATTTCCTTAAGTAGCACATTACTACCTACTGCCAATTAGCACAAATTTCCAGTCCCCTTTAGCAAACACTTATTGTAGCCAGGTTAATTCATGGTGTTATTTTAGCATGAGTCAGGGACATTCTAGTGAGGAAGTGTTAGGGAAGATGGTTTTTATTTTCTAGAAACAGGCTGAGTCCAGCCATTTATTTTGGTTCTGTGGTGCCTTCACCAATCCAATTTAGCAGCTGCTTACTGAATAGGCAGACTTTTCATCTGTGTGCGTTAGGCGTTTATTTTTAGTTTCATCTTCTGCCTCACAGCATTGTGGACCTTCTGCAACAGCATTTAGACTGTAGTGCTGGGCCTGGATGGGGAAAGTGATTCCTTGCTCTGGAATCAAGGACCTCCACTCCCCTGCAGTAGGGAAGCTGGTCTGGTCTGTTTATGCCAGCTACTCTGTCAGTTTTTTAGCTCGGCAAAGGCTTCTTGCCTCGTTTCATTTGCAGGACATCTTCAGCCATGGGTAGCTGTAAAGCAGAGCCTGAAGGGATCCGTGGTACATCCTGGACTGGGCTGACAAGGCCCAAGAGAATGCCCTTGGGGAAACTGATTGTGACATCAGAGGAACTACAGTGAGAGTGCAGCTTCTCCAAATCTCAGGCTTTTACGGCCAGAGGGTGAAGGGAGAGGAGCCACAGTGAGAGAGAGTGACTCCTCCCTTTTCTTCCTTGTGGGATCCAGGTTCAATGGGAGTGCTGGAGCTACGATGAGAGAACATCCCCCAAACTCCAGCTCAGTTCTGCACATGAGCTGTGATGAGATTGATTTACTTGCTTTTGGATTATTTTGACTATCCCCATACCTCTGCTCCTACTGAGATTCACTGGATGATTGCTCCTTACCTAGTGGCAGCAGGTGAGGAGTTTCAAGCTACTTGCACTTCATTATATTTTCAGTTGATTGTTGTACTGCACTGCTACTGCTTTATTGGACTCTGGCACCTCAGACTCTGCTTCGGGACTCAATTTTGTTATAAATTGTGTTATTAATCTGCTGGAAACATGAGAAGTATGTTTGGACAGTTACTAGTTGTATTAGTGTGTAACTGGGGGTGTAAATGATGGGGTGGGAAGGGTGGGTTGGGAATTTATTATTTTGAGGGGTTTGTTTTGTTTATATTTGGGGAGGGGTTTCTTGGTTTAAGTTTACTACTGAGGGTGCAGGATATGTAGAGGCATTAGTAAAGAGAGGTTCATTTACTTTGGTGACCACCTGTGGCAGTTCCGTCCCTTCAGTGGAACCCCATTAGCCCTCACTGCAGAGGTTCTCAGCAGCTGCAGGGGACTAGGGATCCTCCAGAAGCGGGGTAACATCCACTGTGAAAGTCCTGGGTATAATGATAGGAGAAGGGGGATGTTGAGACCCAGAAGACATCCTGGAGGCAGTGTCCTCCCTGTCTGGTTCCCCTCCCGAGGGCTACGCTTAATGTCAACGAGCAGGCAGCAGTCAGACCAGCCAGCTTTGTTCCTCCCCTCTGGGCCATTCTTTGTAACAGAAGGTCGCTAAGGAATAAAACAGCGATGATGGAAGATTTTATCACTGATTCCTTGATTGCTCTTGTTTGCATCACTGAGACCTGTTTGGGAATGACCCTGGCCCGGTCCTGGAGGCATTTATCCCACCAGGGCACTCAGCGGTGCACTGTCTGAGGTAGGACTGCAGGGGGATGTTGGGGTGGGGTGGCCATCTGCTTTTAAATCCACTCAGGGACTCACCACATACCGCATGGGAACTTTCAGGTCTTTTGAACATGTGAGAGTTAGATGTGCCCCAGGTATTAGTTGCAAACTCTTTCTCATATACCCACCTCCGGGATGTGAGAGTGATTTTATGCAGGAGCTGGTGGACTTCATGGTCGAACAGATGTTGAATAATCCCAGCCTTCTGGTGCTGGTGGACTTCAACGCCTGGGTCAAATATGAAACCTGATTCCCTGGTCAGCAGCTCCTCCAGTTGATGGCTTCACTGGGCTAACACAGGCAGTTGCCTCTGGTACACATCAACATGGTCACACTTTGAATATTATTTTCTTATTGAGTCTTCACATTAGTGTGGTCAGGGTTAATCCGGTCTTTTGGTCATATCATAATGTGGTGTTGGCCCCTGTGGGATCCCATGTTTAACATCCCCCCCCCCCATGCAGTCTATCCGGTACCATCCGAAACATAATCTGAAGCATCACTAACTCCTGGAGGTACTGGACATCTCAGGCATGATGCTTGCTTGTGCACAGGGAGCAGAGAATGCTATGAAGCACTACAATATGGTTCTTGTGGCAGCCTTAGACGCCCTAGCACCTTATCACGTTCATCCCTTGGCATCCCGTTTGAGCTCACCTTTGTACTGTGATGAGCTGCATTGGAGACAGAAAGCGGGAGCCTCCTTGGTGAAGGTCCCAGTCTGCGCAGAACAGGTTGGTGCTGAAGACTCACTACAGTGAGTATCAATGGGCAACTGCTCTGAAAGAGACAAGAGTTCAAATCAAGGAAGATTGCTGCAATGAAGAACCAGCCGATTTAGCTTTCTCGCAACATGGACAAGTTGATTAATCCCTCCTGTCTGTGATCCACTCAAGCTTTTTCTGCAGAAAACTGTAAGAGTTTGGCAGATACTTCTATGACAATGTGTCCTCCATTCAATCAGGTATTTCCTCAAGTCATCTGTCACACGCCACTAGTGGTCAGCCTATGGGGGGAACACAGATCTGGCTACCTTGGATGTGTTCTGGCCAACTGTTGAGGAGAAGGTGCTCAGAGTGATTTCAGGTTAGCGCCCCACCTGCTATATGCTGGACCTTGGCCCACCTGGCTGCTTTTGGACTGTCAGGAATCCATGGGTCCAGTTATCACTGAGATTGTCGGGTATTCCTTGAGGGAGGGTGTTTTTTCATCCACCCTGAAAAGGGTGGTGGTCAGACCCCTTTTGGAAAAACATCCTTGGACCCCGATGCTCTAGTGAATTACAGACCTTTCTCAAATCTTCCTTTTTTGGGGGAAGGCTAGCGATAAGGAAGTGATGGCACAGCTTGAGGATCACCTGGGGCAATATAACATATACAAGACTCTTCTGTCAGGATTTCAGCCCCATCACACAACAGGGACTGTGCTATATGATCTCCTCATGGCGAGAGTTCAAGGACTATCCTCTGTCTTGGTCCTCTTGGATCTCTCATCGGCGTGTGATAAAGCTGATCATGGGGTGCTGGCGGATCACCTGAGGAATTATGTGGGTCTCTCTGGCACAGTTTTGTGCTGGTCTGAATCCTACATAACCGGGAGATGCAGCAGGTGGCTCTAGGAAATTACATCTCTGGGGCATCTGCTCTCCACTGGTGCTCCACAAGGCTCAATATCTGCCCCTGTGTTGTTTTCTGTGTACATGCTGCCTTTGGGTGAGATCATTAATTGTATGGTATTCAGTTTCACTGCTATGAAGATGATACTCAGCTACACCTGCCTTGTACTCCTGGCAGGGTCCAAGCTGCTTTGGTGTTGGGGCGATGTCTTGCTGAGATCTATGACTGGATAGCCTCTAACTGGTTGCATCTCAACCAAGGGAAGATGGAGGCTATGACTACTGAGCCTGGCTGGTGGAGACCAGCAATGATAGGTGGTTTGGTGACACTTCTTTCATTGGATGTCCAACCACTCAGAGCTGTGGATGCGATAAAGAATCTTGGGGTCATTTTGGACTGCAAGCTGATGCTAGAACAGCAGGTGTCAGCAGTGGTTCAATCTGGCTTCTACCATCTCTGTAACACTGCCAGGATTAAACCCCAATCTGGTGCTAGCCGATCTGGTGATGACTGTTCATGCCTTTGTCATCTTTAGGCTTGACTACTGTAAAGCTCTGTACTTAGGGTTATCTGAAGGTTTGATGCAACACCTGCAGCTGGTTCAGAATGCTGCAGTCCAGCTGACTGTGGAAACTTCTGAGAGATATGATATCACGCCAGCTATGCATGTGCTACACAGGCTGCCTGTGCAGTGGCGCATGGATGACATTCAAAGCCCTACGTGGTTTGGGACCTGAGTAATTTAAAGATCTCTTGGTAGTTTACCACCCAACTAGCCTCCTCCACTCCTCCAATGTGGGCTTGCTCGTTGTCCCCAGCTCCCTTCTTAAACAATCTGGGGACAGGCATTTGATGTGATGACTTCTTTGTTCTGGAATGCGCTACCCGGTAGCGTCTGTTCTGCCCGCAAGTAATCATATATTACTTGACTGGGTCCTCACAAACAGAGAGGACAGAGCCAGTGTCACCGGAGTTATGTCAGATTCCATTAGTGATCACTCCCCTACCTTTTGTACATGGTCATGCCAGAAAATCAGGCCCCCACCAAGGCTCAACTCCTTCAGAAATTTTACCAAGGTTAATAGTGAGCAGCTAAAAAACAATCTAAGAGGAATAAATCGGTCCACCTTATTCGCACTGAAAGAAGTGAACACAAGCCTTGGGCTTTCTCACTGCGGCCTTAACCTTGGTCCAAAACAAACACTGTCCCATCACTACGTGGCATGTCAGGGGAGGAAATACACAATGGGTTACTAAGGAATTAATTAAACTGTCAAAAGTGCGGGATAAGGCATGGGTTAATCACAAACTGGCACCAACTCCAGGGAACTGGGCAGAGTACTGACGACTAAGGAACATGTGCAAGAAGGAAGCCAAATCCTTAAAATCGTCGTATTTCAAGTCCCAGCAAACACGGAACTTTACCAATCCCAGGAGTTTTTGGCCAGCAGTAAACTAGATTCTCAAACCTATTAAACAAAACTGTACTATCTCCATAAATACTGATATGGGTCTCCAATCTGACCCAGTAGCGTAGCAAATTCCCAGAGGGCTTGGGTGCAAGGCAATGTTACAGGGCCCCTCCACAATTTTAAATAAACATCAAAATTATGATTTGGGCCCCTCAAACCTCATGGGCCCGGGTGCCACTGCACCCCCTGCACCCTTGTAGCTATGCCCCTGATCTGACCCAGAGACTGTGGCTAACCTACTGAACAACAAATTCTCGAACCTAGACTCATACCTAGCCATGCTACCCGCCACTCTCTGAGATTACTGACAAACATGGTAGGATGATTAGCTCCCCTTTTTATTGTAAAGATACACCATCTCCTAAAGAAGTTACCAAACTCTGGTAGTGCGGGAAGAGATGGGTTAGTACCGTAATTCCTTAAGCTTGCAGCGGAATTTGTTGCAAAACTACTTTCGCATGTAATAAATCTATCTCTGATTACCTCTACTGTCCTGACACTCTGGAAGGAAACCAGAATAGTCCCAATATTCAAGGAAAGTGACCCACAAGTGACCCACACCTTCCTGAAAACTACAGGCCTGTGTCCATTTTGTCCCATATGCGTAAAATACATGAAAAAGTAGTCCATCGTCAAATATTGGAGCATATCAAAAATTGTGGATTGCTATCCACAGACCAGCATGGTTTTAGGCAAGGCTTTAGCACAACCACAGCGCTCTTTAAATTTAGAAGAAGAAGAAGAAGAAGAAGAAGAATCAGCATTTATATAGCGCTTTTCATACATCCAAAGTGCTTTACAAGCAATGCTAGACTAGTAGTGAAGTGACTGAATGTGTGGTGGCCGCCATATCACACATCATCACCCACACACAGCCTGGATAATTGCATGAACCGGTTTATGGGAAGGGGAATGTTGGCCAGGACACCGGGAATGTTCCCTACTCTTTGCGAAAAGTGCCTGGGTTCTTTTACTTCCACCTGGACACCCACCAGGACAACACCAGGATGGGTAGAAGGGACCTCGGTTTAACGTCTCATCCGAAGGGCGGCACACCCCAGCAGTACAGCGCCCCCCAATACTGCACTCGGATGCCAGCGATTTTTACGTGCAAGTCCAATCCTGGTGTGGGACGAGAACCCACGACCTTCTGGTCCAGAGGCAGATGTGCTACCAACTGAGCCACGCTGACACGCAGTGCGGGAAGAGATGGGTTAGTACCGTAATTCCTTAAGCTTGCAGTGGAATTTGTTGCAAAACTACTTTTGCATGTAATAAATCTATCTCTGATTACCTCTACTGTCCTGACACTCTGGAAGGAAACCAGAATAGTCCCAATATTCAAGGAAAGTGACCCACAAGTGACCCACACCTTCCTGAAAACTACAGGCCTGTGTCCATTTTGTCCCATATGCGTAAAATACATGAAAAAGTAGTCCATCGTCAAATATCGGAGCATAATTTACAGACCATGTCCTCAGTGAAGCAGACAAGGGTAATCTCACGGGGGCCATATTTGTGGACCTATCAAAAGCATTCAACATGGTTGATCATGCGATACTGCTACATAACCTGACTTCCCTAAACTTCCCCCCCAGAACACAATTAAATGGATCCAAATCTACCTAATGGACAGAACTCAGATGGTGAGGCTAGGCCTTGTACTATCTAGCCCTCTCAAAGTCCAAAATGGAGTCCCCCAGGGCTCCATACTAGGTCCCCTACTCTGCTCACGTTTCATCAACCCCTTACTAGCTGAACCCACAAACAGCAAAAATATAATGTATGCAAATGACCTCATCATTTACAGAAGAGGTAATAACCTCTCCCTGTTAAACCTGGACCTAAACAGGGATTTTAGTGACATGGTACACTGGCTCACACAGCACAGGCTCATCGTCTATGCCAAAAAATGAGTGTATGCTGTTCGGATCTAAACAAAAGCTGTCTAAGTGCACTCCCAATCCAACAAAAGGTCTCAGTATACTGACCTCGGATGGCTCTTGCCTTGAGTAGGCAGGAGACCTTAAATATTTGGGGGTCATGCTCGACCCAACTCTTACCTTTGAGTATCACATATGCATAGCAATTAGGAAAGTAAACCAATGGATTGGAATGTGTTATCGACTAAAGCACCTTCTGTCTCCTGAGGCTAGACTTGCTATTGGGAGGGGACATCTCCTCCTCATATTAGACTACTGGTCCCCAGTAATAGCCCTCACATCCCCACAACTACTAAATCGTATGAATACAGCCTATAATAACATATGTAGATTCATCACACAAGCTCCGTTTCGCACTCATCACTGCCAGCTGTACCAGACTCTGGGTTGGTTCTCCCCCGCTGACCGCAGACGACTACTGTTTGGAACACTCATCTCAAAAACATAGCAAGCCGGGTCAACATCACCACTGATAGGGCTACTAAAGCCAAAATGCAACAGTCGTGACTTAAGGCCCTCACACTGCAGGTTGCTCGATTGTCCCAGACACAACAAAGAGATGGATAGGAAAGCTTTCTCCTATGCCGCACTCCAAGCTATGGAACTCCCTTCCTAACAGATTGCAGGCACTGGGCTCACCTCCAACTTTCAGAATGCATTTCTTGGAAGCAATGTTAAGTAGATCTGTATGTAGATGCTTTTCCAAATTACTGTAAACGCTTGTCTGATGTACTAACTATAGGTCTTTGTTAGTCCAATGCACTTACTGTAATAGGCCTTGATGCTGAAATATTGTAATGTTTAGATAATCTGAGTATATTTTACCTCTCCCATGCCTGACAAAGTAACTGTGAACCATTTGGGATGTATATTTCAATTGTGCCCCTTCCTTCACAATGACTGTATAATTTATGTGTTTTTTTTTCCTATATTTTTATGCTTTACTGTGCCTGTGTTTTTTTGTGCCACCTAAATGACCCAGGTCGTACCTGAAAATGGTCCCTTGGATCACAGTACCTCACCCAGTCACCAAATAAATAAATACATAAGTTGGAAGCTTTAAAAGCCGCTTTGAAAACTCATCTGTTTATGCTGGCATTCCCAGATAGTTTTTAAAAGCAACTTAAATTTATATTTTATGTATTATTATTCTATTTATACATTTTTCTTTATTGTTGTTTATATTTTGTTTTTATTTTGTTGACTACAGTGCCCTGAGCCCTCAGGAAAGGGCACTTTATAAATAAAGTCTGCAATGCCTTAAAAATACAATTTTTTAATTTTCTTTTAAATTAATTTGGCACTGTTTCCTCAGGTAATGCTCTGTGCATGGCTGCACTCTTGATGAAGACCCGTGTAGTCAGGAGAAAGGTGAGGACACACCCCACAGTCAGGAGAGGAGGAACTTGTCCAGGCCCCCTATGCCGATGTGTCACATGGTCATAGAACAAAGGAGGAGCCAGCCTATTATGCCAAATCACGATGAACTGCTCAGATGCAGTCACATGAGAGGAAGACAAACCTGAGGATGGCTCTTGCATCGGCTAGCTTACCACATGACTCTAGTCTATTATGTCCAACAAGACTGTGTCACTGGCATGACCATCAGCAGCAGGAAGCTGATAGAGAGTGGGTCTGGACCCGTATGACAACAAGCCAATGCACATGCATGTCAGTAAAAAAACAAGCAGGGAGGATCTCGTTATTGTTTAGCAAAGCCTGGCTTGATCCAATTGGTACATTTAAAAAAAAAAGAAGAAATATGTATTCTACAGCAGCAAAGGAAGAGGATTAGCCCATAGAGCACCATTCAGCTACAGGGGCTCACAGTTCTGGTGGAAAGAGCATGATCTGAGTGCCTTTGTCAGGGGCTGTTGCTGGCTGAGGAGAAGATAGGGGTTGAATACTCTACAGCAGCAGGCAGATCAATAGCATTATTTTGAGCCTGAAATAAAAGGCAGGAGAAAAGGGACGGGGGTTGGGGACAGCTCTCAGTAGCTGCTTGTGGTGGAGGTGAGGGCAGGGGCTGAGCATCCAGCAGCAACACATAGCTAACAGTTGCATTATTCTGAGCCTGAAATTAAATACAGCAGAAAAGGGAGAGGGGAAATAACAGATGTTAGCGACTTCTGCTGGCTAATGAAGGGGCAGAGGCTGAATGAACAGCAGCAGTAGGCAACTAACAGCTGCATTATTTTGAGCCTGAAATTAAACGCAAGAGAAAAAAGGAAAGAGGGAATAAACACAGCTCTCAGCAGATGCTGGCAGCTGAGGAAGGGGCAGGGGCTGAATGCCCAGCAGCAACTGCCACAAATACCTGCATTATTTTGAACCTGAAATTAAATGTGGGAGAAAAGGTAGAGAGGAGAAAGATACAGCTCTCGGCTATTGCTTGTGGTCGAGGAAGGGACAGGGGCTGAATGCCCCATCAGCATGTAGCTAATAACTGCATTATTCTGAACCTAAAATTAAAGGAGAATGAGAACTGCCACCCAGATTTACAAAAACTAAGTTGTGCAGAGTGTTTTTTGTGTGTACTCTTAGAGCATTCTTTCCTTTCTTTGCTATTATGAGTTTTTTTTTCTAAATTTCCCTACTTCTTTTGTGGCCATTGGGGATCGCCATGTCTGTGTATGTTTACTACCTTTCCTCTACGTACAATGCCTACTGTCCCATGTAACCATGATTTATCAGAGGCCACTAATTCAGTCTGGTCTGGTCTACAGTAGCAATTACAGCAGTCATGTGATTTTAAGTGCCTCTCCTTAACAAATCAGCACTAATAAAGACTACATTCATAGTCTGGCAAACACCTGAGGGATAATCGAGTGGGCTATTTTTAAGGAACAAGCTAAAGTCTTCACTAATTGTAGTATTCATGACCTGGGGATGATTTGTATGCTTTTTTATAGCTGTATTTATTTATTTTTATTTTATTTATTTATTTTTTTTAGTTTTTGTTGACCGGGTAAGTGCACTAGACAAATCCTGCCTATTTTCAGGCACGACCCGGGGGAGGGGGATACAGATGAATGCCAACTGACCTTGAACCAGATTAAGCTGTTGGTGGTATTTTTTTAGTGAGTGAGGGAAATTTGGCCAGGACACCGGGGAAATTCCCCTACTCTTCGATAAGTGCCATGGGATCTTTAACATCCACCTGAACTACCACCAATCCAGGCAGATGGGACCTCGGTTTAACGTCTCATCCGAAAGATGGCACCTCAGAAGTGCAGCACCCCTCTCATGCTGCACTACAGTGTCAGTACTGGGCTATTAACCCAAGTGCCAGATGTGGGAACTGAACCCACAGCCCTCTGATCTCCCGGCCTCAGAGGTGAGTGTGCTACCTACTGAGCCACCGACACTCTGTATGTGGTTTGATGAAAAAGAAAAACTTTAAAAACAAAACTCTTGCTCCCACTTGTTAGACCTGGCATACAACTTAAAAACAAAACGATTAGAAAGAGTTATTTATTTGAGGCCAGAACAAGGCAAGGTATATTTATTTCTATGGCGCCCAATCCTGGAGGCTCTGGCAGGCCCATCAGTAACCAGGCAGCTGTGTTCTGCACCAGCTGCAGCCGACGGAAGGTCCCTCCACTGACCCTGAAGTACAGAGCATTGCAGTAATCAAGCCTAAACGTAACAAAGGCATGAATCAGTAATGGCACATCCTTGGGTGGAACTAGGGGTTTAATCCTGTTGACATTCCTTTAATGGTAGAAACCGCTTTGGATGACAGATGACACCTGGGCATCAAAAGTCAATCTGTCATCCACGTTGACGCTAACATTTCTCACCCTAGGGGAAGCCATCACAGGGGGGGTTCCTAGGACTCCTATCACACCCGCAACCCGGCTCAGTCACTAGTACCTCTGTCTTATATTGGTTCAGTCACTACCAGTCAGAGGACATACAGTTATTGATCTCCAACAGGCAGTTGTTAAGCACTTCCACAGTGTCATGTGTTCCAGGGGCAAAGGACATATACTAACATGCTAACATACTAAAATGCTAGCAGAATAGGCCTAACGGTCTCTCGAGTCTGCATGGCAAAGGGGAAGGTCTAAACCTGCCAAATATTGTTTGAAGAAGGAATACAGTTGGGTATCATCTGCACAGCAGTGAAAGCCCGAACTGTAATGCCTAATGAACTCACCCAGGGGGAAGCATGTACACCGTGAATAACACTGGCAATAGGATCGAGCGTTGAGGCGCTCCACAGGGCAGGGGCAACAGGCTCACAACTGCACAGTGCTGCTGCAGAGTGAACAGCAAGCAAGAATTCTGTGAAACAATGATCTCAGATGCTTCACTGCCACATAAGACTGAAGACATTGTAAGAAAAGGAAAAAAACAAACAGGAAAAGGTAGAGGAAGAGGATGTAGCCCTATAAGTCAGGGAAGGCTTAGAGGCAGTGGAGGATGAAAACATCAGAGGAGGTAATGGGGAAACAGAATTGCTGTGGGCTCAGCTCACGGTGTCCTTAAGCAAGAAACTAAGGATGGGGGGGAATCTACAGAATTCCTGGACAGGAGGAAGAGAGACAGAGAGATAGGGTGCTAGGGGCCAAACCCAAAGGAGGCATGGCAAAGGGGGAGATCTAAACCTGCCAGATATTGTTTGAAGAAGGAATCCATGGCAAGATGTGTCTCTTTGCAGATGACACAAAGCTCTGTGGTAGGGTAGACAGCAAGGGGGGATTAGGGGAGATGCAGAGAAACTTGCAAAGACTATAGAGGTGGTCATCGGTTTAGCAGTTGAAATTCAACCCAAAAAGTGCAAGGTGATGGGCACAGAAAACTGGCTTAAGGCACTGAACATGTACTCGTTACACGATGGATTATTTTCAGGAATCTCATGAAGGAGGGGGGAGGACTCTATGTGGGAGGGATGTATTTTTACGATGAGTGTCCCCTTTAAGATAATTTCACATAATTCGAACAGGTTGGCCAGCTCTATTAAACAATATAGAACCATGCAGGTATTGAAAGAACTCAGGCCTGACATACTGTTATTATAGGAGACCCTTCTGTCATCGCCTGAGCACCAAAAGCTACTTAAATTTGGATTTTCTCATACAGTTGAGTCCACATATCAAAATGGTAGGAAACGCAGCCTGTAGTGTTGATCCCTAAATCTTCCTAATTACAGATCAATACGTAGATAAAGAGGGCAGGCTGGCACTGGCCTCAGGCACACTCCAGGGTCACACCCTAATGGTGTGCAGCATTTACATACTGCCACATAGTGACACATCTTCTGTTCCAACAGTTAATGGATTCTATCCTCATATGCCAGAAAGGAATCCTAGTAACTGAAGGGGACCTAAATTGCCTACTAAATTTTTCCTTAGATACCTCGACTACCCATCCCCCTGCACAGACTACAGGGCAGACACCTGAGTTGCTTGATAGAGGATCTTGGCCTGATAGATTGTGGTAGCAGATGCATCCCTCCCAGAGGAAACTTTTCTACTATGTTTATGCCCATAGTCATTATTCAAAACTTGACTATTTACGTATTACAGGTAACATAAAGAGTTCATTCATAAGACAGAGATCATGAATATATATCTCTCAGATCATGCCCCATACCCCTTGAGCTGGGAATAGCCTGAGAACTGAAAAATACTTTTTGGCATTTCAACCCCTCCTTGCTTCAGGACCCAGAGTTCATAGATCTATTAAAAGAAATAATCCCTGAAATCTTGAGAGATAATGACTCCCCTCAAATCTCCCCACAATTATTATGGGACACACTTAAAGCGGTCCTGCGATGCTATATTATTTCTTACGCAGCCCGGAAGATGCGGCAGGGAGAAGCTAGATTGAGGGAACTGCAGGAGAAACTTAAACTCCTACAGGAAAGGCACATGGGAGGGGACTTAAATGTGACAGACCAACTGTCTCAGATGCAACAGGCAATCCACAGCCTATTAACAGCCCACACAGAACAGGCCTTAATGTGGTTACATTAGCCATTTTATGGGGGGGGGGAGGCGCACCTTCAGAATCCTGGCCTACAGACTGCATAGACAGACCCAACAGGTCACAATTTCCAAAATAAATGATCCTATCACCAGACAGTATAAGTATTCCACATTCAAAATCCTAGAAACTTTTAAAGAATACCACCAGAAATTATACTCTGACCTGAGGATCTCCGACCCGCAGCAAATAACAGCCTTTTTATCTAAATTAAAAATACCAACTCTTAGCACCTTCCAGAAAGAAAAAAATAATTTCTCCCATCACTGCCCAAGAATTGTATACTACACTTCAGAATTTAAAAAATGGAAAGAGCCTCGGTCCTGATGGCTATGGATCCGAAATTTATAAAGGAACCTGGGACCTAATTAAATTACCTCTGTTAGAAGCAATACAAAAAAGCCGTAACACATCTACCTTCCCTATCTCTTGGAGCCAGGCAGCATATTGGCCATATTAAAACCTCAGAAGCCCCTGCACCTGTGTGACTCCTTTCACCCCATATCGGTGCTCAACCAGGATTATAAGATATATATGAGTATAATAGCTCACAGACTGGACGATGTCCTGGCCACGTTAATCCATCCTGATCAGTCGGGGTTTATTAAATCACGTCAAACCATGGATAACATTAAACAAACTTTACAGTACATATTATGAACCATGCACAGATAACCCATTCCCCCTTACTGATACTGAGCCTAGACGCTCACAAAGCATTGGACTGGGTTTCTTGGAGCTTTTTGCAATCCACCCTTGTGAAATTTGCCTTCCCATAGGAATTCTTAGATATTATATGAGGGATATATGAAAAAAATACTTCCCATAATAATCTTGTTTCTTTGAAAGGAATCTTACTGTATTCTGACTTCTGCAGTATAGTCTCATCGTAAGACTGCCCCGGAGCCGAAATGGTTAATAGAATCTATGTTAATCATGGAATGTTAGGCTCGAGCTCGGTTTTCAAACCACTGTCCCTGGTAAACATTCTGCAAACGTCAGATTCTTACAGAGCATGCACAACAACAAGCTATCTAAACTATACTAATAATTAAATAAATTAACAACACCCAACACCAACTATTCCCCTTTATTTTGAAATAAGACTCAAGTCACTAAGCCCAAAAAGAAATACCTACAGGTTCCAAACAGCATGAACAGCTGTGTTGCAGTACAATAGTTTCTAGCAGGGGAAGTAGGGTGGGAGCTCAGAATACAGTAAGATTCCCTTGGAAGAAACAAGATTACTACAGTATTTTTTTTTTCTAACCCCAGGAAACCTTCCTGTATTCTGACTTCTGCAGACTACCCAAGCAGTACCTTTGGAGGAGGGTAGAGAACCTATTTAGGAAACAGGCTCTGCAGTACTGCTGTGCCAAACCTGGCATCACTTATAGCCTGGTATCCAGGCTGTAGTGTTTGGTAAAGATGTAAACTGTTTTCCAGGGAGCACCTTTGCAGATTTCCAACAAAGGGATAGCTCTTGCATCTGCTATAGAAGCAGCTGTATCCCTTGTAGAGTGGGCCCCGAGGCCTACAGGAGTCTCTTTACCCACTTTGCTATAGCAAAACTGGATACAGGCAACAATCCAGCAGGCAAGGGTTTTCTCTTGAGGTGGGTTGGCCCTTCCCCACTTCTCCATAAGTCAGGAAGAGCTGCGTTCTATCCTGCCTGTGTCCCTTCATGTGATCCAAGTAGTAACTAATAGCTCTTTTGACATCAAGACTGCGTAGTCTTCACTCCCCTGAGGTGGAATGATCAGTGAAGAAGACTGGCAAAGCCATGGACAGATTAATGTGGAAGTCTGATACCACCTTAGCGAGGAAAACAGGTTACTCACCAGTAACAGTAGTTCTAAGAGTAGTATATGTTGTTCATCTACACCTTCTGGCATATCTTTTCCCCTTTAAAAATTGCTGGAAAGTCTTCAAGCTGGCTCCTCCCACCCACCCACCTGTGTGGTATATCCCTTTGCTTCACCCCATGACGCCAGATCTTACCTGCTGGAAAGCAGGTGCGCGCCAAAGCCAGGGGGTCGGATGGGTCCGTGTGGATGAACAACATATACCACTCCTAGAACTACTGTTACAGATCAGTAACCTGTTTTTCTAGAGACATGGATATGTTGTTCTATCCACAAATTCTGGCAGACTCCCAGCAGTTCTCCGGGAGGAAAGAGGAAAAGCGTACACCCTCTACTTAGGGAACAGAGATTTGAGAACTGAAGCCCCAAAACCAGCATCCCAGTGTGACTCAAGGTCAATGTGGTAATGGGAAATGAAGTTGTGTGCTGACTTCCAGGTAGCAGCCCTAATGATTTCCTGGATAGGGACGTCCCTAGAAGCTGCCACTGATGCAGCGGTATGGCAGGTGGAATGAACCCCAAGCCCTACAGGAGGCTCCCTACCCACCAACCTATAGCAGAGATCAATGTAGGATGTGATCCACCTGCCAATCATCTACTTGGCTGCAGGTCTGCCAGGTGCGGCTTCAGCGTAGGTGACAAACAGCTGGCGAACCTCTCCCCAAACTCCATCCATGCGCTCTTTGCAGTAGGCGAGCACTTGCCTCAAGTCCAAATATGGAGCCTGTATTCAGCATCCGAGGTGTGATTAGGGCAGAACACCAGAAGAGTCATCACCTGATTCGGGTGAAACTCCAACACAACCTTCAGGAGGAACTCAGGTTGGGGCGCAGGACAACCTTGTCCCTGTGGAAGACCAGGTAAGGAGACTCGACTGAGAGCGCCTGGAGCTCCCCAATCCTTCTGGCTGACGTAATGGCCACCAAGAAGGCAGTCTTCCACGACAAATGTGACATCTCACACTTGTGCATCAGTTCAAATGGCTTGCCCATGAACTTTGCCACTACCAGCAACAGATTCCATGGAGGTGGAGGTTCACGCACCGGAGGGGATATGTGATCTAAGCCTTTAGAAAAGCACCAGACCTCTGTCTCCTGCGCCACCAACTGCTGACTGGCCCACGTCCAGTAAGAAGGGATGGCGGCTAGGTACACCTTAAGGGTCATCGACCAAAGTGCCCCTTTGGAGAGAGACCAAAGATAATCCAAAATGTTGGTCACTGAACAGGTCAAGGGGTCCAACCCCTTGCACTAACACCAAATGGAGAATCTCTTTCATTTGAAGACATAGCATTTTCTTGCTGACTCCTTCCGAGAGGCCTCCACGACAGTGAAGACATCTTCAGAGAGACCCAAAGCCTGGAACTCTAGCTGCTCAGGAACCAGGCAATCAAGTGCATGGACTTAAGATCTGGGTGGAGTGCCTTTCCCTGGTTGATGGAAAGCAGGTCAAGGCATGCTGGAAGACGTCTCGGGAGCCTGTTGCTGAGGCTGAGGAGATCTGGGTACCAAAACTGGCGGGGCCAGTCCAGAGCCAACAGGATCACCTGTGCATTGTCCCTCCTGACCTTGAGCAGCACTTTGTGGCTCAAGGGAAGTGGAGGGAAGGCACAAAAGAGGCCTGAGGTCCATGGTCTCGAGAAGGCATCCCCCTACAGACAGCCTTGCTGAGAGGGGTGGGCAAAATGCAGCCTCAGCTTTGCATGCTCTCTGGAGGCAAACAGGTCCACCTGAGGGGTGCTCCACTGGGAGAACAGACTGTAAACTACATCCAGGTGTAGGGACCACTGGTGAGACACCTCGCCCATCTGGCTGAGAGCATCCGCCAACTGATAGGAGGCTCCTGCCACATGGATGGCTAGGAGATCCACCTCCAGGCTTTGTACAAGGGTCCAAGTGCGGAGACCTTCCTTGCATAATGGCAGGGAATGCATCCCTCCCTGCTAGTTGAGGTAGTACATGGTTGTGGTGTTGTCCGTCCGGACTTGAACCACTTGATCCCGAACAAACAGAGCGAACGCAGTCAACGCCAGTCAAACTGCTCAGAGCTCCAGCAGGTTGATGTGGCATTGGGACTCCTCAGGCGTCCAGAGCCCGTGGACTCTGTGTTCCCCTAGATAGGTACCCCAGCCCATGAGAAAGGTGTTGGTCATCAGAATGACCGCTGGCTTGGGGCGAACAAACAGGATAACTTCCTGCAGATGTTCCAAGATGGTCCACCACTGGAGAGCGTCCCACATCCTCTGGATCACCATGACCAGCTGGTCGAAGTGACCTTTGCGCTGGGACCACTGACTGGCCAGATCCCACTGCAAGAAGTGCATATGCCACTGGGCCCAATGGACCACGGTGGTGGAGGCCGCCATGTAATCTAGTAGGTGCAGAAGTCCTGGGCAGGGCACAAGAGTCCAACCAGAAATGACCGGGCACAGAAGGAGAGAACCTCGGCCCTATCCGCCAGGAGCCTGGCTCTGGCTCAGCAAGAGTTGAGCTTTGCCCCAGTGAAACTGATCACCTACTTGGGCTTGAGTTCCAGCTTGGCCTTGTTGATAAGGAGGCCCTGGTCGATGCAGGCCTGAAGGGTCAGATCCTGGACTGCTCCACCTCCTGCCTGGAGGGACCTGCAATCAACCAGTCATCCGCCACCGCTGCTGTGCATTTGGTGAAGACCCTGAGAGATGAGAAGAGGCCGAATGGCATGGCCTGGAACTTGTATAGGACTCCCTCTGCCCAGAAGTGGAGGAACCTTCTGTGGGACAGATGGATTGGGACATGAAAAAATGCATCCTGAAGATCCAGAGAGCAGAACCACATGTCCTGCTCAAAGGATGGTATGATCTGGGTCAGAGTTATCATCCTGAAGGTGTGGGACCTGAGGAACTTGTTCAGGTCATGCAGATCTAGAGTGGGGCACCAGCCCCCCATCTGTTTTGGCACTAGGAAGTACCTGGAGAAAAAACCCTGGATGTGCAGGAGGATCCGCTACTCTGACCACCAGCTCCTTGCGGAGGAGTTGGGCAATGTCAGCCGGAGAGCTTGTACTGGCAATTATGGATACTGCCCCCGCAGGGGCACGGGCTCGGCTTGGGGGGTACTGCTCAAATTCCAGAGGCAGACCCTGACCGGCCACTTCCAGGACCCACTTGTCCATGGTAACAGTGGACCAGGTGGAAAGGAAGTGGCGGAGTCGGTCCCCCACAGGAGGACCCAGGGGAGGTGTGACAGGTATGGAGGTGGCAACCCCCATCCCGTCGCTGTACAGGCTTGGCAGAGGAGGACTCAGCCAAGGAACCGCTGGGACCATTGCCTCTGGGCTTTCGAGGCACCGAAGCCACTGACTTGGGTAGGCGGGACAAGACTAAGCCTGCTGCCCAGACTGATACTGGGCTGATTTGGATGCAGGGGTGGAAGGCCGAAAGGGTTTGCACTTCTGCTGCTTGGAGCCTTTAGAGTCCTTCTGGACAGAGTCCAAGGTGACACTTGATTTCTCTATACAATGGAGGTGACCGTCAACTCCAGGCCCATATAAGTCAGTGCCTAAACAGGGTACGTCTTTCAATTTATGCTGAGTATCTGCCCGTGAGGTCGATATCCTTAGTCAAGCCCTACGGTGCATGGCGATTGTGGCCGCAACCAAGCGGGCACAAGAATCCCCAATATCCAGAGCTGACTAGAGCTACTGCTTGGCTACAGCTTGACTCTGATCCTGGACCTGTTTGACCATGGTCCGGAAGTCTACAGGGAGATGAGGAAGCACCTCATCCAGGGACCCCAAGAGGGCATGGGAGAAATGTGCCATGATGATGGCGGAGCTCGCCTGGCAGAGACCGAGCAAGGAGGCAGCATAAACCTTCTTTGCTGAGTAGTCCAATTTTTTGGACTTCTTGTCCAGAGGTTTATCCACATCCTTATGACCCAAGTGCCAAAACATGGAATCGGTCACTATCCCTACGGCCGAGGGGTGTTCCATGAACCCCGAAAGGGAACCGATGGGCACTGCATATTTGCGGGCCATACAGGCTGATGGTGCGAGGCAGGAAGCAGGATGCTGCCAAAGCTCTATAGCCAGACCGACAATAGTCTCAGCCACTGCGAAGGTCTCAGTCATTGAATCCCCCTCATCCAGGATATCAGTAAGGGGGTAATGGGCTCCAACTGCATCCCTGTGGATTCAGAGATGAGACAGACGATGCCCAAGAAGGACGAAGGGCCCTCCTCCATCAAGAGATCCCCTAATGACTCCATGTTGACCGGAAGTGAGTGGAGCGATGAGTTATCGTTGGACTTCTAAGACTCCCCGTACAGCAGTCGACCACCCGTGTCACCTTCGTCCCGCTACGGACGGTCAGGCGTGAGAGTGTCTGACAGCCAATGGGGAAGTCCCTTAGCCGGCCGAGACTCCTTGGATGGGGCCCCGGATGGTGGCTGTCGGGGTGGCGGCTCCAATACAATCGGCGGAGAGGCTGGCTTAGGCCGAGCCGGAATAGTCTTCGCTGGCTTCGCGGGTGGAGGGGTGGTGTCGACCGGCTCTGGAAACTCCAGAGGTGTAGGCAACGGCTGAGATGGTGACAGCCAGGTGATTGTCGGGGTGTGAGCAGGTGTCGGCTTCTGACCATCCAGAACCAACTGTTGCCACATAAGGTCCTCGTAACACCAACGCAACTTGCGACGAAGCCTCCCCTCAGCCGAGGAGGACAAAGAAGAAGAATAGTGGTGGCGCCGCTTATGGGATCTGTGCAACCCACTAGAGGAAGAACACTGAGCCCGGGTCCTAGACCATCAGGGGGACCGACGGGGTCGCTCAGAGGGAGCCGTGGCTCCTCCTGGTCTTCTGGAGCCTTAGGATACAGCCCAACGGACTGGATCAGCTCATCAGTCAGTAGGACTGGAGTCCTAAATAAAGATTTGTCAGCCTCATCGAGAGATAGCGGGTCGACTTGGTCAAGAAGAATCTCAGCCGGATTATTGACCTGCATCTCAGCAAGCTGACCTGATGGGGGCACCGTGAAGCCAGCGGCTAAGGCTGCGGTTTCAACCGAGGTCGAAACCAAAGTTTCCTGGGACCGAGACCGCTCTCAGTCCCAAGAATGGTGACGTTAAGTCTTCTATTTGTCTCTAGACTCCTTCTTCTTTGTCATGGGAAGGCAAGCTGTATGAGCCCGAAGGGCCCTCTCCCTTACTTGGGAGAAACTGGCACAACTCTCTGAAGGAGCCCGAAAAGTTAGAGCCCAGTTTCAGAGGAACAAAGGCAGATGCTGAAAAGGACTGCTTGGCAGCCTGAGCCGCCTCCTCTTCGAAGGCCTTCATCTGCTCCAACTGCTCTGCAGACCCCACGGCTGAGAAGACCACCCAACAGGCTTCCTTGGATTTGACTGGTGGGTTAAATTTTTCTGGGTGGTCCAGCTGCAAACGGGCAAGACAGTCGTCTAGCACATTAGGATGAAACGAGCAACACATATTGCAGGCCTGGGTGTCGTGATCGTGATCCAGGCAGTAAACGCAATTGGCATGTGGGTCAGTGTGTGACTTCTTCTGTCTGCAGGGGCAGCGGCGGAACCCAGGTGAGGACTTGTCCTCCACTGCAGTCGCAATCAAAGATCGTACTGAAGAAAAAATTCTTACAAGTTTCAGTTTAGGAAGTAAATCTGAAGATTTGAACGCCAGGGCCTAATCAGCGTGGGAGCAGTAAAGAGGGAACCTGCTTCTTACAGCGGAAAGGAAGATCTGGTGTCATGGGGCGGAACCAAGGAATATACCACCCACATGGGTGGGAGGAGCCAGCTTGAAGACTTTCCAGCAATTGTTAAAGGGGAAAGGATATGTCAGAACGTGTGGCTAGAACAACATATCCACATCCCTAGAATTTCCTACTAGTCTGTAGGACCACCTTGCCCCTGTGGGCTGCTATTCTGTGTACAAGGCCTAGAGCTCACTGATCCTTCTGGCTGAGGTGATGGTTACCAGGAAAACTGTATTCCATGTCATATACTTAGGCTCTGTTGAAGACACGGGTTCGAATGGTGGCTGCATTAGCTGGTCAATGCATAAGTTAAGGTCCCATGCAGGAGTGTGTTCCCTTTGAGGGGAATGCAAGTGCAGTAAGCCCTTGAAGAACTTTCTGAATACCTGGTTGGAAGCTACGGATGCCCCTTTTCCATCAGAAAGGTAAGCAGAGACAGCTGCTAAGTGCACCTTAAGGGCAGAAGGCCGAAGGCCTAAGGAATGCAAATGTGCCAGATAGTCCAAAACTACTGACAAGCCAGCTTGGCAGTGATCTATGTGTCTCTGTCCATACCAAATAGAAAACCTCTTACATTTAGATAAATAGGTATTTCTGGTGTAAGGTTTTCTAAGTACCCTGAGGATCTCTAGCACCCCCTCCGAGAGGTGTAGGTCAGCATATTCTAAGTCCTCAAGAGCCAAGCTCCGAGTCTGAGGGACTGGAGATTGGGGTACAGAACCCTGCCCTGAGAGGAGGTCGGCAGGTTGTGCCTCCTGGGCAGGGAGATTAGTTTGGATATTGACAGGGTCAGTAGCAGTGAGCATCAAAGCTGCCTGGCCCAGTCTGGAGCAATGAGGATCACTGTTGCTGGTTGAACCCTGAGTTTGTTCAGTACTCTGAACAGCAGCGGAAATGGAGGAAAGGCATACAGAAACTTCCCTGTCCAATCCATCAGGAGTGCATCCAGGAGCACTGTGCCCTACACAGGGGGGCCTGCAGCAGAGCAGTGGAAGTTGGTGATTGTCTGGAGCTGCAAAGAGGTCCACCTCTGGGGTACGCCATCTCCTGAACACTACCTGTAGGAGCTGCTTGTTTAGTGACCACCCATGGTGATTCTGGTTGATCCTGCTGAGGGCATCCGTCAGGACGTTGTCCTTCCCTGAGAGATGAACTGCTGAGAGGGAGATTCCCAGGGAGTAAGCTAGGTTCCAAACATTCATGGCCTCTGTGCACAGGGGGGGAAGACTTTGTGCCCCCTTGCTTGTTGATGTAATACATTGTGATTGCATTGTCTGTCCTGACTTGAACCACTTTTCCCTACAGCACTGAAGCAAAGGACTGAATGCCCAGACAGAACGCCCTGAGCTCCAGCAAATTTATGTGGAGCAGAGACTCCTGCTGGAGCTAGGTACCATGGGCAATATGCTCCCCTAGATGGGCACCCCACCCAAGGAGGGAGGCATCTGTTGTTAAGACTGACGCTGCTGGCAGCTGGAGAAAAGGCACTCCTTCCCTGAGGTTGTCTTTTTTCTGCAACCACTGCAAGGCTTGAAGCAGGGTTCCTGTGACTGGTACCATCTTTGACAGGGAATCTCTGCTCTGGGACAAATGAGACCTTAGGTGGAACTGAATGCCCCTTATCTGGAATCTTGACCCTGACACTGTTGCTGTTGATGCAGCCATGTGACCTAGCAACTGGAGAAAATGCCTTGCTGGTTTGAGGGTATAAAGCTGAAAAGTCTGCAAGCTGTACCAAGCTGTCTACCCTTCCCTGAGGGAGGAAGGCTCTTCCTCTCAGAGTGTCTAATTCCACCACTATAGACTCAAGTAGCTGAACTGGTGTTAGGGCTGACTTTCTCTAGTTCACTAGGAAGTCTAGTGTACGCAGGGTATCCTGAGTGGTGGTCAGTGCTTCCCTTACTTGTTGAGGGGACTGGCCTACCACTAGTCAGTCCAAGTATGGGAAGACTGTAACCCCCTGTCTCCTTAGGTGTGCCACCACTACTGCTAGGCACTTGGTGAACACTCTTGGAGCAGATGTCAGGCCAAAAGGTATGGCTTTGAACTGGTAGTGACCTGACAGCAATCTGAACCTGAGGTACTTTCTGTGTGATTGCCTGATGGGAATATGGAAGTAGGCATCTTTTAGGTTCAGAGATGCCAGCCAATCCCCCTTTCTGAGTGTAGGGAGAATGGTAGCCAAGGTGACCATTCTGAACTTTGGTTTTGTCAAGTGTTTGTTTAAGTGTCTGAGATCCAATATGGGTTGCCACTCCCCTTTTTTCTTTACAGTGAGGAAGTACCTTGAGTAGAGGCCCCTTCCCCTTTGGGCCAAGGGGACTGGCTCTACTGCCTTTTCCAGAATCAGCTTTGCTACTTCCTCCTCCAACAGAGTTGCCTCTGTTCGGCTGGCAGGTCTGAAAAGCCTTGCCTTCAGTTTGGGCAAAACCTTGAAATTTAGAACAAACCCCTGGCCCACTACCTCCAGGACCCACTTGTCTGTGGTGATGGTTTCCCAAGCCTGGTGATAATGGCCAGCCTGCCTCCTACTGGGAGCTGGGAGGCGACCCTGGCAGACTCCTTATGGGGTTTGCTTGGATGGTGTACCTTGCTGACTGCTGGGGACAGCCCGGCTGCTGCCCCTTCTGCCTCTGTCTCTGAAGTACCCTCTCTGGGGCTGGTAGGCTGTCAATGCCTAGGCCTGGAAAAAGGGCCTGTAGTGGGATTTACCCCTGCCCCCTTTTCCCAGTACTTCTGTGGTGTTGCTGCCTTCTCATTTGCAGCAGCACTCTTATAGGCTACTTTGTACTCATCCATCTTCTTCATGTAAGCCTTTGTTTGCTCACCAAAGAGAGATGTAGGCTCACAAGGGAAGTCCAACGTGTTTGTCTGTGTATCCTGGGACAAATTACTGGCCCTTAGCCAGGCAAATCTCCTTAGAAACACAGGTTGCCATTTGCCTGGCAGCAATGTCATTTGCATCCACTGCCATTTGAAACTAGCATTTAGACGCTTCTATGCCCCTTTTTGCAGCTTCGGAAAAGTCTGATGCCATGGGTCCAGGGCATACCTTGCCTATTTCCAAAACAGTGTTCCAGAGGCTCTTCTGGTATCTGAATACATAAGCCATGTAGGTTGCTTGTCTCATAGCCAATGAAGCAAGGGTGACAAAAATGTTATGAGGCATGGAATGATAAACCTACGAGGACAGGTTAAATAAGCCGAGTATGTACACCCTGGAGAAGAGAAGGGAAGGGACAGGGGAAATATGATTAAAACGTTCAAGTACTTAAGGGGGATCAACAACATTGGCACCGCTGGGGTATTTAAGCTGAGAAAGGGGAGGGACATGAGAGGACACGGGCTGAGATTGGAAGGGGGAAAATTTAAGAGGGAGAGGAGGAGACATTACTTCACAGAAAGGGTGGTGTCAAGGTGGAATGCACTACCAGAGGGGGTGAATTCATGTAAAATGGTGGGTGGTTTTAAAAGGTATGGGACAGGGCATGGGGGTGGGGTTGGGGGCGAGTGCGGAGAACTTCCTGAAAGGGGGGCAGCTGCGATCTTGAGCTGCGCACTTAAGCAGACTTGATAGACCATGAGACCTGTTTCTGTTGGCAAGTTCGTATGTTCATATGTATGTATGACTTTTTTGCCATGGAATCCATTTTCCTGGAATCCTTTTTCTGGTGGATGTGATGCCAGGGGAATCCTTGCTTTCTCACATGCTGCAGCCTACACCACCCCCTCATGGCTAGGGTGCCCAAAAAGGAATTCTGTGCCAGACCTGGCCACCCAGTACTTCCTATCCATCCTTTTGTCCACTGGAGGGGATGGAAGTGGGGGTATGCAAAATCTTGGAGGCCTGTCTCTTCAAGGACTTATGGATGGGCAACAACAGCCTTTTTGTTGCTGGTACATCCATCATCTCCATATAGTCTGGTTCCTCTTCCTCCTCCTCCTCTGTGGATTCTTCAGTGGAAAGGTCCAGAGTTTGTTGCACTTGCTTCATAAAAGCAAAGTGGGAAGAGAAATCCTCAGCTCCCTTCTCAGGGGAGTCAGGACGATGTCAGGGGATATTTCTGGCTCAAGAGGTTTCCCCATAATCCTCATCCTCGTCATCCTCATCCTCCCTTCCATATAAACTTCAGCAAATTGTTCAAATGAACTGGGAACCAAGGAGGAACCCAGGTCCTGAACCAAGGACTGTGAACCAGGCCGCTGAACCGGAACCGTGGTACCGGTTTGCAGCGCCTGGAGAACGGTTATAGCGCTAGCTACAGCTTCTGCGGCTGGAAGTGATGGAATCGTCAGTTGCAGTTCCTTAACTGAGTGCTTTTCCTTCCTCTTTTTCTTAGCAGAACTTGCCAGTTCAGAGGAAGTGTCTGCGGTTCTCTTTTTACCCAGGGAACCTTCACCTTGGTCAGAGGGCTGTTCAATTGGTTCCTTCGGTTTCTCCTTCTGAGAGGAGGAAGTTTTGTCCGCAGCTGGGTCCGCAGCCTTCTCTGACATTTTTTCCTTCAGTCAGTTCAAATACCTATCAAACGTCGACCGAGGAAAATTCTTACAGATTTCACAATCTGTATCAAGGTGTCCAAACTCCAGACAGACAACACACACTGAGGATCAGCTTTAGCAAACGGTTCCCCACACTCTGTACAATGCTGAAAACCAGCTGGGCCAATTTTTTCTTGGGTAGTGACATAACAAAAACACTAAAAGTTGGGTTTTTGTGAGCCCAAGTACCACAAAAGAATATCTTTCAACCTTTTTGTTTGCAGTCGGTCTAGAGACCGAAATGAGAACAGAGAATTAACCTGGTTCCGCTCCAATTGAAATAACTGGTCCAAAAGAGATCAAAACTGAAAATTAAACTTAAAAATGTATAAATTAATGATCAGTTTCCTCCCGGTTAAACAAACCAAGAAGAAACCAAAAAACTTACCGGAATAACACTAAATCTAGACTAATCTACCTGTAAACTCAAGGATAGTGCTTTCATAACGAACAGAAATAAAATGTAACTTTAAAAAAACGAGGAAATAAAATCTTCAAGAAAGATGAAGGCAGACTCTCTGAGGCATGTGTACTAGGCAAGTGGAGTAAAGAATCTGACAGTTGCAGAATGTTTACCAAGGACAGTGGTTTAAAAACCAAGCTCGAGCCTAACATTCCATGATTAACATAGGTTCTAGTAACCATTTCGGCTCCGGGGCAGTCTTATGGTGAGACCATACTGCAGAAGTCAGAATACAGTAAGATTTCCTGGGGTTAGAACAAAGCTCCCAGGCAGTAGTCAAAGTAAACGGATCCTACTTGACTCGTTTCCAGCTTTATAGGGGCACGCGTCAGGGATGCCCCCTGTCCCCATATTTATTTTTCCTATACGTAGAACCAACAGCTCAGCTTTTGAGACAAATGGCCCAAATACAAGGGTACGTGGTCAATGGGATCCAACATAAGCTAGCATACTATGCCGACAATCTCCTACTCTACATTACCTGCCCTGAGAATTCCCTGGCTTCTCTGGGTAGGAATCTGCCCATGGTAGAGCAGTTAACAGGATATAAAATTAATCAGGAGAAATCTGAGGTTCTAGCAATGCATTATCTACCTACACAGCCACTTTTAAATAAATATCATTATAAATGGAACCACCCATATATTACTTACTTGGGTATTAAACCATCTACTACCCTGTCCAACATTCAAACGTTGAACTATGACCCTCTATTCCTGCAAGTAAATGCAGATTTAAAACGGTGGACTCACTTATCAATCTCTGTCTTAAATAGAGCACAGTCCATACAAATGATTACCAAAACTGCTTTACTTAATGCAGAGTATACCTCTTCCGTTATCGCAGAGCAAGACAACAAGGTGGGAAGGATTATTAGAACCTTTCTTTGGGAGGGAGAGGAAGACCACGTATCTCCTTAAGCAAACTACACTAAGGACAGAGGAGGACTGGCCTTGCCAGATATTCTTAAATACTCAATAACAACCATGCTTACACATTTTGCAAAATGGCTGCTCCCACTAAGCCAGGCGCCAACATGGCTCCCATTAGACAGAGCTCTGTCCAATGTTCCCTTAAATAATGTTTTGGTGTTTCAACCTCGAACACCTGCATGTGCAGAGAGATGCTCTTTCTTTACTAAGGCTATGCTTCGGGGATGGGAGAGATTTCTCAGATATCCCGAAAATCGTTTTATAGCCGGATGGATGGGTATCCCAGTCTGGAACCCAAATTTCATTCCAGCCCTGACTGGATACGGCCTTCTAGAGATGGAGTGAGCTGGGGTTAATACACACATACCAGTTCTATGACAAAGGTAGTTTTAAGTCTTTTGCTCAATTAAAGACTGAATTATCTCTGACACAGCGGGATTTCTTCCACTACCTACAAATTTGGCATTTTTGCAGGGGGGGCAGAACTGGGAACAGACATCTCTGATCAGACCCCCCCCCCCATTATGTACACTACTTACACAACTATAGAGTGCCTTTACACAGCAGCATATCATATCTAAATTATATAAAGTGTTAAATAACAATTCCCCCCATGACTTGAACATTGTTAAGCTTAACTGGAAATCAGAATTGATATTAGATTTAACACCAGATGACTGGCTCTGCATATGGCGCCGACAACACAAAACAACCAATTCTTACACATGGAGAGAATTCTCCTGGACAATAGCGGTGCGATATTTTCGTACCCCACAAATCACTGCTAAATATTAGGCTTCATGTAATTCTGCATGCTGGAGGGGCTGTGGAGAGGAGGTGGCCACACATTCCCATGTTTTGTGGTTCTCCTGGCTCTGACCCCCTTCTGGAGGGAGGGCAGGAGACAGATGGGAGATCTTTTCTCCACTTTGGGGTTCCTCACCCCTGAAATGGCCCTTCTGTATCTCCCCCGGCAGGTCAGGAATACCCACCAAATATAGCTAATTAGTATATTACTGAGAGCAGCCAAAAAGGTAATAACCAGACTATGGCTAAAACCAGACCCCCCCCGAGTATAACAAACTGGGAGAATACCGTGTACTAAATATACAAAATGGAAAGCTCAACAGCTAAACTATAAAATAAAACTTCAATGCTGATGAACAGATGGACTTCCTGGTTCTTGTACGTAGCTCACCACCAACTGGCTCTGGTACCTTGGCTTGATGATACGACATTGACCCCTGACCTAAACAAAGTACTCTTATTCATTTTTCCTTTATTAAGATGAGACCGGCTGATCCGTTCTATTGTGACTTCCCCTAGAGGGGATATAAGAGATTACCTTCATAATTTCACATGTTTAAGTTTTATTTTCTTTCTGGGGGATCAAATACTTGGATTTGAGAAATAGAAACTGGAGTTTCTCCCCCTCTAGAATGGAATCAAATAATATACACTGTAAAAGTTAAATACAGTGATTAGATGCTAGATTACTTGTGCTCTCTCCCTGAATACTGTCTTTTTGTTGGATATCTAGATATCAGTACATCTGGTGGTGATATATCATCCTTGTGTCATCTAAACCATAATAAATAAAAAGTTTAAAAAAAAGAACATGTACTCGCTAAAGGCCAGATGAGATAGAGAACTTCAAGTTCCTGAAAGGAATGAACAAGGTAAACTGTGAGAAACTATTTAGCATAAGTAGCAGATCAAGAACACGGGGGTCATAAGTGGAAACTGGGAGGGGTCAAGAGGGAAGTATGAATGTTTTATTTTACAGAAAAGGTGGTGGAGCTATGAGGCAATCAGCCAGCTGACTTGGTGGGTGCAAAAACCATCAGCAGTATCAAACACAGCTGGGACCAAATGAAGGGATTACTGGTTGTTCACGGTGGTAGAGGCAGGGTGGGGAACATGGAGGTGGATACTACGTAGTACAGCCTTGTATAACTAATAGATCAAATGTTTGTTAGGGCTTTAAGAGCAGACTGGAAGGACCAATGATCTTTTTCTGACATCACTGTCTATGTTTCTAAATAGATCTTGATCATATACATGGTGTTTTCACAGATGGGACAGCAACCATGGCAGGGGTTAATCAGGTTTATAGTGGTCATTAGCTTAAAGAAAATGTATCCAAGAATTCAAGTAACCGCTAGTTGCATCAAATGTTATCAATTTGCTCTGGGCCCATTCCCTGCCCTACTGTCTGTGGGATTACCCAGTCTACTCTTTTTCTCTATATTGGTCTCCCCCTGTAACCCTCTATCCTTACCTCCCCCAGGGTATGGCTGGCCCTATGTTTGTTTACTTTGTTGCCTTTGCTTGTATAATGCTGTTACTCTACCTAACTGACTTTTGGTATGCCTGAAGTTCTCGTATGTTACCTTTTACTCTGCCTGATGTGCTTGTTTGTACCTTGTAACCTCCCAGGCCGCACCTGAAAATACTCATTTATTTTTGTTATGCCTGAAGTTCTTGTATGTTACCTTTTACTATGCCTGATGTGCTTGTTTGTACCTTGTAATCTCCCGGGTCACACCTGAAAATAGGCACTTGGCCGTCTAGTGTGCCTACCTGGTTAACAAAAGCAAATAAATAAGCATGTAATCGCATTTCACACAGAATGGCACTTGTCTCTGCAGATGCTGCAGTCCACATACCTTATCTGGTCAAATACCAAGAAATGCTGAATGTCATTTACAAGTTCTTTGAAAAATCACCTAACAACTCAAATACTCTAAAAGAGATTCAGAATGTACTGAATGAGAAGCAACAGAAATTAAGTGAAGTTTTTCCACACACGGTGGCTGTCTTATAAGGGCAGTCGATGTAATGCTTGTTAATTTTTCTAGACTGATCAGTATGCCTGCAGCCATGAAATCCATTTCCAGTACAGCGCAGTGGGTTAAGGCTCTGAGCTGCAGATCTGGGAGACCTGGGTTTGAACCCCACAGTCGCCTAGGTGCACACTGTGTGATTCTGAGCAAGTCACTTAGCTTCCCTGTGCTCCCCTGGTTTGCTATCTGCTATCTGGAAACAAGCTTCAGCTTAGTGTGCTACTCCTGGTTAAATAATGTTCCCTTTCCCTATATGTGTCTCATTTATTTCTGTTGTTCTCCACCAACTTGGTAGTATGGATCGAGCTTTTCAGTTGAAAGATTTCCATTTTAGTAAAATGCATGAATGTTAGCCATCACTATCACCAGATTGACAAGAGCTTGAAGTATGGACAGGTGTGTCCACAGCAAAGTTTAAGAAGTCCACACAGCAAGAAGTTGGATTTAGCAACAGACACTGGGCAATCTAGGCCCACCAGAAGTAACTCAGTTTTGCTGGCGTTGAGACTCAGTCAACTGGCATTCATCCAGTCTTTGATCTTCTAGAGAGCATTCTCAACCACAAGCATCAGATTACCCTGCCCTGGTCCAAATGGAAGCTAGAGCCAAGTGTCATCTACATAGCAATGAAAATTCAAGCCATACCTTCAGATCACATCGCCCAGCAGAAAGCATATAGACAGCAAACAACAATGGGGAGAGGATACTACAGCAGACTGTGGAGGGATTAGACTAACAATTCCCCCATACCACATTATGATGGCTATCTTCTTTTTTTTTTTTTGTTACTGTAGTGTTCTGATTACAGCATAAGTCTTGGATTGACTGTGAACTCCCTGTCATTCAGAAAATGCCGATCATCATTAACCTTGGTTTCTTTGGAATGGAGGGTCTCTAACTTACTCATCAAGTATTACACTTGCTTCAATTACATTTCACGAATTCTTCAAAGGGTTGCCATATGTGGTTACATTTCTGATGCTCAGACTTCTGGTTGGGACACCCACCTAATGGCAGTCTAACTACCGTGCTCCAACCGATTAAATCTATGGGCATCCACACCTAATCCCACCATCCGATCGACTAAATGGCGAATATCTGATTACCTGATGCCGCCGAAGCACCGTTGGAAGGACAATCTCCCAAATCAACCCACAAAAAGCCAAAAAATGACTGCTCATCTAGAAAGGGAGGAGGCCTCGGGAACCATGAACTTGCAGTCAGGAAGCCAGGTGGAGGAACCGCCCGAGGAATCGGAGTGCACAATAACTTCCACAGAACTATGCCAGACTCTAAAATTAATTAAACTTTGCAATGCCTATAAACGAAGGCCTCGTAACAATGTACAGATCTCTCTACCTTAGCAAAGCGCACTAGAGAAATGGAGACAGTTCTGAGAGATTATACCACTACAACTGACCTACATAACAAGGCACTTCTAGACTTGTCCCTCTGTACAGACAGTTGGTAAGACCACATCTGGACTACTGTGTGCAGTTCTGGAGACCCCATCTCCGCAAAGACATAGACAGGGTGGAGGCTGTCCAGAGGAGGACAACCAAATGGTGCAGGGTCTGCACCAGAAGACATATGAAGAAAAACTAAAGGAGCTTAAGATGTATAGCCTCGAGGAAAGGAAGGAGAGGGGGGACATTATAGAAACTTTCAAATACCTCAAGAGAATCAACAAAATCCAAGAGGGTAGCATCTTTCAAAAAAAGAGATGTGCAAGAACAAGGGGACACAATTTGAAGATAGAGGGGGGCGGCTCAGAGGTAATGTGAGGAAGTATTTCTTCACAGAGAGGGTTGTAGATGCATGGAACAGCCTTCCTGAGGAGGTCCTACAGTCAAAAACAGTGGGGGAATTCAAGAATGCATGGGACAGACATAAGGCAATTGTAGTAGGGGGGTAGGAAAAAGTAGGCCGTTGGTTAACTAAAATCTGCAGCTTATCCGTTAGGTAGGGAAATGGGCAGACTAGATGGGCCAAGCGGTCCTTATCTGCCATCAAATTCTATGTTTGTATTATCGCACCATCTCTCTGGAGAGCCGTCTCGAAGAACTTGAGAATAGGAACCAGAGGAACAACATAAGAATTCATGGCCTCCCAGAGGGAACGGAATCAGGGGCGATGGTCAATTTTATAGACTCTCTCCCCCACGAAATACTGAAACTTCCAGCTGAAAAAACTCCTAATATCATCAGAGCTCACAGATCACTGGTCCCGAAACCCAGAGATCCCAAAGCTAAGCCCCGCTCCATCATTTTAGCATTCCTGGACAATCGAGTAAAGGAAGAAATTCTTCAACTGGCCTGGTCCAAAAAAGCAATCCACTTTGGCGACGTCTGCTTATATTTGTCAGTGTCAGTGGCTCAGTAGGTAGCACACTCGCCTCTGAGGCCGGGAGATCAGAGGGCTGTGGGTTCAGTTCCTACATCTGGCACCTGGGTTAATATCCCAGTACTGACACTGTAGTGCAGCATGAGAGGGCTGCTGCACTTCTGAGGTGCAGTCTTTTGGATGAGATGTTAAACCGAGGTCCCAGCTGCCTGGATTGGTGGTAGTTCAGGTGCATGTTAAAAGATCCCATGGCACTTATCGAAAAGAGTAGGGGAATTTCCCCAGTGTCCTGGCCAAGTTTCCCTCATTCACTAAAAATATCACCAACAGCTTAATCTGATTCAAGGTCAGTTGGCATTCATCTGTATCCCTCTGCCCCGGGTCATGCCTGAAAACAGGCAGGATTTGTCTAGTGCACTTGCCCGGTCAACAAAAACTAAATAAATAAATAAATATTTTGATCATGATTTTACACCACAATTGTTAACTCAGAGGAGAAAGGTACAGTGGTTAAACAGTTACAACAGAAAAATATGAAGGCATTCATGGAATACCCATCCCGCTTAAAGGTGCAGATGGATGAGGGTCCAAGGCGCTTTCCTGACCTGCAGGCAGCGGAAGACTTTCTCAGGCAGCTAGGTATCCAACTGCTGAAGGAAGAAGATTATAGTCAGCAGCGATGCTAACTACAGACAAGGGACTGGATTACAGGCAGAACCAAAATACAGGGCTTCAGGGGCAACACGTCCATTTCCGCCATGTGGGACTCAGTCCACAGTAAGAAACGCTCGAGAGGTTCAACCAGCGAGCAAGCCCCCAAAGAATTGAATGCGGCTCAGGACAATGCTCCAGTTGTACCACAAAGCTCCCAGAACACCTGAACATATGCAGGTGTGGTATATTTACTTTACATTTTGAATGTCTTTTACCCCACATTTTTGAAGGGACCAAAGACGAGATTCTTTGGCTGTGCAGGTTTGGACTTTAGAGACTGGCTCTTTCACTGGGGAGATACTGACTTCAAAATAAATCAGGGTATGACTGGTTGATAAATATTATGCCCCCCTCAGGGCTCGGTGACCCCCCCGAACTTGGATATGCCTCTCGATACAGAGCATATGTAATTACCTGCCCATGTTTTGGAGGTAATTTGAGAACATTGTGGCTAAAATATTTAAAAAATCTGTTGCAACAGTCTCCTGCTCTTCTAATCTCTTCCTTTTACTATGCTCCTTCTCTGTCATTCCCTACTCAAGCTTGGCCAGCTTTGAGCAGTCTTTCTGTCCCTTTCCTTATTTCCAGCTCATTTTCTAAATAATAAAGCCCCAATGTTTAGAATGTTCTGTGCTTGCAGTACAAGCTGTTTGATTAATTTTCCTGTATGATCGTGCGACGTCGATTGTGCGACGTAAGGACAGCGACTGTGCGATCACATGAACGCAAGCGAAGACGCCTTTAAAAAGAGTTTGTTATGGCGCTTATTATCTGGTGAATTCTGAACAAATTAACAGCCTTTGTGCTAGTTTTAGTATGAGAAGCTCAGAATTATGGTATGTATCAGAATTGTAACTAAGAATCATTTAAAAAGTGGTGTTTATTTGTTTGCTTAAATAAAAAGGTTAAACTAGTACTTTTAAAAGAGAAAAGGCAAAGCATGCCACTGTTAAAAGCAGAGAGATAAAACTGTTTAACTTAAAAGGACTAAAGTCTCCTATTGTGATCCAGAAATGCTTTAGACTTACAACTCTCTTGTAAAGTGCTTCCAGCTCCTCTCAGTCCAATCTCCTTATAGGACTGAGCGGCCCTGGTTGACCCACTTTTATGATGCAAGTTGGGGGAGGAGCTAACAAAGTCATGTGCTCCTCCACTGGTATAAAAGGAGCTGAATGTGAAATGTTGAGTCAGTGTGTGGTAGGAAGGCAAACCTACCAGATGCCTAGCCAGATTCTAGGTGCCTTTTTGGCAGGAATTTTCTTTCTTGTTAAAAGATATGATTTCCTGTGCCTTATGTTTTTTTTTGAAAGTTATGTACAAGTTCTGCTTTAAGTCCATTTTATTTTTTTCTGCTTCTGATAGATTTTGAAATATCGGATCCTGACTGCTCTCTGACTTTATCTGGACAACCCCAATGCACATTTGGTGTCAGAGGTGGATATCACAAGGAAGGAGAGCCACCTTCTTGTGGATATTGTCCAGAGTCATTATGGAGGAGCAGAAGAAGATGGAGAAAGCGGAAATGTCTGCACCGGAAGGTACATGGACCAAAACCATGGTGGACAAATTTCAACTACCCCTAGCAGCTGGATTAGGTGATGTCAGAAGGAAAGAGACTGGTAAACCAAAGGCAGCGGAAGAAGCTATTGGGGGCGAAGATGTCAAAGAAGAGGAGGAGGAGGAGGAGGAGACCCCCTTCTGAAGTACATGATTTGCTGAGATGGTTATGTGTGAGACAGCTCGATCTGGAGAAGCAGAGAGAGAGAGACACCGTCTACAAAATGAGAGAGATCGTCTACAAAATGAGACCAGGTGGGTGGAGACTCTTAAGGCTATTCAGGCTATTGGAACTACTAGACCTATTCTACCTAGTGGGGGCCCAAAGGACATTAAAATTTCCAGACTAATGGACAGTGATGATATTGAAGCATACATTACAACATTTGAAAGAGTGGCAACAGCTTGTGGTGGCCTAGGGATCAGTGGGTTATCGGTTTAGCCCCATATCTCACAGGGCAAGGCTCAGCTATTTATAGTCACGTAGAACCTGCAAATGTTACCAACTATGATCATGTTAAACAAGCAATATTAAAAAAGGTATGACATCTGTACAGAGACTTATCGTCAAAGGTTTCGAGCATTCAGATATCATACTGTTGAGTCCCCACAAGAAGCTTGTGCTCGATTGCAAGACTTGTGCACAAAATGGCTACAACCTGCAACTCGTACCATACATCAAGTGGTTGAGTCAGTTGTGTTAGAACAATTTGTAAAAATACTACCTTATGAGGTTCAAATGTGGGTAAGAGAACATCGACCTGACACAGTAGAAAAAGCTGTCAGTTTAGCTGAAGATTATATTACAGCTCACCCACATTGTCAGAAAGGGTCTCATGGAACAAATACTTCCCAAGTATTAATAAAACATCCACCCACTAGTCCTTCTACTAAGCCAAAAGAGGAAAGAAAAAGTATGAGAACATTTAACCCAGATATTATTTGCCACGAGTGTCAGACCAAGGGACACATCGCTAGATTCTGCCCCAAGAAAAAATCTGATCCTTCTCATCTGGCCTTAGCAAACTGGGGGGCAATATACTGTGTCTGTTAATGTTGGAGGACAGGATGTGATGGCATTGATTGATTCAGGAAGTAAGCAAACCCTGGTACGTGCTGATTTACTCAGTGGTGCTCTTACAAAGAAACACTCGGAGAAAACTGGAGTGACTTGTGTTCATGGGGACACTCATTTTTATCCTGTACAGAAAGCTACTATTACTGCATCAGGCATGGCACATCATCTGAAGATAGGTGTGGTTCCTAGACTACCTGTACCTGTGATATTGGGACATGACGTTCCTGTATTTAACAATTTATTGACTGCCTCTTCTTCTATATCTGCTGTGGTTACATGATCTCAAGCATCTCAGGAACAAATGGACAGTGAACTGTTTCCTTTTGATGATACCTTATTTGATGTTCCTGGAAAAACTGTTAAATCAAAAAAACAAGAGAGACTAGAAAAATGGACATGGAATAAAACAAAGGACTTAGGTTGTGATGATGCCATGGTAAAAACTGTAAAGTCGGACTCTTTTATCAGTGACCAAAAGAATGACCCTACACTAACCCCTTTGTTTTCCCAGGTTATTGCTGATGGGGTGGAAGGTACACCTCCAAGGTATAAATTGCAACAGGATAAATTGTACAGAGTTTGTCAAAATCCAAAAACTAGGAAATGGTAGATCAACTGGTGGTTCCTAGTCAGTATAGAGAACAGTTAATATTCTTAGCGCATGATGTACCATGTGGGGGACATGCAGGAAGGGATAGAACTTTAACAAGATTACTATATAGATTCTTTTGACCTGGCATTCATGATCAAGTGGCTGAATATTGCAAAGTTGCAGCCAGTGCCAAAGAGGTGGCGCCGGTTACAAGAAAGGACAAAGACCCTCTTCAACCTTACCATTGGTTGCTATGCCCTTTGAAAGATTGGCCATGGATATTATGGGACCTCTTCCCCAAAAGTACTAAAGGCAACAGGTTTGCCCTTGTGTTGTGTGACTATGCTACAAAATAACCTGAGGCTATTCCTCTACGCACAATAACAGCGGATAAAATAGCAGAGGAGTGGCTCAAGGTATTTAGCAGAGTGGGCATACCAAAAGTTATTTTAACAGATAGGGGAACCAATTTCTGTTCAGCCATTTTGAAACGTCTCTACCAAGCTCTGGGGTAGAAGCTGTCTACACATCTCCATACCATCCCCAGACTGATGGCTTGGTCGGCGTTTCAACAAAACACTGAAGAAAATGATACAAAAGTATGTGGAAGATGAGGGTAAACACTGGGACCTATATCTGCCACTGTTACTTTTTGCATATCGTGAGGTACCTCAAGCATCGACTGGATTCTCACCATTTGAACTATTACATGGTAGGAATCCCAGAGGTCTCCTAGACGTAGTTATGGAACAGTGGGAGGATATTACCACCTGGAAAAATCCCACTACCCTTGACTATGTTATGCAGCTACGTAAAAAAATAGCTAAGTATACTCAGGTTGCACAAGAACAGAATCAAATCAAGCAAGACTATCAGAAAGAAAGATATGACGTAGGGGTGGGTGAAAAACACTTTAGCTCTGGGGACCGTGTCTTATTGTTGCTTCCATCCACTGAAAACAAGTTAACTATGAAATGGCAAGGGCCTTATGTGATACAGAAACAAATTAGCCCCACTACGTATTTGGTGGAAGTTCCAGACAGAAAACAAAAACTAAAAGTGTACCATGCCAATTTATTGAAAAGATGGCATAATAGGCCTACTGAAGTCATGTATGTATGTTCCAACCCATTGGACAATGAGATGGAGCTGGCATATGATAAACTGGAAGGAGAACAATTGTCTAAAGATTTGACAATAAACCCTTCTTGATTAGACAGTCAAAAACAAGAACTAGCCCACGTTCTAAGTCAGTTTCATGATACTTTTACAATAGTCCCAGGGAAAACTACGGAAATATGTCATCAGATCCATACATTTCAAAACACACCCATTAGAGTAAAGCCCTATCGGATTCCTGAGAAATTAAAACAAGAAGTCATCACAGAGATAGAAAGAATGAAAGAAATGGGTATTATAGAAGAAGCTAATAGCGAATGGGCGTTTCCTATGGTCCTTGTCCCTAAAAAAGAGGGAGGGATAAGAATTTGTCTAGACTTCCGAAAACTCAACGCAATATCAAAGTTTGATGGATATCCGATGCCCCGTATAGATGACATCATTGATCAACTTGGGCAAGCGAGATATGTTAGTATACTTGATTTAACTAAAGGATACTGGCAAATTCTGTTGAGAAAGCATCAAAAGAAAACTGCTTTGCACTCCTTTGGGGTCTTTCAGTTCACAATGATGCCATTTGGACTTCACGGAGCCCCAGCTAGTTTTCAAAGGCTGATGGATAAACTCCTGAGATCTCACATTGGATATAGTGCGGCTTATTTAGACGACGTAATCATTTATAGTCCAACATGGGAAGACCATGTTAAACACCTTACTGCTGTTTTAAGGACTCTAAAACAAGCTGGTCTCACCATCAAGCCCAACAAATGTTCCTTTGCTATGGAGGAAGCCCAGTATTTGGGATTTATAATTGTAATGGGCAGGTAAAACCAGAGGTAGGGAAGGTGGGACGTAGAGCCAAGAGTCCTCGCCCTCACAAAAAACACGTACGCTCATTTTTAGGCCTAGCAGGCTACTATAGATGTTTGTGCCTCAATTTTCTACTTTAGCTAGCCCTCTAATTGAATTAACCAAAAGAATAAACCCTCAAAAGTAATCTGAATTCAGAATGTGAAGAATCATTTCTTGCCATAAAAGCAATACTTTGTTCCTCCCCAGTGTTAAAAAGTCCTGATTTTGATAAACCATTTTTGTTACAGACGGATGCTTCTAATGTTGGTTTGGGGGCTGTGTTATCTCAAATCCACCACGGAGAAGAACATCCTGTACTGTACATTAGCCGTAAATTACATGTCAGGGAAACCAAGTACTCCACAATAGAGAAGGAGTGTTTAGCACTCAAATGGGCCATAGAATCCCTACGATATTATTTATGGGGAACTCAATTTACAGTATGGACAGATCATAATCCATTACGATGGATACATAACATGAAGGATAGCAATCCAAGGGTTATGAGATGGTATCTAACATTGCAACCGTATAAATTTACTGTTCGTCATAGAGCTGGGACTGCTAATAGTAATGCTGACTTCATGTCTCGCTTTGGAGCAGACATAATGTTAGAATCAAATGTAGACCTCGGGGAATGAATATATTTGTATTTGAGAATGCACTGTATTTAAGTAAAAGAGAATATTAAAGGGCCCCGAGGTGGAGCTTTGGGAGTGGGTGGGCTAAAGCTCCATCTCTTTTTGTTTTACAAAAGAGATCTACATGCTATTGCAAGTAGTGAAAACTACTAGTTTTCATCTTGAGTGGGAGGACTTGGTAGGTCGGTGACCCCGAACTTGGATATGCTCTCTTGGATATAGAGCATATGTAATTACCTGCCTATGTTTTGGAGGTAATTTGAGAACATTGTGGGCTAAAATATTTAAAAAATCTGTTGCAACAGTCTCCTGCTCTTCTAATCTCTTCATTTTACTATACCTCCTTCTCTGTCATTCCCTACTCAAGCTTGGCCAGCTTTGAGCAGTCTTTCTGTCCCTTTCCTTATTTCCAGCTCATTTTCTCTAAATAATAAAGCCCCAATGTTTAGAATGTTCTGTGCTTGCAGTACAAGCTGTTTGATTAATTTTCCTGCATGAATGTCCGCAAGTTCGACTGTGCGATCATGCGAACGTGCGAAGACGCCGAAAAAAGAGTTTGTTATGGCGTTTTCATTATCTGGTGAATTATGAACAAATTAACAGCCTTTGTGCTAGTTTTAGTATGAGAAGCTCAGAATTATGGTATATATCAGAATTGTAACTAAGAATCATTTAAAAAGTGGTGTTTATTTGTTTGCTTAAATAAAAAGGTTAAACTAGTACTTTTAAAAGAGAAAAGGCAAAGCATGCCACTGTTAAAAGCAGAGAGATAAAACTGTTTAACTTAAAAGGACTAAAGTCTCCTATTGTGATCCAGAAATGCTTTAGACTTACAACTCTCTTGTAAAGTGCTTCCAGCTCCTCTCAGTCCAATCTCCTTATAGGACTGGCGGCCTGGTTGACCCACTTTATGATGCAAGTTGGGGAGGAGCTAACAAAGTCATGTGCTCTCCACTGGTATAAAAGGAGCTGAATGTCAAATGTTAAGTCAGTGTGTGGTGGAAGGCAAACCTACCAGATGCCTAGCAGATTCTAGGTGCCTTTTGGAAGGAATTTTCTTTCTTGTTAAAGATATGATTTCCTGTGCCTTATGTTTTTTTTGGAAGTTATGTACAAGTTCTGCTTTAAGTCCATTTTATTTTTTTCTGCTTCTGATAAATTTTGAAATATTGGATCCTGACTGCTCTCTGGACTTTATTGGACCACCCCACGTGCACACCCCCTATGAAGGGAACTGTTGATGGGATGCATAAAGTACCATGTCTTAAACGTTTATAAAAGCCCGAGGTCAATGCTTGGGGGTGGGTGGGGAGCGGTCTCTCCTGACGGCACCCTGGGGGTTGAGGTCTCGCTGGGTGGCAGGGGCCTCCTTCGCTGAGGTGGGGAAGCCATGCAGATCAATGTGTAAGTCTGTACAAAATCTGGGACAATGCTCAACATAGAGTATGGGCTGGAGTGGAGGTGTAGGATGCACCATGTTGCCACTGAGTGAGAGCAATGAATGGGGGACTTTATTGGCCTCAATGGGCGGGTCCTTGGTGGGGGCCTTCCGGACTGGGTGCCTGTCTTGGGGGGACTATCTATTCCCCTTGGGGGGCCCAGGTCATGGCACTTCACTAGGGCTCTGCTGGGGTTGGTCCTTATAACAATGAAGGCATGGTGGTCTCACCCTCGCTCACCTTAGAGAGCTACAAACTAGTTACAGAATAATTGACGTAACCAAATTGGAACTACATATTTTGCTCAGAGATGACTGCTATGTGTCTGGCTTTCCCGGTCAGTGGGGGGTCATGGTGCCCGGGTGGGGGCTCCTCTCTCTGGGTCCACGGGGGGGGTGGCTGATGTCCTCTTCCCCTTCCCTGCTTTTGCACTGACCTTGAACTACTAATTAATTAAGATTATACCTTCCAAGTTAAGAGAGTTGATCAGTCAACTTCCCAGATGTAAGTGAAGGGAAACAATCTGACTTAATTGGGAATGTGATAGAAGTTAAATCCTTAAGGGTGTCCAGCTAAAGGAGTGTCACTGGTGGTTTAAGCTCTATGCTATAGGAGCTGACCCATCAGGTGGCATTCAACAAACAGAGCTGACTGCTTTCTACATCAGCGAAGCTCTGGGGGGAGTCCTCCAGCAGGAGGATGGAAATTATCCCACCCTCTGTATCCTCTTCCTACAGTGGGGAGGAGAGTTTACACAGAGATCCTACCAATTGGATCTTCTACCTAGGAAGTCAACTATTTATTAAATAATTATGTTGCTGCCCGGTTAGCATGCAAACAGTTTGAATGTTTTTATAGTTTTCCAAGATGGAGATGGACTGCACTGGGGGCTGTTGGGGGGTCACGCTGCCTTGGAGGGCGCACTAATGGTGTTTTGTCAAGGTCAAAATGGCTAACTTAGGCACTGTTGTTTGCACATACAATGTAAATGGTCTAACGAGCCCTGTTAAGAGAAGAAAAGTCCTTAGTCTTCTTATTAAGAAATCAGCTGCGGATTAAGTGTTCCTACAGGAGACTCATCTCTCAGAGGGAGCATGGTAAATTCCTTAAGCTGGGGTTTAAAGAGGTGGCTACTTCGTCTTGTAAGAATGGTAGACGAAGAAGCACAATGGTGTCAATACCTCATAAGTCACAGTTTGAAAAGCTTGATGTTAAGGTTGATGGAGAGGGGCAATATGCCCTCATGAAGGGTAAAGTGGAGGGCCAGTTGCTGACACTAGCATCAGTGTACTTCCCACCTGGTACCCCCTATCAATACTATAGGGCTTTTTTTTGCTCTTGCAGGAGTAGGCGGAGGGGATCATGGCCTATGGGGGGACTTGAACTTAGCTTTTAACCCTACTTTGGACACAATCTCTCAGATTTCAAGAAGATCCCTTTAGGTGGCCAGGAAGGTTTCTAAGTTGATGGGGGAGCTGGGCATACTAGATGTGTGGAGGTACCAACATGGAAGGCAGAGGGACTATACCTACTTCTCTGCTACTCATAGCATGCATTCTAGGACTGACTATTTTTTGGTCCCGAGGGATGAGATCTCCAGGGTTCAGGAGTCCTGGACTGGGGATTTCATCCTTTCAGACCATGCGCCTGGGAATTGGAGGGATCCATAGGAACACATTCTGGAGACTCAATATTTCCTTGCTTAAAGACAAAGAAACAAGGGACCAGATAGTAGAAATCTATCAGCAATTTCTATCAGAGAATGAGGGGCAACGCACGTCACAGACCATGCTGTGGGACACGGCTAAAGCCGTTCTCCGAAGGAAATTTATCCAGATAGCAGTTAGGAAGAATAGGGAGAGAGAGGGGAGAAAGATAACTCTTTCGGAGCAAATTAAAGTACTGGAGGATGCACAGAAGCAAAAGTTTTCTAGAGAGAGAGAGAGGCAGGCAGCTTAAAACCCTAAAACGAGCTGGGAGTGCTCTTGGACTACCAGGTCAAACAGAAATTATTGTTTTTAAGGCAGAAGTGCTATGAGGGGGCCTGAGACTGCTTAGGCTGTTAGCTAGTAGAGACTGAGAACACAAAGGGCCAGAGCCACAATTTCAGCTTTGTGGTATGATGGGCAGAAAAAATAGTGTATAGGGTCACAGAGGTAGCTGAAGCCTTCCGGTAATTTTATGAGCAATTGTATGCCAAGGAGACCTCCTCACAGGAAGGGAGGACAGAGGCCTTCTTAAATAAACTGAAGCTCCCATCATTATCACCTGAGCAGGGAGGTGTGCTGATGTGTCCACTTTCAGCAGAGGAAGTTAAGGTAGGGATTGGGAGGTTGAGGACAGGGAAGTGCCCAGGGACAGACAGGCTCCCAGCAGAGTTTCTTAAGTGTTTTAGACTTCAATTCCAGCCCCTGATGCTGACAGTTTACTCGGACGTTCAGGGGGGAAGGGAGGCAGCTCCGCCCTCTTTGGCTCAGGCTCTAATTTTGGTGATACACAAGCCGGGAAAGGACCCCTCCAGATGTGCTTCCTACCGTCCCATCTCTCTACTAAACACAGACTACAAGATCCTGACTTCCATTATGGCTAAAAGAATCCAACAATATCTACCTTCCCTGATACAGTTGGACCAGAATGGATTTGTCTCAGGCAGGCAGGCCCAGGATAATCTTCAACGGACAACCCATCTTATTGACCACATAAATATGACCAAAACTCCGGCAATGTTAATGAGCTTTGACGCCGAAATGGCGTTTGATAGGGTTGACTGGGACTTTCTGGGGCGTGTCCTTTCCCGGATTGGGTTCCTAAAAGAATTCATACAGTTAATCTTTAAGCTGTATGATTCCCCTAGCACATATGTTAGAGTGAATGGCCATGTATCAGCTGCTCTGAACTTAGGTAGAGGCACGAGACAGGGTTGCCCCTTGTCCCCATTGCTCTTTGCTCTGTATATAGAGCCCCTGGCTCAGTCTATCAGGGAAAATGAGAACATAAAGGGGATACAGATCAGTGGTTTTAAGCATAAACTGGCCCTCTACGCAAACAACGTACTACTGTATATATCTGAACCAGGATCCTACCTGCCCACTACATTTCAGCAGTTGGAGGAATACTCATCTTTCTCAGGATATAAGTTGAACCGCAGTAAAATAGAAGTGCTGAGCTTAAATTACGTCCCGACCCTGGAGTTGCGCCAAAGATACCTGATGAGATGGGATCTGAGGCAGATGGGGTACCTGGGTATCAAGATGGGTCTTGGTAATGGCCATTTGTGGGAACTTAATTATCCTCCCTTGATTTCACAATTAAGGGTGGATTTTGAGAGGTGGGCCCTTCTTCCCCTTCCATCTACTCCAAGATACAAGCACTGAAGATGAATGTTCTACCCAGGTTGCTTTACTTGTTTCTATGTGTCCCCTGCTCAGTCCCACAGATGGAATTGAAAGCATGGCAGAGTATGTCCTTTGCTTTTCTTTGGGGCAAGGATAGACCCAGGGTACGTAGAGCTCTGCTTTATGCCCCCAAGGCCGAGGGTGGATTGGCTTTTTCAAACCTACATGGTCACTGGGCAACAGCCCAGGTGAGGGTGGCCTTGCTCTGGGGTAGTCCAGGGTTTGATTTTCAATGGAAGAGGATAGACTGACTGCCCCCCCCCCCGCAGGCCCTTCTTTTTAATGATGGAGTACAGGCACTAGAGACACGATACGCTGGAACACAGGCAGTACTGGAGGGTTGGAGGTGGGGAACGGCCCGGGGTTTAACTAGGATGCAATTATGGCGATTTCGCTGGTGGGCTTATGACTGTCACTTCCCTGCAGCACTGATGGACCCCTGGTTTAGGAGATGGGCCAAGAAGGGACTCCACCCTCCATACCAAGTGTTGATAACAGACAATGTCATATCTTTTGAGGTGGCCAGACAGACATTTGGCCTTCAGTATAATGATACCTTACAATTTTACCAAATCAGAGATTATGTCCATAACCAGATAAGACACCTGAGTGAAAGGGATGGTGAGGGGAGGGAACCCCCATTTAGAAGGATCTGGTCATCGGGGGGGGGGAGATGCCATCTCCCTACTATATCAGGGATTATTGGCTGACTTGTCTTTGCTCACACAGCATGTCAAGACTAAGTGGGAGCTAGACCTAGGGATGACTTTAACATAAAAACAACGGACTGGAGTATGGCAGAGTACATGGAGGACAACAGGGTTCCCGGTCTGGCGAGAATTTGGCTGGAAACTTAGATCTCATTTCTTCAGGGTACCAGCTCAGGTGGTTCACTACGCCCCAGCAGTTGGAGCAGTTTGTTGGAGGGAGTGTGGCCATGACCGTGCCTCCCAGGCGCATATTTTTTGGACCTGCCAGGTGCTTGGGGGCTATTGGACAGAGGTAGGACACCACTTGGGTAGAATTTTCCAGCTTCAGCCAATGCTGGGTCTGGAACATTTGGTCTTGGGGGTGTTGCTAAGGGAGGTTAGAGGCAGTTTATTTGTGGTTGGTCCTGACTTTGGCTGCCATTAAGGGCATTACTAAGAAGTGGGGCCAGAAGATACCACCCTCGACAAGGGACTGGAGAGATGTAGTAGAAAGCATACACTTAATGGAGAGAGTCACTTTTGGCCTCCGTCAGCAAACACATCTCTATCAAGATAGATGGACTAGATGGCTCTTATATGAGTCTGACATGAATTCAGGGATCTGGACTTGTTCGCCCCCTTATGAGGGCAGAAGGTGACAGGCTTCGCCTTTGCCCCCCATGTCAGCACCCATGTATGTGACTCCTTTTCCTACAGTGCAGGCGCTAGTGTAACTCCATCTTACCAGGTTAGACCTGAAGGTCAATGATTGTTATTGTTAATGTGAACGGTTTACAGACCTATTAGACGTTGAAATATTACCAGTAATCAGAAGTATGATTATCTATATGTATAAACTTTCTTTTAGTCAATGGCTATTTCTGTAACAAAGAAAGTGATGTACGTTGTGGATGTTCTGTATGATAACTGTAGCCCATAGTGGCATAACATAGTAGAGTATAAAAAAAAAAAAAAACATTTCTGATGCTCTTTACATAAAGCATAATGGATTCTTTATAATTTAGAGCAATCTATGACAAGGTTCAACCAGTAATATATAGTTGGGGGGGGGGTTGATCCTTCCAGTGCAGTAAGATTGCCTTATAGGCGTTCACAAAGAGAATATTTACTAAAACTTGTTGGTCTTCTGTAAACTGGTATCAAGCTGTGTACTTCATGCCTAGCATAATAACTCCAGGATTGAAAGGGAAGTCTACATCTATGATCTTTTCTACTGTCTTAGTGATTTCTTCCCAAAACAGCTTCAGTGAGGGACAGGAAAAGAACATGGGCCCCATATTCAGAACAAGGCACAATCCCAGCATAGCCATTTGCACTGCGCTTGCACACGACTGGCTCTGAGCAACATTCAGATGCATAGTGCACACTGACAGTGCAACACTATCCGACTGAATATCGGGCCATGTCAGTGCAGCACTAAGTGGATCTGCAATGTGCAGACACGGATCTGGGCTGCATATGACCCACAGGAAATGGCACTGGCCAAAATGGGACAGCGCCAGGTCTCCAGTGGGCCATATTCAGCCTGAGCATAAAAATAAGCTCACTGGGTATGCAAGGCGCTAAGGGGGCATCTGCATTCCCATTATGGGCTTATTTATGTGTTGCTGAAGCCCTTAGCACCTTTTTCTCAGTAAAAGCAGTCCCTGGCATAATGGTCCCCCACCACTCGATCACACAGGGTACAACATTCCTTATGACCTGCTGGTCTAGTAGTCCCCATCCCCGGTGTACTAGATTCCTTATGCCCTGGTGATCTAGTGGTTCCTCCATCCCCTGATCCCCAGTGTACAAGATTCTTTACACTCTGGTGGTCTAGTGGTCCTCCCCATCCCCTGACCATACACCAACCCCCACCCACCAAGGATCCCCCCACCCTGAGTGCTAGCCTCTGTGAAATCAGCAGCCAAGACAGCCCTTCTCACACCTCCTCAGCAAACTGTCATTTTCAGAGAGACCAGCACTCCAGGTGAGGGGGTGTGGGGCAGGGGTTCCCGGTGGATTGGTGGGTGTGCTGTCGGTGTACAGTTGGGGGTGGGGGGACCCACTAAACCACCACAGCATAAGGAATTTGGTAAACTGGAGGACCAGGTGGTGGGGAAAACCACTAGACCACCAGGGCATAAGGAATCTTGTACACCGGGTGTTCAGGGGTAGGGGGAACAACAAGACCAGCAGGACATAAGGAATCTGGTAAACTGGGTGACTTGTGGGTGGGGGTAACCACTACACCACCAGGGCAAAAGAAATCTTGTAGCCCAAGCAATCGGGGTTGGGGAAATCACTAGACCACCAGGGCATACAGAATCTGGTAAAGCAGTCAATCAGGGGCTGGGAGGCAGCTTGGCACAAGGGTGGGTGAGGCCACGGCCCTAGAGTCCCGTCAAGATGTGGTTTTCAGCAACAGTAAACAGCATTGCTCTGAGGGCTGTTTACCACTGCCACAAAACTTTGCATATGTCGCTGCGCCAATATGCGTAAGGAAAACCCTTCATTTGAATAAGTGCAGTAGTGTGGTTGGCATCTTGGCTCTGCCCGGTATGAGAAGGACCACCTGGAGCACTAGTAAACTTAAGTTAGCACCGGCACTAACCACGTTCATGCCAGCACCAACCTTTGAACATGGGAGCCCATATGTTTAAGCGTTCCAGTTATCTTTTTGCATCTTTGGCATTTGTACGATACTGTTTGATTAAACTTATGGAGTTTACCAAGGGTAACATATGTTCTATTGACATAGTCTCAAATTTTTCAGTTTTTTTTTTTTTTTTTTTTTACTATATTCCTATGTAAGGTTACTTCTTACATGTTTAGATACTGTATATTGGCAATAGTCATGATGCATAAATTTAATAATTTTTTGTAAAGCTGAAACGGAGTGGGAAGGGATCATATTTTGACCTTAACAAAGGCCCTTCTTAGCTAAGCAGTGGCCTTGATAAAATTCACTGCTGGCATTAATATGCATAAAGAAGGAATTAACTATTATCAACACTGACTTCAATGGGGCGTGCCATTGCGATGTTCCTGGGCACACGTCCATACGTGCCTGAGTGCGGGGGAGGATCATAGGAATAATGAACTGGAACCTATCAGCTGGTCACCTCATTGGGGCTAAAATATGATCCGTTTCCACCCTGTCCTGGCTTTTCAAAAATGATAACATTTATGCGACGTGGCTATTACCAACATACAGTATCTAAATATTTAAATAGTGCCAAAATCCTGGTAAATCCCTTTAAAGAATTCAAAGGGGAAGGGTAGTAGTAAAGTTTGTGTTTCGATATTAAGATTATGGCCCAGGTTTTTTGCCAGGATTCATGTAATTTGGGGACGATATTTGTATTGTTTCCACATAACAGGTTCTATATTTTGTCAGTAAGTTCCTCATTTGCTGATGGAGATTGTAATAATGACCAAGATTAGAGGTTTGGACTGTGTATGATCCTTTTAGATAGATAGATACTTTATTTCTAAAGTGTCCAATTCCAAGGACTCTGGGTGCTGTACAATATAAAACAGTACAATTGTTTTAAAATCATACACAAAATATACAAATAGTGTCTGTGTTTTTTTTTCATGAATTCTTCTCTTATTTGAAAATAACCAACACAGCTGCTATCAAGAACATCATATCCTTGTTTTAGTTCAATAAAAGTTGCTAATTTTGAAATCGAAATAAATATCTTGCAGTTCAATAACCCCTTTTCTTACAGTTTTCTGAAAGCCTATTATTCCATGAAGCAGGAATATAACCAATGTGTTGAACTGTTGAGAATCTAGACATTTCTGAATCTGCTCCAAGTACTGTCTGTGCTGTGTGATAGCACTGTACAGATACTTTAAGAAAAGATGAAGTTTTATACTGTGTTTTGGAATATTTTGGATTTAAATGAATATTTGTAAACATGGTGTTTTTATACTATGAAAAGGAGTGGTGTTTTTTTCAAGCTCAATCCAAGATGGTGTACTCTCCTGTTGCTGGAACCAGTCTAGAACTTGTTCTACCTGTGCAGCGAGATAATACTAAAAGTGGTCTGGTAGTTCCAGACCTGTTTTTTTCTTGAGGGCACAGAGGTTTTCAAGTTTTATTCTTGGTGCAGAATCCTTTCACAGAAATCTGCAATTGCATTCCCATTCTCTAAAAAACTTTCTGTCAAGCTTGATAGGAAGAGTGTGAAACAAGAACAATATCCATGGTAGTATGTTCATTTTAAGCACATTAACTCTCCTTATAAGAACTGGCGGAAGGTGAAGACCCCCCTGGAGTTTGTTCACACATTTTTGCCAGAAATACTTGGTCTCGGTGAGGAGGAGTCATCCTTGTCCCTGGAGAGGGCTTACAGACTTGCCCCTCACCCAACACAAAACGGCAACACCTAACCTCGGGCGCTGGCGGTGGTCTGCCTGGGAGTTGGAGATAGGGACCAGATTTAGCCTGCAGCACGCAGACGAAGAAAGATCAAGTATGGGGACTTGGACAGTTCCATCTTTCCAGATTTGTCTTTTGGTACCAGACAGTGGCGCAAGTTATTCGATGGTGTCCGGGCCCATTTGCGGAATTTGAAGGTGCAGCACCAACTCCTGTATCTAGCCAGGCTGCAGGTCTTGTGCATCGGTAAAGTTTATCAATTTAATGACTGGAAAGACGCTGAAAAGCTTTTGGCCATCATTGAGCAGGAGGAACCTGAGGGGCATAAGGACATTGAGGGAGATTGATTGTTTTTTACATTACCCTGTTTAAATATGCTCTTACAGTATTAATACACAGATTTGGTTAAAGTTAGAATTATGCTGGGGTGGTATACATTTTATAGATTTGACCTTGATAGTGGGAAAGTTCTTATGCTGTTTGCATGGCCCACAAGTTGGAGTATTCACATACTGGAACTGTCTTGAGACTGTAAAATCGGGGCTTGCAATGCTTCTTATGTTTTCAAGCCTACCGTTTGCATCCTGTCTATTCTACATGGCTTTCATGATGATATATGTACTTTCTGGATTTACATTCATTTTATGTATCACACTGCCTGTTCTTAATGGTGTATAAGAAACATACCAATAGACTGGGAGCTGGGAAAGTAAATAATCGGATTATACTATAGCGGGTTTGAAGTATAAGGTCTTTTTTTTTTTGTGGCTGTTGGAGCCAACATATTTTTTTATCCTTCTACCCTACAGGAGGAGTTGTGGGCTGGACCACACACTGGTCGGTGCCTTCCGAGGTGCTGACTAGTGTTCATCTCCCTCTGGGGTTTTCCCCCGAGTTGTAGACTTAAGGATTCGCTTTAGGTTTCGATATGGCTAATTCCTCCATATGAAGTTTAATATGGATGACTCATGTAAATTGTATGCATGCTTACTGTCTTTGAACACTGTCTGTGAATTGCTCAGGGCTGTTTGCTTTCTGTAAGCGATGTCGTGCTAAAGCTCAATAAAAATATTATACAAAAAAAAAAAAGTGGCCACTTCATTAATATTGGATCAGTTTTACATACTAACATACTTATTGCCAGCAGATTAGGCCTTACAGTCTATCGAGTCTGCTCGAACCTCAGATCCCTAGTTGGGTGCTGAGGCCCTCTCCCCCTCCTTGTGTTCCAGAAACCCCTATCATCCATCCCACCCCCCTGGGCCAGGCCATCATCTGATACATCCGCTTTCTGTGTCTTTCCCAACCTCTCTTGAAGCCCTCCACTGTGGATCTCTGAACCAGCTCGCCAGGCAGCGCATTCCAAGGGTCCAGCACCCTCTCAGTGAAAAACCTCCTCCTCTTCCCCCCCTCACCCTTCCACCTTCCAACTTTAAACCATGCCCTCTGGTGATACCGCCCTGCTTTAGTCTAAAGATCCCCTCCATGTTTACTCTATTTATTCCCTTGAGGTACTTGAAGACCTCAATCATGTCCCCCCCGTCTCGCCTCTCCTCTCCCCCAATGAAAACAGGCAGACCTCCTCAAGTCTGTCCTCATACACCAAATCCCCTAGTCCTCGTATCATCTTAGTTGCCCTCCTCTGTACCCTCTCCAGGAGCTGTATGTCCCTCTTCAAGTGTGGTCTCCAGTACTTTACACAGTACTCAAGGTGTGGTCTAACCAGTCCATTGTACAGCAGCAAAATCACTTCCATGCTCCTAGAGGTGATCCCCCTTACGATGCATCCCAACATCCTGTTTGCCTTGCTAGTTTTATTCTATTTGAACAAATTATTTCAACATTTAATAGTCTAGTTAGCCCACTAGCTATGGAGGTGCCACCTGTAAGACTGCAGGAAACATTGATCAATGCTTTCCACAGGTACTCTGCACCCCTTTTTTTTCTTCTTTTCTTTACTCTTCTTTCTGTCTTCCTTTCACGAAAGGCACAGACAAATATGTGTAGAGTAGAAGTCTGGTGGCAATACCATACAAGGCTTTAGAGACTGAACAGTCACAAGGCTAGAGGCTTGTTACTGAATGTGTCTGATTACCTGTATGATATGATGCTGTAGCATTTTACGCAATAATGCTGAGTTTAAATTTAAAAAGTTCTGCTTGAGATTTATAATTAGCAACTCAAAGTGATTTTCCTGTTTCCAGCAAAATATTGAAAGATCACATTAAAAGAAAGCGGCTACCCAAATTCCGCTGCCCCCCCCCAAAAAACTGAAGTTCAGAACCTTACATTTTATTTATTCCTGAAGACACTTTCATTAAAATCTTTCCCTTAGAATTCATCTGCTCATATTGCTAATTCCTGTCAAAAAATCATAATCTGCTTTTTATAGCCTGTTGCCATATAAATGTTTCTGATGTAACAAACAGAGGATTATTACATCAAGGCAGGAAATGCAGCAGGGACAGAGGAAGTTTAGGGGCAACTTTCCTCTTTTCATACAAATGTCATGAAGGAAAACTACACCCTCATATCTTGTAAATTTGACAAACAATTCTTCCTGTAGCTGTTAAGGATATATGTGTTTGTTTCAGACTGTTTTCACTGGTCATGCTAGTTCCCTGTAACTATCCTGGGGGTCTCCATTTTATGGTTGCTGAAATCTCACTGTCCACGACAGCTGCATTAGCACATGAGCACACTATGTCACATCACCCATTTATACCATGCATCTGTATATTAAAAGCTCAAATATCCTGAAACAACTTTCTGGAAACACACAATGCAATTTAAAGGGAAAGACCCTACATTACAACTCAGACAGTTTGCAAAGCTAACTGACAGTAAATATGGTATTTCATACCTTGCTGCAACAAATTCCAATTAAGCAGACAGGCATTCTATGGAGTCTAAAGGGTGAGTACACACTATGTTCTCATATGATAATGCAACTCTCAGAGACAATGAGATTCCAACAACCCAAAAAATGCAGACTCCCAGCACAGTTACAGAGACTACTATGAACAATGAAAGTAATCTAAAGCAATCACATAGATCCCTAACAGCGACACAAAAAGAGTTGTCTGTTGACATGGAAACAAATACAATTTACAAGATATGAGGGTGCAGTTTTCCTTTCAGTGATAAAGAATGGAATGTCCTAAAAAGTCAAATGCTCCTGACATGTTCTGAGATTTGAATAAGGCCGATTCCAACTGCAATTTATTTGCAAGAAAATGGAAAAATCACTTTATGCTACCCTGTAGGCCCCTGGACCCTATGGCAAACAGGAGAGCCTGATTTGAAGAGCAGTGTTTTGGGAGAACCCATTTTGTAGTAGTCCATTGGTGGGGTGTAAACCTCTGTTAAAGAGAGACATGCCAATTCTGTAAAGTGTTTTGTGATATACGTTGTATGAAAGATGCTACAGAAAATTACAATTGTACTGTATTGTAAGTAACTATCAGCCACTGTATAGTTATTTTATAAAACAGGTAGGGAATATCCTGTGTCCTTCCTGCTTGGCACCTATTAGATATGTGTAAGGCACAGGTAAGAAAGTGCTGGTAATCAGAACACAGGACACGAAATATATAAATGTCTAAGTTTTTTATTTTTAATGTTTTGAGTATCATTACAATCATGGTTGCCATCATTACTTGCTAAAAAATACTCTAGGCCTCAGAAATAAAACTCCCTCAAAATAAGAACAAACTGATTACGTTTTGATATATTTTCCTCTCCTTACGCACATTCAAAGATTAACAACAATGACGCGCTACTCACAGTTTTACTGGGCTTCTTTTCTGGCCAAGGACCCCCCCACTTCCAGTCCTAACCTGTTTACCAGGGAAATCTTTGCTGCTTGCTCTGACTCAAACAACTGGATCCCTGGCTTTACTGACGCCTTTGAGCCTTATTCCCTTGTGCTTTCAACTGATCTATCTTGCCTACTTCTCGTAACCCTTTATCACCTGACTGTATGTATTGTATTGCTCCTGGATCACCTGACTGTATGTACTGTATTGCTTCTGTTCCCCAGGTCGCCCCTGAAAAAGGGACCTTCGTGGGCCCAGTGGGCCAACCCGGTCATCAAAGTTCAATAAATAAATAATAAATAAATAAATTCTGCTATATGTGTTTATGTGGGGAGAGGTGAACATTCAGCCAGACAATTCTGCTGAAGTATGAATTTCTGCATTCCATGATATGCAAACATCTCATCTATTGAATGTGTGGACATACAGATGCTGGACAGCAAAGGAGGGACTACCTTTTAGTACTTTTAATAAAAGAAAATACCTGTTTTTAATTTTAAAAAGTTAGCTTTTTTTAATTTTCGCAGGTTACCCATTTTATAAGCGCAATACAACACCTCACGGGGTGCATTTTGCTGATACAAATGCACTTCCAAGGGCTGATGCTACTACACATGTGGTGTTGTGCCTCACTATGCCCCTGGGCATGCATTCAGATCCGCATAATGTACACACACCGTTGTGTCTTTTTGCTTACATATTCACAGGTCAGCTCAGAAAAATACTGATACTGGCTCTGGCCAATCAACCTTTACTTCATCCACGGAAATGTCGAAATCTGTGTAGTCCTGCCTCTGTTGCTACTCCCCTGCCCCAGTTAACAACTGTCCCCAGGTACTTAATCTGGGATCACCGCTTGCTGAAATGCTAATTTTCATCTGAGTGGTTGCTCACACCTATACACCTGCTTAGCAATTCCAGGTTCCCTGCCTTGTTGTTTTTATCAAAATGTATATACAATCTCTACTGATTTGAAGTTTTTTCTCACTGTACTTAATTTAAAATTATTTATTTTACATTCTGTCCAGCAAATAGTAGATTACCTATACAGTATAATATTACTGTATTTCAATAACACTTTTTGCTGCTTTACTTGTATCTGTTCTACAGTAAGCCCAGGACAGACCTGAAAACGAGATGTTTGGAGCTAAGCATGTTCTTTCCTGAATGAAAAATTCACAATAAATATCTGATCAGTTACGATTATTTTGTTTTAATTCTCTATTTTGTTGCCAGCTTTAAGCTCATTCAAGTTGACTGAAATAAAAGGCTTGCCAATTTACAAAACTGGCCTCTCTTGCAGACCAAAAATGATTTTTATAAAAATTAACAGAATTTTTTTATGTTTACAATTTATTTACCCAGGAAAGCCCAGCAGAGATGCCGCATCTCGTTTCCAATGAGGTCCTGCTTCCACACATTTCCACAGCTGGGTGAACTGGAGCACTAGGAGGTTAGGTGACTTGCCCATGGTCACAGACTGAGTACCTGAATTTAGCAGGGTTTGAACTGGCGATTTCCTGATTCCTAGACTACTGTTCTAACCACTAAATCCCACTGCCTCCAAATTTATGTATACAGTTGATCATACAATGGGTGTGTGTGTGTGTCTTGGTTTGAAACTTAAAAACGTTGGTAAAGAAGACTGAAAATTAACCAATAGGAAGGAAAATGTATAATTTATGAAAGCTTTCTAAAAGTTACATAGAAATACAGGGTATTAAGTTATAATTTGGTCTATTGCTGAACCACAGTTTAATGCATACTGAAGAAATCATGGCATGATGTTCCTTGTATTCACAGACAGAAGTCCATCTCTAGCTTACTAAATCTATTGAACTTGAACTGTGGCAACACTGTACTAAGATGCATATAAAACATTTTATATACTGCATATGTTTAAATTAGTGATAAAAAAACTGTTAGAATATGTCATGCCAAGCTTTCCAGCACACTATAAAATTAGAAAATATTTTTAAAAATTACAGTTCATCTGTGCACAAAAAAATGTATATAGAAAATAGTTGAACTCCTCCATTACTGTGAAGTGTGATACTCTAATAAGAACTGTCCTAATCTTCACCCTGCAATATTTTCAAGCCGATGTTATTATTCTCATTTCCCTGAATAATATCCATACTCCAGGGCCATTTTCCTCCTCATATTCAATATCAAGCATGCTTGCATCAAGATTCCTTTCTTCATATCCTGTCACGGTATCAATCACTGCCTCCTGTCCACTCAATCCACTTTTGATTTATCAGCACGCTCGTTCTGGACTCCATAACTCGACCCAAACCATTTTAACAAGACATTGACAAATAGCACCCCGTATCGCATCAACCTGTTCCACTTAGTAAACTAAGAAACAGTGACTGTGACATCCCTGCATAAGTATTCCATTCTATTCCCCAGACTGATGTATATTAATGAGGAGATGGTATTTGAAACGCTTCTTCCACATCAGCATCTAATATGATCAAATTAGGAAATGGGATGATTTATTAAATTTTGTTGAGCTGAAATATTTCTTTATATCGCCATGTGTGTGGTTTCAGAAAGTGAGCTGTTGCTTTCAATTTCTCTACTGGGGATGTGCCTCCATTTCACAGATGCATTATTGTCTTTAAAAAGATTGCAAGCAGGCAAAATTTTATTAAGCAAATGCTCAGTAAAACATACTAAATTGGTTTTAAAATTCCTAATTTAATGTAAATCACGGTTCTTATACTGAAATTCAATTTGTGATCTTATTAAGTCCTATTTGCATTATACTGTCTTGCTTTAGGACAGTTTTAAATGTACATCATTACCAGCCAGTCTCACCACTTGACTTACAGGGCAAGTGTCCCACATAAAATACATAATCGCTATAAACATATTAGGACCTTTTACTAAACTTAAAAATAAGATGCATAAAATAAGATGCATTTAGTTAACTACGTGAGAAACAAAATGCCCTGAACCTTTTACCAATTTACCAAAATTAAGGGAAAAAAAGTTCAATTTATGTTACAAGTCTAAGGTTCTTAAAATGCAAATACTACTTATCTGAATAATTTAAATCTCTATTTAATTATCTGTATACGTGTAACCCCTAGATGGCGCTATCCCAGGGGCTACTACCCCTGCCTGATTTGCCACTAACAGGTTGAGGGGCCTGGATCCAATGGCGGGTGCCTCCACCCAGAGGTCAGGGTTTGCAATAGTTAAACTTACTTGGTCACAGCCCTCTGGGACACTGCAACCCCCTTCTTCCTCCACTAGTGGCCCACACAATATAGCAGAATTATCCTTCACAGTATACACTTACCCCCAAGGCTGGTTCAGGCACCGGACATCCTGTAAAATAAGATACAGTGCAACAATCACAGTACAGTACTTTAACATAGACAAATACCTCAGGCAGTATAACTTTGTTGAAACAAACAGCTCTGATTTATTTAGGGGATATAACAAGGACAGGGAAATCAGGTTAATTAGCTTATCACTTTACTATCACTATGGCTCTGGTGCAGGCCTATCCCTTACCAGTTACTGTCCCTGGGTACCCAGGCCCTAGTGGCTAGTCCAAACCGTGGCAGCTGGTAGGGGCCCTTTCACACAGAGAAAAGGAAAATTAAACAGTCAGCAGTACAGTAATTCCATTTGATTTAATGTGGCAATTCAACAGGGCGACCTAATTAGGTACTCTACGACCTCCAAAGAAGATATGGTCCTTCAATGTCAGCAGGCTACTTTTTGATCTCCAAGAGACTCTCACACATTTATATGGTAAAAAAGAAAGCACTATACCAGGCAGGCTGCATCTGTATCCCAATCGCAATTACTGCACACAACCAGGAGAACACACAGCAGATTCAGTTCTGACAGACCGAGTGTATTCAACAATTTCTTCAGTCTCTACAGGGTGAGCCTGGTTTCTACTCTTCAGAGATCCTTTGATTCTTTTCACAGGACGGATTCAGTCCTAACAAGCAGTTACACAAGTTGTAGCCGGAACTCTGGGCCTGCACACGTTTTTGACTGAAACTGTGCACTGAAGGAGCACAGGGTTTCTTTCCCCTTCACTTTCAGATCTCAAACTTGAAACCCCCAACAGACAAAAACCGGCACTTCCTTTGAGTTCCTCCCAGTTCCTTGACTGGATTGGCTGTCACTCACAATAGACTGCTGCTGTTGGTCCAAAAAGGCAATCAAGTCTAACCTATATCTCCCAGAGTCACTGCCCATACAATCCTCTTGTGGCTGGCTCAGATTATGAGTCCCAAGTTCTGATTCGTCCAGGCATCATTTTAGAGCTAGTTTACCCCACTGATTGGTCCAGTTCAGCAGTTCAAAACCAGAATGGGAACTAGGCAGACAGTTCTGACTGCAAAGAAAGCAGGTTAGACAAACTGTAATTTTATTATTACTGTAAATGATTTCTGGCAATCAGTTACATCTTTCAGACAGGTTCCTTTGCACTCCTAGTGACTGCAAAATGGGGTGAATTGGCAGCAGCTTGAGTGGTACTCAATCAAAGAAACACACAGTCCCCCATACAAACTAATTATGTCTGCAAGCAGACAGCTCTAAAGAGACAGTACCAGAGGTTCTAAAAACACTCACTGATAAAATGCTTAAACGCCAAACACCATTCAGGCTTGGAGCATTCAACAAGCTCCTGAAGTCTTTGGGAACCCCCATTTGCAGGGGGTTACACCTTCCTGGCCTGGGAAAAGCTTCGATCATTCCACAAGCAAGTACCCCATAAGTTTCTAACTGCAACCATATACATTTGCATTAGGCTCACACATGTAATCATCAGTCAATACATCATTTTACCAAGAACCATTTCTGAAACATTGCAGTACGTCACTTACACAGTATAACACACACATTGTACCATAACTCAAGTATACTTGTGCACATGAAACTCGAAGAGAGGGGACCCTTCCTATCAGTTACCTTGGAGCTGGATGGAGGTAAGGGCACCATACTTAGAGGGCAACACAAGTAACTTGAGTTAGCACTGATGCTCAGTTTGGGCAGTGAGCTCGGGACACATACACTCCTTTATGGACAACAACATTGAGAGCAAATCCACAGGCCTCCCAAGGGAATCATAACTGAGGTACCACAGGCTTTACAGCTCGACCAGTCTTTCTAGGGGGAACTGTTACAGTCTCTGCACTCTGAGCCTCATTTTCAGCATTGTCCACACTTGTCAGGGAGTCTCCATGGGGTAGAGAGGGCTAGGAACTTGGGGCACTTTCAGCCCAGGAGTTACAGTTTCTGAGTCCACAACATTTGGCTCGCATGGAGAGCTTTGGACACTGGCAGTGGACTGTCAGGGCACTAAAATACTCTTCTTGTTCGGGTGTATCACCAGTCTGCCCCAATCTATCATTTTCCTCCCTGAAAGCTCAAACAGTTCAACCATGCACAATGATTCCATTTCATCTGATCTGATGCTTTGCACTTCACTTTCTGGAGCATTGGCTCCAGGGATGAAGCTAGGGGCATAGACAGTCCAGAAGGCCCAGCTTTGTCTCCAGTATTGACTAGGGATTGCCCAAACAATTGACTCAGTTGTGAAGAAGGATAGTATTCAAAGTCACTCCACTTTCTTCTGATAGGGACTGACAGTCATGCTCAACTGGGACTTGTGTAGGGGAACACTTTAACTCTGCTTCTGTAGTGCAGACTTCATGATCTTTCTTAGCAGCAGCTCTAGTCACTGGTCCAGAGGGGCATCTTCAGCTCAGACCAATCAGGATTTGTCCACGGGTAGTAAATGATTTCTATGCATTGTTTTACATCTTTGAATTGTCTCAGGCTTACTTTGTACACTGGCAGATCATCTAGTTTGCCCACTACAATGTGAGGGAGATGGTGCCATCTGTCAGCAATCTTGGTGTTTGCCATGCAGTCCCAGATTTCTTAGCAATACCCGATCTCCCTCCTGGAGTTCCTGTGCTTTCACCTTTTATCATACCTTTCTTTGTTGGCAGATTTCTTTGGCAGCCATGGTTTGAGCCAGTTGATACATGAGTTAGCTGGCCTTTAACTTTTGCACATACTGTAAATAGTTGTCAGCTTGAACCCCATCAGGAGAGACCCCAAAACACACATCTACCGGTAGTCGAGCCTTCTTCCAAACATCAGGCGGTGGGGGAGAACAGTGGCATCACTTTTGGTGCAGTTATAAGCATGTACCAGGGTGCTAATTTGTTGGCTCCATCTAGGCTTCCTTTGGGTGCAGGGTGCCTAGCATATCTAGCAAAGTCGCGGTTGAAACGCTCAGGCTGTGGGTCCCCTGGGGTGGTAAGGAGTGGTTCTGGACTTTCTCACTCCCCACAGAAAAGCATCTCTTTGATCAGGACGACTTTCAAAGTCTCCCTTGATCAGAATGGATTCTTTGTGGAGCCCCATAGTGAACAAAAAGTTTTCTCTACGAGTACTTTGGCTACAGTGGATGCTTTCTGGTCTTTGGTGGGAAAGCTTGGGCATATCTCGTGAAATGGTCAGTGACCACCAGCACATTACTGATATTTCTTTGATCTGACTCCAAACTCAGAAAATCAATACAGACCAGCTCCATGGGTGCACTGGTGGTTATGTTAACAGGGGCAGCCCTCTGGGGCAAAGCTTTCTCTGTGAAGCAGCGACTACAAGTTCGTGAGCAAAAGGTTCCACATCAGCCCCCTATATCTTTAGGCCAATAGAATCTGGATCTTCACCGTCAAGTGTTCTGTCTATACCAAGGTGCCCCATGTGGTTGTGCAAGGACCTCAATACTGAGTCTCGAAGGCAGTGGGCAGCACCAGTTGTTGTTTGTCTACTTGTCCCTCTGTCTACTGTTTCTCTATATAACAGTTTATTGATCAGTTTCAACTTAGGACCTTCTTTATATAACAGTGCAGTTCTCAAATCAGTGGAGCGAATTTGACACATCTTTTCCTGCATAGAGGGCTTCAAAGCTGATTTGATCATAGGATCGCTGGATTGAGCCCGCAGAATACTGTCATTGTCCAGCTGAGGCAGTGCACCAATGTCTATTGCAGAAAAGTGGCAATAAGCAGGTATGCAATCTCAGAGGGTCCCAAGCAATCCACCATGCAGTCCATGCGTCGTGGGACATTTGTTCCTCCCTGTCAAACTTCCGGCAGAGTGCCGAATGTCAGGTTCCTGATCGGACCCAATCATTCTGGGGAACAGGCCTCCAGGAGAGAGCATCAGCATCTATGTGGTTCAGACCTGCTCCGGTATTCGAGAGCATAGTCATATGTAGATAATGCAGAAAGCCACCTGTGGCCAGTGGCATCCAACTTAGCTGAGGTCTGCACATAGGTCAAAGGATTATGCAGTTTTACTAGTATTTTAGCCCCATACAAGTACTCATGGAATTGGTCAACAATAGCCCACTTCAAAGCTAGGAACTCTAACTTATGTACAGGATAGTTCTTTTCGGATGGGGTCAGGCTTCTACTGGCAAAGGCCACTGGTCTCAGGCCATTCTCGTGCTCTTGGTACAACACAGCCCAACCCTTGCAAGCTAGCATCAGTGTGCAGGACGAAGGTTTTCTTGGATCGGCATAGGCCAGCACTGGAGCATGGGTAAGTTGATATATGATCTCATGAAAAGCAGTCTCAATAATCAGGAGTCCAGCGGGCCCCAAATACTTCACTCGGATGAAAATACACTCTTTCAGTCTTGAGGGACGCTGACTTTAGTATTTTTGTGGGTTGGGGATACCCTTGAGTAAGGTTAAGTAAAGGCGGATCACTCTTGAATAGTCCTTGATGAAGCGCCGATAATAACCACAGAATCCCAGGAATCTTTGCAGTTCTTTAGATTTTGGGCTGTGGCCAGGTGGTCAAGGCCTCAACTTTACTAGTGGGTCTCTATTCCTTCGGTGGATACTATGTGTCCCACATACTTACTGATGTTTGAAAAGAAATGGACACTTATCAATGGACAGTTTAAGGCCAAAGTCCTCCAGTCGATCCAATACCTTAAATAATCTGCTCTCATGTTCCTCCAGTGAGCTGCCAAACACAATAACATCATCTAGGTATACCAGGCACTCTAGTAAGTTCATGTCCCCACTGCACGCTCCATCAATCGTTGAAAAGTGGCTGGGGCACCTGAAATCCTTGAGGCATCCTCATGAATTCATAGAAGCCAAGCGGACAGATAAAGGCTGTCTTCTCACGGTCCTCTGGGGCCATCGGGATCTGAGTAGTACCCACTACGGAGATCCAGCACAGAGAACCACTTGCTCCCGTTTAGGCAGTCCAAAGCATCCTGAATGCGGGCATTGTGTACTGATCAGGGATAGTCCGCCCGGTTTAAAGTGCGATAATCCACACATCCTTTACTGTCCCATTCTTTTCCTCACTACCACAATGGGGAAGCATAAAAGGGCTTCTAGATTCTTGTATTACACCAGCCGCTAACATCTCTTGCAGTGCCGTCTCACATCATCTATATCAGCAGGTGCCAGGCGTCGAGACCTCTCACGAAATGGTCTTCGTCATGCAGCGGATATTGTGCTCAGCTCCTTACCGCATCCTCGTCCCATTCCTTTAAAGAAAACACCTGGTCTCTCTGGGCAAGCTCTCACTGATCCTCACTTTCCATTCAGCTGGCAGCGGGAGTTGCGAAATCAAACAAGTCAAGCGTTACTCTGTCATTCTTCCTTGAACTCTTGCTGCTGGGTAGCACTGCAGTGTCTGCACAATGCACATTAGCCAGGATGCAACCTCCTATTTACTCGAATGTCTCTCTCAGACACATTATGAACTTGGACCATTACCTTCTGGCATAAGCATGGGCTCTAGCCGGGCAATACTAGGCTTGACCAGCAGTCCCTCTGGCAATTTTTCCATCTTCTGGTGCATCCAACATTAATATTTTATTCTTAACATCCTTTCTGATCACGTGACCTCTTCCTGTAAGGTACACTGGGCATTTGGTGCCAGGATCGAGAGACTCAGGATCCTTCTTCCACGTCCGACCGGTTCCTCTGGTTCTATATTTTCAGCATCTCTGTGCCTCATAGGCCTTCTTAATTAAAGCCAGACTCAAAGCTCTACTAGTCTTTGACCCCTGTTTATAACACAAATGCCAGCCTTCTGAACATATGAGCATTTGTTCCAATCAACAAAGGGACACCATCATACAGTCCAGTGGGGGGACACACTAAGGCTAGGGTCTCTACTTGTTCGGCCACTCCAGCCAGGAGGTGGGGAAGACAGCAAATTCGGATATACCCAGAATAGGGTAGGCCTTCTCCACTTAACCCCATACATGCAGTCCTTCTAATGGTTGTAAAGTCACGTCTGACAAATGCTTCTGATACCAATCTTGAAACATAATTGTCACTTGGGGAGCCACTGTCTAATACAGCTCTTGTAGACCTCCATTTACCTTTACAGTGGTCTCCATGGAGGGACCCCTATTCTGGACCAGTCTGGAGGCGGTAGTGGGGGGCCTGGGCAACTGACACAAAAGGGCGTGAATTAGCATTTTTGGTGCCCTCACTGGGATCATTTGTGCACCTCTGTAAACTGATTTGTTCTCGAAGCTCTCCTTGTAGCCTATATGCAACTTTTGTCAGTGTCTTTTGGGATTAGCATTCCCTTTTCATATGCCCATCCTTCCACAATTATAGTAAAACATACTTTTTGGAGTTTGAGCTGGCCGAGGTGCCACACTGGGAGCCAGAGGGCGGGTATTACTAACTGGAAACCTGGTGCCATCTCTGTCTGCAGCGTGATAAGCATTTGGAGACATCTCGTCAGTTCTCCACTTCCATGGTCAAGGGAATCGAGTTGAACTGTTATCAGCAGGAGATACATGGTGGTATCCCCACCCCCATAACGAATGCAGTCGGATATGGAGGTCAGGCCGTACTTGCAGGCGTGGCCTTCATAAAGGGACTGTTTTGAATTCCCGGATCTCTCTCAACAGTTCCCTCCATGTGGCATATCTTTTCCTTATCAGAGCACTCATTGACTGCCAACCTCTGCCCCTGAACTTCACTGATGGGCCACCCTCAGTCACTCCGGTCATAGCCACAGCTATTGGTGCAGGTCCTCCGAGGTCCTTTTCTCAACTCCTCCAGATTTCTCTCATTAACTCATCATAGGAGAATTGAGAGTTCAGTCGAGTTGCCAGAGCGTAACTGAAGCAACAACAGTTCTGAGAAGAGCACGGACTAAGGATTCTGTCAGTCTGGTTGGTCCAGTTCAATCGCTGGCAAACTACCTTTCTGAGGCATTCTTGCAACAATTTTTCAACCGAGACATACACAGACAACTCCTCCCTTGGTACTGTTGTGCATTTCTTACTCTCCACCATAGGTCCTCATCAGAATCTGGGCTCCATACATTCTCCAAGGCCTCAAGATAGGCTTGTGCAGTCGCTTCAGGGTTACTGGCCCGCTTAGCACGGATGGTAGCCAGGGCAGGACCTCGGGAGGCTCTCACTAACCTCTTTAACCGCGACTCGAGCATTGCCATTCTAGCACTTGGGGGCAACATAGTCTATCCAGGTCTCCCAGTCATCCTCCCTGTGGGGTGGGGAGGGTGCCAGAGAAGATCCTCAACCTTCGGTAAGAGTCGTGACTAATGGCAGGTGCAGAAATAGGAGTCTGCATTGGTTCAGCCACCATTACGGGTACTGGAGCGGGAGAGGGTGTTGGGGAGGAAACCCCCAGGTGGCAAGAATAGTTTCTTCAAGTCCTCCACAGTTTTCCCTTCTCCCAGCAAACCATTTGCAAATTTCTCCTCAAAAGTTTCAGATAGTGGTGGGGCTCATTCTCCGGTCTTTACTGTCCTTAGTTATCACTCTCCAAGCAGTGAGGGCTCCTCTGGGGTAATGGTCTGTGGTACTTTGGAGCTATCTATGGGATCCTTAAACTCTACTAGGGGCCAGGAAAGTGTGGGTGAGCAGATTAGCGTGCCGACCCACCACCACAGGATTTTGTAAAACCTTCCACCTTGGAAAGTACTCCTGCACAGTGTCCGTATTGATACCCAGGGGATGTCCAGGATAAGCATAGCATTTGGGGGTTGATCTCCTCCCAAGTACACCACTCCACCAGCCGTGCACAGCCACTTCTGTCGGGTACCCATTATTTATTTATTTATTTTTTTCCCTTAACAGTGGTTTGTAAATATGGCCACTAGAGGACACACAATCCCAGCGGTGAGCCTCAAAATGTAACCCCTAGATGGCTATCCCAGGGGCTACTACCCCGCCTGATTTGCCACTAACAGGGTTGAGGGCCTGGATCCAATGGCGGGTGCCTCCACCCAGAGGTCAGGGTTTGCAATAGTTAAACTTACTGGTCACAGCCCTCTGGGACACTGCAACTCTCTTCTTCCCACTAGTGGCCCACACAATATAGCAGAATTACCTTCACAGTATACACTTACCCCAAGGCTGGTTCAGGCACCGGACATCCTGTAAAATAAGATACAGTGCAACAATCACAGTACAGTACTTTAACATAGACAAATACCTCAGGCAGTATAACTTTGTTGAAACAAACAGCTCTGATTTATTTGGGGATATAACAAGGACAGGGGAAATCAGGTTAATTAGCTTATCACTTTACCTATCTACCTATGGCTCTGTGCACAGGCCTATCCCACCAGTTACTGTCCCTGGGTACCCAGGCCCTAGTAGCTAGTCCAAACCGTGGCAGCTGGTAGGGGCCTTTCACACAGAGAAAGGAAAATTAAACAGTCAGCAGTACAGTAATTCCATTTGGATTTAATGTGGCAATTCAACAGGAGCGACCCAATTAGTACTCACGACCTCCAAAGAAGATATGGTCCTTCAATGTCAGCAGGGCTACTTTTGATCTCCAAGAGACTCCTCACATTTATGGTAAAAAAAAGAAAGCACTATACCAGGCAGGCTGCATCTGTATCCCAATACATGAATTACTGCACAATAACCAGGAGAACACACAGCAGATTCAGTTCCTGACAGACCGAGTGTAATTCAACAATTTCTTCAGTCTTCTACAGGGTGAGCCTGGTTTCTACTCTTCAGAGATCCTTTGATTCTTTTCACAGGATGGATTCAGTCCTAACAAGCAGTTACACAAGTTGTAGACAGACTCTGGGCCTTGCACGCGTTTTTGACTGAAACTGTGCACTGAAGAACACAGGGTTTCTTTCCCTTCACTTTCAGATCTCAAACTGAAACTCCCAACAGACAAAAACAGGCACTTCCTTTGAGTTCCTCCCAGTTCTTGACTGGATTGGCTGTCACTCACAATAGACTGCTGCTGTTACGGGTCCAAAAGGCACAAGTCTAAACTACATCTCCCAAGTCACTGCCCATACAATCCTCTTGTGGCTGGCTCAGATTATGAGTCCCAAGTTCTGATTCGTCCAAGGCATCATTTTAGAGCTAGTTTACCCCACACTGATTGGTCCAGTTCAGCAGTTCAAAACCAGAATGGGGAACTAGGCAGACAGTTCTGACTGCAAAGAAAGCAGGTTAGACAAACTGTAATTTTATTATTACTGTAAATGATTTCTGGCAATCAGTTACATCTTTCAGACAGGTTCCTTTGCACTCCTAGTGACTGCAAAAATGGGGTGAATTGGCAGCAGCTTGAGTGGTACTCAATCAAAACACACAGTCCCCACTACAAACTAATTATGTCTGCAAGCAGACAGCTCTTAAAGACAGTACAGAGGTTCTAAAAACACTCACTGATAAATGGCTTAAACGACAAACACCATTCAGGCTTGGAGCATTCAAGCAAGCTCCTGGAAGTCTTTTGGGAACCCCCATTTGCAGGGGGGTTACATACGTATGTACCTAAGGAGAACCTTATAAACTGTGACTTAAAAATGAATGCATACACTGGGCCTTCTCTATGAAACTGATTTCCATGATAAAAGAATTGAGAGTGTAACGAGGAAGTTGTTACAAGGTTTAGCAAATCTTTAAACTTTATAAATACAGAATAGAGTTTTACAAGCCAATCCACAAAATATATGCTTCTGAAGTTGGATACCATAGAAATCACAACTAAATTCTATGTACAGTGAATGCTCACGGTCAGTCATGCTGTGTACGTCACCTGGTTTTTACAGTTTGCTAAATTAAGTCATATCCAATAACTATAAGTAATTACTGTATATTGCAATTCATTTCTAAGTATGAACGGTATATGATATGTAACAAAAACATTTTTCTTGTTTCAGTGTAACTTAAATAACATTTAGGGAAAAATTGTCCAAGTCTTAGTAAGGAAAAGTGAAAAAATGTCAGAGTATTCTGCATGGTGACTATTAACACAACAATTACAGAAAGTGGTTCCTGTGCATGTCACGCACTAGATGCCAGGCAGCATGATGAAAGTAACTGCGTACTGGATGCCTCATAATTAAGTTTGCTGGAATTCTCTTCATACGTTCCAATATGTTGCCTATATATATAAAGTTATGTATGTATAAAAATGTTCAGCTAGGAGGATTCTCTGAATTATGGGGTTAAGTATTTATTATACCTGTTTGTGCAGCCTTGTTTACTCTGTTATGGATTTGTACGTAAAATTGTTTATTTCAAGTTGCAACAAAGCATAGCAATTTGTGATTAACTATGTTTAAAAAATTTGGCAATCCATTATCTTCCTGGACATAAAGTCTCCACCACTCATTCACACTAATGGGAATACCTGGAGGCGCTAGTACCCAGCAGAAGCCAAACTTTTTTAGGAGGGCCAGCACCGAGATGGAGCCTAAAGGGAGCGGCACCGTGAGTCAGGCTCAGGCAATATAGACTATCTCAGCGTCGACCCTCCAACTGCCTTAGTTCCTTTTTTCCCGCCATCGAGTGCACTTCAGTGACGACGTTGCTCACCCGCCAGCAGTCAAACTTCACACTAGCAGCTTAGTTTTCAGTTTTTTGTTATTTTGTATCGTATCATGAAAAGTACCGATTACATTTTAACTAATTTCTTACTTGTACAAGAAAGGAGTATTCGGCCCTCAATTGACAGAGTTGACTATGAGTGGGGCAAGTGACAGTAGGGAGACTTTGCACGAAAGCTGTTCAGTCAGCCGGGCTGGGTCTGGTCTGCCGCCCTCTTCGAGGGGGGGGGTCTGACAACAGATGGTCCAGTGCTCAGGGGGATGGGCGGTCCCCCCCAAAAGCATAAAAAGAAATGGTCCCATTCACGGCACCGTTCAGCCCAGAGTTCTTCAGCCCACTGGTCGAAGAAGAGACGGCATCACTCGAGGTTGCCCTTTGGTACATCTGTGTGTATACGGTCAGTTGTTGGGGTCAGGGGCTGGTCTCCGCTTCTTTCTGAGTCACCCGTTTCTGTCTCTGGCAGCCGGCTTCTTTGACACTGGAGCCCCTCTCCGCCTTCTGGAGGGGTTTCCGATATGCAGTTTCACCACTGGGCTGCTCTTATGAAGCAGTGGGTTCAGAGTTTGTCCCGCCTGCCTGAGCTGACCGGTCCATCACCGGGGCCTTTGGGCCTGTTTGTTTCAGATCAGTGGGCAGGGAGGTAAGTACTTCTTGGTCACGTGGCGCCTTCTTCGGTGCCATCGACTCTGCGACTTTACCTTCAAATCACAGTTCACCGACTTCTGCGGTGGTGTTGCTGCCTGTGGTGCTGGCTTCTCAGGTGTTGAGGTCCTTTTCGGCGCCGCATATGGTGTCGGCACCATTCGTGGCGCCGCATGCCCCGCCGGCACCATCCTCAGCATTGGGAATGGTGTTGGCGCCATATGTGCGGTGCCACGCTCCCTGTCGGTGCCATCCGCGATGCCATGGGTGGTGTCAGCACCGTGCACGGTGCCACGTTTCCAGGTGGCACCAGGCGTGGCACAGTTTTCTATGTCAGTGCCGTCTCTGTATTCAGTGCTGCTTTCTTCGATGGCATTGAGGATGTATATGGTGCCACCTCGTTTCCAGAGGTTTTCAACTCCAATTCTGTCTCCTCCTCCTCTTCTTCCTCCTGCTTTTCACTCCTTTCCTATCTATACAGTCCCCTCTAGATTGTCAGGAGAGGATTTTGAGCTTCATTCAGATCTTCGGCTGGGTGATGATATTGATGCCAATTCTGCCCTGGGGGCAGGGATCAATGCTCCTGCAGAGCCTGTTGTTGAAGATCTTGCCTTTAAGTCTCTGCTCAAGAATTTCAATTCTACTCTTTCTCTCCAGACCATGGAAATCGATCCTGGAAAGCTTCTGCGCCTCCAGTATCTACATGTCCCGGAAATCCTTATGGATTTAACCCCACCGGTACAGCCCTCCTGCGAGACTCTTTCCCAGATGGTGTGGAAGAATCTGTCTCTTATTCCTTCTGTGGCCAAGTCCATAGATAGGAAATATGCCCCTCCCAAGGATCGTCCCAGCTTGGCTTCACAAGCCTTTGCTGATGCCATAGTGGTCCTGGCAGAGAATGATAAGGCTGTCCTCCCTCAGGAATCCACAGCCCATACTATAAACAAAGCATCTCGCAAGATAGACACCTTGGGTAAGAGAGTCTTTGCTACCTCAACGCTGGGCATGCGAAGTGCTAGCTACCAGGGTTATTTTTTTCAATACGAGTATGTTCTTTGGCATTCGCTCAAAGCAACAGTAGAAGCTCTGCCCTAGTCGAAGGTTAACTCAGAGCTACTACAGACCATAACTAGAGGTATCAAGTCCAATAATCAACAAATTAAAGCTGCAACGGACGCTTTTGATACTGCTGCCAGGATGGCAGCGGCTGGCATTTGCACCCGTCACCATTCCTGGCTGCGTATGTCAGGCTTTACGAATGACGACACAAAAAGTCATGGCTTTACCCTTCAACGGTATGTATCTGTTTGGGCCTCAGGTGGAGCAAGCACTAGAGGCCACTCAGAAGACTAGGTCTGCCATTAAGACAGCTAGACCCCTGCCCACTCCCTCTTAGGGAGGTGGGAAAAAGCATCAGTTTCACAACCATCAGTCCTTCCGTGGCAAAGGCAGAGGAGGTTTTAACAGAAACCAAACTCCTCAGCCACAAAAGAAAATGCAGCAGAAAGAACAGGGCCTCAAAGCGCCCAATGCCACCTAATGAATTCCCGGCCCAGGTCCCACCTCAGCTGTCCGAGGGGAACTCTTCCTCGGCAGTAGGAGGACATCTGACTCAGTTCTACCACCAGTGGAAATCTACAACATCAGACAAATGGGTCCTCAGGATAATCCGAAAGGGGTACTCTTTCAATCTGTCGGAAATCCCTCCGGATTATCCTCCCAAGTGGCAGCCCAGGCTGTCTGCGGCACAGTCAGACCTTCTTGCTTCCGAGGTGCAAGGCCTTCTGAACAATAAGGCAGCAGAAGTAGTTCCGCTGAATCAACATAACACAGGTTTCTACTCCCACCTACTTTCTGGTTCCGAAGAAACTGGTGGCATGCGCACTGTTCTCGATCTCAGAAAGCTAAACAAATTCCTCCACAAGGAAAAGTTCAAGATATCACTCGGTACTCTACTACCTTTGATTCATCAACACGATTGGCTAGCCTCCCTGGACATGCAAGACACCTACCAACACATTCTCATACACCCAAAGCACCACAAATACCTAAGGTTCGTGGCGTGGGTCAACACTATCAATTCAGAGTTCTGTCCTTTGGGCTATCCTCGGCACCTCAAGTTTTACAAAGTGCTGTGCAGTTCTCACAGCGTATCTAGGAAAATCAAGAATCAAATATTCCCTATATGTGGGCATCTGGCTTCCTAGCAAGCCCCTCAGACAAGAAGACTCTGGAGGCCGTGGCCACGGCCTCAGACTTCCTCACATCCAAGGGAGTCCTGCTGAACCTCAAAAAGTCACAGTTGCAGCCCTCTCAGAAGCTCCTCTTCACAGGAACTCTTCTGGACACTTCCTGCGTGAAAGCTTTTCTTCCAGAGGACAGAAGGAGCAATATCCTACAGATGGCCTACTTCATCAGAAAACACAGCTCAGTCCGAGCTCCATCGATGCAGCGGATGCTGGGTCTCATGGCATCCTCGGTGTTCATGGTACCTTTGGCTCGTCTCCACATGAGAACCACTCAGTGGATGCTCAGTACTCAGTGGTCCCCAATCACTCACCCTCAAGCCCTTTCTCATCAAGGTGACAGAACCTCTGAAGAGTTCCCTCACCTGGTGGTCTCAGGAGGACAACCTTCTGGAAGGATATCCCATCGCCCCTCTGGATCATCAGATCTCCATTACCACAGATGCGTCCCTGATGGGTTGGGGAACTCACTGCCAGGATCTTCACACCCAGGGCACGTGGACTCAGGATGAGTCTCAACTCCACATAAACATTCTGGAAATGAGGGCCGTCCTCTATGCAGTCCAGGCTTTGAAGGACATACTCTGTCACAAGACCATTCTCTTTTAAACAGACAACAAGGCAATGATGTATTACCTCAACAAACAGGGTGGTGCACACTCTTACCCATTATGCAGGGAAGCTATGACAGTGTGGGAATGGTGCCTGGAGCACAAGGCTCTGATTCAGGTGGTCTATCTGCCAGGAGTATAAAACAAACTGGTGGACCGTCTCAGCAGAACGGAGGCAGATCCTCATGAATGGTCTCTCGATTTAACTGTCGTTCAGTCACTCTTCGAAGAATGGGGAACTCCAGACCTGGACCTCTTTATGTCCCCACTCAACGCAAACTGCCTCTCTTCTGCTCCAGAAATCCAGGACCTGGCATTTTTTGTCGGGATGCATTCAGGCCGCAGTGGACAAAACGCTGTCTGTACGCATTTCCTCCTCTTCCACTAGTTCAGAGAGTACTGCTCAAATTGGAGGCACAGGGGAGCAGAATGATTCTCATTGCCCCATTCTGGCCTCAACAGATTTGGTTTCCTCTGATTAACAGGCTATCAGAAACCTCTCTGAAAACACTTCCCCTTCAGATGAACCTTCTGACTCAGGGCCCGGTAATTCATCCCAACCTGAGGTCTCTTCACCTCCGTGCCTGGCTCCTGAGGAGATTGCGGTGAATAGGTTTAATGTTTCTTATAGAGTTTCAGATATTCTTTTGGCTGCAAAAGCCAGTCACCAGAAAAACCTACACAGCTAAATGGAAGCGTTTCTCTATCTGGTGTGCAAAATCGTCTTGGAATCCTTTTTCCTGACCACTGAATAAAGTCTTGGAGAATCTTTTGACATTTCAAAACACAGGTCTGCAATACTCCACAGTCAAAGTTCATCTTTGTGCAATTTCGGCATATCATGAGTCAGTACTCTCTATGTCTCTGGTTCAGCTACCTGTAGTTGAGGTTTCTTAAGGGCATTCTGCATACCAGACCTGCTATTAAGACATCCAGCTGCAGCCTGGGACATTAACCTAGTGCAAGACATGCTCACTTGTAAACCTTTCGAGTCTCTAGCTACTTGCGGGTTGAAATTCCTCACTGGAAGACGGCCTTCCTGGTGGCCATTACTTCTGCTCATAGGGTATCAGAAATACACGCCTTGGTCACAGACCCCTCGTATACTGTACGAACATATGAAATTTGCCAGCAGATAAAGGCCTAGAGGTCTATCAAGTCTGTTTGGATGTGCAGTTATTACCCCTTATTATGCAACTGCCCCTTCCTTCCACACATTTCCCCGACGTTGACCCTCCCCCTTGTCCTGTCCCATCCTATTTTAAAGCAGTCCACTGTTCTACTGGATACCACTTCTGCAGGTAACACATTCCACCCAGCTACTACCCTCTCTATAAAAAAGTGTCTCTGCATCTCCCTCCTGAACCTTCCTCCCTCCAGTCTCATATTATGGCCCCTGGTGTCCCTCCCCTCCCTTACTTTGAACAGCCTCTCTGTACCCGTTTTGTTTATTCCTTTCATTACATAAAGGTTTCAATCATGTTCCCCCTCTCCCTCCTTTCCTCCAGCGAGTACATGTTCAATTCCCTCAGCCTCCTCTCGTATGATAAGTCCCCCTGCCCCTTGACCATCTTTGTCACTCTGCGCTGCACCCCCTCTAGTAACTTAATGTCCCTCTTCAGATACAGGCACCAATACTGCACACAGTACTCTAGGTGCAGTCTAACCAATGACTTATACAGTGGCAGAATCACCTCCTCCCTCCTCGAGGATATACTCCTTGCAATGCAACCCAGCAGTTTGTTGGCCTTTGCAGCTGCCTTCCTACATTGTGCCGAGTTGTTCATTGACCCTGTAATGAGCACCCCGAGATCCTTCTCCTCCTCCTCTGTCTGGGCTAGCTGCACTCCCCCCAGCTGGTAACTCCTCCTTGGGTTCTTCATCCCAAAATGCAGCACCTTGCACTTTTTGGCATTAAACCCCAGTTGCCAGGTGTCTGACCAGGTTTCAACCTTTGCCAGATCATCCTGCAACGCATGCCATCCCCCTAGGTCATCCACCACTGCTCCTACCTTGGTAGCATCATCAAACAGACTGATCTTGCTCTTGATATCCAATGATATGTCTGCAATGAATATCCCAAACAACACTAGTCCCAACACCCAGCCCTGTGGAACACCACTCATCACTACCCTTGGGTGTGAGCGCTCCCCACCCACCACTACCCTCTGGTGCCTTCCCTGAAGCCAGTTCCCTACCCATCTCACTAGCTTTGCACCTGCCCCTGTGCCTTCTAACTTACTTCCCAGCCTTCCATGCGGCACTGAGTCGAATGCCTTACTGAAGTCCAGATACAGGACATCCACTGCATGGCCCCTGTCCAGCTGCCTAGTTACCCAGTCACAGAACTCCACCAGGTTGGTTTGGCAGGATCTGCCACATATGAAGCCATGCTGTCTGCTGTCCTGTAGTCCTTTGGCCTCTAGGAGGGCCACCAGCCTCTCCTTCAGGATAGTCTCCATTAGCTTACCCATGATGGATGTGAGGCTCACCGGTCTGTAGTTCCCTGGTTCATCCTTGGACCCACTCTTGAGGAGGGGCACCACATGCGCCATCCTCTAGTCCTGAGGTACACACCCTGAGTGTAGTGAGGCATTAAATAGGTCTACCAAAGTCCCACAAGGACCTCTGCCAGCTCCTTCAGTACCCTGGGGTGGATGCCATCTGGGCTTGGTGCCTTGTCCACCCTCAGTGCCTCCAAACCCTCCCGAACTCCGCCTTCCATGTTTCCCCATCTGTCACCCCTCCCCAGCGTTTCTGCGTTCCTTCCCCTTGGGTGTCACCCCCCTCTTCTCCTTAGTAAATATCAAGCAGAAGTAATCATTTAGCGCTTCTGCCTTATCGCACCCTGCTTCCACCCAACCCCCCTTCCTAATCCTTACTATGTGGTCCTCACAGCTCCTTTTCTCCCTGATGTACCTAAAGAAGTCCTTCTCCCCCTTAATGCCTTGTGTCAGCCTGAGCTCTGTAGATGCCTTGGCTCCCCTTACTGCCAGAGTCACCTCCTTTGATTCCGTCAAGTACTCCTCCCTGTCCTCCCTCCTCCCTGTTTTCTTGTACCTTCTAAAGACAGCTCTTTTCCTCCTTACCTTTTCCATGACCTCCTTGCTCAACCAGCTCAGTTTCTTAGCCCTAGCCTTCTTGCTCTGAACCTTGCAGCAGGTTTTGGTTGCCTCCACTAGCCCCAGCTTTATGAGCTCCTACCTCTGGTTAGTGTCCATACTAGGTTGAATTATGGCCAGGTACCCTTTTACCACTTCCCCCATCCTCCCAAAGTCGGCCCTCCTGAAGTCCAGCACTCTTGTGCCAGATTCCACTCCTTCCTTGCCCATATGCAATGTGAGCCATACTGAGTGGTGGTCACTCCCTGACAGCGGTTCTTCCACTGTAACTTCTCCCACAAAGTCTCCATTTGCCAGCACAAGGTCACGGGTATTCTCTAACCTGGTTAGTTCAGTGACCATTTGCAGCAGGAAGCTGTCCTGGAAGGCATCCAGCAGTACCTGCTCCCTTCTGGTCCTGGTTGTTGGAGTACTCCAGTCCACTCCTGGCATGTTGAAGTCCCCCACAATCACCACACTACCCTTCCCACAGGTCCTCCTGATCTGTCCCGCTAGTTCCCTGTCTGACTCCTCCATCTGAGATGTCGGCCTCTACACCACTCCCATTCTGAGAATCCTAGATTTGCATCCAAAGTGACTCCGTACTACCCTCCTTCCCTTCCTCCGTTACACACTTCAGACCTTCCTTCACATAGAGTGCCACCCCCTTTCCCAATCACCCTGTCCCTACGAAATAACTTGTACCCTGGTACAGATAGGTCCCAGTCATTGTATTGGGTGGCCCATGTTTCTGTGATGGCTGCAATGTCCACCTCTCCCTCTGCCATAAGCACCTGCAACTCTGCAATTTTCCTCCCAAGGCTCCTAGCATTAAGGGTAACCACCTTCCACCCTTTTCCACCTCTCCCATCATGCCCTCCTTTCCTAGCATCACCAACAGTACTTGCCATTTGTCCTTTGTCACTGTTATGGGGGTAAGCTCATATGGTTTCCCAACCTGTGGTCTCTGCATGTCTCTTGCCCCCCCCCCACTCCTAGTTTAAATTCCCAACTTCCTCTATGTACTCCTCCATCCTCTGTTTCAACACTTTCTTTCCCTCCTCACTCAAGTGTAGTCTGTCCTTGGCATAGAGACTACTGTCCTCCCAGGTCCCTCCCACCCCCCAACAGCCCATACCATTTAACATAACACCAGGTTCTTAGCCATCCGTTAAATTCCTCTATTCTCAGCTTCTTGTAGTGCTTGCCTTAGGCACTGGAAGTATCTCTGAAAAAGTTACTGATCTTCCTGCCCCCTCACATAGCTGTCCTAGTTCCACAAACCTCCTCTGGATTATATCTACTGTCATGTCAGCCAGGTCGTTCATCCCAAGATGTATAATTAAATGAGGCTTGTCCCTACCCCTTCTAGCATATTTCAGAACAGATTCTCCCACTCTTTCCCCCGCCATTCCTGGCATGGCCTCCACCCAAATGCGACTATGCCACTCCCCCTTGCTACCCCACCTGACTCCTCTTAGTATTGAGTCCCCCAGCACTAAGATTCTACCCCTCGTACTCCCATTCATCTCCATCTCTCATTTCTGGCTCCTCTTCTTCCTCCTGCACATTATTTCCCCCTTTTGCCCCTGTTGCAATTCCCCCAGCAGAACTCCCCTCCCGCCCCAGTTTGGTCCAGGCATTTATCAATTACTCCTCCAATTGCATCACTTCTTTCCTCCTTCTTCCTCTCCAGCAGTGCAAAACCATTTTCTTAAGACCCTTCACAAATGCCTGCTCCCTCTCTCTCTTCATAGTGACCTGTTCTCTCCTTTCCACTCCATGACTTTTGCCACTTCTTCTCCTCCCCTCACAAGTCCTTATCTCCTCCTTCCATTTGTCTTTTGTCTCCTGACCTGGTTTCCCTGGCAATCGTTCTTCCTGGCCTGGGCCCCCTTGTCTCTGCTTCCCTTCTTCTGACCCTCTCCTCACCACTGCTGGTTCAAATCGCCCTCCCTCATCTCCCCTCCTCCCTTCCTCCAGTATTGGGTTAAACCCACCCCCATTCTGCCTTGTCTGTCTTAGTTCCTCTTGCAGACCCTCGACCTCCTTTCTAAGTTTCTCTATGTGGTTGCACACTAAACATCCCCCCACACTCCAGGTAATTTTTAGAAAGATTGGTGCACCACAGTTGTTGCAGCCTACCACCCTACCCATTGCTGTCGCTGCCCACCAGCGAGCCCCACCCTTCAGATGAAGGATACCAAACACTCCCCCAAATCTCCCCTCTCCCCCCTCTATCAGTGCAAAACATTATTTTCTTAATTTCCCTTACCCCCTTTGTTGTACAGGTTTAGATAGATTGAGCAACTGCTTTTTACTTTCCTATCCTTCCTATCCACACCCAAAAAGAGACTTTCAGTAACTATTGCACAACCTTCTTCAAACTCCTACTCCTCCTTTCCAAAATGCAAATAGCAATGCAAAGAAGTAACAATGAAAGCTCCTTGATTTGCAGTTACTTACCTTCCACTGAGATAGCAGTCACCTCTTCAGTCACTGCTGTTCCTTTCCTGGATATCTGCTTCTGCTATGACAGGTGCATGTCCTCTGCCCGTTTGAGGAAGTGATGTCAGAACCCCTGGTATAAAGGAAATCATGGACCTGGGGCGGGTGGGACTAGCCCAAGTCTTCCAGAAACAATCAGGTAGCGGAGGCCCCTGGTAAGACCATTAGCACCCTTCCCCCACTTTGCAGCTAGTGAAGCCAGCAAAAAGAAATCACAATTCTACTCAAAGCCCCAAAAATAGGTTTGCTACCAAAAAAAAAAAGGTCTCCAATTCAAACAGCTTCACCAACAACACATCAAAATAGGCTTGAATTTAGAAGATATAGGTCTCCAATGCAAAGAAACTGCCCCAATTAAATCAAACCAAATAGGTTTTAAATCAGAAGAAATAGGCCTCCAGAAACGCAGCCTGCTACACAGTGAAACATTAAACAAATGAGCCCACTTATAGCCACCAAAACAGGTTTTAAATTTCCAACAGCCCCAAAACAATACCCTGCTAGCCCCTTTGAAGTAGTAAGAAAGAAAAGAAATAGCCTTCTACCAAGTAAAATCCACAAGAAACAATGTAAAAACAGCAAGAAGAAGCTACCATACTGGAACTGATCTGATCCTTCCCCTTCCTGGATACTTCTGAGAAGCCAAAAGCAGCTGACACCACAAACCTGATTCAGCTCCGCCTCCAGATAGCTGAGTGAGACCTGGCCAGACCATTAGCACCCTTCCCCCACTATGCACTAAACTTTGCAGCTAGTAAAGCCAGCAAAAAGGAATCACAATTCTACTCAAAGCCCCCAAAATAGGTTTGCTACCAAAAGATACAGGTCTCCAATTCGAACAGCTTCAGCAACAACACAAGGACAAAGTAGTTCTTAGGACTCATCTTAAGTTCCTTACTAAGGCAGTCTCAGAATTTCATCTGAATCAACCTTAGTCCTTCCTACCTATTTTGCTAACTTCCAGAATAAGAGAGAGCGTACCCTTCATTCTTTGGATGTAAAGAGAGCTTTGCAGTTCTATCTGGACAGAACTAAAGAAATCTGCAAGGCTCAGCAACTGTTTGTCTCCTTCAGCACAACCCGGCTGGGTCAGCCTGTTGCTATCAGGAGCATTTCAGCGTGGTTGGTGGCATGCCTTCGCCACTGTTACTCCATGGCACAGGTCAAGCTGGAAGGCGGAGTGTACGCTCACTCTACCAGATCAGTCACGGCATCTCTGACAGAAATTCGTAATGTACCCATTGCAGACATTTGCAATGCGGCTACCTGGAGCTCCGTGCTCACTATTGTTAAGCACTATGCCTTGAACATCCATGCCAGACAGCATCAGTCCATTGGCAGGACAATTCTTAATGGACTTCTGTACTAAAAAGTGAGCTCCTTTCTCTCCTGCCACCCAACTTGGGGGATTATTTTAGCTCAGTACTCTCCCATTAGTGTGAATGAGTGGTGGAGACTTTATGTCCAGGAAGATATGGAAATTATGTACCTACCGTAATTCTTGATCTTCTTGGACAAAGTCTCCACAACTCATTCACATGCCCCCCCCCCCCCGCCATTCCCCGAGCTCACCTCTCCATTTATTTTCATCACTCCTTCAATCTTTGGGCTGTGAAGACTTAGTTATTTGACCCTTCTTACACGGGTCATTCGGACTATCTTATGTCCGATTTTTAGGTTAGTCCTCGCTAGGTTCGTTACGCTGCACCTCCTCAGAAAAAAAGGTACTGAGGCGGTTGGAGGGTCGACGCCAAGACAGTCTATACCACGCAAGCCTGGCTCATGGTGCCGCTCCCTTGTGGCTCCATCTCAGCGCTGGCCCTCCTGAAAAAGTTTGGCTCCCGCTAGGTCCTAGCACTTTTGGCGTACTCCCATTAGTGTGAATGAGTGGCGGAGACTTCATCCAAGAAGATCAAGAATTACGGTAGTATGTAATTTCCATTTATTCTCACTTGCTACAACAGCACATCATGAGGTTAGGAATAACGTTTCTAAAACATTCTGTATGAAATGGTTGATGACTTGCATGACTAATTCATGTATGCATGCTCATGCAGAAAATAAAAGTTTAAAAAAGAAAACAATTGCAAACTCATAACTAAACCTCTGATATCAAAAAGTTAAACATCAACACATCTTAACAGAATAAAGATTGCTTACAGTGATGGGACCAAATTTTCACTCTACTACCTGCATATAGGGTCAAATAGTTTTCCACATACATATGTGATGACTTGCATGACTAACTCGTGTATGCATGCTCATGCAGAAAATAAAAGTTTAAAAAGGAAAACAATAGCAGATTGCATAGTATATACTTAGTCTGGGCATGGCACTGGGATCAGTAAAGCATAAACCAAAGCAATTAATAGCTCCTACTTTTGATAGGTGATAGATACAGACAGATAGATATATATTTTACTTATAAAGTGCCACTTCCCAGGGGCTCAAGGGCTGTACAATCTAATAAAAATAAAAACATTCAACTTAACATACATAAAAACATTACACTACATGTCAGGGGTATGTTGGGAGACCCACATTTTTTCTAGAAATAAGTAGCCTATGGGACTTGCTTACCAGTACTAAGTGGGCCAGGGGGAGATGGCAAGGAGTAGTGGGGAAAGGGGGTTGAAGAGATCATACAGAGAATTGGGTTATAACGCTGCCGCTATGGAGCAGGGCAGAATGCACAGGCTAGGCAGGGTCAGATCTGCAGGGAGTCTGCTTCAGCCTAGTTAGAAATCCTAGAATTGGGACAGCGAAGATTGGAAGATTCCAAGTGAGTTCAAACTATGGAAGAGGTGGGACATACCACGAGAGACCTCACAGCAGGTGTGCGAAACTAAGCTGATTAATTTTCGTGCCCTATAAAAGACAGCACACCTCTGGGAGGGCGGGTGGTTGGGGAGAGAGGGCAAGAAGACTATATGCGGCACTATCTGCAGGCCCCTTTTAGCACAGGAGGGGCTGAATAAATGCTGGCTATATCTGGGGCTCAGCTGCGGGGTACGATGGACGTTTCTGGCATGGGGGAGGTCGGCCTGGGCAGGCTCTCACTACGCAGAGAGGCTTCCTACATCTATGGCTGCTACTGCTGTTTGGGGAGGGAAAACACAAGAACAGAGAAATTAGAGTGCTATAAGGAAGGGACAGTGAGAGATGGAGGAGGGGCGAGCTAGAACAGCGTGAGTGAGTAGAGGAGAGCACTAAGATGGCTGCGGGAGACACAGCAAGACTAGAAACAACAATGCAGTCTGCAGGGGACAAGTATTTGAGAATGGGTGAAAGAGGCAAAACAGCAATATATTAGAAATATTTACAGAACTGCATAAAACATTAGATATACAGGGGTTCAGGAAACAGCAAATGAAAGCACTGCAAACATCCAATTGAAACGCAAGAATTTGGCGAAAAACAATTAAAGCACTGCAAACAAACTATTTGTTACATAGGAAATTGGCAGAAAACATGAGGTGAAGAACAATCAGATTTGGTCTCTTGACTTACAAGGGTGCCATATAAGAGCAAGTCCTAAAATGGTGCCAAAACTGTGTTCTGCCTGCAGATCCCTGTTATACCAGGAGGAGCTGAATAAATGCTGATTGTACCTGGGACTAAGCTGCAGGGTCCGGCAGCTGTTCCTGGCATGAGGGAGGTCGGGCTGGGTTGGCCCTCACTACTCTGAGAGGCTTCCTGCAGCTACAGCTGCTACTGCTGTCTGGGGCTAAGCCGCAGGGTCCGGCAGCCATTCCTGGCATGGGGAGGTCAGGTTAGGTTGGGCCTCACTACCCTGAGAGGCTTCATGCACCTATGGCTGCAGCTGCTGCTGTCTGGGGCTAAGCTCTGGGATCCAGCAGCCATTCCTGTAGTGGGGGGGGTCGGACTGGGTTAGCCCTCACTACCCTGAGAGGCTTCCTGCAGCTACGGCTGCTGCTGCTGTCTGGGGACAAGTCGCATGGTCCGGTGGCTCAGCCTGGCGTGATGTAGGTCGGGCTGGGTTGGCCCTCACTACCCTGAGAGGCTTCCTGCAGCTACGGCTGCTGCTGCTGTCTGGGGCTAAGCTGCAGGGTCCAGCGGCTGTTCCTGGCATGGGGAGGTCAGGCTGGGTTGGCCCTCAATACCCTGAAAGACTTCCAGCAGCTGTGACTGCTGCTGCTGCCTGCGGCTATGTTGTGGGGTCCGGCGGCAATTCCTGGCATGAGGGAGGTCGGGCTTGGTTGGTCTTCACTACCCTGAGAGGCTTCCTGCAGCTATGACTGCTGCTGCTGCTGTCTGGGGCTAAGCTGCGAATATGTTGAATCCAATGAGTTACAAAACTTGAGGCAGCATGGGTTCACAGAGCAAAGGTCATGTCAGACGAATCTGAGAGATTTCTTTGACTGCATCACAAAATTATTAAATCAAGATGAACATGGCCTATCTAGATTTCAGTAAGGCTTTCAACATCAATCCACATAGGAGACTAGTAAGCAAGCTGGGTAGCTTAGGAGTGGGTCCAAAGGCAGTAAACTAGATAAAAAATTGGTTAAGGAATAGGTGACAAAGGGTGGTGGTAAACGGAGTTCACTCCAAGGAAGGAAGGGAGGGAGGGTGACCAGTGGGTGCCTCAGGGGATCAGTGCTGGGACCGATCTTCTTTAATGTCTTTATAAGTGACATTGCAGAGGAGTTGGAAGGAAAGGTCAACCTCTTTGAATCACACCAAACTCTGCAACAGGGTAGAACTTTCGGGGAGGGGGCAGAGACCTGAGAAAATCAGAGGTGTGGTCAAGGTTATGGCAGCTTGCTTTCAATGCGAAAAAGTGCAAAACAATGTATGTAGGGTACAGAAATTCCAAAGGCGGAGTACACAATGGGAAGGCATGATACTGACAACTACCAAACAGGAAAGGACCTGAGGGTAATCATATCGGATGACTCAAAGTTGGCCAGCTAGTGCATCAGGGCAGCTGGGGTGGCTAGTGACATGCTGGGGTGCACAGAGAGGGGTATGACCAGCAGAAAAAAGGAGGTGGTATTGCTTCTGTTTAGATCACTGGTAAGATCTCACCTAGAGTACTATGTCCAGTTCTGGAGACCACATCTCCAAAAGGACATAGACAGAGTAGAGGTAGTCCAGAGGAGGGCAACTAAAATGGTGCAGGGTCTGCATCAAAAGCCCTATGAGGAAAGACTAAAGGACCTCAGTATGTACAGCCGGAAAGTGAGGAGGGAGAGGTGGGGATATTATGGAGACCTTTAAATATGTCATGGGAGTAAATAAGGTACAGAAGGGACGCATTCGTCAGAAAAAAAGGTGCTCAAGAACAAGGGGACATGTTATGAAGCTGAAGAGCGAGTAAATTCAGGAGAGATGTGAGGAATCATAGTGGAATGGAAGAGGGAGGGAGAAAGAGCTGTAGATAAGGTAGGAGTACATGATGGGGTGGAGGTACTGACGGTCACCAAACCGGAAAGAGACCTGGGAGTAATCATATTTGATGATCTAAAGGTTACCAAAAAATGTAAGAAAGCTGTGAGGACAGCCAGTGGAATGCTGGGGTGCTTAGGGAGCGGTATCTCCAGCAAAAGGAAGGAGGTGGTGAGCCACTGTATAAAACACTGGTGAGACCTCGTCTGAAGTACTTTGTCCAGTTCTGGATGCCGCATCTCCGGACGGACATAGAGTAGAAGCGGTTCAGAGAAGGGCAACAAAAATGGTGCAGGGGCTGCACCAAAAGTCATATGAGTGGAGACTGAAGGATCTCGCTATGTATTCCCAAGAGGAGAGGACAGGAGACAAGGGATAGGATAGAGACTTTCAAATACCTCAAAGGTGTAAATAAGGTACAAGAGGGTAGCATCTTTCAAAAAATAAAATGTTCTAGAACAAGGGACCATCATATGAAAATGGGGGGGAGTTGACTTAAGGGTAACATGTGAAAGTATTTTTTTCACAGAAAGGGTGGTGGATCCATGGAGCAGCCTCCCAACTGAGGTTGTAGGGGCAAAAATGGTGGGGGAATTCAAAAACACATGGGACAGACATAAAGGAACTCTAGTGATAGGAAAGAGAGGGTAAGCCACAGATCATTCAGGATCTGCAGTATATGAAACAGGTAGGGAAAATGGGCAGACAAGGTGGGCCAAGCAGTCCATATCTGCCGTCAAATACTATGTTTCTATGTGATACTGTAGGTAGAGAAAAATGGGCAGACTGGGTGGGTCAAGTGTTTCTTACCTGCCGTCAAATTCTATGTTCCTATGTATTACTGACTCTTTAAGAATGATTCACTGTAAAAGTATACTGTAAGTGCATGACCAGAGAGGAAGCGTTCACGTGCAAAACCAATCAGGGCGTCTGTTCAGTTGGGTTCTAGTTCCCATAGCGATACTGGGCTTGTGAGTGTTTATTTTTTGTACTGCACTTTGAAAATAAATTCAATGACATTCGAGTTCTTGGTGTCTGTGCCAGTCTTTTGTGCTTTTGGGACTTGCTTTGGATGACCTGGCATATCAGTGAGCTAAATTTTCCTGCACTCCCATCTTCTGTGTAAATTTCTATGGGCCTGCAACTGCAGAAAATTGGGTGGGGGCTGAATATAAAATCCTGAATTCCTAAATACAAAACAAATTGTTTAACAGACAGATGGGTAATGCATTTGCAGAACAACTTGTACCTTCTAGTCCTGCTTCTGGACCTTGATCTCCTTGACCTATAGGATCTGCCGCGGTCACGTGACCTGCTTCGACTGGTGCGCTTCTTCCGAGATTCATAAGAAGAGTCACTCGAGGATCGGCGTCTTCGTCTGAAACACCAACAAGACCAATCCATTAATGCAGTCTTGAAGCAAAAGTCATAATTTCAGGAAATAAACTATATGGGTATGCACAGTGGAATCCAGATAATTTCTAGTGGGGATTCTATATTGCATAGCAAGTTAGCAACTTGATCTACAACATGTTCTTGTGTGTGTAAAATGCCCAGTTCTTAAGATTTATAAGGTAGTGTCTCCACATCTAAGAATATAAATAGATTTTAGCTATCATTGACAAATTTTTAGAAGCTGAAATTTTTTTTTCTATTTTATGAGGAATGTTTCAGATTTAAGCAATACCTCCAGGATTTATTTTTGTATTCTATATATTTTCTCCTTTTCTTTATTCTCACCTCCCTCACTGCTCCAAATTTCCTAGCCCAAGTACCTCTACAGCAGCTGTTCTTTTTTTGTGTGCGAATTTTGTGCTTGTGAAAGGTTCTGGACTGACAGCACTGGAAATCGAAGCCCTCTGCTTATCTACATCACAGGTACAGCACCGGCGATTACTGTGCAAGCCTCTCCACACTGCCCCGCCAATGCTGCCTCAATGCTACCATGGAGGGACCACCATACAGGTGAAAGAGTAGCTCAAACTCCGTGTCATTCAATCCTTGGCCTCTCATGTGAGACTGCCAGCAAGGTTGCCAATTAAAGCCAACTGTGTTGGTGGCTTTGTGATGTAGACACCTGGCCACTGGGAACTGGACTGAGACCACCACAACTCATTTCACACACAGACCACTAAGCAACCCTCTGGTGATAATGGCTTTCTACCAACTACCAACCTGTGCTGGATTTGAACCAGTGACCTAGGGATGAATTGCTCCTTAGCACACTACCAATCTACTGAACCATCCAGTTTCCTACAGCAAGCTTTTCAAAGCAGATTGGGCCATCTGCCATTTGCCACCTGCAAAGCCCCTATGGTTTATCCCTCAGAAATAAGGCTTCACCTGGAGTTGATACTCCCAAGGGAGGAAACAGCCAGCCTGGCAGAAGGCAGGTAAGCAGGCATTTGGCCTATGCATCACAGCATCAACCTGACAGCAGTTTCTCCTGTTTTAAAACCAAACTGTACGCTAATTGTGACACGTCATAGGATCTACTACAAGATTTTGACACTGAGGAGCCCGAAACCCAGAAGATAAAGATCTCAACCGCGAAAATCCCGACAGTGGAATTTTGCCCACGGCTATTTTTTCTTTTGTCATGTTTCAGGGGGATTTGCCCCCTCGCATCCCCCTTAATTATGATTCCTAACTCTGACACAGGCAAAATCCCACTGTCAGGATTTTCGCGGTCGGGATCTTGTTTCAGGCTTCTGGGTGTTGGGCTCCTGAGTTTGGGATCTTGCTGTGATCCCAAATCATAAGGCATGCAAGAGCTTCCGCTGTTGAATTTAATTGTTTTTAAGATAGCCAACAGGCAACACTGACATTAATTGGTACTCTGCCATTAGAAAAACATAGTGCACCATTAGAAAAATGTATGACTAAAATAAATGCTTTGATGATGCAATATTCCAAGTTTCTAAATTGGCGTAAAATCGTGTGTGTTTATTTAGAAACTGAAAATGTTTTCCTCTGCTTTTTGCTGTCCTACTGTAATACTTTAAGGGAAGCTAGCCTAGTAACTTGTCTTCAGCTTGCACTACTGCTTTGGAGATTCAGATTAGTGAGTAAACACAGGGCTCTCACTCCCCAGGCAGAGGGAAAGGAGCTGCACCATGCAGGTGCTGTACTTGCCCTCTAGGAGAACAGAAAGCAAAAGCTTCAAGAAGGCGGCATTATGAAATGATGATGCAGGAAGCAAGCAAAGGCCCTAAATAGGTCATGTTTTGTCACATGCTACTGTGGGCAGTGAGGAAATATTCCATATGAGCTCTTTTCAGTTAGATGCAGAAAAAGGAGAGGCAAACAAATGTTAATAAAATGAAACATTTTAATAAAGAAAAACCGTTAAAATAGACTGGATGTGTGCTAACAGCTGCTTGTAACATTCCTGCTTTCAGAAATGAAATTCATACCACCAGAAATTATCCATACTTTATCGAGATATGGTGACACCCGTTATCACACTGTTTAAGTAGTTTCAAAAGCTGTAATAACATGCAAATGCCATAATAACTGGTTATTATGGCTTTTGAAAGCCTGCGCTTCACTGTTCACAAACTCTGCAGTTGGAAGCCATGGTCACGAGCCCCCCTGACAGACTGAAAACACTTCACTGCTGCACATTCTCTCCTGGCCAGCCAGAACAGTATGCTCCACGAACTTGGCAGTTTCCTGACAGAAATATATATTTTTTAAACTGCCATCTTTGTGTTCTGTGTGCACTTTTTTCAGAACAAATTAAAAAAATAAAGCCTAGGCAGGTGTGTGTTGTTGATTTTTTTTCTTTTTTTTTTTTAACACATCCTCGGTGCGTGATGAACTCATAAACCTCTCAAGCTTTGCTGAAGTTGTGTAAAAAAACATCATAACACACACCTGCCTAGGCATTATTCTCTATTTAGTATCACATCAGTAGCTCATAATCACAGATGTGGAAAAAAAAAAACTTTTGTACTGTGTTCTTTTTATGGATAACAATCTAGAGAGTTCTCTTCATGGAACCTGTGATTTGGAGTTTTTGTTATATCATGGCTTCTAAACAGAATGCCAAGCACATGCTGTTAACCTAACAGAACAGTGCTTTCTGTACACAAAGGGTGGCATACAGTAATTAAAACTCCAAATTACTGGTTCCACGAAGAAAAAAACTGTACAGAATGTTGTTCAAAAGTGATGATATTTTCAGGCCCTAGAGTAATTAGACATACTAATGTATCAATTGTTGATCTTAAGGAGCATAAGATTGAAATAGTTGAAAGTTTTAGATATTTGGGAGTGATTCTCAACTCAAAATTTACTTTTGAGCTTCATGTTGAGAGTTTGGTCAAAAAAATGCATCAAAGGTTGGGAATGCTTTTTACAGCAAGATCATACTTGTTTCCAGAATCATGCAAATTATTGGCTCATAGTTTTCTGCTCAGAACTTTTAATTATGGTTTACTGGTGTATTGTGGTGCTAGCAAAAAAGTATTACATAAGTTACAAGTTACATATCACAGCATACTACGATTTATGACCGGTCTTCCTACAAGAACTCACCACTGTAGTTTACTGAAAGAGGCAAACTGTCCCTCATTAAATAACAGAATTACATTGAAATTGGCTACTTTTGTTTATAAAAGTCTTAAGGGTTTCCTTCCCCCTACAATTCAATCTTTCTCGTTATTAGGGTACAGAGGAATAAGGTAACAAGGTCATAGTCTTCACGTTTACTAAAGGTTCCATTCTATAGGAAAACAATAGGCCAAAGATCTGTTGCTTACAGGGCTACCACCTTTTTTAATAAAATTCTTTCTTATTAATTGTAGAACTGATCAGTCATTTAAGTATCAGCTTGCTCAGTGGGCTGGCTCCGTTACAGAGTGCATCACCAACGATGACTCCAGAGCAGCTACCTCTTCCATAAACCATTTTTTCACAATCTGTGCCCTACCCCAAGGGCTACCACCTACCCCTCTCTCCCCTTCCCGCAGGCACCAGGACGTCCCCTCCCGGGATCGGCCGTATATCAGATCCCCCACCCTTTCCCTCTCCTCCAGTATCCACCCCTCCATTCCTTAATGCTACCACACCTTCCCCCCCATCACCTCATCAGAGATGCTGCACACTCTTAAATCTCTGAACTCCTCTAAATAGAGTCCAGATGGGATTAATCCCATTCTCCTAAAAATCTCTGCTCCAGCCATAGTCCCTCTATTTACTCACATTTTCAACCTCTCCCACTCCACTTGCTCTCTACCAAAGGCCTAGAAATTAGCCAAAGTCATCCCCCTACACAAAGGGGGTGACCCATCCATCCCTGGCAACTACAGATCTATCCCTCTCTCCTTTCCTCCCACTCAAAAATCTTGGAATCCCTCATCCCTAAAAGACTAAACCCATTCCTCGCCTCCAAGGATATTCTGTCACCTTTCCAATCTGGTTTCCATCACCTCCACTCCACTTCCTCCTCCCTTCTTTGCCTCACCAACCACATCCACTCGGCCATGGATAAAGGTCATCTGACACTCAACATATTTATAGACCTTGCTAAGGCCTTTGATTCTGTTGCCCACAAATTACTCCTTGATTACCTCTCAGCTATAGGTCTCTCCTCAACCTCCACTGATTGGTTCAAGGCTTATCTAACAGATAGGTTTCAATTTGTCCAGATAGGGAAACCAAATCTGTTCCTCTCCCCATCCTGGCTGGTGTCCCTCAGGGGTCGATCCTTGGACCTACTCTAGTCTCAATATTCCTGAACAATCTCCCTTCTGCCTGCTCAGTCTCCCACATTCAAATGTATGCCAACGACACAGCGATCTTCATGTCAGGTCCCTCCCTTGCCAAGTCGAACCCATCTTCCAAACCGATTTCCTAAACACCCTAAAGTGGCTTGAAGACAAGTCACTCAAATGCAACACAAACAAAACGGCTGCCATGGCTTTTGGCACTGCAAAGAAACTAGCCAAAATGACAGCTCCTCCGACCATTTACACCCTCGATGACTCCAAAATTACAGCAGTTGAAGCATACAAATACCTGGGAGTTTGGCTGGATCGCAAACTGGACTTCTCCCTACACCTGGACTCTATTCACAGCAAACTGCATTCAAAACTAGGAATGCTCTACAGGCATAATGACAGTCTCTCCCTCCCCATCAGGAGGGAATTCATTTCTAAGCTTATCCTACCTTCATTTGACTATGCAGATGTGGTCTATAGTTCAGCGCCGCAAACCTCCCTTACTAAATTAGACCCGTTATTTCACACCTTCTGCAGATTTGCCTCTAATCTCCCATACTGCATTCATCACTAAATCCTCTGCCAATCTGTCTCCTTACTGCCACTCACTGATCGTCGCCTGGCGCATTGTGCAACCTCTATAGCTAAATTCTGGCTCAACACCCTTCCCTCCTACCTCTCCTCCTTATTAGCCCCTGCTCCTAGTACAGGTTGCTCCCTACACTCTCGAGACCATCTCTGTTTCACCCTGGCCACACCCTGCTCAGTCGCCAGTAAAACAGCCTTCACCCATTGGCTCCCTGCCCTCTGGAACTTCTTCCCCTTACTGTGCATAGCTTGCCTATTGCACTATCAATCAAAAAGCACTTCAAGCACTTTCCACTCCCTCCTTGCCATTGTTTCCACCCTCCTTGACCACTACATACCACTGGTCATCCTGGCCCTACCCCTTATTTTATGGCCAACTCCAGCTCACTGTATATATTTCTGGCAGCACATTCTTGTGCACCCTCGTCTGCCTCAGAGCACCTAGCCTTGTTATGGTAGCTCTTGTATCGTTATGTCCTCATAATTACTGTCCATGGTTAGGTACACTGCAAGACCCAACTTCCTGTACAAGCTGTAATTCACTATTTATTTTTATGTATTCTTGCATATCTTATGTTTTTATACAGATGTATTTATATTTTTATATATATTTTGTGTCCTTTGTACCCCTTCCCCAGGTCACACCAGGAAACGCGCCTCGGCTAAGTGTGCCTTTCCCCGTTATCAACTTTTAAACAAATAATAAACCTGCTTTCAACAATAACTGTTATTATGTTTTATTGTATGTATTTATTCTCTGGATGTCTTTATTTCGTATTTTTGATATTGTATTGTATGGTGTAATGTTTTAAATGTTACTTGTCGCGTGTGAAAACGGGCTTTTAGCTCATCCTGCCAACAAATATAAAAAATGAAAAAAAATACAAAAAAATACAGTTTTCACAAACGTTAATTCAAGTAGAGTTAAATATGGATCATTTGAGGGATGAATATCATTTTTCAATTCAATTTTAACTCATAGTGTATTTATTGAGAAAAGGCTCATTTATAATAGCGTCCCATAAACATAGTATGTTACTATAACTTGCATAATAATACAATTGAGGGTAACCCTTTGACAAGAGAGAGACTAATAGCCTAGGCTTTAACCATGTATTTTTGTACAGTTTACCAAACAAAGGTCCATACAGGTGTAACTGACACTTTCATTGGTGAAAGAGAAATAATTACTCACGATCTGATGGAGAAGGGACTTAAAGCATTTCAGAAATCCAAACCTGCTGGTCCTGATGATATCTCATCAAGAACCCTCAAGGGAGTTAGCTAACCATATTTCAAAATCACTGACCCACATGTTTAATCTCAGAGGGTAGGTAGCATGCAATTGGAGGAAGGCATAGGTAGTGCTCATTCTTAACAAAAAAAGGTAGTCCTCAAAACCCCCAAAACTACAGACAGAATATCAGTAGCTGGTAAGTTAACTGAAACACTCCTGAAAGATATTTTGTTGTCAGAATGTAATAGACTGGGTATATTGCACAACCTTCAACATAGTTTTAAAGGGACACTGTCAACCTTTTTTGCATTATATTATTTTTAACTAAAAACCCACATTTTATCATTGCTTACCTCCTCTAAAATTTACTGATGTTGCTGGTTGCTTTATCTGCATCCCTGCTTTTTTTTTTTTTACTTTATTTATTCACCCACACCCCTGGGCATCCTTCAGGAGTGCTTGCTCGGAGTCCACCCTACTCCCAGCCTGATCCCCCGCATTCTTCCTGATCTCTTCCTCCCCGAACAACCACAGGCAGGCCCAACCCCCTGTACCATCTCCGGGACTGATTCCGCCCTCCCTTGGCAGCTGGCTCCTAAGTGTGAGGTGCCTACTTGCATTGTCGGGGCGGCCCTTGGAGAGAGATCCTGAGCGCGTCTGGGCCAGCATATGGGATGTGGGCGTAATCCACTGGGACCACCGTCATCTCACCGATGGTGTGGGAGGCTTTTCTGGCTTTGTTCCCCCCCACCCGTGGAGCTTGGTTGTGCAATGATGACCAGCGTCCGCCAAGCTCCACCCCCTTTTAGCCTTCGGCAGTGTCACATACTTCCTGGCTACCCTGGCCATCACCAGGGGTCACTCAGGAGCGACGCAATCCCTACCCCCCCCGGGAAGGGAGAGCTGTCTCACAGACGCTTCATCCCTACCCGCCTCTGCCAACCCCCGACTTCCCGGGCTCGTTTCCGAACCCGGGTCGTCAGCGTGGCACGAAGTGAGGCATCTAACGCCTTAAAGGAATTTTCCAAGATTCGTGGGCACTTAGCATAGTATGTTGTCTTGCCTAATCAGCATTAAGAATCCACATGTAACCAGCACCTGAAATTGCTCTAAATTTTTATTTTTTCACCGTTTTTGTCACTGTGTTCCAGGAAGTGCTCAAAGTGTTTTCCTTTTTTTCCTGAACATTTTTCGCACATGCGCGGTCCCACTACATTGACTGTGTGATGTTTTAGTAGGGACGGGACACGCTTCGGAAGCATGGTTGAGTGGGGTTTTCAGAATGTAGCAGACTCCAGTGAGAAGTACGATTATGGCTCCTTTCTGGACAACTCAAGTGATTTTTGGGGACAATAATGCTAGCATTTGTGTATTTGATCCTTTCCGAGATGATCCATATCTCTCCAACTCTTCGGAGTGTAGCCATTCTGATGGTGGTGCTTTCAGTAACTCGGATGCCAGAAATGATGATCTTCGGGCATATGGGAGTGAAGGATGACTGGGGCATGCAGAATGGTACCCCTATTAAATATTTAATTAAAGTGGTGTACTACTACTACACGGATAACAATGTGTCCACGCCACAAAGCCACTTGCTGGTGGGGGTGGGTAGTTGTGTTTGTGGCACAGCCATTAGCGTGATTCTCCTTTTGTTGACAAATGCATACCATATTCCATGATGCAGGGTGGTTTCATTGCAATAGCCTACAAAGCCCTCATGAATGGCACATTCCTTTCAAGCAGTGTTGAAAAACACCCTTGCCCGTCAATGATTTTTGCCCATTTTTCTGTTCCATGGAATTGGTGCTGGGGGTCGGTTGTGGGTAGCTGGGAATGGAACCGCTTCATGGTACACAGTCGTGATTCTGTCTCTTTTGTGGACTTCATTGCACACCACAGGCAAACACCCCAGTGAAACATGCATTACATGATGCAGTGCTGGTTGTCATCCATATCCTGTATAGTATAAGTGAGGGGAAATGGTACCATAGCCACTGCTACTAATGCTAGCCATACCCTGGAAAACACTGGTGTATGGCCGTTCTGTTGCAATGATGTTGCTACCACTCTGCATTGCTTTTTGCCTGTGTTTTTGTTGTGTTGCCCTGGTCTCCGTTTTTCTTTGGATTTTGCCTGCCAATGTAAAGTCTGTCTGGATAAGTTCTTAGCATAGGTTGATATCCCATACCTGTATACTGGTGCTTCTGCCACAACAAAGAGTAGCTTTGATTTTTTATTTTTTTTGGTGCATATCTTATTGTGGTTACTATTCTCACACACTGCTATAATTTATGGCAGAAACAGAAATACTAGATTACTGGTGCTGGCGGATAAGAAGAGTGGTGTCCCTGTACTGCTGAGGGTTACAGGAAGCTTGTAAACTGCACCATAGACAGGCTTTTATAATGTGCAATGTGGAAAAAAGGAATTTGCTAATATTATAAAAAAAGCACAGTCAAGGAATCAAAAGCGTACCATCTCCTATGATGCAAAGAAATTTGCAAGGCTGAAGGAGACTCCCCTCCAGATACCAGTCCTGCCCTGTTATCGGCACTATCAGCAGCACTCAGACTGCTTCTGTAGCCCTAATTAGACAAAAATAATATAGCCCAAGCAAAAGACAGACTGTATAAGGAAAAACAAATGCCATTGCTTCCAGCAAGCTAAAATACTTTCCCGCAACACTGAAACGATGGTAGTGGTATACTGGTGTCCACAGATGAGCACAGAGAACATGTCCGCGATTGCACAGCTGCTACAAACACTGACATTTTCAAGTTTGCCGTGGTTGTAAGATCCCTGCTATGACGACGAGGTAGAGATGTGCAATGCATTATGGTAAGCCTTCTGACTGTAAACAAAAGCAGAAAACTGAAAAACGGAGCAAGCGGATTTAAGTGAATTACTAAATAATAAACTATCAGATTGCGATAAAATACACATATTCTGCAATTGGAAAACATGCTGATTTGACCCATATAGGTGGTGTTTGAATCTAGGGAACTTGAAAATTTACTTTAACCCTCAGCGCCACCAGGCCGGTTTGCATCCCTGCTTATTAGAACTGAAATGCATGGTAATGTATAGGTATGCCCAGCTTTGTTTTGTTTCATATCACTGAACTACTCTTAGTGCACACTTCCTGAACATTAGAAACACCCTCAGACAGCGCAGTCACTCATGATATAATAGCCTCCTCTACTCCCACTCAGGGTTTTAAATAACTGATTAGCAGTTTTTTTGGGGGAACTATACTAACTGTACAGAAAGTATTTGCATAGATTTTCTAGAAGTGCTGTGTTTGTTAAACACAGTGAGGCAAGAGCTATGCATTTTCACAAAGATTTAGCACTTTTATGAGCAAAACGCTAATCAATTTTTAGAGTTAAATAAATCTCTGCGGCATAATCAGTGTCTAGACTGTGTTGGGGTGTTCCTGAGTCCAGGAAAGATGCAGTGGGAGCTGGTCAAGAAATTTAAACAAACATGTTTTGGTGTGGTAACACCAGTAGGGTAAGCAGTCAGTTTTTCACTTTTAAAAAGAAAAAAGGGATCTGAATCAAACTACCAGCTGCATCAACAGTCTCTATAGAATGTGCACAATCAAAAAACGTGTTTTTTTTTTAAGCTAGAGACACTTTGAGGCCTAAGGGGGTCGATAGTGTCCATTTAAGACACAGCAATCACGCACTACAAATCGGATTTGTTTTTATGAACCAGTAAACAAAGCCTTGGATGAAGGTACAGCAGTCACTACTGCCTATTTGGATTTCAGCAAGGCTTCTGATGTGGCAGTCCATGACTGCTTCATAAAAATGCTTGAGATGCTAGGCATAAACCCACTGGTAACAAAATGGAGGAATCTGTGGCTGTCCAACCGTAAACAAAAGCTGAGGCTAAATAAATTTCGGTCAAAGAAGGGAAGATTCACAAGTGGGCTCCTACAGGGATCAGTAATAGGGTTGGTACTGTTTAGTAACTTCACTACTAACCTTTGTATTAATAATTGGTGTAATAAGTTTTCGGAAGACACCAAACTAGTAGGAGTGGTGGACTGTTTAAATGAGCACATCAAACTTTGTGTAAAATCTAGATTCCGTGGCACATACGCCAAAGAAGTAGGGCACGTCTTTTTCAAATATATCAAGGAACTAAGTAAAGAACTAGTGGGGACTATTACTATGCTGTTTAATGCATCCCTGGCTGAAGGAGACACACTAAAGGAATGGAGGGAAGCCATTATCACACCAATACATATAAAAGGCGATAAAAAAGGTCGAGAATTACAGGCCCATCAGTCTTACGCCTATTTTGGGTAAAATTCTTGAGTGTTTCATTTATGAATACACAATCAAACACATTAAAAAGCATGGATATATGGACATATCTCAACATGGTTTCAGTGCAGGACGATCAGGTCTCACTAATTTATTAAACTTTTTTGAGCCTGCAAGTGCAGCACTGGACAAATGAATGCCAGTTGATATTATATTTTTAGATTATGTCAAAGCTTTTGATTTTATTTCCCACGAGGTTCTCCTAAAACAGTTAACTCTTCTGCATCTCCCCTATAATATAATTGCTTGGGTAGAATCGTGACTGACCAGTAGATGCCAAAGGGTTAGTATAAGAGGTTTTTGTTCAGACTGGGGAGAGGTGACTAGTGGAGTGCCCTAGGGCTCCGTCCTGGGGCCAGCACTTTTTAATATAGTAGTTTCATCCATGACGGTTTCAGAAGGGGCATGGCTTGGAAAATATGCAGATGATAGTAAAGTGAGAGCTACTGTCAATAATCTGGAGGCAGCCAGTAAGCTGCAGAAAGATCTGAGTCAACTTGAGCAATGGGCAAAAAAAAGAACAAACTAAACTTTCATTTGGACAAATGTAAAGTCATGCACTTAGGCCCAAAAAATCAGAAGTTCAAGTATGAATTAAACGGTACCCTTTTAGGGGAAACAACCAATGATAATGACACTGGAGTGACGATTACAAATGACGTATCTTTTAACTCTCATACCAGAACCAAAATAGGAAATAAATTATTACGATGCATTTTTAGAAACATCAAGAGTAGAAACCATCAGTGATTGTACCCCTACACACATCTCTTGTGAGACCACATCTCGAGTACTGTTCGTCACTTTGTGCACCACAAAACAAGAAGGGCAACGTATTGATCAAGCAGGTTCAGAGAAACGTAACCAAAAGAATCAAGACAGTGCACCAGAAAAGTTATTGCAATAGACTAAGGGATTTGAACATGTACTCAATGAATTATAGAAGGCTGAGGGGTGATTTATGCTTAGTATTTCGTGCATCCAGAGATAATTATATGTGGGAAACCACTGGATTAACATCGTATGTCTCGACTAAGTTTACGCGCACACATGGACTAAAAATAAAAGGTGAAATAAGTAGAACAAACAAGAGGAAAAAATGGTTTAGCCAAAGAGTAGTTACAGCACGGAATACCCTTCCAGAATCTATAATTATGAGTAAAACCATGGAGTCTTTTAAGACATCTTTAGACCAATACATGGGAAATAGAAACTATGAGTTTCAGCACTGAATAAATGGCATCAATAATTGGTCTTTGGACCTCCCAGCTCGTATTAGCCTATGAATACTATGACTCTTAAAAGGTCACAGTCAACCCTTTTTGGATCAGATTAGTTCTAGCTGAATCTCCCACATTTTATGACTGTTTATCTTCTCTAAGACTCACTGAAGTTGATGGTTGTTTGATCTGTTTCCTTTCTTAGTAGAACTGAAATGCATGGGAATGGTGCAATTATAACAAACCTTGTTTTGCTTCAAATTTTTACTCTACTCTTACTGCATACATTCTGAACACTGGGACACCCTCAAAGAGTGCAGCCACTCATGATGCAGTAGTGTCTCCTTGCACAGCATCATGAGTGGCTAGACTGTGTTAGGGGTACTGTCAAGCCCAGGAAAGATGCAGCTGAAGCTGATTTAAGAATATAAACAAATACATTTTTATGTGGTAGCACCAGTATGGTGGGCAGACTGTTCTGTACTTTATAACGAAAAAAATAATCAGAATCTAACTACCAGCTACATCAGCAATCACTACAGAATGTGGGAAATCATAACATGTTTTTTTAATTTACGAACAATCTGAGGCCTAAGGGGGTTGACAGTGTCCTTTTAACTGTGACAAATGCATATTAATTTGGGTAAAAACAATAATAACTATATTTACAATTTAAAAAGTACAAGACTCAATTCAGCAACAGCACAGAAAGACATGTGACTAAAAATTAGTGTGTATTTGAAGCAAAAAAAAAAAAACATATTAATGAAGTATTTAATAGGGCAATTATTTACATAACACAATCCAAATATATTTTAACTACATATATCCGAGGATGTTTTACTCCCATTTTACAAATCTTATATCAGACTGATTACTTGCTATTGTTCTCAGTTCTAAAAAGGCTTAAAAAAGGTGATAAATCTGTCGTAAAACTACAACGATGATGGTGAGTCTAGATGAGTCATCTTACAAAGACAAAGTAACCTTGGTTTACATCATTTACACAGAAGATGAAGTAGGGGCGCTTTCTTTTTTGGCAAAGTGAATATTTCACAAAGAGGTGCACAATACAAGAAGCCATAGCAGAGAAATTAAACTAAATAACTTTAAAACTCAATCAAGAAAAATTGTTTACACTAAAGAGGATTGTGAATATCTGGAATACCTTGCCCAGTGATTTCATTATCAATAAAAATAAAATATATTCAAAAAGAAAATGGATGGACTTCCGTTCTGGTATGAACCCATAGGCAGCACCAACGTGAGCCCTCCCACAATCATGGAACAAATTAGTCAACTTTAATTTATCCCCAGGTCCAAAACTTCTTGAAAGATTAAGGTGCTGTACCGGAGCAAAGGGCTACTGTAGAGATTTTATTTTCAATGGCAAAACAACAATGGAACCGCTTTCAGGTACTTGCTGATACAGACGACCATGAGGATAGGGGCGCATCAGACACTGAACAGGCCGCTAAATCGAGCAAAGATCCTGGCACCTATAAATCCACCCCACCTCTAAATTGGGAAAAAAAAAAGGGCCAAGATTCACTAATGGGGGACAGCATCCAAAAGGCAATCACGGAGTTCCATAGTGAAATGAGGGAATCCATCGGGGAGCTGAGGTCAGATATTGGGGCCTTGCAGTCACGCATGGAGGAAGCAGACCACCAGACTGGCACGAACACCATTAGGCTGGACTCCCTGGAGGACTGTGTGAGATCCATTCTTGTGGAACAGATATATATGGCAGGAAGATGCCGAAAATAGAAGTAGGCGCAAAAACATCCAATTTATGGTCTTCGGGGAGTCAGACACTATTGCTTATTCCGACACCTCCTACACTTAATTTTGCACCTTGAACCCGAGTTTGCCATTGATATTGAAAGGGCCCATCAAGCCCTTGGACCGAAGCCCTCCAGCCTGATGCAAGACCACAGTCCTTTGTAATTAAGTTTCAAAATTACCATACGAAGGAACAGCTACTCAAAAAAGCCTGGCAGATGGGCCGCACTATGCTAGGGAACCACTGTCTTATACTGGACAATGATTATGCCCCTTATACCCAAAAGATGTAGAGAGAATATACCCCATTGTTCCCCTTGCTTTGGGCACAAAAAATCAAGTTTCGCACCCCCTACACATCTCGCTTATGGGTGCAGCTCCCCACAGGCCCAGTTTGCTATACAATGACCCAAGAAGCAGCTACCGATCTATTATCTAAGGGCCTCATTAAGGATAAACCAGCAGCCTTTTCTAGAAACAGACCTGTCCTGAAAATCCAGCAGGAACCAGAAGAACACCTTCGCAATGCTCCATTGGCAGAACTGCTGGACCGACTACATCAATACTGGAATCCCACCCTGGCCACCTAAACGATGATGGTAGGCTCGTTTTGAGCTCTCTCTTATTTCCTTTCTTTCTGGGTCTCTTTTACCTCCAAGTCCAGCCCTGTCTGGCTCTGGGTTTGCTGGGGGGGGCCCCTATACTCTTGCCTTGGGGCTCCTAATAAGTTTATCCCAGGCAGCCACTGCTAAAAATACAATGACCAATCCAGAATGTTCTTCCTAAGAGCTGCATGCTGGGATGGGTAGCCTTTAAATGGTGGAGGTTATCTCAGGCCAAGTGGCTATACAATCATTGATTTTTATCACTTAAAGGGACGCCTTGGGTTTTAGAGAGCCCCCCCCCTTAATTCTCATCTTATCCTCCCTGGGCTTTCCAGAGCTACAGCCTCTGTAACATTCCCCATTTGGGGGGGAGGCTGATAAGGCTTGGGTGGGGGGATGAGGGATGGAGGGGATTGCTTGGAGATGACTCTGTCTCCGTAGGGTAGGCCTCAGCTCTGAAGCTCTTCAACCCATCACGTGGTTTCTTTTTGAATCTGCTTTTTCTTTTTTTTTTTTTTGGTTTGAACACCAAAAGAGGACCAATTGCCATCCTTATACCCGACCATTCAAACTTACTTACAGTTTAAGCTACTCAATGGACAGTGATCTTATGCTCCATTAGGTCCATAAGTTTAAAATTGAGATTTTTCTCTATATTTTCTTTCTTTTAAAAAAGAAACAGATGGTAATATATATTCCATTGCAATTGTTAAATAGGGAGGAATTATTTGTTCTTTTTTCCCCCTTGCCATATTCTTTCCCCGTTAACACAAGCCCAGGAATGGACTGGGGAAAATACACTTTATCAACATTTGCGGAAGGGTTAGTCTTGGGTAATGAGTCAACCACACCCAGGGCTAATATCGGACCACACTAATGGAGGTTTCCTTTGGGGAACCCTCTTTTTTGGGGCAATCTTAAGTTCCCTCAGGGGGCTTGTCACCCACTGGAGGGATGAAAAGAACCCAAACCTCATAGCGTTCCCTCTTAGGAAATTGCCCGAGGCCACTAACAAGGGTCCACAGATGGACACTTCACAGTTGGAAGTCACATTGTTAATGGTTAAACTATTTAAGTTCCTATGGTTTATTAACCATAGATTGTTCTTTAGTATTTTAGTGTTAAGATCTGCATTAGGCCCCACTGTTAAAGGGACCATGTTGCACATAATTGTGGGGTTTAAAAGTTGTGAATTTATACAGGGGAATATATGGGGGGGGCTATACTATTTGGGACTGGTTTTAAAACTATTGAGGGAGGAGGGCATGGGATTATGGTTATTGGGGGATGGGGATGGTTTTAAAAAATCACGCAGGCACAACAGGTACATTGTTTACAGAATGTTTATTGTTACTGAAACATCTTGGAGATACACCGGTAGCTCTTCTTCACATTGTGCAGGTCCCCAGAGGGAGAGTGGTCCAAAGGGCTGGAAGGGCCGTCTCCCTAGGGAACAAACAGAATGACCTCAGTTACCTAATGTGTCATGACTACCCTACCAGTACAAATCTTTTCTCAGAACATTAATAGTCTCCACAACCCGATAAAGCGTTCACACTTTATGCAGTATATTAAAAAACAATGTGCTGACCATTTTATAGCCAGACTACAGTTAGATTTTGAAAAGGTGCAAATGCACCACAGCTATCCAGCAGGCCAAATCAGAACACTATCAGGCAAATTTCCATGCTAACGCAAATAATCCTTCCAAAGTCTGGAAAGTGGTCCAGTCCCTCGTCTCTCCTTCCTCCAAGCCTCCCACACCTACCATTAGGCAAAACCTCACTGACATCTCTGAACCGCTGGCAGTCGCCGACTGCTTTAACTCCCACTTCACGTCCTGTGCTGCTATGCTGCAAATGGCACCCCGGGCAGACACAAACTCCACCACAGGTCCGACCCCACTCCCTGCTCCCCTCTCCCCAAATCCAAGAACTCCCACTCCCAATGCCCCCTTCTCCTTCACCTATATCACCCCTGCTGCTGCTCTCCTAGCCCTTCAGTCTATCAACCCAGCTAAAGGCTCCTCACCAAACGGCCTGGAGCCCAAGCTCCTCTCTCTGTCTGCTCCTGCCATCTCCTATCCTATATCCATCTTGCTAAACCTCTCCTTTGCCTCCTCCACTGTCTCTGCAGCATGGAACCACACCACGGTTCTTCCACTACCCAAAGGGGGTGATCCCTCCTCCTCAAACAACTATCATCCTATCTCTCTCCTTCCCACACTGGCAAAGCTCCAGGAACACCCAGTCCTTGAACAACTTACCTCCTACGTTACTGACTCCTCCTTTCTCACTCCTTTCCAAGCTGGCTTCAGGAAACACCACTCTACTGCCACCTCGCTTTTACGCCTGACAGACACAATCGCCTCGGGTATAGACAAAGGCCACATAAACTCAGCTATTTTTATTGACTTGGCCAAGGCCTTCGACACTGTCTCCCACCCTATTCTCATAGACTGCCTCAACACCGCAGGTCTCTCGCCAAATGCCAATGACTGGTTCAAATCCTATTTATCGGGTAGAACTCAATCTGCTCAGATAGCAGAGGCCATCTCCTCTTCCCTCCCCATTACCATGGGAGTTCCCCAGGGATCGGTACTAGGACCACTCCTTTTTTCTATTTTCCTAAATGACCTCCCTCAGGTCTGCTCAACTACTGATATACACGTGTATGCAGAAGATACTGTGTTGCTCACAACGGGTAACTCGGTCCCTGGTGTCACTGCCAGACAACAGTTAGATTTTGAAAAGGTGCAATGCTGGCTAAGAGACCACCATCTTTTCCTAAACCCAAAGAAAACAGTCTCTATGATGTTTGGTACTAGGCAGAGGTTGGCAAGGCTTCCCTCCCTACCCACCTTCGTCACTACAGATGGAACTATACTTCAAGACACAGCTTCCTTCCGCTATCTAGGAGTCTGGCTCGATAGAAACCTAAACTTCTCCATCCACATTGATACTATCCTAAAGAAACTCTGGCCTAAACTAGGGGCCCTCTATCGTAGCAGGAGGAGTATCCCTCACTTTGCCAGGAGGGAACTAGTACACAAAATGACACTGCCTACCTCCGACTACTGTGATGTCGTATATGGTGCTGCCCCTCAGTCCTCCTTATCCAGGCTTGAACCTCTATTCAACTCCTTCTGCCGTTATGCCTTGGATGTCCCTGCTATGATACATCACTGCTCCCTCTACCGCTCCCTGAATTTTCCTTCACTTGCTGACAGGAGAACACTGGATGCAGCTAAGTTTATCTCAAAATTCTGGTTAGGCTCACTGCCATCTTATCTAGTCGCCTCCTTATCCGCCCCTCACTAGTCCAAATACACCCTCCGGTCTGAGGACACCCACTCCCAAAATATACCTTTCAGAAACACTACATCAGGCCAATTGTCTTTCTCATATAGCCTACCTAAACTTTGGAACCTACTTCCAGCCCAAATCCGCCACTCTTCCTCAGCCTACTCACTCTCCTCTTTCCTAGCAAACTACCTAGTGACAAACTGCAACTGCACTAACCCCTGAGGACCGGCCAAATTTCTGCTGGTTTTTATTCCACCTTAGTATTAGCCCATGCAAGTCTGCACTTACTCCGACTTAGCGCTTTCTCACCCTCTACTTCCCACCCTCCTCACCTATTCCTTCTATCCCCACCAAACTCTGAAACTACGTTGTAGTTTGTAAACTGTACAATCTGCTAAATGTATATTTATATGTATATCAGTATACATGTATGTATTAGGTGTAATATATCTATTATAGACCTAGTTATATATGGTTGTTAACCTAGCTGCTACTGTATGTATCATGTTGCAATATTGTTTGTTGTCCCAATCCCCTTCCCCAGGATATACCGTGAGACAAGCTTCTGCTCAGTGTAACTTTCCTGGTGAAACATTTCAATAAATAAATAAAATTATCATTCAAGAAACACATCTTTCAGATGATGAACACAAGACGTGAAGTTGGGGGGGATATATAGAGTTTTCGCCTCCTCTCACCCTGGTGGTCGCCACAGGGGGGTGGCCATTCTGGTTCCGGCCTCTACACCATTAGAAGTCACCCAATCATACACGGATAACAAGGGTCGATTTGTCATTTTACAGGGGAATTTATACTCTCAGGAAGTGACACTGGTGAGTGCTTATTTACCACCCATGTTTAAACCCTCTGTCACTCGGCATTTAACTTGAGCGGATGATGGATCTCCACCGAGGACAACTTATCTTAGGGGGGATTTAAATATAACAATGTCTGCCCATTTAGACAGTTCCAGCTCCCACCATAGGCGTCAACCGGGCATAACCAAATACTTAAAACATACTATGGACCATTTATTCCCCCATCTATTCCCCTCTGACCCAGGCTTTACTTATTTTTCAAATAGACATCATATCTATTCCAGAATAGACTATCTTTTGGTGACCTATGAGCACCTGGGTTTGGTGCAGGACATCACAGTTAACCCTATGGTCCTCTCTGACCATCATCCCCTCACTATTAATATGGATTTGGGAAGGAGGAAAAAACAAGCATTATGGCGTTTTAATTCAATCCTGTTAAAAGATAAACAATATGTGGAATACATTAAAGGGACACTGTCAACCTGTTTTCATTATATTATTTCTAGTTAAAAACCTACATTTTATGATTGCTTACCTTCTCTAACATTCACTGATGTTGCTGTTTGTTTTGTCTGTTTCCTGAACCGAAATGCAAGCTAATGTATATTTATAAACAACTTTGTTTTGTTTACAATCCTGGATCTGTTCTTACTGTGTACTTCCCAAACACACCCAAACAGTGCAGGTGCTTATGAGGCAGCAGCTTCCTAAACTTCCACTGCATCATTAGTGGCTAGACTGCACTGTGGGTGTTCGCAAGTCCAGGAAAGATGCAGATGGAGCTGATCAAGGAATGTAAACAAATCTGTTTTTGTGTGGTAAAACCAGTATGGTGGGCAGTCTGTTTTTCACTTTTTTAAATAAAAAAAGAGTCAGAATCAAACTACCAGCTACATCAGCAATCTTTGCAAAATGTAGGCAATGATAAAATGTGTTTTTCAAACTAGGGACACTTTGAGACCTAAGGGGGTTGACAGTGTCCCTTTAAGAAGTGAATCCCTCTTTTTCTCCAAGAAATTGCCTCCCCAGATATTTTGGAGGCCTTGGTTTGAGATGCTTTAAAGGCAACATTCAGGGGGAGACCATGGCGTATGCTTCCAGGAGGCGGCGGGATTTGGAGCTTAGATACAATACTCTTTTGGAACATTTAAATACGTACCAATTATTATATACAGAGGGAGACCATGAGGTCCAGCAGCAGATCTGGGAAACAAAGGCAGAAATACAGAAATTAATGGACATAAAGATTCAGCAAGCCCTTCTCTATCTCAAACAGGCTAGGTATGAGGGAGGGATCTCGGGGCGCCTGTAGACTTGCCCAACGCCTTCAGGGACAGAAGGCCTCTACAACAATTTTAAAAATAAAAGATCCAACTTCCAGAAGGTTATCACATAGAGAGGAGGATATTATCCACACTTTTGTAACTTTTTATCAACACCCATATCAGGGAGATGATTTGTCTACCCCTGAAGAGAGGCGGTCCTTTGTGAACAGTCTCCCCCTTCCCCATCTCACGGAAGCCCAGCGGGACCTGCTGGAACTGCCTGTAACACTTACAAAATTTCACATGGTATTAAATCTCTTTCTTCCCACTGTTGCACTGGACCAGACGGGCTTCCGTCCGAATGGTATAAAATGTTTAGGGCTGAGATTTCCCCCAAGTTACTACTTTTAGAGAGATTGCGGGAGGTTCCCCACCCTTAATAGGGTGGCCACATTGGCCACCCTATTAAAACAAAACACTGACCCCACAAACCCCTCCTCTTATCGACCAATTTCAATCCTTAACACCGACTATAAGCTTTTTACAGCCATATGGGCGTCTTGGTTGGAGAGGATCCTGCTCTGCCTAATTCATTATGACCAATCTGGCATTGTTAAAAATAGAAACACAACAGGTAACATTCGCAGGACTCTAATACTGATAGAATATATACAGGACCAGCGGATCACGGTAGCGGTCATTAGCTTAGATGCAGAGAAGGCCTTTGACAGAGTGTCCTGGCAATTTCTGTGGGACACCCTGTCGAGCTTCCATTTTCTGGAGTCATTTTTGGAATGGCTAAGGGGCCTCTATGCCACTCCTCAGGTATATGCGAGAGTCAATGGAGGGGTTTCCCACCCATTTATCTTATCCCAGGGTACTCGACAGGGTTGCCCACTTCCCCCCTTTTATTTGCCCTTTATATGGAGCCATTTGGCATGGACCTTAGAACCTCTCTTGAGATAGAGGGCATTCCCCTCGGACAGCAGCAATATAAAGTCAGTATGTTTGCTGCTGATGTTCTTCTAACCCTCCTGTCTCTGGACACATCCATTCCTGCAGTCTGGAGTAGCCTTCAGAAATATGAGGTCATAGCGGGATTTAAATGAAGCATCACTAAATTGGAAGCCCTTCTTTTTAATTTTTCCCCAACAAATACTCTTCGCCACCTCCTCCCCATGAGGTGGAGGTGTGCGAAGATAAAATACTTAGGAATACATATCCCATTGAATCTCGGGGTGCTGGAGCTGGTGAATTATGAACCACTTACCACTATAATACAAAAGGACTTGAACAGATGGTCCTCCCTACCGTTTTCATTCTTTCAACGGATTGAAACACTCCATATGAATGTTCTCCTTCGACTCCTGTATCCTTTTCAAAACATTCCCTTTTTTCCCACCCCTTTTTACTTTAAGTCTTGGGACAAATTATTCTCTAAATTTATATGGGGTAAACAATGTCCCAGAGTCCGCTGCTCCCTCCTTCAGCTATCTGTTGCCCAAGGAGGAGTAAACCTACCTAATCTTAAACTGTACACCAAGACTGCATTTCTTTGATCCTTGTCAATTGGCTGACTGATAGCTTCTCGCACCCTGGAAGTCCCTGGAGTTCACCTTAAACGATATGAACGATATTTCTGCTTTTCTTTTTTCATCCACAAACAACACCCCTCCTCTGACACTTTTTACACAGATAACATCCCATACTCTGCAGGTCTGGTACAGGTTGAGAAATAGACCGACAATCAAACCAATACATGATCTGTGCAAAATCATCTCAAAAGATGACCTTTTTCATCCTTCTTATATGGACCTGGCCTTTTCCCATTGGCACAAATCTGGCTTGTCGCACCTGTTCCAGTTTCTAGATGAGATGGGGATCTTGCCTTTTGATAAACTCAAAATCCAGTATGAGCTCTGAGGTACAGACTTTTTTAGATACCTCCAGGTGAGGAATTACATACTTCATCATCAGACGTTCACTGCTGATCTTCCTACCCCAACCCCTCCCTTACTTAAAATTTTTATTGATTCCATTCGGGGGAACCAGTGTGGCCATCTTATATGGAATATATATAAAGCATTAAGAGAGCTTAGAGCAGGCACAAGGAGTCAGAGTGGAAAGGGAGGGAGGAGGGAGGAAGAGTATAGGATCAAGTAGGGTCTGCAGTGATAATGCAGTTAGGGAAAAATGGGCTGATTCAATGTTTCTATGTCACACCCCTCTCAATTTCTTAAATGCGTGGCCCTCAGCATTCCCAAAACGTGTAGCCCCTGCCTTTCATGCAATATGCACCACAACCCTCCGAAAATGTGCTCTTACCATCATTCTCATTATGTGCATCCTTATCTTTCCCAAGTTTGCACCTTGTACCCTTTCTAAAATCGGCACCCCTACTGTTCCTGAAATTTGCGCTCAACGTCAATCATAAAATGTGTACACCTCACTGTTTCCTACATTTGTGCCAGTTTTCTAGTCTGAAATTTGTACCACATTCCCCTCATCAAATATGTGACCCTTACCCACTCTGAAATTAGTATCTCTCACAACTCAGAATATGCATCCCTTGCCTCTACCAAAATTTATACCAATGTTACACCTACAGTTTACAACCTTCTCGGAATCTTCACCCGCTCCAATATTCACATCTGAAAGGCAAGATACGACAAAACAACCAAAACCAGATGTTAAAACTATGCGCACATAATGATGCTACTGAGCAGAAGGAAGAAGGGATGTCAAATCAGTATTCAAAGGATTCCAGCTCTTCTACACTTCAGGTCCCTCAACATGAAAAAACTAAAAAATAATTAGGACATAGACAGGGTAGAGAAGGTTCAGAGGAGGGCAACAAAGATGGTACATGGATTGCATCACAAGTCCTATGAAGACAGGTTGAAGGAACTGAATACGTACTCCCTGGAGGAGAGAGGGGATATGATAGAGACATACAAGTATCTTACAGGGAGGAACAGGGTGCAGGAATACACTATTTTTTTTGCAAAAAAGATGTGCCAGGACTATAGTGCATGGGATAAAGTTGGAGGGAGGACAATCCAGAGGAAACGTGAGGAAGAATTTCTTCACAGAATGGGTGGTGGACAAGTGGAACACCCTGCCAGAGGAAGTAGTGGGGGTTGAAACAATCACGGGATTTAAGAATGCATGGGATAGACATAAAGGAATTCTGGAGGTTAGAGTTAAGGGGCAACAGACTTCTAGGAAAACATGAAGTGAACTTACAGGCTCAAATGGGCAGACTAGGTGGGCCGTAGGCCCTCATCTGCTGATACTACCTATGTATCCAATTAAAATTATGTTATGGGGAGATCACAATGTACTGTGTAATGCTAGTCAAAAGGCATACACCATCTTACACGACACTAAACAATAATATAGGTAAGGCAAATTAAGAGAGTTACCCTTCTTACTGTTCCCTGACTTTGCTCTCTTCTCCCTCTTCCACTCCCTGCAGTGGTCCTTTGTTTTACAATACCCAAGCCCCTCCTCCACCCTGCCCATCATCCTCTACATCCTGTATCATTTCCACCCATTCCTTTAATCCTCAGCTTCCCTACAACACCTTCCATCACCCTTTTATCCCCACCCTTTCCAACATCCCCTTTGGCATTCTCCTCACAGGGAGGAGAATTTGGTGCAGGGTACCCACCCACCCATTCACTGCCGCTTAGGAGGCACCCAGCCCCCTCAGTTGCATGATGCAGGAAAGGCAGGCAACATGGATGGGGGGAGAGGGGAAGGGTAAAATTCAAGCTGGCTAGCTGAGGCAAGGCTGGAATTGGTGAGAAGGCACCCCTTTTCAGGCAGGCATATAGAGGGTTAAAATACCCAACCTGCCACACCCTCGGCATCTTGGATACAGGTCCACAACAGCTGACCCTGTCTGGCAGGAACTGTTTTTTTCCCTCTCCTCAGCTCCTAATTTCACACTTTTACACTCCTTTTTTGCTTGCTGGCCACTACATGCCACAGTGCCTGTCACACTGCTCCCAGTTTTGGGTACCCCTAGCACTTGCTTTTGCCACTGCCTAGCAGCCCTCTTCCGGCCACCTCGCATCAACCTTTTCCACCAGCCCCCGTCCTCAGTGCAATTTCCAAAATCACAACGTCGGGCCCAGGTCACGTCCTAGCTGAGAAGCACACACTAAAAATAGAAAAATTACACTTTTATTCAAAACAAGCTATGAAACCAGCAGTGTCCAGTTGTGTATGAAAGTATCACAGGGGTAAGTACCTTCAGAGGTGGGAATGCTCAGAATCACATTTCTTCATGCACTTGCTGAGGCCAGGAGCAAGGAGTGGCTACAGACTCCCATCTCATGCAAAGTAATGCACCTGGGAATCAAAAACCCAAGGGAAGAGTACACAATTTGGGGGGGTTAGGCAAGCAATGTGAGAAGACAGTAAGGAGGGCTGGGGGGGATAGTGGAATGCATTGGGAGAGGCATCACCAGTACAAAACAGGAAGTTGTTATCTCTCTGTACAGACAGTTGGTGCGACTCCATCTGGAGTACTGCGTGCAGTTCTGGTGATCCCATCTCCACAAGGACATAGACAGTATGGAGGCAGTCCAGAGTCTGTACAAGAAGCCATACAAAGAGAGACTAAAAGAGCTTAATATGTATACCCTCGAGAAAAGGAGGGAGAGCGGGGGACATAATAGAAACTTTCAAGTACCTCAAGGGAATCAACAAAGTCCAAGAGAGTAGCGTCTTTCAGAAAAAGAGATGTGCAAGAACAAGGGGGTACAAGTTGAAGATAGGAGGGCTGGGGGGATACTGGAATGCTGCTGGCCTCAGACGTCCCGGTGCCAAAGCACAGACCCCCCCATTAACTCCTCTTCTAGCTCTAAACAATGGCCCTGCATTTACCACCTCTTTACCTCATGTTGTGTCCTTTCCCCATTGCCTGCCCCCCACTGAGCTTGCTATTGTACTCTAGCTGTATTTAATTCTCTGTATTTCCCTCCTTGTTCCACAGACAGCCCATCTGCGGGCTTTCCAAGCTGCTCCTATGGCCCTGGCTCTCTACGAGCAGGCCACAGCTAACAGACCACCTGACTGACCCCCAAACACATTCAGGTATGCACTGGACCTCTGAAACTCGTAGTTTTGAATGCCGCTGTTTTGACTGGACGCCCAGTGGAGGAGCCAGGCACTGACTGGCAGCTTTGCTCCTTGGCTGATTTTCCAACACCTGGCGCTTCCTGATCTCAGGGAAATCTCTTTCTGTGCTGTGTTCTGGACTGAATTTTTTCGCCTACCCCCTCTCTCTCATCTCCTCACAGTATTAAATAGACCCTAACTCCACCCCCTTCCTCAGCCTAGCAGCTGATCGGTCACTCCACTGCTGCACATTTTTATGCTATTGGCCTCCCTGTCTTCAATACCTGACTTGACCCACTTTCTCACCGCCCCTTTTTAAAGCAGTCTCACCCACAGGATCACACATTTGCTCTCAACTTTTTCTCCAACCACTTCCATCTAAATCCTCTCAATTACTGCTCTAACCTGCCCTATTGTTAGAGACCTCACCCTAATTCGACTATATACCCTTTCAACTATAAACCAGCTAGCAGTTAAGCAGGCCAGCAACACCAAACAAACTACCATGGGGTGCAACCACCTACTACTACTCCTCCTCCTCCTCACTACCTCTTTTGGCAATGCTAGTACCATATACGAATTCGGACCCCTACCTCCCCACTCTGAATCTTCACTGGGTGCAAGCTGGAAGAAAAGCATACACATGGCCACTACCACTTCCAGTAACGACAGGCTCTTTATCCTCCCGCACCTCCCATACACAGTTATCACCAAGCCAACCTCCTAAACCGTAACCTTAACGGTTAGCTTTCCCCCTAATTTAACACAGGCATATAGACACCTCCCCCACCTGAAGCGCAGGCGATGGAAGACACGAGGGAAAATAAATATCACTATATCTGCCAGAAAGGTTATCTTTCTGCTACTGCTACTCTCTGGCAATGGTCACCTAAACCCTGGACCAACAACCCTGAGGAGCAGGGGGGTCCATACAGTGACCGGCCTAAAGATAGCATCGCTAAACATCTGCAGCCTAACTGCCAAATTCGACCAGCTCCAGGCTTGGATGACCATCCATGCACCTGACATACTCTGCCTAACTGAAACCTGGCTGTCGGGTAGGATCAAAGATGGTGAGGTAGCCATCAAAGGATTCCAAGCATTTCGACTTGATAGAATAGGCAGCAAAAGTGGCGACTGCCTCCTATATGCCAGAAACTCACTGAATTGCTCCGTCCTCCCCATCTCCAAAGTTGTGGAGGATTATGAGCTACTAGTGGTAAAAAATACAAGTCAGCCTAAAAGGCAAGACCCTTACCATCGCCACAACCTACCTGCCCCCCAAAAAAGCCAAGGAAGGTCTTTCTCTTGTTATGGAAGAAATTAGCACACTCAAAAAGGGCTCACAACTCATCCTGACTGGTGACTTTAATACTAACTGGTTATGTAAGGAGGCGACACCCTCCAGAGACCTAATCATCTCCCACAATCTCATGCAACTCGTAACTCACCCTACCAGGCAGAACTACAAGGCTGGTACCAGCACCCTCATTGACTGGGTCCTAGCTAGCTCACTGACTCGATTCTCCGAACTCAGGGTTCTCCTGGATATGCTGAGTGACCACTCCCCAATCTCCTTTATATGGACCACTAAACTTGCCCAAAAGCCCACCCCGCTTCATCGAGAGCAGGGTTCTGCAGAAAGGCAAACTTGAATCCCTCAAATTGGCCCTGTCTGCCTACAACTGGTTCCCCATCAACAAGGCACCTACACTGGACCAGGCCCTTAATTTTTTCACTGAGGGCTTCAATACCATCTGTGATATCTATGCACCATGCACAAAACGGAAAATTCGGGGGGAGGTTAACAGCTGGATTGATGGCACGCTCCTCTCCCTCTTAAAGAGAGGGACTACCTCTGGGAAAAAGCCTTAAACTCAGGCAGCAAGCATGATCTACAGTGCTACAAAATGGCTAGAAATTGGTGCACCAAACTTATCAGGCTCGCAAAAGCCAATTTCCATAAGACCCAGCTTAACAACGCATGGGGAGATGGAAAGAGGTTTTGGGACAACATCAAGAGCATCCTTGGTAAAGATCAAAAGCAGCACCCTAAGATGCTCAACATTTTAATAACTCATCCTCCTCAGATCCGCTAGCCATTGCTGATGCCTTTAGCCAGGCCTTTACAGACCTGTCCTCCATGCTGCCTCCAGACTACCTTCTGCCTGTGGGACCAAGGTTGCGCCAACCTGTTCATAACTAACCACCCAGCCTTCTACTTTAAGAAGGTGATGGTGAAGGAGGCCCTAACGATGGTCAGGAAAGTCCTAGGCAAAATCAGATTGGGGAGTGACGGACTAGACATGAAGTTGCTATCTCTCACCCTTGATGTTCTTATCATGCCCGTAACAATGCTATTTAATAAATCCTTGGCCCTAGCTCAATTTCCGGAGGTATGGAAGCAAGCCCTGGTAACTCCAGTGCATACGAATGGTGACAAGGTGCTGGTGTCAAACTACAGGCCAATATCTATCCTCTCCCCGCTATCCAAAGCTTCGGAAAAAATTGTGGCAAGTCAACTCACAGAATACCTCAGTAAGTACAATCTGCTCTGCCCAAACCAACATGGTTTCAGGCAAAAACACAGTACCATCACGGCACTGCTGGAATACACTGACTATGAGCACAAGGTCCTGGATGAAGGCAAAGTGGTGGGGTCCACCTTCATTGACTTCACCAAAGCCTTCAACACTGTCAACCACCTTCTACTAGTACTCCAGCTCCAAAGATTGGGTGTGGCACCTAACGCCGTGAATTGGTTCAATGGCTACCTAACACACAGGAGCCAGCGAGTCAAAATCGGGCAGACGTTGTCCAGCTCCAGAGATGTACTCCTAGGAGTCCCTCAAGGATCAATTCTAGGGCCCCTGCTTTTCAGCCTCTTTGTAAATGACCTACCCACAGCCTGCGACACCAAACTTATTCTGTATGCGGACGATGCCGTGCTGCTGAGCAGTAGCAACTCTCAGGTTGCCCTACAAACAGAACTACAGAACTCTTTCAATAAACTCGAGGACTGGTTCAGTAGGCAAAAGCTGCTACTAAATTACAAGAAAACTAAGCCCATGCTACAATCCAGCCCCTACAACAAACACAAGCATGCTCCCTTCGTAATCACCAATAAGGCTGGTGAGCAGATCGAGCAGGTGCACTTGTTCAGGTACCTTGGAGTCACCATTGATGACTCTCGCACTTATGCACACCACATAGACTCCCTTGTCAGAGTGGTAAACACAAAGATCGGGGTCCTCTATAGGCATAAGAAATCCCTCACCCCAGAAGCACTCCGAATCTCAGTCTCCAGCTCCATACTCTCCACGATAGACTACAGGCTGGTGGTCCATGGAGCTGTTACTGATACAGTGCTCAAAAGGGTCCAAACTGCACTCAATAAGGCATGCCGCCTCACCCTGTATGCAGATCACTACACTCATACTTGCACCCTGCATGAGCATACAAACTGGCTTAATCTAAAAGACAGGATCAAATACCAAACTTGCCTCCTGGAAAAGAGGGCACTTCTCAAAAAAAACCCACCCTGTATAGGAAACCTGCTCGAGGCTTCTCTTTCAACACACATCACCAGACGAGTAAGAACGAAGCACTGTCCATACCATTCCGCTGAACCGCACTATTGTAGCGCGCTTTCTCTTATCGGGCCCCCCCTCTGGATAAATTAACTCCCGTTGAAATTACAAACAAACAACAGCCTGTCTCAATTCAAAGGAGGCCTCAAACAGCACCTCATGTCTAGCTCAAAATGCACATGCTTCTCAGGCCCCACTTGATAGACAGGCCTACCCCCAAGGTTGCACCCAGCAGGGCTACTTAAAGAACCCTGCCTCCATTCCAGCCTAGGCAAGGGCTTAAGTAAGCTATCAGTCCTCTTTAAATGCACTTGGTACTGCCCCTCCCAAACCCCCCCACCACACACACCATACTCGACAAAGTCCTCTGGAGCTGCTCCCCATTACAGCCCCCCTGTTTCATTATCCCCACCTCTCACTCTCTGGGGTAGGTTCAAACCCAATCCCCTTTGTTTCACTGCCACCCAGCCTCTCGTCATCTGGGATAGTGTTAAACCCTATGCAGTTACTCTGTCATAGTCTATCAACGGATTTGGAGGTTTCCAGGGGTGTGCTACCTAGGGCAACCAGTTAGAAATAGCTTAGTATTCGATTACAACTGCTCTGTTCTTTCTCCTATTTGTCTAATTATCATGTAATCGCTCTTTAATGCCTAATGATCAGGCCTATGTAACCAATGAGTATGTGTTTTGTCTTATTGTCCACCCTGACATGGAACCTTTGTAAAAGAGCTCACACTCAAAGGTCTTTCCAAAATACTAATTAAATAAAATTAATTATACAATGGCAAGAAAATTTCCTGGACTCTGATTGGTCAGTGTGTGCTCGACAGTGATGATATTAAGCTATAACATCACTGTATTAAGTCCAGGCACACACATATGACCGCGATAACACAAATCATGCTACCAGTCCTACAGACACTGCTGCTGTGAAGCCTCATTAATCCGCGACACTTTTAGCCCTCCCCCATTTTCTTAGCCTCTCAGATTAAAAACAACCACCACAATTGAGTCACAGAATTCAATCAATGGATTTGTTGCCAGCATTTCAGCATCCAAACCGAGCGGCTTGACTAACCCGCCTGACTGTCCGAAGAGCTTCAAACATTCCCACTCTGCCTCGCTTTTCATTGCAACTAAAACAACGGAACTCACATAAAACTACCAGCCTCAGTGACATTCGCAACTGTTAGTTGCTTACCGTGTTCACAGCTACTTTTGAAGACATTCAAAGTGAAACAAAGCTCGACATGAAACGGCATTTCAACGTCCCTCGCATCACATAAGAGAACCTCAATGACAAGTGCTTCAGGACTGTGCACACAGCATCAGCCAACAACAGCGCCACCCAGTGGTACAAAAATAGGATTTCTTTTTGAAATGTATACTTACCCACAGAAAATCTAATAAAATAAATAAAAACATACTTTTTCTTTTTTATTTTTGTTACCACACGAGCCATTGTATAATAGAATAAGGCACTCAGGGATGTGTGTTATCGTGTAATGCTCACCCTGGTGGTGGGCACTGGCCACTGCGTGTTCCAACCCACCCCAGGAGGACGTTATTACACGATAACACACACCCTGTCGTGCCTTATTGCTTAAATAAATAGAGGGGGTTGACTCAGGAGCAAAGTGATGGGGGGGATGACTGGGGTAAAGTGAGGAATTATTTTGTCATGGAGAGGGTGGTGGATGCATGAAACGGCCTTCCTGAGGAGGTCATGGGGTCAAAAACAGTGGGGGAATTTAAGAATGCATGGGACAGACATAAGGCAATTCTAGTGGGAGGTAGGATGTTTGTAAAACTAGGATCTGCAGCTTATCCAATAGGTAGGAAAATGGGCAGACTGGGTGGGTCAAGCAGTCCTTATCTGCCGACAAAGTCAATGTTTCTATTCTAGCAGACAGCTCGGCCTCTGAGGAGGCTGGTGCCACGGGGGGAGTGAGGGCACTGTCACTCACTACACTCTGCAAACAGTCACACCTACTGCCTGCTTTCTTCGGCCCAGTACACCTAGATCAACATTGTAGGTAAGGCTGGTCCGGGGGAAGGAGGCCATTAGACACTGCTCACCAATATAGGGTTTGGCCCAGAAGCAGGAGAACCATGCTTCTGGTGCACACAGAGACAGCCACCAACCCAGAAGCTAGGTGGCAAACAGCTGAGAAGGCTCATCTTGGGCACTGAGGTTCCTGTATCCACCCCCTCACAGCAGCCAAAGGTCCCTCTCCCCTCCTACCAAAAGTCTGCAGTCCTCCTACACTGGACTCACCTCCCCTCCTCAGCCCCAGCAGTAGCTACAGTACCCTGCTTGCCCTGCACAATGCCAATCCTATGCTGTTTCACCTTTGCCAAAAGCTGTTGTTCCATCAGAGAGTCCCACCCAAACAAGATGCACAAAGAGATGCACAGAGCCCAGAGTTGGTGGGACAAAAAGACCAGGGATGGAGCCAAATCTAGAGCCACTGATGGGTAAATACTCTTTGATTTATCCTAGCGAATGATCAGTAGGGGATCGAGACAAAGTTGAATACTTGTCAGTGGGAGGTCGGGGCACAAGGAAATACCTTGACCCCCGCATGGAACTCCTGGATTTGAAGTGTAATCCTTGTATGCCCCCCACACACAGGGATACCAAGACCCACCACTATTGTTCTTGCTTCCCTCCTGGCAGCTGGAGGGTCATCGACCCCACGGTAGTCATCCCAGCAGCAGGCACATGTGACAAGGTGATGGCATGTTTTAAGAAAGTAAAAGGCAGAGATACAGAACTGAAGGAAGATGCCACTTCCTGTGACCCAGGGTCCTTGAACGTTTACATCACCTTTTAAAGGAGAAAGTCTGGAAGAAGAAATAAATTAGCATTTTTTTCCCCTTATTTACAGCAAAGAAGAAGTAAGATTCTGATAAAGACAATGAAGTGAAAAAGGATCTTCCTAGAAAGTTTCAGGTCAAGAGGAATATTTTCAAATGGACAGCATCCTTCAACATCATCGATGGAAACAGGAGTGGTACACCAAAGGACTGGAGAGGGGTGAATGTAGTCCCTCTTCACAAAAGTGGGAACAGAGAGGAGGTTAGAAATTATACACCAGTCAGCCTGACCTTGGTGGTAGGGAAATTAATGGAATCACTACTAAAAGAAAGGATTGTGAGTTATCTGGAATCCAGCTGAGCTCAGAACTCAAGGAAGCATGGATTCACAACAGAAAGGCCTTGTCAAACCAATCTGGTAGATTTCTTTGACTAGGTGACTAGGGAAGTAGATCAGGGTGGGGCGGTGGACGTGGCTTACCTGGATTTCAGCAAGGCTTTTGACACGGTCCCACATTGGAGGCTTATAAACAAGTTGAGCAGCCTAGGAGTGGGTCCCAGGTTGGTAGATGGGGTCAGAAATTGACTGAGCAATAGGACACAGAGGGTGGTGGTAAACGGAGTTCAATCCGAAGACAGAAGGTGACCAGTGGGGTGCCACAAGGATCAGTGCTGGGACTAGTCATCTTTAATGTCTTCATGTTTACACTGCAGAAGAGCTGGAAGGGAAGACATGTCTCTTTGCATCCAACACTAAGATTTGCAAAAGGGTAGACACTCCAGGAGGGGTGGAAAAAATGAAAATGGGCCTAAGCAAGCTTGAGAAGTGGTCAAGGGTGTGACGGCTAAGATTCAATGCAAAGAAGTGCAAAACCATGCACTTGGGGCACAAAAATGCAGGGGAGTGGTACATGATGGGGGAGGTACAGCAAAGTAAAGCAAGGCAATCTTTATTTATAAAAAGTGCCTTTCTAAACCCAAGGCGCTTGTACAACACAATAAATAAATAAAATACATCAATAAATAACATACACAAATTAAAAACCAATAAATACAACAGTGGCATTAAAAATCAGGATAGGCTAGACTAAATAAGAAGGTTTTAAGAGCAGCTTTAAAACTTTGGACAGTCAGGCAATCTCACACCCGATGAGGTAGACAATTCCACAGGGTCGGGGTCATAAAACTAAATGACAGATGGCCACCAAACAGGAAAGGGACCTGAAGTAATCATATCTGATGACTTAAAGGTTACAAATCAGTGTGAGAAATCCATGGGGCAAGCCAGTGAGATGCTAGGATACACAGTGAGAAGTATCACCAGCGGAAGGAAGGAGGCGGTGATGCCACCGTACAGAACAATTTGTGATGAGAACTCTTCTTTCTGGACTGGAACAGTCTTTAAAGAGTTGTCAGCACCTTTTTTCTCGCTGCCACCACCTGGAGTTTTTCCAGGACACTTGCCCTCCCTTGCGTAGAGCTGGGAGATCACCACAGGTCAACTTTGGTAGTATGCTCTTGTGATAGAGGATGCCAAAAGAGTTTTTCCCCATCAGCCAGTGAAAACATCTTAATTACCTTAGTGAAGAGATCACAGTCTCAGATAGATGTAAATAAAAATATTTACTCTCCCCCCAATGTTGCCCTCCTTCCCACTTCTGTGTTTCCCCCATCTCCCTTCCCGCTGCTGTCCCCCCTTTTCCAGCTCTCCTCCTCCTCCCTGCCCCCTCTCCTCCCATCCTTTTCAGCCTGTTTCCTGAACCCCTTGCAGGGTTCTCTGAATCCTGAAGGGGTTCAGGTCCTGGTCCTCTATCTTCTACCTCTCTTCTTTCCTCCCACTCTTTAATCCTGTCCCCCTTGCAGGGTTCTTGTGTCCTGTAGGGGTTTAGTTTGGCTCTCTCTGCTACTCCTCTTCCTCTCCCCCACCCTTCAAATCCTGACCCATTTGCAGCATTCCCTGTATCCTGAAGGTGTCCAGACTGGCTCTCTCCCCCCACCCTCCTTCCTCCCCACCCTTCTCTAATCCTTCACTCGTCCAGATCCTTACCTTCCTCCTCTCCAGCTCTCCTTCCCCCTGCTTTACCTCCCTCCCCTTGCCTGGTCCTGCCCTTACAGAGTTCTCAGCATCCTGAAGGGGATTAGTTTTAGGCTTCACCTCCTCTCCTCCTTTCCTACCACCCTCTGCCCCACTTGTTTTATGATTGCCCTCCCTTGTGTCTACATTAGCACTTCCCATCTTATGTTCAGCCTACTTCCTTAGCACTTCAACAGTGTCATGGCATCCTCTAACCTATCACCTACTGCTTCACTGCTCCTGGACAGCTGCACTGTGTGATCATCTAATTATGGTTTGTACTCCTTCGCCAGTTGTTCTAGGTAATTCAGCTCTGTACTTGTATTCATGGATATGTTTTGTTATAGTACTTGTATGCTCTTGTATTGATATGTGTTTGCTGTTCTCCCAACTATTGTAACCCCTCCCACCAAGTTTTAGCAACTTAACTCGTATTGCTCTTGTATTGCTATGAGTTTGCTACTCTCCCAACTATTGCAACCCCCCAGGACGCTTCTGGAAACTAGCTGTTTACAGCTCATGTTGTCTTTCCTGGTGAAATATTTTCCAAATAAATAAAAAATACTATAAAGAAAACACAGGTTGGAACAACAGGATATATGTACAGTACAAAAGAGAAAATCTTGATTACTGTGTCCAGTTCTAAATGCTGCATCTCTGGCAGGACGTAGACGGAGTAGAAGCAGTTCAGAGCAGGGCAACAAAAATGGTGCAAGGACTGCACCAAAAGTCACACAAGGACAGACTGAAGGATCTCAATATGTATTCCCCTGGAGGAGAGGCGGGGCAGGGGAGATATGATAGACACTTTCAAATACCTTAAGGGTAGAGGGTATCATCTTTCAGAAAAGAGGATGTTCAAGAACAAGGGGCCATGTTATGAGCATAGAGGGGGGTAGACAGGAGTAACATAAGGAAGTATTTTTGCATGGAGAGGGTAGTGAATGCTTGCAACAGCCTCCCCATGGAGGTTGTGGGGGCGAAAATGGTAGGGGAATTCAAAAATGCATGGGACAGGCATAAGAGAACCCTAGCGATGGGAAAGAGAAGGTAAGCCACAGATCAGCTAGGATCTGCGGTATATGAAATAGGCAGGGAACATGGGCAAACTAGGTGGGTCAAGTGATCCTTATCTGCCGTTCAAATTCTATGTTTCTACCATGTTCACAATAATGCTGGACAAGAAGCCAGAGGTGGTTCCTAGTCTTTTAAAATAACAGGACCCTATTCTGAAAATCACACTTTTCTCTTGGTGGAGACACTTCGGGAGTGGATGATAAGTGTAGAAAGAGGACTAAACCTGACACATCCAGAAGGTATGGTAGAGTGTATACCTTTCCGTACATTAAGCAAAAGTGCCACATGCAACCCTTTCTTGAACCCGGAACTGACAGCCAGCTCCCAGTCATAGGATCCTTGTCCAGTGGAAAAGGAAAGGGTGCGCAGAAAAAGTTTATTTATTTGAATTTTGGTAACTGGGTAAACCCTTTGAAACTATGCAGTCCCTTTTTCAGGAGCGACCCGGTGGAGAGTACAGCGGATAAGGAAATACAGAATATAAGCAAAGTCATGTACATACAATAAATAAGCACTTATATAAAAGGAATACAAAATAAAGAGGATGAACAATACAGTGAAAGCACTGATATAAGAGGAATACAAAACTTAGGATCCTAAAGCCTAGGGCAATGTGCATCAATGCTAGACAATGTACACAAAATAAAACAGTGCTCTCAGGGGTGAGGGGAATGGATGGCGTAGTACATTACAGAGACAGCATGAAAGTGAAAGTGAAAGGTTTTACTGGAACTTTAATAAGGGAAATTGTCATTTGATAAAATTCCCCACCTTGAACTGATAAACGCCCTGAAAGAAGTTAAATTAAATCAAAATATAATTAACTGGATAAGGATGTGGCTTAGCAGTAGGAAGCAGAGAGTGGTAGTAAATGGTGAACTGTCTGACTGGGCTGGTGTGACTAGTGGCTTCCCTAGGGATCGGTGTTGGGGCCATGCCTATTTAATATTTACATCTCCTCTCTACAATCAAATATAAACGGTATGGCTACTTAAATTTGCTGATGATTGCCGTTTGGGATCCATTGTAAATAACAGTAATGATGGCACTATTCTGCAAAACTTCTTGGACGAAGTCACTTTATGGGCCCATGAAAAGAAGTTAGTATTGAACAATGATAAATGTAAGGTGATGCATATGGGAAAACATAATCCCAAATGTACATACAAATTGGCAAACCAAATATTACATCAGACCTTAGAAGAAAGAGACCTTGGGCTTGTTGGGCTTGTTGTTACACCTGATATGAAATTTAAACTACATTGTTCTAAACAAATCAAAAAAGCGAATCAAAACTTAAATTGTATATTCAGACATGTGGCAAGCAGGACTAAAGAAGTTATGCTGCCCTTGTACAGTATGCTTTGGTGAGACCCTACATTGAGTATTGTGTTCAAGTGTGGTCGCGTATACACCAAGGAAGAAATTAATAATTTAGAAAGAGTACATTGACGGGTTTACCAGGACAATAACAGGAATGAAAGGAAAGGCTTATGAACATAGGCTTAGGGAATTAAAATTATATTCCTAAACTATAGAAGGCTTAGGGAGACCTATGTCTCATATATGGTTTATTACAAAATTCTGTACTCTTAATGGTACCGGCTATGTAAATCTGAACTTAGGCAAAGCAACCGTAGACATAATAAACAGTTATTGATTGGGAAATGGCATTCATTAAGGAGAAAAAATTGGTTCAGTATAAGATCAATTGCAATATGGAACAGTCTCCCTGCAATTGTTGTGGATAGTACAAGTATCGATGCCTTTAAAACAAACTTGGATACAATAATGACAGATGATTATGAATATAGTTATTAGATTAAGATGAGGCAAGCATTATGGACATCATCCTCTGGCTTGATTAACTGATGAAACTTATGAAACTTATACCTGCAGAACTGTAACTATAAACACACTTGCTCTGGATGTGGCAGTAAGCACCCAGAAAAAAGGTGCAGGAAGATGATGTCCAGGAAAGGACAGCCAAACCTGAACAAGCCACGGGTGGTGCTGGATACGACACCAACTCCAATTAGGATAAAAGCACTCCTTCCCTGGTTGGACTGGTACCCTAATCAGACAGTGATGAACAAACTAGGAAGGTTTTGATTACTGTTTCAGGATCCCCTATTTAGACCCCATACAGCATGGGGAAGGTTTCAGAAGAAAGTGAGTTTGGGCAGGAGAGCAGGTCCCTTCCCCTTCTCTGGGCAACCTAAGGATATCACCCCTGGGGTGTGGTACCCAAAACAAGGCAACTGAGGGGCCAGCCCGGTGGCACTGAAGGTTGAGGTGCTGGATGTCACACTGGTGACCCAGGGTCGGGAACGAGCTCAGGTTACCAGGGGTCAGCAGAAGAGGGAAAGAATCAAGTGTCCAATGACAGCTCTCCTCTCCTGGGGAAGGAGGAAATGTTATCCCACTCCTTGCCTGCCCCTGGTGGAGGCTGGGTGCCAGAGTCAGTTTCAGGGAGGCAAGAGCGTAGCTACGTGGCACACGCATGCATTCATGGCCATGGGGACAAAAGGGCCAATCGTGAGGCTCAGTGAAGCCCTGCCAGCCAACCAACGCCCTGCTCTGCCACTGGATCACCGGTAACTGCCCCGATCTGGACCTGTTGTACTGGGAGAAGGGAGGACAGCCCCTGGGGATACTGGGGCATGGCAGTACTTGGTGGAACGGTGGATGAATTTAGGTGGCAGGCAGCGTGGAAGGACCAGGACCTACCTGCGGTCACCCACGGAAACAAGGAGGAAAAAAGAATATAGAAAAAAAATAGGCACCTAGGGAGTTCAGACTGATCTACCATCTGTAATACCCCTGAGGTGACTCAGTGAATAACACAGACACCAACTCTACTGCAGTGTTCTACATGTCATTCGATAAGACAAAATGTTGCTGTGAAGCCCGGTGGTGCTAGTCTCTAAGGCAGCCTTGTGGCTCACAGCCATCTACCAGAAATATTTCTGCTAGTTGGGAATATGGGTAAATAAGGAACAGTTTGTAGACAGCTGCATGGTGATAGGCTGCCCAGTCTCATGTGCAATTTTTGAGAAGTTCAGCACCTTTCTGAACCAGGAGCTTTGTGCTCAGGCCAGGTAAGTTATTAATTACCTGTATGATTTCCTGTTTATCATTTCAGAATGGGAGGTACACGGACTTGAGGGAAGACTTGCAGCTCTGCAGGGAGTTTCAGGACAAATTTAACAGGGCCACCCCTTGGTAGACACCAGTCTCCTCAAACAGAGAAATCAAGTTTTATACAGATGCATTGGATGGTATGAGTTTTGGCATATGCTGCCAAAAGCAGCAGTGCATGGCCTGTTGGCCTCGGGAATGGCATGAGAGGATGACCAGAAACATAACTTCTCTGGCATTTTTCCCTATCGTGGTAGCCCCTGAGGTCTGAGGTGGGAAGCTGAAAGACAAGAAATACAGGTTACTCACCTGTAACAGGAGTTCTAGGAATGGTATATGTTGTTCATCCACACTCATTGGCAGGTATCCTTGCCGCTTTAAATCTTGCCGGAAGGTCTTCAAGCTTGCTCCTCCCACCCACCCGGGTGGTATAACTCTCAGCTCCGCCCCATGACGCCAGATCTGGCCCGCTGGAAGCTCAGGTTGTGCGTCGACGCCGGGGAGGTCGGGTGGGTCGTATGGATGAACAACATATACCATTCCTAGAACTCCTGTTACAGGAGTAACCTGTATTTCTAGGACATGGATATGTTGTTCATCCACACTCACTGGCAGACTCCTAGCAGTTCTCCAGGAGGAGGAGTCAAGACGCACACCCCAATACTTACTTGGGAAAGAGAGACTGGAGAACCGAGGCCCCAAACCAGCATCCCGGCGTGACTCAAGGTCGATGTGGTAATGGGTACATGAGGTGTTTGCTGACTTCCAGGTAGCAGCCCTGCAGATTTCCTGGATAGGGACGCCCCTGGAAGCAGCCACTGCAGAGCAGTATGGCGGTAGAATGAGCTCTTATCCCTCTGGGAGGCTCCATGCCCGCCAACTTATAGCAGAGATCTATGTAGGAAGTGACCCACCTGCCTATCGTCCGCTTGGCTGCAGGTCTGCCAGGTGCGGCTTCAGCGTAGGTGACAAACAGCTGGCGAACCTCTCCCCGAATTTCAGCCGTGCGCTCCTTATAATAAGCGAGCGCCCTTCTAGGGTCCAAGGTATGGAGCCTATATTCGGCCTCCGAGGTGTGATTGGGGTAGAACACCGCAGAGTCAACACCTGGTTAAGGTGAAACTCCACACCACCTTCGGAAGGAATTTCGGGTGGGGCGCAGGACAACCTTGTCCCTGTGGAAGACCAGGTAAGGAGACTGATGGAAAGCGCCTGGAGCTCTCCCATCCTTCTGGCTGACGGATAGCCACCAAGAAGGCGTCTTCCACGACAGGTGAGAGAGAGCACACCTGTGCATAGGTTCGAATGGCTTGCCCATGAGCTTTGCCAGTACCAGCAGTAGATCCCACGGAGGTGGGGTTCCCGTGACTGGAGGGAAATGTGATCAAGGCCTTGAAGTGCCGCCAGACCACCTTCTCCTGCGCCACCGACTGCTTCCCTGCCCGCGCCCGGTAAGCAGAGATGGCTGCCAGGTGCACCCTTAGGGTCGCGACCCTAAGCCCTTGATTAGAAAGGGACCATAAATAGTCCAAGATGCTTGCCAAGGAACAGGAGGAAGGGTCCAAGCCTTGTCTCGACACCAAATGGAAAACCTTTTCCATTTGAAGGCATAGCATTTTCTGGTCGACCTACGGGACGCCTCAACTACATTGGAGGACCTCGCCGGAAAGACCCAAGGCCTGGAACTCTAGCCGCTCAGGAACCAGGCGCCAGGTGCAGGGATTGAAGGTCCGATGGAATACCTTCCCTGATTGACTGAGAGCAGGTCCGGCGAGCTGGAAGCTGCATGAGTCCTGGAGCTGAGACTGAGGAGATCTGGTACCAGAACTGCGAGGCCAGTCTGGGGCTATCAGAATCACCTGGCGCCTTGTCCCTCCTCGCCTTGAGAGAAGCACCTTGTGGATCAAGGAAATGGGGAAAGGCGAAAGAGGCCTGGGTCCACTGCCTCGAGAAGGCATCCCCTGCAGTGAGCCCTGCTGAGGGGGCAGGCATGGAACAGTCTCAGCTGCTCTCCTGGAGGCTAACAGGTCCACCTGAGGTGTCCCCAATGGGAGAACAGATGCTGTACTACCTCCGGACAGGAGAGACCACTGCGGGATGCAGCCCCTATCCGCCCAGGGCATTGGCCAGGGTGTTGGAGGCTCCTGCCACATGAATGGCTAGGAGATCCGCCTCCAGGGCGCACGAGTGACCAAATGCGGAGAGCTTCTTGCATAGAAGCATGGAGCGCTGCCTGCCTGGCGCGTTTAGACAGAACATGGTCGTGGTATTGTCCGCCTGACTCGGACCACTTGACCCGGAGGAACGGGAGCAAAGGCGTGAGAGCTAGGTGGACCGCCGAGCTCCAGCAGGTTGATGTGGCATCGGGACTCCGCTGGGACCAGAGGCCATGAGCCCGTGTTCCCCAGATGGGCACCCCAACCCATCAGAGAGGCATCGGTCGATAGAGAGACCGCTGCTCGGGCGATGAACGGGATGCCCTCCTGCAAATGATCTGGAACGGTCCACCACTGGAGAGCTCCACATCCCCTGAGTCACCGCACAAGCTGGGTCCAAAGGATCGCAGCATTGTGACCACTGGCTGGCCAGTCCCCATTGAAGGGGACGATGTTCCAGCGGCCCAACGGACCACGCTGGTGCAGGCCGCCATGAGACCCAGGAGGCGCAGGAAGTTCCGGCAGGCGAATTGCCCAACCAGAAATGATCGGGCAAAGGAGGAAAGAACCTCGCCCTGTCCGGCTGAGCCGCGCTTGGTTCAAGAGAGTCGAACGGCGCCTCGATGAATAGAATCACCTGCTTTGGCTCGAGTTCTCGATTTCTGGCCTCATGGATAAGGAGGCCCAGTTGAGAGCAGACCTGGAGGGCCAGATCTCTGGACCACTCCGCCTCCTTCCTGAGGGAGCTGCTATCAGCCAGTCGTCCAGGTAAGGGTAACACCTGACCCTCGGCACCGCAGGAATGCTGTCACCACTGCCATGCATTTGGTGAAGACCCTGGGAGCTGGAGACAACCAAGGGCATGGCTTGGAACTCGAAAAGGGATCCTTCCGCTCGGAAGCGAAGGAATCTCCGTGAGACGGACGGATAGGGACGGAAAAACGCGGCCCCTGCAAGTCCACAGAGAGCAGAACCACACGCTGCCCAAGGATGGTATTATCTGAGCCAGAGTGACCATCCTGAAGGTTCGAGACCTAGGAACTTGTTTAGTCGTAGTATCGAGAATGGGGCGCCAGCCCCCGTCTGCTTCTGCGAACCAGGAAGTACCTGGACACAAACCCTGGTCTGGAAGGAGGGTCCGCCACCTCTCTTATCACCTCCTTCTGGAGGAGGAGAGCGATGTCGGCCTCGACGAGCCGCCAGTGAGGCTGGGGACCCAAGCCCCGAGGGCGACGTGGCCTGAAGGGTGGTGCCTGTCAATTCCAGAGGCAGGCCTCTTCCCACCACCTCCAGACCCACCTGTCCGTGGTAACAGCGACCAGGCGGAACGGACGCAGCCGGAGCTGCCTCTAGTGGGGGACCTAGGGTAAGGTGGACGGAATGGGGCGACACCCTCAGCCCGCCACTGGGCAGGCTTGAGGAAGGACCGCCGAGGGACCTCCTGGGCCTTTTCCTCCTGCCTCCTGTTAGAGGAAGCCGGCGGCTTGGGTTTGGGATGCCAAGGTCGAGCCTGCTGGCCCTGACGTTGCTGGGCCGGGCGCTGCTGGGGCACAGAAGGACTAAAGGGCTTAGGCTGTGGCTTGCGCCTTTGTCCTTCTGAGCGGAAGAGACCGAGTCCAAGGTAGCATTGGACTTCTCGATCCTCTGCAGGTGACCTTCCACCCCAGGGCCAAGAGGTCAGTCCCCAAAGGGGAACATCCGCCAACTTGTGCTGTATCCAGGTAAAGGTGGATATCCTCAGCCAAGCCCGCCGACGCATAGCCACTGCGCCGCCACCGATCTGGCACATGAGTCCCCATATCCAAAGCAGTCTGGAGCTGCTGTTTGGCCACTGCTCCTGCCCTGGTCCCGCACCTGCTTAACCGTAGTCTGCAGATCGGCGGGAAGATGAGGGATGACCTCATCCAGGAGCCCAACAGGGCATGAGAAAATGTGCCATGAGATCGGGTCGAATTGGCCTGACGGGTCGCAGAGAGGACGAAAGCGCAGACTTTTCGCCCCGACATAGTCCAATTTCTGGACTCTTGTCAAGAGGTTTGTCCATATCCCTTGGCGCTGTCGGGCCGAAAACGCTGTCGGTAACCAACCCTCAGCAGAGGGTGTTCAAAAACAAGGAACCGTAGGGACCGTGATACTTCCTGGCTATCCTGGCCAAGGCGCAGGGCACGGGCAGGGCGCTGCCAAAGCTCCAGTGCCGACCCACTATGGCCCGCCACCGAAAGCGCCTCCGGCCGGAGAATCCCCGTCCAGAATCTCCGCGAGGGGATACCTGGCCCGCTTGGAAACGGGTTCAGCTCCATCCCGTGGACTCCGAGATGAGCCAGGCAGTCCTAGGAAGGACGACGGGCTATCGTCCATTGACTGACTCCTGAAGACTCCAAGTCCAGTCGCTGGAGAAAAGGAGGAATCATCTTCGGACTCAGAAGAGTCCTCAAGAGCTGCTCTGGCCTGAGCCACCCTTCACCTGCCGAGGTCGGTCGGGAGTGAGGGTAACTGACAGCCGATGGGTAGACCAGCCGATCGAGAATCTTGGTCGGAGCCCCAACAGGTGGCTGTGGAGGCGGAGGTTCCACCGAATCGGGTGGAGAAAGGGTTTTGGCCGCAACAACCGCCTGGGTATAGCTCCTCGGATAAGTCGAGGGGTTGTGTCGGCCGCCCGTGACAGTTATTTAATGGCCGTGGAAGGCGACGGGTCGGGCTTACTCCCGCCAGGAGGAGCTGTTGCAACATGAGGTCCTCGCATCTGCCGACGCAATTTACGCCGAAGCCTCCTCGTCCCGAGGAGGAGGACGAGGACGAAGGCGACGCCGCCACCATGTGCCGAGACCGAGACCGCCGATGACGGTGGGATCGGCTGGACCGCGAAGAGGTCCGGAGCCGAGACCGAGTCCCGAATTTCCGAGGTCGGTGCGGGAGGTGTCGGCCGGAACTGGCACTCCTTCGGCTCGGATGGTCCATCCGAGGCTCGGAACCGAGGCACAGGCAGCCCACGGGATCTCTCAACTCCTCCCGGGGAACCGGGAGAGGGGAATTCGCTGCTAAAGGCGACAGCCCGCCCAACGGGTCGAGTAGTAACCGACTGGCCGGGTGGGAGTCTCGGTCAACTGACCTGACGGGGACACCGTGAGGCCAGTGGCCGAAGCCGACGGCCGACGACTCGGAGAGGACCTTCCCCGGGCCCCAAGAGCGCCGACGAGGGACTTACTCCTGTCCTTCTTTTGGACCGAGAATAAGGTCCAGCAGACGAGGCCCTTCTCCCTTAGTGGAGAGGGACAGACAAAGCTCCTTAAAGAAGCCGTGTAGGAAGAACCCAGAGAGAGGGCGATAAATGCGCGCTTCCGAGGAAGATACGGCCAGCGCCTCGCCTCCTCCTCTTCGAGGGCTACCATCCCGCAGCCGATCCGCCGAGTCAACGCCCTGACACTGCCAACCGGGCCTCCTTGGACTTCACCGGAGGGAAACACTTCGGGACGCTCCAGTTGCAATCGGGCAGCACGGCCCTCGAGGACGGAGGGCGAGAAGGATGAGCACAGGTCGCAAGCCCGCGGGTCGTGCTCAAGGCCTACAGTAGACACACACGGGAGTGTGGATCCGTCCGAGACATCTTCTGCCCGCATGGGCATCTCCGAAATCCGGGAGTCGATTTGTCCATCGCAGCCGCGAGGGATCAAGACTGAAGTCTTTTTCGCAAAATTTATTTTTAAATCCGCAAACGGAGAAATAGGAACCAGTCTCAAACGCAGAGCGTTAAGGAGGGAACCTGAGCTTCCAAGCGGTAAGGAAGATCTGGCGTCATGGGGCGGAGCCGAGAGTTATACCACCCGGGTGGGTGGGAGGAGCAAGCTTGAAGACCTTCCGGCAAGATTTAAAGCGGCAAGGATACCTGCCAATGAGTGTGGATGAACAACATATCCATGTCCCTAGAAATGAGGGTTACTCACCTGCAACCGTAGTTCTAGGAGTAGTATGTGGCGCACACCCACACTTCAGGCAGTTTTCCTTCCCCTTTGATTCCTGTAGGAATGCCTTCAACCTAAGCTCCCACCCACCCGGGTGGAATACTCCTCAGCTGCGCCCCGTGATGTCAGAAGTTGCACAAAGGAAGCAGGGACTCCTGTGCCACTTTCCAGGGGAGGTCAGGTGGGTTTGTGTGGATGTGCACCATATACCACTTCCAGAGCTACAGTTGCAGGTGAGTAACCCTCATTCCTAGGAACGTGGATATGGCGCACTGTCCACACTTTTGGTAGATTCCTACCAGTTCTCCAGGAGGAGGGGGTAAGGCATGCACCCCTAGTTGGGAAAATGGGATTGGAAAACTGAGATCCCAAAAGCAGCATCACGGTGTGACTCAAGGTCGATGTGGTAATGGGAAATGAAGGTGTGTGCTGACTTCCATGTAGCAGCCCAGCAGATTTTCTGGACAGGGACTTTCCTGGAAGCAGCCACAGAGGCAGCGGTGTGTATGGTGGAATGAGACCTATGGGAGACTCCCTACCAGTCAACCTATAGCAGAGGTCGATGCAGGATACAATCTACCTGCCGGTCTGCCAGGTGTGGCTTCAGCTTAGGTGACAAAGAGCTGGCGAACCTGTCCCCAAACTCCAGCCATACACTCCATATAGCAAGCGAGCGCTCACCTCAGGTCCAAACTGTGGAGCCTGCACTCAGTTTCCAAGATTGGACTGGTGAAGTACACTGGGAAATTGATCACATGGTTAAGGTGAAACTCCAAAACAACCTTCAAGTAGAACTTCGAGTTGGAATGAAGGACTACCTTGTCCTTGTGGAACACCAAGTATGAGGACTCCACCTGGAGCTCACTGATCCTTCTGGTGGAGGTGACAGCCACCAAGAAGGCGATCTTCCATGAACCGTGGGAAATGTCACAGACCTGTACTTTGGTTTGAAAGGCTTGCCCATGAGCACTGCCAGTACCAGCAACAAGTCCCAAGGTGGCAGTGGTTCACGCACCGGAGGGGACAGGTGATCAAGGCCCTTAAAGAAGTGCCTGGCCACTTTTTCCTGTGCCACCATTAACATATCAGCTCACACCCAGTATGCCAAGATGGCTGCCAGGTGCACCTTGAGGGTCGTCAACCTTTGGCCCGACTGAGAGAAGGACCACAGGTAGTCCAGGATACTAGCCACAGGGCAGGACAGGGGGTCTAGCTTCCTGCCCTGGGACCAAATGGAAAAGTGCTTCCATTTGAAGGCATAGCACTGGCTGGTCGACCCCTTCCTGGAGACTTCCACAATACAGGGAACCGCCTCGGAGAGCCCCAAAGCCTTGAACTCTAGTCTCTCAGGAACCAGACTGGCAGGTGCAGGGACTGAAAGTCTGGGTGTAAGACCTTCCCTCTGTGACAGGACAGCAGGTCCAGGCATAGAGGCAAGCACCACAGAGGCCTGCTAATGAGGCTGAGGAGATCTGGTTACCAAAACTGGTGCAGCCAGTCCAGGGCTACTAGGATCACCTGCGCCTTGTCCCTCTGTGCCTTGATCAGCACCCAGTGGATCAGAGGAAAGGGAGGGAAGGCAAAGAACAGGAGCAGTGTCCAGGGCCTCGCAAAGGCATTCACCATCAGTGTACTGCACGGCAGGGGGCTGGCACAGAACAGCCTCAACTTTGCGTTCTCCCAGGAGGCGAACAAGTTCACCAGGGTAGTGCCCCACTGGGTGGTTCACCACCTCCTGATGAAGAGACCACTCATAAGACACCTCACCCATGCATCTGACGGGCGTCCTCTAGCTGGTTGGAGGCTCCAGCCACATGGATCACCAAGAGATCGGTGTCTAGACTGTGAACAAGGGTCCAGGTATGGAGGTCTTCCTGGCACAGCCGGGGGGGAATGCATTCCGTCCTGCTTGTTGAGGTAGTACATGGTTGTGGTGTTTTCTGTCTGGACCTGCATGACCTGACCCCGAACCAAAAAAGCAAACGCCATCAGGGCTAGATGCATTGCATGAAGCTCCAACAAACTAATGTGGTATCGGTACTTCTTTGAGGTCCAGAGCCCGATGGCCCTGTGATCCTCCAAGTGGGCTCTCCACTCCACCAGAGATGCATTGGTCATTAGAAAGACTGTTGGTTCTGGGTGGACAAATGGGTCTCCTTCCTGCAGATGTTCCAGGATCAGCCACCACTGCATGGTGTCTCGCATTGGATATGTCACCATGACCAACTGGTCCAGGTGACCGAGGTGCTGAGACCACTAAAGGGCCAGCTCCCACTGCAGGGGGGCACATCCACCAGAGGGCCCACCCAACCATGCTGGTGCAGGACGCCATGTACTCCAGCAGTCACAGGAAGTCCCAGGCATGGCACAAGTGCACAACCTGAAATGAACGGCAAAGGAGGTAAGACCCACTATCCAGTCCACTGGAAGTCAGGCCTTGGCCTGAAAGGAGTCAAGCTCTGCCCCAGTGAAGTGTATGGTCTGAAAGGGGTTGAATTCCGACTTGGCAGGTTGAAAAGCAGACCTAAGGCCAAGCAAGTCTGGAGGGCCAGATCCCTGAACTGCTCCACGACCTCCTGGGATTTATTTATTGATCTGTTTATTTATGTTTTTGATAACCAGGTGAGCAAACTGATCCAAAGGACCATTTTCAGTTGTGAACTGGGCAGTACAGTGGCAGAGACAATAGGTACAAGTTATAATACAGTAGGTACATATAATACAGTGAGTACAGTGGTATCAGAAACAGTGATACAGGAACAACATCTCTTAAAATAGGGATTAAGGACATAAAAAACAAGTTCATGACAAATAAAACGACGCTTCTCTGCTTGCAGAGAACTAGGACATGCACTTACAGTAAATCAAAGACATTATTCAGCCAGTCCAAGGTTTACAAATAAAGTGCATAAGGGATTACACTATAGCAATCAACATTTTCACAATGGAGTTAAAAACGTGTCAATTGTATATGTAGTAGCCAGTACTTAGGAAATAAGGCAAATGGTACACTGGGCCCCTAAGGCAGATTACTGGTGAGGGCGTTTCCAAGGGTACAGGCACAGGTGGCCTGAGACATGAGCCAGTCTCTTAGCTTCAATCTGAAGGACTGATGAGAGGGTAACATACGGATAGCAGATGGTATTCTGTTCCAGAGTTAGGGGCAGAGACAGAGAAAGCCTCGCTCCCCATGACAGTAGATACACGGGGACTACCAGGGGGGCAAGGAAGAGACCCTGAGACACTGAATTACCACCCTGTCGGTGAGAAGCGAGGAGTATGGGGAATTATGTGAGTTCCTGAGAGAGGTGTCGACTAGACAGCCCACAGCATATTGGGATAGACCAGCAATCAGTAAGTCATCCTGGTCCACGGCACCTAAGGAATGCTGCCATCACTGCAATGCACTTGGTGAAGACCCTGGAGGCTCAGAAGAGGCTGAAAAGCATGACCCAGAACCTCTACAGAACCCCCTCCATTCGGAACCAAAGGTACAGCCAGTGGGCCGGACAGGCTGGGATGTGAAAGAAGGCATCCTGGTGGTCCAGAAAGCAGAACCACATGCTCTGCTCCAGAGATGGGATAATCTGGTTCAGAGTGACCATCCTGAACTTGTGCCTCCTCAAGAACTAGTTCAGGTCATGCAGATCCAGTATGGGGCACCAACGCCCCGTCCATTTGGGGACCAGGAAGTACCTGGACACAAAGCCCTGGCTGGCCACAGTGTCCGGGACATGAGCCACAGCACCTTTCTCCAGAGCTGGGCAATGTCCTCCAAGGGCAGACAACATGACCGGGGAAGCCACGGAGTCCTGCGGGGTCTGGGTACGATAGGGAGGGAGAACCTCAAAGTCGAGAGGCAGAACTCGACCAACTGTGTCCAGCACCCATTCGTCTGTTGTGATAGTGGACCAGGCATGCCAGAAATAGCAAAGCCAAGCTCCCACAGGAGTGCAGCAGGTGGGAGGCAGACACCTCCCAACCCATCACTTAGTAGCCCTGGAGGAGGAGGATCTAGCACCAGCTGCCGGAGTAGCACTGGTGCTCCAACCTCCAGATTTTTTAGAGTCCTGGCTGGCCAACTTAAGCTTGGGCCACCAGACTGCCAGACCTGGGACTGCCCCGACTGGGGCTGCTGTTGTTTAGGCTGCTGGGGCGAAAAGGCCTTCTTCGATCCCTGCCTCTTGAGGTCCTTTTGTGAGGACGTGACAGAGTCCAGCGTGGCAATGGACTTCTCAATCCTCATAAGGTGGCCCTCTACACCCAGTCCAAAGAAGTTGGTGCCCAAGATTGGGACATCCACCAATTTATGCTGGGTATCCACTGTAAAGGTAGAGATCCAAAGCCAGGCTCTGCAGCGCATGGCCACCGACGCCGCCACTGACCAGGTACAGGAGTCACATATGTCCAAGGCCGTCTGGAGCTGATGCTTTGCCAGAGCAAGGCCTTGGTCACAGACCACTTTTACCATAGACTGCTAGTCCACAGAAAGGTGAGGGATGACATGGTCAAGGACACCCATGAGCAAGTGGCCAAAATTGGCCATCACTACAGCAAAGCTTGCCTGCCTGAGGCCCAAGGAGGACGCAGGGTACTCCTTTTTGGTGGCATGGTCCAGCTTCTTCAACTCTTTATCGAGGGGTTTGTCGACATCCCCAACATTGACTGTGCAAGAGAAAAACAGAGTCTGCCACAAGCCCCTTGGCCGAGGGATGATCAGAGAATCCAGGAAGGGACCCGGTTGGAACTGCATACTTACGAACCATATGGGCGGAATGTGCAAGGCAAGAAGCTAGATGCCACAATTCCAGGGCCGGATCCAAGATGGCTTCTGCCATGGGGAAGGCCACCCCAGGGGAATCATCCCTGTCTAGGATCTCAAACAGGGGGACACTTGGCCCTCTTCTAGACACGTTCCAGTGGAATCTCCATAGACTGAGACATGATCCGGAGCAAGGCCCTGAAGGACACGAGGCCTTGGTCAGAGGCAAGGTCCTCGGACGACTGACAGTCAAGACCCAGGGTCCTCGAAGAGTGCACAGAGGAGCTGTCCATATCCAAGGACTCCTCAAATACCACCCTCAGTGCCCAATCCCCATGAACCAATCTGGCATTACCAAAGTGGCTGACCTGAACTCAAAGTCGGCCCAGGAGATCGGAGGCTGGTGAAGCAGCCTTGGACGGAGCCATGTGCAACAGCTGCTTGGGCAGAGGCTCCACTAATATGGGTGAAGCCGGAGATGGTCCAGCTGACCGAGACTGAGCCAGAACTGGACCCACCAGATCAGACTACGGAAGCACCGGGGCCCGCTGTTGCAATTGGTCCTGGCCGAGACCCACTACTGCCAGAGGAGTTCTTCGTACCACCAACCAAGTTTGCGGTTAAGCCTTTCCTCTCCCAATGATAAGGAGAAGAAAGAGAGGCACTGGCGCTTCCAAGAGGGTCAAGAACGGGAATGGTCCAAATCCCGAGACTGGGACTGAAACAGTACTCGTCTTGGACCCCGACCGATAATGGGAAGGCTGCCATCGAGGTGACATGGGAGGAGGGTCCATGTAGACGACGCGGATCAGATCCGGCTGCGATACCTCCAAGGGGAGTATCTCCTGGGAGGAAACAGTAAGGTCAGCAGACCTCTCCTGCCCCTCCTGGGAGTGGGCTGAGAAGACTGGAGCTTGGGAAAAAGAGCTGTCCCCAACTCATTCAACAAAGGGTCGATCAGGTCATAAAAAATCTTGGCCAGCTGGTCGACTCACATCTCAGCCAGCCAGCCCGATGGGGACACCAAGGAGTAAGCGGCCTGCCCATCAGCCCTAGTGGGTTCAGCCAAAGTCAATTGCTCAACAACCACTGAGCGGTCAAAGTAGTCCCGAGCGAGGGAAGAATGAGCCCTCTCCCAGTTCCCGGAATACTTAAATTGTTCTTTAAACTTTGTTTAAACTATTCCTAGTGCAAGTTACAATTAACTTACTGCATTTTATTGCACTTAGAGACTGGTGCCTATGGGAAATCCTTAAAAACAAAACACAGGATGGTGGATAAAAGCGGGGCCAGCAGGCTGCAGCAACGTCTGTAGGCCTGAAGCCCTCTAATTCATCCAGGCCAAGCAAACCCAAACTACGCTGTATGATGTTTGGCAGGCTTTGAAAACTTTGGCTTAATGAGTGACTGACTTAGACAGCAAAGTGGTATATTTCCAAGCTCAGCTTTTGATTTGCAAGATGAAAGCATCTCTGGTAGTGGCCAAAGCAGAGAAGGCAGCTGGGATTGCATTCAGAGCTATGATGGTAATGAGAGAGCTACGAAGGAAAAACAAGGTACTAAGGTACTGTTTGGAAAATTTGGAGAACCAAGCCTGTTTCACCAATCTCAGGATCGTGGGTCTGAATGACACTTTGAAGGGGGAAGACACAGTAACATTCACCAGTTCTTGGCTTGCCAACAGGCTCCATCTTGAGCTACATCCTCAAGTGCTTCAGGCCTAGTGGATCACCCCAAGACGATGTCTAGAGACCAAGAATAGCTGCCATATTTTACTTTTACTGTTGGCTGGGTACATGAGAGGGACAGAGTGCTGAGGCAGCAAGAAAAAAGGGACCCCCTTCGATCACTGATGGTACCCATGTCTCCATATTTCCAGACCTCAGCCTTTAACTCGAGATCGACAAAGGTCCTTCAATGCCCTGCGAGCCACTTTTCGAGAACTCACAGTTTTCCAGTCCTTACAGTATCCAGCAAAGTTAAAAATAGAGTACTTTGGTAAGGTTTACATTTCTGGCTGTCCAAAACATGCAGGGAATTTGGTGACACAAATGTAGCAGGATTTGGAGCTAAGGCCATTTAAAAAGAGGCTGAATCGGACTAAAAAACTTCCTATGGTGGTCTGTAGGTAGGGATTGATGAGGGTGTTGGGAAGGAGGGATGGTTTTATGGCTGGCGGCGATTTTTTTGTGGGTAGTGCGTAAATTAATGTTTACATGGTAAATAGAGGCCTGTGGGTCCATTCACTATATGCTGTGCAATTTATTTAATATGGCGCTGACTGCATTGCCACTATTAAGAAATTGTTCTCCCTGCCCTCCCACAACATGACTCTAATGGCTCTACCTATTGCTGGACACATTATGGATACAGTGTGCGGGTCCTGTTCGGGGTGGGATGAGTTAGCAAAAGTCTGATATAATAAAAGTTTAAAAGCAATGTTGGTACAAATTTTGCTTCTTTATATTTTCAGGGGCTCCATGGTTAGGGCTGGGACATTTCATGATGTTAATAAAAGTTAAATGTGTTTCTCAGAAGACATAAAGGGGCACTATTTTATTTTCACATATGATCTCTGAGTTGTATGGACTTTCCAAGCCAAAGTAGTGGCTTAGGACATTTATTTGGACTGGTATCTTTCTTTGTATGTCCTCTGTCATGTGGTTCTTTACAGCTAATTCTAAATACTTTCTTAATGGGTATTTCATTTGTCCTGGGAGTATAACATACTAGGTAGGAGTACTACTGCTCCTACTGTGATCTATATACTGCATATCCTGTGTTGAATAATATATTGCTGCTGTGGATCAAATTAGTAAGTTCTGCTTATTAAAACAATAAATTACAAGGATAAAAAAAATGAAGAGGGGACATTTTGCTCACCTCCTCACAGGTATGTGTGTGTGGGGGGGGATGCAGCATCCCATGTCCAGAGTTGGTGGTGTCCTTGGTTCAAGGATGACAGCTTTCAGGGCTTTTCTGGTTCAAGGTAGAATGGTGAGTTTATTCCACGCTGTTGACAGATAAGCTGCATATAATGAATTGAAACTGTGTAAATTTCTTGAATTTATTTTGCGTAAACTGTGCTGTGGCCTTCCAAATCCAGCATTTGGTATCTGTAATTTTCTACAAATGGGCAGGTAAAAGGGGGAGGGCAGAGAACTGGGAGTCTCTGTGACCAATCCCTGTATTCCCAATACCCACCCCATACTCTTAACATTTCTATTATCCATGGCATCTAGCTGTATCCCCTCCCCTTCCCATCCCATCATCCTCTACTTCCTCCTCTTATCATGCCCCATTCTAACACCCCTTTGTACTGTATCTTTATTAGGACTTGCTCATTTCATATTCCTCCATTTTCTCTCTGATGAACAGCTAGTTTTGAAGTCATCATTACATGTTTCTTCTATATGGCAGTCTCACTATAAACTCACCTTGGGCCAATCATGGATATTTTCAAGTTGTACCATCTAGCACTGTGTTGACATGGTTTTCCAGTCTGTGGCCAAGTTTGTAAAACATAATATTAAGCACGATTTTGCTTCTATTTAAAATATTTTTTCTAAAGCCCTCATCTCCATTAATATTAAACAAATTTGCAGGAAAACAGGATTCTTGTGTTTGACACTTGCTTGATCAGCTCTTTCTTCCATGGAAGTCATAATTATTTGCTTATGATGTCCTAATTATTCCAGAAATCAAGCTGAGATGGCATAAACGGAGGACTAGGACTTCAGCAAAGTGAACCTGGAGGTTCAGATTATGTCTGAGAAACAAAGATCCTGTTTTCCTGCAACTGCCCTTAGTAATAAAATATGAGGGAGACAAATAACTTAATAATATACAAGCTAAAGTGTGTCTAAACACTATATTTTAAAAAGTTGTTCCAGATGAACCTCACTTCTGAATTTGCATGATTACACTTGAAACAGTGCCACTCAGCCTGCTGAAAACTTTGCAAAGTCATTGCTGGCACTTTGCAAAATTGTTAAACTTTGCAAATTAAGTTTGCCAATACTCACGTATCTCTACTTGGGACTAGTTCCTCTGGGATCATGAAGGGGCAGTATTTTAATAGTACAGGTAAGTTGGGGAAGAGCACCTTAAAGGGAAGGTCTCCTAGAGCATTCAGCCCACCACAAGAGTTAAACAATCTGTAGTTTCTGATATGGTTCTACAAATTTTGGCACCTAATTTACACCATTGTTACCATAATCTACTAGTCTACTCACAGTCCTGTTGTAGCACTGATGACACAGTACAATCTGTCTGCACAGTACTGAGCCAAACAACAAAAAAGTGTGCACTATGCCGAAAACTGCCAGTCATGGCAGTAAATGTGTAACCTGTTATGGTGGGCTTAAAGCTTTCACAGACTCTTTAACCAGATTTTGCATTCATTTTACTACACGAAGTGCAGAAAGGTTGCACTGTGATATCAGTGTAGTGGGACTCTGGAAAGGAAACAGTGAATTATTGATAAAATGTGCAGTAACCTAGCTAAATAAACTAATCTTGAGGGTGAGTAGATTAAGAAAGTCCTGTGAATCAGGTATCTGACTGGGAGGTGGAGCTGCTAGAGATTCAGTGCCTTCTAACAAGAGACAGCAGATTTAAAGGATAGTTAATTGGGATCTTGTGCTGGAAGTGCCAGAACTGCAGACAGAGAGGAGAGTAAGCACCCCACTTTACCCAATTGCAAAGAAAAACTGCATAAATGCACCAATTAGGGTTCAACTAAACCCCACAAAAATGTAGCCTAAAGAGATTCACCAAGTTAAATGCAGGGAGATTTGCACCACATATTTCAGTGCCTTACCTCCCGAAATGCTGCTGATATTTATTTGGCCACAAACTTCGCAACAGTTTAGAAGATAAAGCGCTTGTAAAATTTCCTTCCCCAGGTTGTTTTCACTTCCCAGTCCGTAGATCAGCCCCTCACTCTGTCCCCACAAAGTCACAATCCTCGTTATGACATGAACTCCAGGGAGCGTTGGATAAGCTTCATTAAGTCTATGGGGCAACTTTACCAACATACTTATATATCACCAATAATAGCAAGGACCTTGTTAGTCACCCGGTGCCCTTGATTAATTACCAAATGGTCATTTTGAAATATAAATATGTTGGTAAATTTGCCCCCCATAGACTATAATGGAGCTAGTCCCCACACTCTCTCTGAGTTCACATCATAACTGGGCTGAACGCGGGGGGAAATCTACGGTCCAGGAAGTGAAAGTAACCCGGTTAAAGAAACTTTACGAGCGCTCTATCTTCTAAACTATTACAAAGTTTGTGGCCAAATAAACAGCAGCATTTCAGGAGGCAAGGCACTGATATATGTGGTACATAGGGCTAGGCTGGCAGGTCTCTATAAGGACAAGACCATACACGCAACCAATGACAGCTATCATCAGCTGAAACATACATACAACTGTTTCCAGATGACACAAATGCAGCAGCAATGATGTGCCACCTCGTGGATCTGTACCTGCAACATGCACAATACAAGACATACACACTCACTTCTGGCTGCAGACAGAAATCCACAATACTCGAATCACAACATTACTTCTGTCTGCATAAGCACAAGCCTTTGCAGCCACAGATACAAATCCACAATACCAAATTACAACAGTTCGCATACACAACATCTTCTGGCTGCAGAAGTGCAGACCCCACAAAATCCATGATACTTAAATTGCAACACTACTTCTGTCTGCAGAGGGCCAGCACTTCTGTAGCCACAGGTACTCATGCACACTAAGACATGCACACCAACTTCTGGCCGCAGAAGTGCAGGCCCTTGTGGGGTGTGCACTTCTGCAGTCACAGACTGAAATCTGCAACATTACTTCTGTCTGCAAAAGCACAGGCCTCTGTAGGGCCAAATCTTCTGCAGCCACAGGTACTAATGCACACTGTAAGGTATACACACACTTCTGGCTGCAGAAGTGCAAGCCCTTGTGGGGCTTATGCTTCTGCAGCCGCAGATACAAATTAATGAAGGCAGCACAGGGTTTTAAATAACTGGTATAGCATAGCAATACGCTACACAAAGCAGAGGGTAATGCTAACCATTTCCAAAAATGTGTAACAGTAGACTACTAACCATTTTTTTCAGTGAGTCTATGGCACAGTAGACAAAATTAATAAAATTGTATATTTTTTAAATTTTGCTAACCATTCTGTGCCAAGTGCTATACTTTTTACAGCTGATTAGCACCTTCACATGTAAAACTGCTAATTAATTTTTTTGGCTTATTTAATACTCTGCAGCATATCAGTGCTACTGTATTTCTGTTACCTGGAAACAGCTGTATGTTGTTTGTCTTACCTGATGACTGTCTGTGGCTGCTTGTGTGGCCTTGTCCTTTTGCTGCTTGAGAGGGGGAATTAGGGTTGCACTAACACCAGATTTCCTTACTTTTGTGGTGTTAAGATGAACCATATCAGGTGCATTAATGCAGTTTTCTTCAATAAATTTATTTTCTTTTAGAGACAGTGGAATCTTATCCTCATTCACACAGGTCCCTATGGGACCTGCATGAACAAATGCAGACATGCAAGGCCCAGAGGAAAAAGTCTTGCCTTCTGTCTGCGGAAGTGCACAGGTCTATTGACCCTGTACTTTAGTACAGCTACGCATGCAAAGAATTCATGGGGCCTGCACATCCATGTGGCTACAGATACAGACGCACAGGGCCAAGAGTCCATTTGGCTGCAGGGTGTTCCATGCACCTATGGGTGCAGATGTACAGGGCCCTCAGGGCCCTATGCCAAGAGAAGACTTCTCTTCACTATATGGTGACTTCTTTCCATGCAGCCAACACTACATCACCCCTCTCCAGGCTGGGGGTGGTGCCACACAGCAGCACCATACCCCCACCCTCAGCCCATCCAGCTGGCTCACTGAGTTTGCCCCAAACTCAGCTCACAGGCACAGGATCACAACGCAGTACCCACTGAGCCAAAGGCTGGTCCTGCAGACGATTCTTCATAGCTTTTTTGAGGTACAATTTGACCCTACGTCATGACTTTGGTCAACAGAATATGTTAAATCCCACAAGAAAGGTGGCTCTGTGCCTTTTGGGTGCACAATGTCAAAACCGGTATCAAAATGCTAGGAACTGAAAGATCTATCAAGTTCCTTTGAGCAAGTTACTGATCTGTGACTTTTGACCGCGATTATTCTGCGTCTCTGAACTGCTGAGCAGTAGCTGTTCAAGGGGAGATCCTGCCTCCTGCTTGGTTCTCCAGTGTCCCCCTAGATCCATTTTTTTAAACAAGCAATTTCCAAAACTGGGTCTTCATTCCCCATTTTAATCCCTTTATAACCCATACAGCGCATATGTAACTTTTCCCTCTTCCCCAGGGGCAATTAATTACATTTCTTTACATATCACAACAATGTTCAAACTGTTCTGCACGCATAAGTGACATTGCAGAAGAATTAGAAGGGATGATATGCCTTTTTGCAGATGACACCAAAATCTGTAATAGGGCAGACACTCAGGAGAGGTTGGAGAGAATGCACAGGGACCTCAGGAAACTCAAGGAAAGGTCAAGAGGAAGGTAGTTGTGGGATTCAATGCCAAAAAGTGCAACATTATGTACCTCTCGGTAATACTCGGTTGTTAAAGGTGGAAGTAGGCCTGAGCCCATCGAGACCACCAACCCTGCAATAGCAAGGTGTAGTTAACCCCCAATATCAAGAAGATATCTATCCAGACTGTTTTTAAACATCCCCACAGAAGTAATGTTTACTCAATAGTCGGGTAACGAATTCTAAAGTTTACAGACTCATATTGAAATAATTCTTCCTTTTATTAGTGTTACATTTAGGGATCAATAATTGTCTTTTATGACACCTTAGCACTACAGGTTTTGGGGCCCAATGAATGTTGTATTCATTCATAAGAGGTGGATCATTTTATTTTTTTTTAAACTCTCTTTATCCTCCTGTGGCAGGTCCTCCATCATTGTCCACCAGCCTACCGGACTCGGGGTCTTTCGAGGACTTGTAGCGCCATGCGCGACCCGGCAGATCCCCAGAGCCGGTCCGGAGGTATCATCCTCGGTGGATCCCCAATTTTTCCTCCATTTTTCTCCCGTGGACCTACTCCCAAGCTCCCCGGAAGTGGTAACGCATGCGCGTGGAGGCGCACATGTGTACCACAGCTCCAGATGGGATCTCCTCCTCCCCCCTCCCCCGAACAGCCTAACACCAAAGGTCCTCAGGGAGGCACCGCTTTTCCGGCCTCCACCAGAGGGTGGCCATGCTCCAAGGTACCTGCTACCGCTATCCCCGAGGTAGAGGGCTGCCTGCAGCCACCGGCTGCCAGCTCTAGTCCTCTCCCCGGCCCACCTCCGGCTGACCCAGGCTCGTTCCCGAAACCAAGTTACTGGCATGGCGCGAGGTGGCATCCAGCGCCTCAACCCTCTACGCCACCGGGCCGGCACTTAGAGGTGGATCATTTAAAATGTTGAAAAGTAGCAATAAGTCCCCTCTGTTTCTATGAATCGACAGATTGTATAACTTCAATTCCTTTAATCTATCTGAGTATGATAGGTGACTAATACCATAAATAATTTTAGTAGCCCTCCTCTGGACCGACTCAATTAGCAAGGAGTCCTTGTTTAAGTACGGAGACCAGAAGGAAACAGCATAATCAACATGAGGCCTGACGTATGATCTATACAGTGTTAAGATGCAGGTACTGCTTCTATTAACGAAGGATTTTTTGATGGATGTTATAATACGATTAGCCCTGAGTGCTACATGTCTACATTGGTAGGGAATAGGAACCCAGGACCTGAGTATAGGGGGGACTGACAGTTACTAAGCAGAAAAGGAACCTTGGGGTTATCATATCTGATGACCTGAAAGTGGTAGGGCAGTGTGACAAAGCAGTGGGTAGGGCCAGTGGGATGCCGGGATGCATAGGGAGCAGTATCTCCAGCAAGAGGAGGAAGGTGATGTTGCCAGAGTATCGCTCACTTAAAGTATTATGTCCAGTTTTGGAGGCCACACTTCAGAAAGGACACAGATAGGCAGGGGTGTGCAAATCCTACTGCCCGATGTCCGAGGCTGACCTAAAAGTTCTGTCAGGCAGATCCTTTGATCTGCTGAATTCAGCCTGAGGACAAGTGATTTTTCTTTTTTAAAGGACTTACACTGCAGAGTTTTGGGACAGTGATTGCACCATTCATAAACGTGTGTCCCCACACTAGATGTACTTCCAGCATTTGGGGGAGTTACCTGACCAGCTCCCTGCTCCTGCCCACCCCTTTGCTCGCTTGTGCAAGATAACTGGCTTTGTGAAATTGCAAATGAGAAGCGCCATGGGCTGCGGCTGCACAAACAGAATAATCCTGGTGGTGGCTATTTGGATTTGGTGCCATTCACCAGCCTGACAGTCTCGCTGCTGCTCTCAAGTTGATGTCGGCGGATCACTGCATGCGGAGACTTCAGGATCAGAGCAGATGAGTCCGTGGTGGCAGCTATTTGAATTTGGTGCCATTCACCGGCTTGACAATCAGTCTCGTTCAGCATCTCAGGTTGTTGGTGGGTCACTGCATGTGCAGAGTTCAGGATCAAAGTCACTGCTGGATTACACCTGGAGATCGGAGCTGATGAGGAGTGGAGTCAGAGAAGCTGTGGTATGGATGGACAGGTGCCTTGAGAGAGAGACACAGATATACCATGCCACAACCAGTAGAGCCGGTCTGAGACAAGCTGGAGTCAGTGATGGGCAGGTGGGCACAGCACATTTGGGTGAGTCTGGTTGGTCAGAGAGACAAGAATGTGCAGCAGGCAGCCCGGGGAGTTGCACTGTACACTTCTGCCATTGAACGTGCGCTTTAAATTAGTTTAAACAGTACCAGGAAGGGGGCGGGCGTGGCCTGGCTGGCAAAGATGGTGGAGTGTTAATTGGGAGCTCCATGAGGATCTACATGCAATCTTGCATTTCCAACTTAAATACAAGACCAGAATATATATAAAAGACAGCCTTTACCTTCTTAATGCCAGGTACATCTAAATCGGGGAAAAAGCAGTCAAAACTCTGTTTTCCCGCGATTCTTGAAGAGGGTAGAAGTCCAGGTCCGAGCAGGCCAGGGAGCACCGATACTCCTCCCATGGAGCAGCCTCCTGAACAAGCTCTTGTGTGCACAAAGGCAGCAATGGCACAGGGAGGAAACGATTTCCTCTTTTTGGAACGTCTTATTAAAGACCTCAAGTGCGACCTGGGGACTAAAATGCAGACCGGATTCAATAATTTAACGGCGTAAATGCAGCACCTACAACAAACTGTGAATTTGGTGTCTGACACTGTAGATGTTCATGAAGGGAGGATCACAGAAATGGAGGCCTGGATTAGCACTCAGGAAGATCTTGCTTCCTCTTCCTCTTCAGATCTGCGAAAAGCACTGAAAGAAATCGCCGACCTTAGGGAGATGATCGATGACCACGAAAATCGGGAGATGAGAAATAATGTCCGTATTATCGGACTACCTGAGAACACAGAGGGCAAAGATTGTAGTCAGTATATGAGACAATGGCTTAAACAAAATCTTACCCTGCCCGACGACTGCAATTTTGAAGTGCAAAGAGCACACCGCACCCCGGGTATCAAACCGCAACCTGATCAACGACTCAGGCACTTGTTAATTAAATTTCTAAGACATCAGGATCACCAGATAGTCCTGGAAGTGGCTAGGAAAGCAGATCCAATTTTTATAAAGAACTTGAGAGTCAGTATTTTCCCCCGACTTCTCCAGAAATATCCAATCCAGACGACAAGCCTTTGGGGAAGTGAAGAAACGACTGCATCATTTGAATTGCCCATTTTCTTTGGTCTATCCAGCACGATTAATTGTGAGGCCTTCTGGAGGAAAACAGAAGACTATCAATGACCTGGTGGCTGCCACGTCATTTCTAAATGAATCAGAAAGCAGGAACCAGAAAAACGAGGCTGAAGAAAATCGTTGAACTTTTAATGAAAAAGCACTTGAGGAGATAAGTTGAATATATTGTATTTTTTTTTTTTATTGTTAAAGTTGGAAGCCGGTTGCTTCGGTGATGGAGTGGGTATTTGGGAGGTGGAGACTTGGGTGCTCACAACACTAGGAGATGACCTATAATGGCGGGCACAGAGCTCCGTTACACCCCCTATCTCTCCTGCCGAGGTAACTCGGGCTATGAGTGCTTGGGCAAGTTTAGATGGACTGGAAGCCTTGGGCCCACACCTCGTCGAGAAGGACGGTAATAATCCAGAGAAGCAGAACTTTTACAGCCCCTCATGTTTAAGCACACAGTGACTTTGTGTGAGTGTCTGGACTGACCATCGAGGGGGATAATTAACGTCGCAGTTTACAAACATCATGGAAGGTGTAGTTATGTGAACTATCTCTGCTACTGGTGTGGGCTGAAGCAAGGTCATGGGAGCCTCAATAAATGAGGCTAGGTCATTTGCAATGTTAATAAGTTTAAATGGTTAATTATGGTTAGGTCCTTCTTTCTCCAGTGTTTTATTGATAGGTTCCAGAGAGTATCTAAAAGGTTACAGATATAGAGATTAAAAATAAGACAAGTTCGATGTTGATTCTTGGTTAACCGGTCTTTTATAATAAAACAGATATATGGGGGGGTGCGAGACAACCACAACCTGAGGTTGTGGTGGGGGCAGCCCTTTGAAGATGCCCTATGGAGGAGCAATTATGGCAACACTGAGAACGCATTATAAAGAGACCCCTGATGACCACACCACACAGGGTGGACATTTTCCAGGGATCCTAGGGAAGGGGCTGTACCACTCCAGATGATACCTGGTTAAATTACAGTAAAGCCCTGCGCTGGATAGAGGTCCAGAAGGAGCAGCGGTTTTCCTCACTCCAGGCCTCCCTGGATGTAGGTAAAGGGATGTGCTTAAAAAGGTATATTCTTTAATTTTTTTTAGTTTTGATGGATCCCCAGCCCAATCCACAAGAATTAGTGGGATGAGGAACAATAGTCTTATGGGGGGCATACTATACTCAACACAAAGGGGATGTGAAGTAGGGGCGGAAATGGGTGGCAGGGAAGAATGGGTGGGGGAAAGGGGACAAAAAGTTGGGGAATTTCAGGAGGAAAAGTTTCAAAAAGTAGGACACTGGAGATTTTGCACACTCATAGTAACTGAGTCAAGTGAATTATATTTAAAGAATGCCAGGACAAGATCTATTGCATATGATTATGGCTGACTTAACGTGTGTAACCTGGAATGTCAATGGACTACGCACAGCAGTAAAAAGGAAGAGGGTCTGGACCCAGTTGAAAAGGCAGAAATGTGATATAGCCCTTCTTCAAGAAATACATTGTACAGGGCAGGAGGTAACCTCACTGGCTGGATCATGGGGAGGAACGCTACTGGCAGCTCCATTTACATCACGAGTGAAGGGAGTCACAATCTGGATTCATCCAGGATTTCCACACCGGGTGATATCCCAGATGATGGATGCTCAGGGCAGATTTTTAATAACTGAGGTTGAGGTGGGTGGTCAGGAAATTACCCTGGACTCAGTATACAGACCGAATTATGATTCGCCTGACTTTTTTGCTCATTTACAGATGACCTTGGCCCCGTATAAAGAGAATATGATTATAGGAAGGGGATTTTAATATATATTTAGACCCTAAAATAGATCATTCCCGTAGTAAAATTCACCCAATCCCCCGAGGGGTAGCGGCATTTAAGGCATTAGTGGAGGAAAGGGCCTGGGTAGAAGTGTGGAGGCACCTACACCCAGGGGAAAGAGAGTATTCCTTTTTCTCTCACGCCCACCAAATCCACTCATGTCTCGACTATCTCTTTGTATCCCGATCTATGATGGGACCTGACATGGAGGTATCTTATGGCCCTATGGTGGTCTCAGACCACGCTCCACTGAAGGTGAGTATTCAGTTAGGCCCTAACGAGCCGGTAACCTCTCAATGGAGGCTGGACCCGATACTGCTCCACGACCCCGAATATATAAGCTTTATAAATAATAAATTTACAGACTTTATTTCCATCAATCATACCCAAGAAGTTCATATTAAATATGTATGGGACGCCTTGAAAGCATACATTAGGGGAGAGACCCTATCATACTCTGCACACAAACAGAGAACCGAAAGAGAAAAAGAAACCAGACTAGAAACCCAAATTTTAAGGACAGAGAGGGAAAACACGCTGAACCCTTCTACGGAGAAAACCAGAACTTTAAGCATTTTGAAAGGAAAACTTAGCCAAATAACTAACAAATGTATAGAGAGAAATCTCCTAATTACAAGTACCAGAACATATTTTGAGGGGGACTATGCTGGAAAATGGCTGGCAAGTTTAGTGAAGAAGAAAAGGGCCGAACGCACCATTCTGGCTATATACACATCCACTGGGGATCCCACATATGATCAAGGTAAAATTAATCATTTGTTTAGAGACTATTATGTCTCTCTCTATACACCTCCCAATTCCCAAGGGATGCTGATCCCCTTCCCTTTTTGGATATATTGTCCCTCCCTACAGTAACATCAGATCAGAGAGATGCTATAAATAGTCCCATCATGAAGGAAGAAATCAAAACAGTAATTAAACACATGTGGCAGGGAAAAGCCCCGGGGCCAGCTGGGATCCCAGTAGATTTTTATGGGGAAACGTGGGAATCATTAGGATCATTATTAGGAGAAGTGGTGGAGGTAACATTAAAGGAGGGTGCCCTCCCGGATTCAATGTCTGAGGCAACGATCGTGGTGCTCCCCAAACCAGGGAAGGACCCGAAACTGTGTGGTTCTTACAGACTGATATCTCTGCTTAACTCAGACTACAAAATTGTGGCCAAGATTTTGGTTGGGAGGCTGGAACCCCTTCTGCCCAACCTGGTCCATATAGACCGGGGGGGTTTGTGAAGGGCCGTCAAGTGAAACATAATTTGAGGCGGGCAATGAATATTATTCATAAATGGTCTGGTGGGAAAAACAGAATGAGGGGGCTCTTGGCCCTCGATGCCGAGAAGGCATTCAATCAGGTGGAATGGCCATATATGTTTGCGATCCTTGCTAAATTTGGCCTTGGCGATACATTCATGGGTTGGTTGAGAACCCTATATAGAGCCCCAAAGGCGCAGATTTTGACCAATAATACATTGTCTACTCCTTTCCCTCTCACACGGGGCACACGCCAGGGATGCCCCCTATCCCCCCTGTTGTATGTATTATGTATTGAGACTTTAGCAGCACATATTAGAGTCAACCCATATATAAAGGGCTTTAATGAAGGTGGGAGAGGTCATGTAATCTCATTATTTGCAGACGATGTACTGTTATTTTTGGACGACCCTGACAAGGCATTACCAGAATTAAACAAATGCTTTGAATGGTACGGCCCACTTTCAGGCCATAAGATAAACTGGTCAAAATGCGAATGGCTCCCTTTGGGAAAGGTAAGGAGGGCGATTAACATAGCGGGAGTGGAGGTACAGCCTTCTAATGTGGTAAAATATTTAGGGGTCCTCCTCCCGAATAAATTAGCCCATACAATCAAGTTAAACTATCCTCCTGTGATTAAAAAGATAAAAGAAGATTGTTTTAGGTGGAGATCTCTTCCGCTATCATTAATAGGAAGGGTCAACCTTATAAAAATGTCTATATTGCCTCAAACTCTGTATCTATTTCAATCCATTCCTCTTTCTCTACCAAATAACTATATAAAATCAATTGAGGGAGCCATTACACATCTATTATGGCAGGGTAAACGCCCACGTATGTAAAAGCAAGCCCTCTGGCGCAAAACAACGGAAGGTGGTTTGGGACTTCCACATATAAAATTTTATTATTTGGCCGCCCAGTTGGCACACATCCCAGACTTACTGCAGAGGGATGTGCATAGGTGCCCCCAGTGGACGGGTATGGAGGAAAAGGGTGAGATTCCATTATACTATTCAACTCTGGTAGACTCATCTTTTGAAAATGAGGAGAAAAGGATCTCCAACCCCTATAGCAGAAACTCATTGAAGGTCTGGAAGACTGCCCATTCTTTATTAGGGGAGAAAAAGTATCTGTCACCAGATACTACCCTGAGGTCAATATTGATAGGGGGGAAAAAAACTGTCTGCAGTATCAGGACAACACCTAACCTTGTGGGCTGTGAAGGGTCTGGCCAGGGTCCAACAGGTGCTGAAGAGGGGACAGGTCCTCCCCTGTCAAGAGATAAAAACCGTATATGGGCTCCCTACCTCTCATTATTTTACATATTTAAGAATCAAATCGTTGGTTGAACGCCAAATGATTGAGAAGGTGGGTCAAGCAGAAATGCACTATTCACCCCTAGAGGAGATGTTTGGGAGATTCTCTAATTTAGAGACATTTAAACCTCTAAAATCATGTTATAAGCTCCTGGTGAGCTTGCTGGGAGACCCACTAGAGGCAATAATAAGACAATGGGAAATAGATTTGTTTCCTGATGGCTTGACAGGGGGGGACTGGGCCCTTATACAAAAAGATTTACTCTGATGCTCGATAAATAATAGACTACGGTCCCTCTAGTATAACATTATGATGAGGGCTTATCTTACTCCAGAAAGAGCATATAAAGTTAACTCAGAAAACTCAACAGTTTTGCACTAGATGTGGTATACATGTGGGTACTTTTTTTCCACATGCTTTGGGAATGCCCTGAGATTTGACCCTTTTGGATGGGTATCGAGACGACTGTCGCTAGAACTCTCTCGGTATACATTAGCATGGACCTCTCTGAGTTACTATTGGGACTCCCAGGGGTGGGAGGTAGGCATCTCAGGGATGGGAACAAAAGGATAAGGATGGTTGTAGGAATAAGAGAAGTGGCACTACACTGGAAAAATCCAAAAGCACCTTCAGTTTCCGCATGGTTGGCAGAATTACTCTGCATGATGAAACTAGAATACACCCAATGCCTAATATAAGGCCAAAAACAAAGATACGAAGAAATATGGGTCCCTCTAGAACAAGCTATGGAGTCCAATTGGTTGCCTGCACTATGAGCGGTGTCGGTTGGCATTCCAGAGACATAAATAGTTCTGAATTCTGCCTATTCACTGCACAGAAATTAAAATACCTGTTAATGAGCTGGCATCTGGTTATAGTAGAGAAGTAAAATTGTCCAAAGAGTTCGACTGCAAAATGTGTAACACATGTAATTGACATGAAAATGAGTGTATCCATGTGTCCTGTGTATCAAATAAAATTTACAAAAAAAAAATACAGTACCAGGAAACCCACCGTCAGGGTTCAGAAGGGAAAAAGGAAAACTTTACCTGAAATTCAAACAGAAAAATCCAAACAGTGCAAAGAGTCCTAACCTTAACATTTCTTACAGTGCTGCTGTATAAATAACACAGAAACATTTATAAAAAGGACAATGTGCACAGGAAGCCATATTCCTGGAGTGTAATTAAGCAATAAGGCATGACAGGGTGTGGGTTATTACAGGATATACCACGATCATGTGATGCGTTTTGACCAATGAGGTTACAGGATTTTCATACCCCATTGTATAATTTAATATATATTAAGGCGAACAGTACAGCAAAGAACAAATATACTCGACAAGACAGTGCTGATAGAAAACAGCAAAAACTGAATACCCTTTCTTATTGATGAGGATGGGGACCCTCTTCTACAGGGGAGTTTTCTATCAGCCCTATCTTGGTGAGTGTATTTGTTCTTTTTTTGTACAGACTTCTTTTATATGTATTTCATTACGTCAGTTTCGCAAGTATTGCATTAAGACAATATGGCCATGCCCATTTTGTGAATAACAATATATGATTTATTATAAAGCTACTCATAGTTCCCTGCCCACAGCACAAACCCTGGCTCTCCCTGCTGTCTGCGAGGGTATACCTCATGGCGCTCGAGTGGAGCTATGTCTAGTGCCCTAAGATGAACTGGCCATGTGCCTGAGCTTGTTAGCAGTGACTCCGTGGGATGCTGGGGATAGGACAAGTAAAACAAACTTGTGGGCAGGTAATTTTTATACCACCACTTGCCCTGAGGCAAGTACTACAAAATTTGATTTACACACCCCTGAGGCAGGGTAGAGGCAGTCCAGAGGAGGACAACTAAACTGGTGCATGAGTACGTCAAAAGCCCTAGGAGGAGAGACAGAGAAATCTCAACATGTACACCCTGGAAGATAGGAAAGCGAGAGGGAACATGATAGAGACCTACAAGCACCTCACGGGGTTGAACAGGGTGCAGGACGGGAGTCTCTTTCAAATGATAAAGAACACCAACACCAGTGGGCAGGTGATAAAGCTGGATGGGGGAAGTCTGAAGAGGGATGTCAGGAAGTATTATTTCACTAAAAGAGTGGTGGATGTCTGGAACAGACTGCCAGTGGAAGTGGTGGAGGTGCAAACAGTAGGGGGCTTCAAGCATATGTGGACAGCCATATGGGAATATTAGTAAACAGGCAGAGAGGAGGGAGGGTCACAGGAGACCAGTTAGGATCTGTACAGAAACACTACACAGAGACCATATAGGCAGACTGAGTGGGCCGAACAGTCCTTTTCTGCTGACAAATTCTATGTTTCTAAACTGGCAAATTTTAAACCATTAAACTATGACAGAAACTGCTACAGCAGTCTGGGGTTGTATCTCTGAACAGTGAATGCTAACCAGGGTTTAAAATAAGGGGAAGCTGGGTGCTAATAAATAGCTGAGAGCTAATAAAAAGCTGGGAGCTAAGAAATAAATGTAAGCTAGCCGTCAAAGTTGCAAAAAAGGAGTATGTATCCCACCTCCAACGGTCCAACCTGGGAAACCCCAAGCTTTTCTGGTCACACATCAACGAACTGCTTAAGGGCAATTCCAAGGAGGTACTAGGTCCAATAGAGGTACAAGGACAGCGTGTCAGCGACTACCACCAAATAGCCTCAGCAATCAACCACCACTTCACCAACCTCAATCATTATAAGTTAGGGCTGCCCCCATCTATGCCTTTACAGATCTCTGACGCACCCCAGTCTGAAAAGACCACAATTTCACCTAAGATTAGTCAAGGTGAGTGAGATCCTTAAGCTACTTAAAGCCCTCAAAAACAAAGGCTCTGGAGGCCCTGATGGAATTAGTCCTAGGTTACTCAAGGAAGGTGCCCAGTCCCTTGCCAAACCTCTGACCTGGATCATCAACAGGTCTCTACTTGAAGGTTACGTTCCGTACCAGTGGAAGATGGCCAATGTGGTCCCCATTCACAAGGGTGGCTCGTGTGAACAAATTGGCAATTACAAGTCCATCTCCCTGCTACGTACCCTTGCTAAACTGCAAGAAAGGCTAGTGTACGGGCAACAGAGAGACTACCTTGAGCTCCACCAACTCCTAGCCCCCCCACAGCATGGCTTTCGGGCAAACCATGGGACAAATATGGCACTCATCAATCTCACAGTGGACATATTCAGGGCATTGGACGTAGGCATGTCGATGGGTGCAATCTTTATAGATCTGTCCAAGGTGTTTGACCTTGTGGGCCACAAACTTCTTCTAACTAAGCTTCACGGCATAGGTCTTGATGCCCAGGCCCTAAACTGGTTCAAGAGCTACTTATCAGGCCGCTCCCAGAGGGTCATTTGTAAGGGAGAGCCATCTGACCCTCTTCCCATCAAGGAGTGGGTGCCTCAGGGCTCAATTCTTGGCCCCCTCCTCCTCTCTCTCTCTCTTCACAAACGGCCTAAACCGTCACTGTGGGGATAACTCAGTTGTTCAATACGCTGATGATACAGTCATCTACCGGTCCATGTCTACCCTCCAGGACCTGGGCCCTCTCCTCCAAGGGGACCTAAATACACTTGAGGCCTGGCTTACATCTAACAGAATGGTCCTCAATGCAGCAAAAACAAAAGCCTTGCTGTTTAGCCCTAGATCCCTCGGCCAGGACACGACCAATTCCTTAAAACTAACTTCCCTTGCTGGAAAGAGTATAGATATTGTAGACAACATAAAATACCTTGGGTTAACTACTAACCAAGGTCTCACCTTTAAGTCCCATGTAGACCAGGTAACTAGGTCAATCCACGGCAAACTTGGCACCTTGTACTGGCTAAAAAAACAACTTATCCCGGAGGCAAGGCCAGCAATTGCCTCCAGTGTCCTCCTTCCTACATTAACGTATACTGCCCCTGTAATTCAGGGTATGTCAAAGCATGAGGTTGACAGGCTTCAGGTCCTGTACAACAACTATGTTTCCACTAGCCACTCACCACAGGCAAATGTTTTTAGTGTGTGGCTAAAATTTCTAACGATTTTTAAAGTTACCCAAGCCACAGAGGCTAAAACCTTCTATTCATGTCGTTTTTAGCAACAGCATAGTACATGGTTTAGAATAACTAATTTGGCAGTGTATATCGTGGTGTGGTTCATGACTTCACATAGTGGCTGAACAGTCTGGGGTCACTTTAGCCACAGTGGCTAACATTTTGAAAATCCTAGGGAGAACGGAGAACAAGGTGGCAAGGTTTGCAACACTGAGTCACCCAAGAAGCTACCCCTGCATCTCACTGGCCCAGCTTCAATGACCTTCTTTTGAGGCTCATCTTCAGTACCCCCTGCTCTGCCTTGCTTACAAACTGCACCACCTGGCTGCCGCACCTAGCCTTACAAGAATAATCATTCCTAGGTCTAACCCTCGTATACTCAGGACCACCGGTCGGTCCCTACTAGCAATCCCCAGAGTCAAGACTAACATGGCAGGCAAATCCTTCACTCACACTGCCCCTAAGCTGTGGAACACTCTCCCACCTTTAGTATAGGAAGCCACATCGCTGTTAAACTTTCGCACAGGCTCAAGTCCCACCTGCTTGGGGCAAGCTCGTGACATTGTCAGGGTATTGGATAATCACCTCCGGTCCCACATCCTACACCAATTCCTCTCCTTTTCTCACCCCAAATGACTCCAAAAGCATGCCTCAACTCCCTCAATTGTTGCACTTATGTTCAATATATTGAAATATTGCCTTTATTGTAACCCTGAATTTCATGTCTACTTTCTCTGCACCCTGTACTACCTGACTGTATTGTACTGTTTCTGTCTCCCGGGTCACCCTGAAAAAGGGACCTTCGGGGCTCAGTGGGCCTACCCAGTCATCAAAATTCAATAAATAAATAAATAATTAGCACCTGCAAATTCCAATAGTAGCACCTGGTGCTCTCAATAAAAGAGGATCAGTGGTGCTAACTTCAGCACTTTTAGGGCAGCTTTGCAGATGAATTGTGGAGCGCATGCATCATGTGCTGGAGTGGTGTCTTGGAGCTGCTTAGACAGTGAGGGCAGGGAGAGCATCTCAGCAACATAACAGTAACCCTTCTCAGAACATCAACTGGAGATGTGCTGCATGTCAACTAGAGATGGGGGAGGGCTTGCAGCTGCAGTGATCTAGTTGCAAAATACAGTATCACTTTCACAGCAATGTAGTGAGGTACCGAATGGGCAGGAAGGTGGGAAAAGTCTTACATCCTGTCTTATGAAGCTGCAACAGACCAGTCCTGAAATAAAACATTGGTGCTATGAACCACCATACCTTTCTGTCCTTTGAGTAAATGTAGTTTTTTCAAATATTTTCTAAAGTTGTAAACTCAGAGATTAACAAAAACAGCAACAGCTGAAGCAAATCAAATGGAGAAAAGAAAAGCAAGAGAAGAATTTATACAATCCACCTATGCAAAAGTAAAACTGCTCACTGGAAAAGGTGCAGTTGGTCGAAACTGAGACATACATGAGGAGGCACTTTGCCATTTGTCTTGTACCTTTGTCAATTAATTTAAAAAAGAGGAGAGAATCTGTTAGTGTAGTTTTTATTTAACAGATTCTCTGCTCCTCTTTGAATTAATTGGTAAACGTATAAGACAATTGGCAAAGTGCCTCCTTCTACATGTCTCTGTTTAGAACAACTGTACTTTTTCCAATGAGCAGCTTTACCATGAGAATGTGTTAATATAATTATTAATTGCATTATTAAAGTGATATTTAATATATGGATTTCAAATGTAATACCTCACCAAAGCATATAAAAAATTCCCAGTAATACTTAGGACTATTGGCAGACTGGTAATACCACTCTTCAGCAGTGATGATAATATCGTTCAGATGCGGTAATACCATCGTTCCGTACCTGAACGATACTATTATTATCAAAACTGAACAGCACAAGTGGTAGTCTAGCCCAGATGTCTTCCTAAGCATGCCTTCTGATTGGCAGCTTTTCCTGTGTGGGCTAGAAGAACAATTTTCAAAAACATGGCAGCTCTTTCTTTCGCTAAGCGAGAGAAATATCCTCGGCGGTTGGAGCAGCAATTCTTTTTTTTTTTTTTCCCTTTCCAATGCCTCCAAAATATCTGGTTGATCCTGCTTTAACTCATCTCTCCAGGAAAAAGAGAAAAATAAACGACAGGTAAGACTCGAGCGATTGAGACTTCAGCGCAGCGCTCCTAGCTAAGAAGAGCAGTAGTTGGGCGCCCAAAGCGAGTATTAGCTGAGGTAGTCGAGAGACCATTTTTGATCCAAGTAAATTTTCTAATCTGATCCATACATTAAAAAAAAATTAAAAATAGGAGAATGTGTATCACTCGGTACTAAAACCATCTTGAGGTTCTGGGGATAAACGAATCTCTCGAGCTTTGCTCTCGAGGTTCCCTTATCCCCAGAACCTCTCGATGGTTTTACTACCTTGTAATACACTCTCACCTATTCAGTATTCTGGCAGATTTAGAGATATTTAATATGTATTCAAGATTCCTATCGAGAACTGCATTTTTTATTATTGAGGGCCTTCCATTTTATTCCTCTTCTACGACATCCCAATGCATTTTTATCTGAGTTGATGTCAACTCCTGGCTTTGCTTGAGTAGATCCTGGTCTGCTGAAAATTGCCGCTACCCATGAGCTATTCGTGGCTCTTGCCTGCCAAATCCTTATTTCTGCCCCTGCTAACTAATATAAACCCTTCCCCTTTAAAGTCAATATTTTTTTTCAGAAAAACTGTCAAAATAATTGTCTATGTTACAATTCCCCAACCGCCCCCAACCACCTTCCCCCCGTGACTGCCATAGCCCCACTCCTTCAGGCTCTTATGCTGGACCTGCCACCCATCTGCCCAGGCGGTGGCAGTTTTAGACTCGTATGTCTGACCCGTCAGGCATGCCTGTTGATTCTGACCGATCCCCAGCGAGGGGACCTAACTGGGGACGTCGGCAGGAGGGGCAGGAACGGTCCATGCTGCGTGATCTGGGGTGGCGTAGGGGAGCCAACCCGAGGCCATCATTCTGGGCCGGGGCAGCCATTTTTCTGTTTTTTGTGGTCCCGCCCATCCCCTTCCCTATTGGCTGTGCATGCTCACAGCTGGCCTGGGGGGAGTGCCTGATGGCATGTGGTCACCCATGCTGTCACTGGCACCACCAGGAGCTGCAAAAGAGCAACGTGACAGCCTCCCTTCCTCCCGGAAGAAGAGCTTCCATAAGATGCTGTTGAGCCCGCCCAACCGGCCTCCGCTCCTGATGTCTCGGGTTCAGGGTGCGAACCCAGATCACCAGCACGCCAGAGCAATCCCTATCATTCTGCAACACGGAACCAGCACCCACCTTTTTAAAGAAATCTAAGATCTGCCTCTTGCTTAAATGATGAACCACAAACACTTCCAGAAATGCAAGTCTCTTATCTGATAACAGGGTGTGAGCTGAACGTGCGTTTTACCATTTGACTATTCATTGTCCTATGAATGTGGTGAGAGTGTGATGAGGAGCATGATGATGTCAGCTATTGTGTGTGTACAGCCACAGTTCCTTCACTGAACATCTGCTGCCCTGGGATTACCTGGTTCGGAGGAGGTGTGTAGAAAAGGAAGATAGGGAGCAGTGGCAGAAAACAGAGGGGGCTGCCTGTGTCGCCTACAAGGCAAATCTTTTTCTTTTTTACTGTAGGCAAGAAACAATAAAAGAGCAGACTAAATGTGCAATAATCACTGAATATTGTTCCATTTATAGCTTTTACTGTGCAGATGAACAAAGTTCTTCATTATAACTGTTGACTAGTGCAACCATCGGGGAATAGTGCAATTTTCAGTCAACTTGTTCTACAGGTTAGTACAAAAAAAAATAAAGGTCAACTTACATACCTACATTATATATAGATATGTACACACATGCACACACACACACACACACACAATCTCACATACCCCAATAATGAAAAGCATCATGGGATATATATGCAAATTACCATGAAAATGTAGAGTGGTTCTGCTTTAAACATGCGTGCAAGGTGCCAAATGGCCTCTCACACAGTCTGCAAAGGCTAAAAACAGAAGACACAAACACGTGTTTCATTCTTCTCAGAACTCATCAGTGTGCCTCATCTGTATGTCAACCCAGGGGAAAATGAACCAACCCTTATGTGAGCTTACAGGTTTGGGTCATGGTGGACCCAAAATAAGAAAGCAGGCTAAAAAGACAAAGAACCGCAGCATAAAAGCTTGAATATATAGATATATATATATATATATATTAGAGGTGCGTGAATACCTTATTTGATACATAGTCAGTGTCAGCAGATAAGGGCCTACGGCCTACCCAGTCTGCCCATTTGAGTTTGTAAGTTCACTTTATGTTTTCCTAGAAGCCTGTTGCCCTTCACCCCTGACCTCCAAATTTCTTCATGTCTATCTCATGTATTCTTAAATCCCGTGATTGTTTCAGCCCCCACCACTTCCTCTGGCAGGGCGTTCCACTTGTCCACCACCAGTTCTGTGAAGAAATCCTTCCTCATGTTTACACTGAATCGTCCTCCTTCTAACTTCATCCCATGCCCTCTAGTCCTGGAACATCTTTTTGATTAATTATAGTGTATTCCTGCACCCTGTTCCTCCCTGTAAGATACTTGTATGTCTCTATAGATAATTATATAATTATTTCAAATATTCACCAAGCATTTTTATTCGGGGGTCCCAATTTTTCATTATTCGTGCTTCATTATTCGCCCACTGGAACTGGCTATGAGACTACAAGATCTCCTGAGACTCTGTGTCCAACTAGGGACCATTCTAGAAGCTCACTGAAGGCAGGTTATGTGACCCAGCACTCACAGAAGTGTCAGGTAAGAAAGAGAGACGGTCTGAGCTGCTGCAAAGAATCTATCTCCATCCACTTGTTAAAAATAGATAAAAATCAGAAATCATGACAGTTTTTGTTCCCGCTCTAAATCCCAAGCTAGAAGGGGTAATTTCTGCCACACTTTTCTGTGATCATTTTCAGTGTTTCTCAGGAGAACTGCTAGGACTCCCCCCAATGTCACACTCTTGTGACATGTCATGAAGTGCCAGCTTCTGTTCTAGCAGTCTAGAAAGCATCACATAGGATGAATTCCATCTGGTACTCACATCCAGCATCAATCAATGTTGAGACAGACCAAGTGGTTGTTGCACTTAACTGGTTAGTCACACAACAAAATGGAGGAAAACACAGCCCTGGGGCAAAAACAAAATTGAGAACACACACACACACACACACACACATATATGGTCTTAACATGGCTGAACATCAAACACCAAACAAAGGGGGTGCTCCACATCCAGCCATGTCAAAATCATGTGATGGTTTTATATTTCCTAACACTGCTTTTCGACCCACCAAATCAAAATACACATTTTTAGTGCAAGCCAAACAATACACAATAATGATGCATAGCAACACACCTCACAAGCACACACACTGCATGGTGTCTGCATGGCTTAAAGTCAAACACACGACAATAAGGGCTCAACATCCAGCCATGTTAAAACCATTCAGTGGTGGCTTTAAATTCCGCTACATTGCTCTTCAACCCACTAAATCAAAATAAATTTTTTTTTATTTCTGCCCTGTTCTACAATCTTTTTGGGAATCAGTCCTTACTCAGATACACTTTTTGATTCCTCGATCTATTACAGTGACCCCAGAATTTATCTTAATGTCAGTACTCCCCCATAATCATCGTTTACCTAGTAGGTCTCTCCTTTGGATAAACATCTTAGCTGCTAAAAAAATCAATTACCTGCTTATAGATGAAACCTGTTCTGCCGACACTAGAAATGTGGCATTCTATCATGCCAGAGCTATATATTATGGAAAAATTTCATGCTGCTCAACAAAAATGCCTGGATCAATTTGAGATATGCTGGAGATCTTGTTTTTTTTTTTTTTACTATGCTTCACTAGAGGAACACTGGCTTCCTTAAGATTATATGGAAGTTCTGGCCCCTACTTCGGTTCTACTTTTACAGTGGATATTCTAGGATGGGTTTTCTTTTTGGATCTACTTCAGTCGGTTTACAGCCCTGTACCACCCCCTCCTTTTTTTTTTTAACTTGGTAATGACGTCCATTCAGACTACCTCGTGATTATGATTCTTGTTTACTTATGTAGATCTGGAATACTAGTGTCTGACATCTATAATGTATATGAGGTGATTTCTTGCATTGCATTTCCCTCCAACGTGCTCTGTATTCTACATCACCATATGTATCTGATGTTAATAATCTGTATATGCTGTATCCTTCTTTCTTTTTCTTGTGTAAATAAAAATTTAAATAAAAAAAAATAAAAATTTTAGACAAGGCACATTTATTTGTAAGATGTCCATCATGGGCTCTGAGGGCTGAACCCGCAAGATAAAAATACATAAAATACATATAAAACTGGTCAGGAGATAAAATGTGGCAATAATTCAAAATATATACTGACCTAAATTTTTTTATAACAAACTAAGTGGTCCCAAAAGTCATATTAAATAAGAGGGTTAATAACTCAAAAGTTCCAATGAAGCAGCCCCTCTAATTTCCACAGGAAATGAGTTAGAAACATAGAATTTGACGGCAGATAAGGACCACTTGGCCCACCCAGTCTGCCCATTTTCCTACCTAACAGATAAGCTGCAGATCCTAGTTAACCAACAGCTTACTTCCTCCTACACCCCACTAGGACTGCCTTATGCCTGTCCCATGCATTCTTGAAGTCCCCCACTGTTCTTGACTCCACGACCTCCTCAGGGAGGCTGTTCCATGCATCCACAACCCTCTCAGTGAAAAAATACTTCCTCACATTACCTCTGAGCCGTCCCCCCTCTATCTTCAAATTGTGCCCCTTGTTCTTGCACATCTCTTTTCTGGAAGATGCTACCCTCTTGGACATTGTTAATTCCTTGAGGTACTTGAAAGTTTCTATCATGTCCCCTCTCCTTCTTTCCTCAAGGGTATACATATTAAGCTCCTTAGTCTTTCTTCAGAGATGACTTCTGGTGCAGACCCTGCACCATTTTGGTTGCCTCCTCTGACAGCCTCCACTCTGTCTATGTCTTTGCGAGATGGAGTCTCCAGAACTGCACACAGTACTCAGATGGGGTCTCACCAACTGTCTGTACAGAGGAATAACAACTCTCCTGTTTCTACTACTGATGCCTCTTCCTATGCATCCCAGTATCCCCCAGCCTTCCTTACTGCCTTCACATTGCTTGCCCACCTTTGGTCATCTGATATAATTACCCCAGGTCCCTTTCTATTTTACTGTTGATGCATCTCACCCCCATTGTGTACGCTTCCTGGTTTTTGTTTCCCATGTGCATTACCTTGCACTTCTTTGCATTGAATCTGAGCTGCCATACATTTGACCATTCCTCCAACCTTGCCAAGTCCCTTCTCATCCTCTCCACTCCATCTTGTGTATCAACCCTGTTGCAGATCTTTGTGTCATCTGCAAAGAGACATACTTTTCCTTCCAGATACTCTGCAATGTCACTTATAAAGACATTAAAAAGGACCGGTCCCAGTACTGAACCTCTGCGGTACCGGCTAGTAACCTCCTTTCTTCACTGTGTACTCCATTTACTACTACCCTTTGCGTCCTGTTGTCTAGCCAATTTTTATCCAGGCTACCACCTTGGGACCCACTCAAGGCTGGCTATCTTGTGTATTAATCTTTGTGTGGGACTGTATCAAATGCCTTGCTAAAATCTAGGTAGGCCATGTCCACAGCCCCTCCCTGGTCTACTACTTTGGTCACCCAGTCAAAGAAATCTATTAGATCTGCCTGACACGACCTTCCCATCGTGAATCCATGCTGCCTTGGGTCCTGTGCCCACTGGCCTCTAGGTACCAACAATTCTTTCCTTCAGAAGTGATTCCATCATTTTCCTACCACTGAGGTCAAACTAACTGGTCTGTAGTTTCCTGCCTCTGTCCTGCTCCCACTTTTGTGAAGAGGAATCACATCTGCCCCTCCTCCAGTCCTCGGGTACCACCCCATCCTCCCATGATTTGTTGAAGAGAGAAGTCAGCGGTGTCACTAGTTCTACCCTTAGTTCTTTTAGAATTCTTGGGTGAATCCCATCAGGCCCCATTGCTTTGTCCACCTTCAATTTTATTAGTTCTTTCAGAACCCTTCTTCTGTAAATGGACTGGTATCAACCCCGTCTTCAAGTGTTTCTCTTGTTTGGTTTAGGTAACTCCCCTCCTCTTCCTTTGTGAATACTGAGCAGAAATATTTGTTCAGTATCCTGCTTTTCACTGTCACCCTCACCCACATTCCCTCCCTTTATTAAGCTTCAGTATCCTCTTTTGGTCTTTTCTTCCCTAATGTACCTATAAAGGTCTTATCCCCTTCTTGACAGAATTGGCTATCCTTTCTCGGTTTGGGCCTTTGCTATTCTGACTGCCTTCCCAGCCTCTTTCTGCTTTAACTGATAAAGTTCTCTGTCCTGCTCCTTCTGTGTTTCCTTAAATTTCCTGAATGCTGTCCTTTTTTCCTTAACCTTCCCTGCCACCTCTTTTGAGAACCATAGCGGTTTTTCCTTCGTTGTGTTTTATTGATTTGCTTTACACAAAGGCTTCTTGCCTCTGTGACGGCTGTTTTGATCACTCCCCATTGTTCCTCCACCCCTCCTTCTTGCCCATTTGCTAGTGCTTTTCTGAGGCACTCTCTCATTTTCCCAAAGTCAGCCCTCCTAAAGTCCAGTACTCTTGCTTTTGTATGGCTTGATTATATGGCTGTGTTTATCGTGAACCACACTGTTTGGTGGTCGCTGTTCCCAGATGGCTACCCACTTCTAAATCTGAGATTCTTTCTCCATCCCCATTTGAGAGTACCAGGTCTAAGATTGCTCCCTCCCGAGTGGGTTCCAATACTAGCTGTCTGAGGCATGCCCCCTGTAAGGCATCAAGAATGACCCTGCTCTTGGATGTGCCTGCAGCAAAGGTGCTCCAGTTAACATCTGGCATATTCAGGTCCCCCATCAACAATATCTCCCCTTTTTCTGCCATTCTAAGAAAGCCTTCTACCATTTCCTCGTCCATTCCCTCCCCCTGAGATGGGGGTCTGTATACAACCCCCATGCGGATTGTGGTACCACTTCCTGTCTCCAGGGTGACCCAAAGTGCCTCATCTGCTCCCTGTTTACTCTTTAGCTCTGTTGCTTTGATCCCTCCTTTACATAGAGAGCTACTCCTCCTCCTCTTTTACCCTCCCTGTCCCTCCTGCAGATTGTGTATCCTGGTATGTTGACATCTCAGTCAGTTCTCTCTGTGTACCATGTTTCTTTGACTGCCACAATATCCAGGCAACCCTCTTCCATCAAGACCACTAGTTCAGGAGCTTGTTACACAGACTACGGGCATTGGTACTCATCACCCTCCACTTTTGATAGCCTTACCTCTTTATCCCCATTTCTGTCCTTACTGCCTTTGCCTTTTTTACATTTAAATCTGTTCTGCTCCTAATAACTTCTGTACCTTGGTGTTTACCTCACTAATCACCATGTTTTGTGGGGAGGCTGGATTTCCTGCTCCTTTTCAGTGCCTCCCCTTGGCTAGTTTAAATGCTTGCCAATGAAGCATTTAAACCTCTCACCTAGGATCCTGGTTCCCCCTGGACAGATGCAGACCATCGCACCAGTATAGGTCTGCATCCCTCCAGGTGGCTCCCCAGTCCCCAATGAAGCCAAATCCCTGAGCTCCACACCAGTTTTTCAACCACTCATTGAATTCCCTGGTGAGAAGTGCCCCAGCATCTTCCTTGCTACAGACAGGCAGCACCTCCGAGAAGGTTACCGTATGTGCAACTTGTCTAAGGCCCCTTCCCAACTCTACAAACTCCTCTTGCACTGCTCTGATCCCATTCCTAGCCAGGTCATTTGTCCCTAGGTGGACAATGACATCCAGCTTCCCCTCGTCAGCTCCTCCCACGATCCTGAGGATTCGCTCTGTCCCTCCAAGCCGTGGGCCAGGAAGGCACCTCACCTCCTCTCCCTTCCTCCCCATTTCTACCCCTAATGATTGAGTCCCCACCAGGAGTTGTTCTTCCTGTGGGGTCCCCATGCCACCTCCTTTGGGTCTCCTTTGTGAGGTCCCAGCATCCTCCTTGGTCTCCACTGCAGGTGCCTCCATGAGGAACCACTATCCACCAGAACAGCGAATGAATTGTGGAGAGGTCAGCTGGAGGGATGCAACTCTGTTCCACCACCCTCTCCTCCTTGAGCCCACCCTGGTCCAGCCTCCTCTTTCTTGGCAACCTCTGAGGTAGTGGCATTGGCCCTGGTGGTCCCTGGGTGGGGAGGAGGTTCTCACTAATCCAAACCAGGTCAGCCTGGAGACGGGCAACCTCCTCTCTCAGACCAGAGAGGTGCCTGCAAATAGGGCAGCATCGCAGCCTCCAGAATGTCTCCGAACACTGCCGCCCCACAGCCATTGCCCTGCACCACTCCTATCATGTCTTATTTTGTGTCCTCTCTACTGTTTCTCTAGATGCTTACTCTCTCCTCTCCTTACAACTCTGACCCTTCCTGTTCTGGGACAGCAACTTCCTATCTTCTTCAGCAGCCTCTTTCTTCCTTGCTCAATATCAGACCACCAGCAGCTAGGGGGGGGAGAGTGAGCTACTTTTTTTCCTTTAGGGTTGACAAAACCAATGTTTCTCTATGATCCTTTCCTTCCTACTACCAAACAGGAAGTTCCTGTTCACAGTCAAATCCAGTGGCTATAAAAGTAGAACTGGCTTTGGGTGGGATGGAGGTCAATTAGTAAGAAAAAAGGCTAGCAACAGGAAGTTGTAATTTGACTCACCTGCTTTTGTAGTGTCTAAACCACACCCCCAGGTAAGCTCTCTTTCCTCCTACTGGTTTAGCAAAGCCAGCTGATACAGTACCCTTCCCAGCTAAGAACACACACTGACTTTCTTTCTTTTCTTTCTTTTTTTTAACCTAAATAAGACCCTTCTACTTCTAATAAAGTTATCTGTCTACTTAATCTTAACAGACACTGACTCCTGCTGAGTTATAAGTTTTAAATTAATAAGAAAATGTAGCTTCTTTTAGTTAGCTGCTTTCTGCTCTACAAGCAAGGCTAGCAACAGGAAGTTGTAATTTGACTCACCTGCTTTTGTAGTGTCTAAACCACACCCCCAGGTAAGCTCTCTTTCCTCCTACTGGTTTAGCAAAGTCAGCTGATACAGTACCCTTCCCAGCTAAGAACATACACTGACTTTCTTTCTTTTCTTTCTTTTTTTAACCCTAAATAAGACCCCTTCTACTTCTAATAAAGTTATCTGTCTACTTAATCTTAACAGACACTGACTCCTGCTGAGATATACGTTTTAAATTAACAAGAAAATGTAGCTTATTTTAGTTAGCTGCTTTCTGCTCTATAAGCAAGGCTAGCAACAGGAAGTTGTAATTTGACTCACCTGCTTTTGTAGTGTCTAAACCACACCCCCAGGTAAGCTCTCTTTCCTCCTACTGGTTTAGCAAAGTCAGCTGATACAGTACCCTTCCCAGCTAAGAACACACACTGACTTTCTTTCTTTTTTTTTTAACCTAAATAAGACCCCTTCTACTTCTAATAAAGTTATCTGTCTACTTCATCTTAACAGACACTGACTCCTGCTGAGTTATAAGTTTTAAATTAATAAGAAAATGTAGCTTCTTTTAGTTAGCTGCTTTCTGCTCTACAAGCAAGGCTAGCAACAGTTGCACAGAATTAGCACAGCAATGCAACGGGCCCTGTCTGGAGCTATTTTAAATGGGACCATGGAACCGTAAGGAGTCCTGCTTCAGAGGGGCAGACAGGTGTGTAGAAGATCAGGAGGTCTTTCAGGTAACCAGGGCCAAAATAGTGCAGGGCTTTGTATGCCAACAAATTTATCTTGAAGCTGATCCAGCACCTCACCAGCAGCCAATGCAGTTCCAGAGAACAGGCGTGATATGCATGGAATGGAACAGAAAGTCCTTGTAATCAGCCAGGCTGCCAAGTTCTGCATGGGCTGCAAGGGACGCACCCACCCCACAGACAGACCTAGGTAAAAAGCAGTTCAGCAGTCCAAACAGGAGGTGACAAAACATGCACCAGTGTTACCAGGTCGGTGTTAGCAAGACAGTTCAGATATGGGTGATATTACCTAGATGGCAAAAGCCACTGCAGACAACAGATGACACCAGATGTTCTAAAGTCAATTCACCACCCACAAGGATGCTGAAATTCCTTACCTTCTTAACAGCTCACAGAGTAGTGCCATTTAACAATGGCAACAAGGCACTATCCCTATTAATTGGTGCCCCCACATGACCCGGTCTCACCAGCAGCACCACTGTCTTAGAAAAGTTTAGGCTAAGCAACAAGACACCATCCAGTAATGGATTTATGCAAGATACTCATCCAGCAAAGCCATCGCACTGACCCCATCAGGTGCACGCTACAGGTAGCTATAGGTACCATCTGCGTAACCATGTGATGATCTCTCCCAATGGAAACATGTATATGGAGAATAACATGGGGGCTAGAACTGACCCCTGAGGTACCCCACAGCAAAGAGTAGCAGCCTTCCAGATGTTACTGCCCAATGCCACCTGATGCACTCTGGCAGACAGGTAGGACTCAAACCAGTGCAACACTATCCGAGTGAGTTCCACATAATGTCTCAAATGGGCCAACAGCACCCCATGATCCACCACGTCAAAAGTCGAAGACAGATCCAGCAGTGCAATCTAACCAACATACAATTATACCTGCTGTTGTAAATCAACCTGCCCAAACACAGTCAGGAAAACTTAAGCTGATGAAACATTTAACTGGAGGCTAACATAAGATGGATGCCACACACACCTGGCTGTTAGTGAACAAAGACACAGTCAAGTGTGACGCCCAAATCCAGAAAAACTGCCGAAAAATCAACACCTCCCACAGTGCTGCACATACTTCAGAAAAATACAGTACTAAGGAAGTCACACAAACTGCACCATACACCTGAGTGTAGAAGCTCACTGCCAGTGCCATGGTAACACCAGAGCAAATGGTTGTGAATGTAACAATGCTAAAAGGTGGATGCAGTGATGACTCCTCTCAGGTGGCACTGGCAAAGGGACTCAGTAGCCAAGTGCAGCATCTTTAATACCCCCACATGAACCAGTACACTCTCGGAAGCCCTGAAAATCCCTCTGCCTATTCAGTTTCCTGCTGTTGGGGGGACGGGCTGTTGGTTCTGAATGAACATCCAGCAACATGGACATGTGTGTGACCAGGGAAAATAAGGCTCTTAAGCTCCTACAGGAAGTGCCCTTACAAAACCATAGTTGGATAGTGTACCACGAAAGCTGATGCACAGCAAGGAGGCACAGTATATTTGTGCCAAATATACTGTAAAAATGAAATAAAATGCCCAGATCTGAGTGTAACAGCATAGGGCATCAGCTGTTACATTCAGAACCATAATTTCAGGTGCACCTACAAACAGAGGAGAAAACAAAAAAAAAAACTATGAAATACACACACAACACCAGAGCCTTAATAACCAAACTTGATTAAACGACTGTACTACAAAAATGACTTCTTTCAAGCACTCTTATGCACTATGACTTTCCATGTCACATACTGGTCTGGCAAAATTGGTCCACCTAAGGGTAGGACATATTAAAAAAGTTGCACGTAGCTGAGGACTGCAACCTTATTATAATATGTATTTGAGCATAAATGAAACACCACCATTTTTAAATTCCAGGATTACCTTTTTGCAGCAGGCCACCTGTACAACGTTTTTATGAACACAAACACAGATATGTGTGTGTGTATTATAGTGGCATGGTAGTGCCACTATAGTTAGGGTTGAGCAGGGGGTTTTATGTTGAACCTCAAACTTTACACTTCAATATCCTTGCAACTGTTTAATAGTTTTGCACAAACTTTTGCATGCACGGTCTTGGGGGTAGATCTCTTGATGTGCTAAGTTTCATTTCAGTCGGATGTATGGATTCTGAGCTGCAGATAGTGAAAAAAGCAACCAGACGATTTGGAACTTTGTTCTGAAATGTTCAGGATAGAAAGGACTTGGCCCACAGATGTGCCTTTTGCTGGTCCGGTGAAAAAATATGAATCTGTTCCAAAGTTATTACATTTTGAAATTTCAGTTCCAAGCATGCTGAGTACAGTCTTTTGGATAGCTGCTTTGAACGTAAAAAGAATGTGGTCCATATGAAAAAAGATCCTTTTTCGTATGGGGGTCATTTTTTAACATGAGGAAAAAAGGATGCCCTCATATGAAAAAAGAATTTGGACTTGGGTTTTTTTCGGATTCTTTTTTCATATGAAGGAATGTTTTTTGTGAGCTTTTTTCATTCATACAAAAAAGGATGTCCTCGACAAAAAAGAGAATTTGGACTTAGTTTTTTTCAGATTGTTTTTTCATATGCAGGAATCCTTTATCATGGACTTTTCGTTGATATGAAAAGGATGCCGCATTCAAAAAAAAAAAAAAGAATCTGGCACAGAGGCTGGCTGGCACCTTATCTCAAAGCAGCCGCTGACCTGGGTTCGGGAGCAGCTTCGGGACACCGCGGTCGGTAGGAGATAGACCGAGCCTGTAGGACTGCCTCCTATCCTGGGGTGGGATTGGGGTTTGCCTCGCTCAAGCAGCGGCCCCCAGTGGAGATTGGAGGCACTGCAGGAGTGGCGCGTAGAAGGGAACCTAGAAAAGTGGAAAGAAAAATGGTGTCCGAGCGACCGGATGATGGCTGCCTGGATCCCCCACCTCCACAGAGCCCCCAAAGAGCCAGAATCCGATCCCAGCAGCACCAGGGCCAAGAGAAAGAATGCCTGAAGGCAATTTCCCTCCGGAAGGAGGGGACCCATCCGACGAAGGGTTATGTCGGGCTACCCTGGGTGGCTGCAATCTGGGGTCGGGAGAAGCTGACGTCGGGGTGGGTTCAGAGTGGAGATACGGTGGAATTCCTTGGCAGTAGGCCTGAAGGAGAGGCCGGTCGGACGCAAGGGGCGATAAATAAATAATGCAACAAAAAAAAAAGAATCTGGTCTAATTCTTTTTTCGTATGAAAGAATCCGCTTTTGTGAGCTTTTTTCGTTCATACAAAAAAGGATTCCTTCATATGAAAATAGATTTTGGACTTCGTCTCTTTAACACACTTGAACTTCAAAATGCCAGAACTCCCTCAATATTTGGACTTATGGGAAAATCAATATATCAAAACAAAGGTCCTAATGAGTACTACAAGAACAACAACAATTTCCCCCAAGCAAATCTAGGGCCCTCATAAAAAAAACAATAAAAATAAAAAAATTACTTTTCTCATAGGATAATAAAAATAATAAAATGTATTTGTAAAGCGCAATTCAGCATGTATCAAAGCGCTGTACAGAATTAAAAACATAGATGAAACAATAAAATACAACAGTAAAGCATAATATACTAATCACCGAAAGCAAGGTTAAATAAATAAGTTTTTAATGCCGTCTTTAAGCTCTACAGGGTCAGGCACTCTCTGATCCGACGAGGTAGAGAATTTCACAGGGTCAGAGCTGTGTAACTAAAAGCTCTCACACCAGATGTCCTCAATCGAACCCTGGGAACTTCTAGCAATCCCTCGTTGACTGAGCAGAGGGGTCGAAGGGGGCAGTAAGGAACCATGAGCTCTTGCAGGTAGCCAGAACCCTGACCGTGAAGGGCCTTAAAGGTCAGTAAACCGACCTTAAAGGTGATCCGCCACTGAACTAGTGGCCAGTACAGTTCGCGCAGCACAGGAGTAATATGACTGGTCCGGGAAACCCCTACCAGTAACCTGGCTGCAGCGTTCTGCACCAGATGCAAGCGGCGGATATCAACCCCTGGAAGCCCTAGGTATAGGGAGTTACAGTAGTCAAGCCGGGCGGTCACAAAGGCATGGATCAACATTGGAAGATCACGGGACAGAACAAGGTGCATAATCTGGGCAATGTTCCTCAGATGGTAAAAAGAGGACCTGACTACAGCTGACACCTGCAAACGAAGTGTCAGCCCTTCATCAAATATCACACCCAGATTTCGCACCTGAACAAACGGCAGGAGCTGGCTACCCACGAGCCAAAGCCCGGAGGCAGACTGCCCTCCCATACTCTCTATCTCATAACCTGGCTCCATCACCAACACCTCAGTCTTTCCAGGGTTCAACCTTAGCCAGCTAGCCTGCATCCAGTCCTGGAGCTCCATGAGGCAGCTATTAAAGACAGAGACCGCACCATCCTAGTCGGGGTCAAACGACAGGCAGAGCTGGGTATCATCTGCATAACAATGAAACCGCAGCCCATACTGTCTTACAATGTCTCCCAATGGCAGCAAATACATCGTGAACAACATAGGGGACAGCACAGAGCCCCGAGGAACCCCACATGGCAGAGAGAATGAGGCCGAGGAATAAATCCCCGACACCACTCTCCGAGTTTTGCCAGTGAGAAAAGATCTAAACCAGCTGAGAACTGTACCTGATAGACCACAGATATCTCTCAGGCACTCAAGCAGCCCCCCATGGTCCATGATGTCAAAGGCTGAAGAGAGATCAAGAAGGACCAAGACTGAATGACACTTCCGATCTCTAGCAATCAGGAGATCATTGAGCACCTGAACCAGAGCGGTCTCCGTACTATGCCTCTTCCGAAAACCAGACCAGAAGGAATCATAGATGTCATGGATGGTCAAATGGTTATCCAACTGAAGAGCAACTACTTTCTCTATCAACTTCCCAATAAAGGGAAGGTTAGAGATTGGTCTGTAGTTGGCAGAACAGTCTGGGTCCAGAGAATATTTTTTAAGGAGCAGTGTAACCACTGCCTCCTTTAGGGAGTTCGGAAACTCACCTAACTCTAAGGAATACCAGACTATTTCTGCCAAGACAGGGCCGATGACATCTACACACCACAAAATGAGCTGTGTAGGTCCCGGGTCAAGACTACAGGAAGTAGGCCGCATACTTTGGGCAATCTGCACGACGTCACTGATTGCCGGCCGGTCAAAGTGACCCCAGGAGGACAGAGGTGTCGTGACCGTACACCGACCACTGCCAACCCCCACAGAATGTGCTGAGTGACAAAGAATTGAGCAAACTCATCACACTTCACTTGAGAAACTGCTTTCCGAACCTGAAGACTGGCTGGATTGCACAGTCTGTCTACAGTTCAGAAAAGCTGAGCCGGTCGATTCTGAGCCACAGCAATCTCCCTGGACAGGAACTCTGCCTTCTTATGGGAGATTGCTGATTGATAGACTTGATAATGTTCCATCAGTCTAAGGCGGTCGGCATCAAGGGCGGATCTCCACCAGCATAATTCTAGCCTTCGCCCCACACGCCTCAGCTCCTTCAAGGCCCCATCAAACCAAGGGGACCGAGGGTGGAGAGTGAGGGGGCGAACACGGACAGGAGCGATGGAATCCAGGGCGTCCCCCATGGCCGTATTATAGCCCTGGACTAGGCGCTCTGGACCGTCACTGATATCTGTACATCCCGATAGGTCAAGCACCGCCGAAAGGCCAGCGGAAGTAACATCCCTCAAAGGGCGGTATCTGACCATCTCCACAGGGGCAGGCCTATAAGGTGGAGCTCAGAAATTTAATCTTACAGTGCAATGGTCAGACCATCCAACTGGTTCCACCACCAGATTGGTGGCTTCCATTCCCAGGAGGAAAACCAGATCAAGGGAGTGACAATGGACATGGGTTGCAGAGGTAACAACCTGTGTGAAGCCCAGCATATTCATAAGCTGAAGGAAGTCCTGACAAAATTGAGAGAGTTCGTCATCGATCCAGGCATTGAAGTCGCCCATCACCATCAACCTGGTCGACTCCAACACCATGTCGGTGACGAAGTCTGCAACTTCCTGCAGTAAAATACTCTCACTCCCTGGTGGACAGTAGATGAGAATGAACCTGCATCCCACACCTGCAGCCAGAGTACACTCAAATGATCTGGAACCCTCAACTGGAACCTCTGCAAGGCCCAATTCCATTCTAAAACAGATAGCTACACCCCCGCCCCCGTGGTCCAATCTCGAGTGGTGTATCACCGAGAACCCAGCTGGAATAGCCACCTCCAAAATTGGGCCAGCATTCTCATCCAGCCAGGTCTCGGTGATGCATACCAGCTCAACTGTTCCAACAAGATCAGCTATAATAGCTGCCTTGTTCTTTACAGACCTGGCATTGCACAACATCACTCGAGATGGACGGGGTTCCAGAACCGTCCGGGCTACCGGCCCTGAAGTACAGGAGCCCTTGGGTATGGGAACCAGATAAGATGAGCCACGATCTGGAACCATTTCCCCCCAGGGTGTCTCCTGGACTTAACAACCCCAATTCGCCCCCCCCCCACTCACTCCTCCCCCAAGGATCAGAGCCCCCGGCTCACCTTCTCCTTTTGTTGACAATACCAAAAGCCCTGCACTGCCCAAAACTGCAGCCGGGAGTGGAGGGCAGTTAAAGGGCCGATGGCCCCGGAGCTCGGAGGAAGAGTAGCGCCTGACTGAGAGAGCCAAGTACCAGCACATCCTATTTAGCTGGAAATCCCAGCACTAAACCACCATACAAAAAACCAAAACCCCAATACCCAATAATAAAAGAACCCCAAATAAAATAAAAAAAAAAAAACAACAGAACCAGTCCTGAGGTTACGGAGATCAGTGGAGCAAGTGAAAGTCAGGAGGAGCAACCATAAAAAATGCAATACAAATAATGCCCGGAAAGCTCACACCAGTCTGGTTAAAGCAAAAGACTTCAGTACCAGTTCTTGTCTCTCACACAGTAAAAGGGAAGAAGTCAGCAGTAGAAATTTAAAAAAGTCATAAAATAGGGTACTCTCACCACTGTCCAGAGACTGTTGCACTTGAAGAAACAGGACAAGATGGAATATGTAGGCACACAGCAGGATAACACCACAATGGGAGCAGGGCAGGGAAAGCAGCAGAAGATAAATCAAAAAAATCCAATGGAACCAGATCCCTGGCTGAGCAGAAACCGAACCCAAAGTCCACAGTCAAAGCAGCTCCAACCATGAACAAGGAGAAGTCAGTGAGGCTTAGATGTATTCAGTGAGGCCAGAGAATCTCTAGCCACCCTACCGGGAGGCCCACTGCTCCCCCCACCCAGGCCCGAGACCAGAAGCTACAGATACCCGGCGTGTCAGCCTTCAGGCTAAACACCCCCAGGCAGCTTAGGACAGCACCAAGCCCCACCCCCCACCACCAACTCCTCGGCGGTCGAACAACAGGCGTTCCTGCCCCAGGCCCAAGCCTAGAAGGGACAGTAGCCACCCAGCAGGCAACTGAAGGCCTCACACTTCAAGTCACCAGAGGACAGTATGGCAAAACTCCCTCAAGATGAAAAGTTAAACTGCTGCACCAGAGTCATCGTACTCACAGATCCAAGTCCTGTCCAGTTGAAGATTAAATTGCCATACCAAGGTCACTGTGCTCACAGATCCGGGACTAAGAGTTTGCAAGACAATGAGCCAAATCCAATCCAGTCCAGGGAAAAGTGCAGAACTCTGGATTCTTCACCCCCCGGCCCAACTCCCATGGACAGTCACTAACTTGTGCAGCTACAATAACGTGTCAGCTTGTAAAATCAGTGCAACACAGTCAGATTCAGGTTGTTCACTACTTCAGCCCACTCGCACTCCTCGATTTTCCACTCCCACGGTTCTACGGGTAGTCTGGAGAGCTCTAGAACTCCAGCATTCAGCTCAAAACATGGAAAACGCAAAATATTAAAAACTAAGCCTGACAAAAAAAAAAAGAAAAAACAAGAGCTAATAATAATCTTTATAACACAGTAAACTCTGATGAAAATTTTTTAACACATGCTAATGGATGACAAATAGACTAAACAGACTAAACAGATGGCAGACCCAGTGTGGTCACCATCTTGCCTATAAGAACATAAGAATTTGCCAGCAGAAGGGGACCTCTTGATCCATCTTGTCTGCCCAGAATACCTACCCCCTCCTCTTAGACTATTTCCTTTTTTGCGCCTAGTGTTTATCCCACGCAAGTTTGAATTCCCTTTCATTTTCCGAGTCTACTACCTCTTGTAGTAGGCTATTCCAAGGACTGACCACCCTCTCAGAAAAAAAGTACTTCCTGATATTTCCCCCAAATTTACCTCCTGTCAGTCGTAGATTGTGGCCTCTTGTACGACTCTCTGATTTCATCTGAAACAGGTTTTCCTTCCATGCCATGTTAATTCCCTTCATAAACTTAAACGGATAACATTGGAACAAGTCATAACTCCCTCAATATTTGGACTTACGGAATACTCTATATATCAAAACAAAGGTCACCATGAGTAATACAAGAATAACACATACCCACCCCCCACCCCAAAATAAATATGTGGACTTATATTCCGGTACATTTTGGATATTATTTTTCTTCCAGAATGCCAAAATTCAGTCTTTAGTGTTTCACCTGGATTACCATGTTCCTTTACTAACTAATGATGCAGTTACAGGTCCCGGCCATAAGGTGGCGCTGAACTGCAGGTCTACACGGAGCTTTGCTTTTTTTTTTTTAGCAGCATAGCTATACGAACAGGGAGAGAACACGATGTACCACGTGAACCTTGAAGTTTGTAAATCGCACTATCGCACATATGCTGGGATGAAGGCCTTCAAGGAGCTTCATAACCCTTGAGCAGCAAGTTCGTTAATCACATCCTAAGATGAAGGCCTTCAAGGAGCTTGGTATTTTTTTTTTCTCGATGCACAGCAAGGAGGGGGAGAGCAACATGCCATATGACCAGCAAGGTAGCACAGTGTACCGGTGGCAAGTGCAAGGGGGGGGCGAGGGGGCTGCAAAATGAATATACTGATGATCTTACTGAGAACATCAAACAAGTGATAACAAGGAAAGGGATCTTGGGGTTAACATCTCTGATGACCTCAAGGTAGGGACACAGTGTGACAAGGCAGCAGGTAAAGCAAATAGGATGCTGGGATGTATAGGCAGGGGCATTACCAGCAGGAAAAGGGAGGTCATAATTCCGCTATACAAGACACTAGTGAGGCCCCACCTGGAGTACAGTGTACAGTTCTGGAGACCATACCTACGTAAGGAACATAGACAGGGTAGAGAAGGTTCAGAGGAGGGCAACAAAGATGGTGCATGGATTGCATCACAAGTCCTATGAAGACAGGTTTAAGGAACTGAACATGTACTCCCTGGAGGAGAGGAGGGAGAGAGGGATATGATAGAGACATGCAAGTATCTTACAGGGAGGAACAGGTGCAGGAAAACACTATTTTAAGCGAAAAAGATGTTCCAGGACTAGAGGGCATGGGATGAAGTTGGAGGAGGACTATCTAGAGGAAACATGAGAAAGAATTTCTTCACAGAACGGGTGGTGGACAAGTGGAACACCCTGCCAGAGGAAGTGTGGGGCTGAAACAATCACGGATTTAAGAATGCATGGATAGACATAAAGGAATTCTGGAGGTCAGGGGTAAGGTGCAACAGACTTCTAGGAAAACAAACTGAACTTACAAGCTCAAATGGGCAGACTGGGTGGGCCATAGGCCCTTATCTGCCGACACTGTCTATGTATGTATCTATGTAAGTGCATTTTAGTTAAAGGAATGTCTTTGTTACGGAGTAAATTCATGTGTATTGGAGGGATGGGAAGGGAGACGCACTGGCTGACTGCTTCTGCAAATGAAGCTGCCTAGGATCAATTACATCTGGGTTTCAGTAGGAACTATTTTGGTGCTGTGAAGAGTAAATCTGGGTGTGTGAGGGGTCTTGTCTATACTGGGCCCACTAGGCTACAGCTGATTCTCCAACAGCGTGCTTTGGGAGAGGGAGACAAATCACAGATAAGAATGGAGAGGCAGCAACAGGAAAAACCAGTATGGTTTCACCTCTCCTGAATCTTTGCAAATCAGTTATGGGGTGTACCTTGGGGTAGTCAACCCTAACATCCCCCCCCCCCCATTTCATCAGTAAATAAGCGAAGATGTGCAGAGTGTACGAGAATGGGGTGAGCGTTAAGACTCCAAAATCTTTTTTCACATGAGGCCATCTTTTTTGTATGAACAAAAAAAAACATACAAAAAAGGATCCCTTAACAGAAGAAAAGAATTTGGACCTAGGTTTTCTCCTGATTCTTTTTTTGTATGAAGGGAATCTTTTTCATGTTTTTTTTTTTCATTCATTCGAAAAAGGATACCTTCATATGAAAAAAGAATCGAATAAAAAAAAACAAGTCTTAATTCTTTATTCGTATAAAGGGATGTTTTTTCATATGGACAAATTCCTTTTTTGTATGGCCATAGGAGAACAGAAAATCGAGCCACGACAAAAGATTTTAAAATGAAAAAAAACACATTTCGTGGTCGTGGTTCCAAGAACTAAGGCCAGCATCCACCTAATGGGGTCCTGATGAGCAAGATAAATGTGATGGTGTATGTCCAGGATGTCATTTCTGGTGATTTTGAATTTTTTTTTTTTTTTTTTTTTTGAGAAAAATGGAAACAAGATGGCAGCCATACGAAAAAAGGATGTTTTCCCTGACGGAAAAGGATTATTCCCATACGAAAAAGGACCCTTTTTTGTATGGACCAAATTCTTTTTTCATTCCAAGCAGCTATTCAAAAGATTATACTGAGCATACTCAGAACTGAAAATTTTAAATTTAATAACTTTGGAACGGATTAATATGTTTTCACCAAACCAGGGAAAGACACCACTGTGGCCCAAGCCCTTTCTTCCCAAAAAATTTCAGACCGAAATTCCACACTTTTTTAGCACTAGGCGATGACAAAAAACAAAACAAAAAACAAAACATTGTTTCACTTTTTTTGCTATCCACTTCTCGGAATCCACACATCCGACCTTACCCTCCGAGACCGAGCATGCAAAATTCTGTGCAGATCTGTGGAACAACTGTGAAGCTATTAAAGTACAAAGTTTGAGGTTTAACATAGAACCCCACTGCTGAGCATTAACTACAGTTGTGTTTTATAGATATATTTATATATGTTTGAGATATGCCATGGCCCTACTGACAATATATGTTATTCCCCCTCCCCACGTGCTGTTCGACCTTATGACATCACGAGTGGCAGAGCTACGAGTGACTTAAAACGTCAAACTGCTCAAGGAGAAAACACCATAGATACTTTCAGCAGGGCCATAGCATATTGGATTGATGCCATGCCCTTTTTTTTCCTGCTCCCGTCTCTCTGGTCAGCTCATGCCCCAGCTCTGTCACCCTGGCATCCCCAGGTCTCACATGGCCTTCCAGTGTTCCTCCACAGCTTCCTCCCTTTGGCAGGCTCAGTGGAGTACCCCATACCTCCACCACACATGGACCCAGTTGCAGGAGGCAGTGTCCAAGTAGCCAGGTGCAGGGCCAGTGGGCAGGTCGGCTTCATCAAGCCACTCGGGGTGATTTTATGTGTTTTCTTCTCTGTTCCCAGGATGTCAATGCAAGGAAGTGCCAAGCACACATGCACACATGCAAGAGTGTGTGGAGCAGCACCCGTTCTCCCATCCATGAGCCGCTCCATCTGCACTGCCACCTGTGATCACCCAGGAGGTAGTAAAGTAGCAAAGCTGGCTGCCTTCCCACCCTAGAGGAGCAGAGTATCCCGAGACACTCGATCCTCCTCCCTCCGGATGGCCCCCGAAGACTCCAGCGCATTCTTGAACTCAGGTCGCCAACGTCATAGCACTACTGCAGTGCTGACCGGCCAGTCTATTTCTACTTGCTTACTTTTTTGTATTTTAACACTTAAAGCAAGCAAAGGATGGTCCGTGCCAACTCGCGGTAACAATGGTGTGGAAAGGGAACAGCATCACTGTGTCAGCACTTCGGCTGATGTGAGTTTGTGACCTGTATGTTCTCCAAGTTGAAGTATCCTGTAAACATGGCATGCGACTGGAGTGGGCAGTAAGCCAGTATGTGGCCAAGGAGAGTAGTGGCCCTTCTGCATAGGGGGGGAGGGCGGATCCAAGAGTTTAATAGTTACAGACAACTGGCAGTAATTCAATGACGACAGAGAGGGTTTGGGAGCTGGAGGGAGTTCTTGCAGTTTATAAAACAAGAGGTAACTTGGAGAAGATGTTTAATATGAAGAATAAATGTTTCTGGACGCGCCAATTATACTGATGGCTGGAGGTAGCACGTGAGTTAGCTGCGAGAGTTTGAAAGTGAAAGTGTGCTTGCGCTGCCGGCTGCAGCCACTGAGGATCTACAGTAAGAATATTTTAGCCAGTATGGGCCTACAGTGAGAATATCATGATACTATAGGTCCCCATAGTGGCAAAATATCACTGATATTTCCCAGCATTATTCCTTAAATATATGACATACATATATGTGTGTGTGTGTGTGTGTGTGTATATATATATATATATATAGAGAGAGAGAGAGAGAGAGATAAAGAGAGAATATAAAAATGATGGGTATGTGTGGCATACTGCCATGTATTTACATAAAACAAATGATGGGTATGTACGGCATATCAGGCCTATACCCACCCAAGGGGGCTAATTAGATAATAAAGCCATGAGTTCAAAGAATGGTATAGGCCTATATGTCACACATAGCCATCATTTGTTTTACCTGCAGAATGGGGCTGGGTCATTCTCCTGGTGAGCCATGGTAACGGCCATTTTCAGGTTTGCCATGACCCTTTCTAGCCCCATTTGTTCCATAGTGCAGTCGCCTTTTAGGAAAAGGCTTCTCTTTTGGTCCTTTCTTGTTTCCACAGTGTAGGGGTTCCCCCATAAAAAGGGCATGTCCAGACCGGTCGTCCTATACATCATTGGTGAGGTCATGCATTGTGGCAGTGCAACATGTTGACGGTGGTGTGGAGTGACTTCGGAGGTCAGCAGGATGGTATGTGGCTGGGAAGCAGCGTGAGTCATCAGAGCCAGTTAAGTTGACTCGGAGTCTCAGACGGTGGCAGCAGAATGGAGTGCATGGCATGAAGGAGAGAGAGCTGAGCTTTCGTTCCCTGCTGCCAGCCTCCAACTTTTTTTTTTAATAAGGTTTGGGGAGCTCCATTATAAATAAACATACACACACATATATATATATATATATATACACACATATATATTTTAGGGACATAGTAGCACCCCATATTTAGGGTTGAGTAGGGCATTTAATGTTAAACCCCTAACTCTGCAGCTTTTTATTTTATTTTTTTATCTGTTAAGTCTCGGATTACAAATACCTTTGAGCAATAAGCTCTTTTACAAAGGTTCCACGGCAAGTAAAAGGACAAAAGTTAAAACAGCTAGGTAAGACTTAAACAAAACAGTTGTCAAATGTACAAGTTAAAATGTGCAAATAAAAACAGTACTAATACAGAATACATGTACAGAACAAATTACAAAAGTCGCAAGGCAGAAGTGTGCAATAATACAGTTCAGGAGACATATTTCAATGGTGATACCTAGTTAAACATCTTAGCTGACAAAAGTAAAAGATACATACCAGTATTAAGACGCAATCAATCCGACACCCTGGTGGGGGCCTCTTGGGGACACCTGATAGGCCACCTTTACAAACTACTTAGAGAGAAGCTAGGGGATACCTCCAAGTCAGTTTTAGATAGTTGGAATAAAGATTTGGAACTTGAAATCCCCTTATCTTCCTGGCAACTCGCTTCCCCTACGGCGCTGAAAATAACGCAGTCCAATGTGTGGAGGGAGTTTGCCTGGAAGTGCCAGGCGAGGTTCTTTTGATCGCCCACGGTTCTAACCAAATATCTCCCACCATCTTATTGTAAATGCTGGCGCAATTGTAATTGTAGTTCAGCTGATCTGGGACATATTTTTTGGCTTTGCCCAAAACTAACACCTTTCTGGTGCAAGTTTCAACAAGAAGTATCCGACTGTCTTGGGGAACACATAGATCTTACAGTGGAGATAGTAGCATTATCTATATACCCCCCGCATAGGCCAGCATGGCACCATACCCTGCTACCCCTGTATATTCTAACAGCAAAAAAAGCCATAACAAGACGTTGGATGACCACTACTGTCCCTACAATCTCAGACTGGAGAAATGTGGTGCTAGATATATACAATATGGCGAGTCTAACGGCAACATTACATGATAACCACAACTCTTCTAGAGAGAAATGGCAACGATTGGGTCCTATACCTGGCACTACATGACCCAGATTTTGTACCTTAAAGACCATCTTTGGAAGGGGTAGAGGAAGGTTAGAAAATTAATCAACTTTTGCCTAATCATTATTTTTTTCACCATAAATATAACATGGCTCTCCACAAAACTGAATTGCAGAAGGATCATTATATCTTTAAATATACAGGACTCTTAAGTATTTACAATGGATATGTATCCAATTTGAATATGTATCTTATACCTGTAGACTTTAAATAATGTCAAAGAATGTGTCTGTCTCATTTGCAATAAAAAAGATAATTTAAAAAAAAAAAAAAGTCCATCTGGCCTTGTCAAAAAACATGTGAAAGAAGGGGTGCTAGACGGGGTAGGTGGGACTAAGAAGAGAGGGAGAGAGTGCTGTGAGGAGGGGGGCAGAGGAAAGGGTAGGAGATGAAGGGGTGGAAGGGAGGGAGACAAGTAAGTGCATAGCAACAGTTAAAGGGCAAGTGCTGGTAAGTTGCATCACAGGGAAAATGGGGAGAGATGGAGGAAGCAGTCACAGCTGCTATCTGCTATAAGGTGCTGTCGGAGCTTGTATTTGAAAGGGCCGAGCTTGATATCAGAAGTGACGTTACTAGGGAGAGCGTTGACTCACAGTATGGCTCTGTAGGCAAAAGATCTTTGCCCTTGTGATGTCCAGCACCATGGTACCTGGAGTAGTTGATGTTCTAAACCACACGTCCAGTGGGGAATGCAGAAAGGGCTTAACAGGTCCTGTACTCCTGGGGGGCGAAGGCCGAGGGTTATTTTCTTAGCCATCAAGCAAGTTTGGCACTTTATACGCCCTTTCAGTTGCAGCCATCCAGTTTGGGCGTAGAGGTAGCATGTATGAGTGAGACATGGAACCCCAGAAATAAGATGACACGCTTTATTAAGGGTGGTAGAAATGTGCCGGAGGGCCACATCAGTGGCCGAGCTCGTAGTCGATGATGGAAATGACAAAACTCTGAATAGCAAGTCTCAACGCTTCTGGGGTCAAGCAGTTCTTGTGTATATAAAGTAGTCCAATATGTATATATTCACTGCTTTGGCAATGTTGTCGATGCACACCCCATAAGATAAAGTGTTGTCGATGGTTACTCCAAGGTATTTAAAGTGGGGTACTTGTTTGAAAGCTGTTCCAAGGTGGTTTCTAATGGTCAGCTGACAGTGTTTGTGTTTATTGTGGGAGCCACTAAAGAGCATCACCTTAGTTTTTTATAGTTTAGTATCAAACCATTTTTCAACACTTGAAAAGCCACGTTGCAGATTGTTTTCCAGGACGATAAGGTCCGAGTTGTTTGAGAAAATTACGGCATTGTCAGCTTAAAGTAAAATAGATTTGTGGCAGAAGCTTGGGAGATTATTTAAGAACAGACTAAACAGGAGTGGGCCCAATATGGAACCTTGTGGCACCCCTGAGAGAACTGGCTTCGAGTCAGAAAGGACATCAGATATTTATACTTGTTGTGTACAATTACCCAAGTAGCTTGCAAACCATGCCATAGAGTCCTGCTTTGGCTAGCTGATGTAGAAGTAGGTGGTGATGCACAGTGTCAAATGATTTTGTTAAATCAATAAAGGCAGCTCCCACAAGTTGTCCCTGATCCAAAGATTTATGGATAAACCGGGTGAAATCCAAAAGGACAGAGATAGTGCTGTGCCCTTTTCTGAACCTGTGTTGTCGGGCACATTGCATCATATATTTCTCAAGATACTCGACCAGCTGGTCTGCAACAATGCATTCTAGTGCCTTGGAGAGAGGGGGGGAGTATGGATATAGGTCAGTAGTTCACATGTTGAGTCCTGTCTCCACTTTTGTATACTGGGATAACCATGGCAGATTTCCATTTTTGTGGGAACTGTGACAGTCTGAGTGAGAGATTAAAAATTATGGTTAGTGGGATGATAACTTCATCAAGGGTGAGGGCTAGCAATTTGAGATCAAGAAAGTCCCCGCTATGCCTAGATTTACCAATTGCCTTTAGGATATATTTTTTGGACTCAGACAGTGAGACATCTTTGAAATAGAAAGATGAGAGACCAGTAGGCATGTGTTTATTTTCATAAGTGTTTGGGGTGACATCCAAGTAAACGCATCACTGAAAGTGTTGGCAATGGTGACTGGGTCCAAGGTAGTGGTTCCTTCTATGTCTAGAATGGTAGGTGCTAGTTTTGGGTTCTTTCCAGTTACATTCTTTATGTTATCCCAGAACCGTTTGTCGTCTCCCCAGCAGTTAGTAAGCATTTCCCTGTAGTAATTAATTTTTTTAGTTGTTTAACCAGGAGTAGCACACTAAGCTGAAAGCTTTTTTACAGGTGCGACCTGGGAGCACAGGGAAGTTAAGTGACTTGCTCAGGGTCACACAGTACGTAAGTGGAAGCTGTGGGATTCAAACCCAGGTCTGGTCTGCTGGATGTCACCAGATTTGCAGCTCAGAGCCTTAAACCACTGCGCTATACTGCCTCCCCTTTCTGGCGTGGCTCAATCTTGTGGAGTCATTACGAGATTATTTGTAGTTTTGAATATCTACTTGCTTTCCGGAGGCTCGCGCATGGTGCCAAAGGTGGTCTCTAGTTTTCATGCAGGCTATTAGGTCAACAGAGAGCCAGGGGTTACAAGGGCCTTTTATTTTCTGTTTTTTTAGTGGTGCGTGGATGTTGCAAGCAGCATAGAAGGAGTTAATAAAATAATCTAGTGCCGAGTCGACATCTTTAGCCACATCAACTGGAGTCCAGTCTTGCTCTCTAAGGAGTGCTTTCAGCGGTTCCAGGTGACCCCGGGCAAGGATTCTGGTGGTAACCGACTTGGGTGGAGGTTTGCAGAATGTATTTGTCCCAGAGCAGATGACAGGGGAATGATCAGTGAGAGAGTCAGGAAGGATGGTCAAGTTTGAAATGCGGTCCAAGTGGGTGGTAAGTACCCAATCCAACAGGGTGCTAGTCCCTGACTTGTAGTTAACTGGCGGGGTCTAGTAGGATCAAAACAAGCATACAATTTAAGCCTTGATGTAGTAATCTAGGCTGGTAAGCCTGAGCAAGACACAGACAGGTTAATAAAAAGGTACTAGGTTTGAAATCCTATGGCACAGCAGGCGTCCTTTTGATTCAATACCTTGCTTTGGCGGGGCGGGCCCTTGTGGACTTCCTGGTTTTCAGTCGAACTGCTGGAGCCACGGTTCAGCACAGGAACCTATGCCACAGCCGGCAAAGTCCTGGCCCAATCAAGGGCTGAAGAGAGTGGGGACCTGGAGGAGGAGGAAAGGGGATAAATTTAGTTTGATCCTATGTCTAAGTAAATCGGGGGGGTTACAGAGAGGTGTTAAGAAGAGGAGAGAGGAGCTGAGTGGAGAGGGGAGGGCAGTGGATAGCTAATTGCTAAACAAAGGAGGGGAGTTAAATGGAGCCAAAAGTTGTTTAAGCCTTAAAAAAAGAAGAACCAAAAAACAGAGTAATTTCATCTGACTATGAATTATTTAAAACTAGTACCAAGATATTAATTACATAACGGGGGGGGGGGGGTTAAACTAAACCAAAATCGTTCAAGCCCTATACAAAAGAAGAGAAAAAAGTAATTTCAGTTAAGAATTATTTAAAACCAGTGCAATCAAGTTGAAATCTAGAATGCATTTAAAGAGAGGATCCCAGCTGCTGCTGAACAGTGGAGAGAAAAAAGGGGTTCAGCTGTGTACTTAGAATAATTAAATGGTACTAGAGACCTAGTAAGGCCAAAACATGCATACAATTTAAGCCTTGATGTGGTAGTCTAGGCACCAGGTTTGCAATCTTGATTCAATACCTTGCTTGGTGGGGCGGACTCTTGCGGTCTTCCCGGTTTTCCGCCAAACCGCTGGAGCTACGGTTTGGCACAGGAACCTGTGCCACAGCGGGCAGAGGCAGAGTCCTGGCCCGATCAAGGGCTGAATAGAGTGAGGACCTTGCTTTGAGAGGTGGACTCTTGCGGTCTTCCTAGTTTTTAGCTGAACCATTGGAACCATGGTTCAGCACAGGAACCTATGCCACAGCGGGCAGAGGTGGAGTCCTGGCCCGATCAAGGACTAAAGAGAGTGGGGACCTTGCTTTGGCAGGGTGAGCTCTTGCAGTCTTCCTGGTTTTCGGTTGAACCGCTAGAGCTACAGTTCGGCACAGGAACCTATGCCACAGCGGGCAGAGGCAGAGTCCTGGCCCAACCAGGGGTTGAAGAGAGTGGGGACCTTGCTTCGACGGGGCGGGCTCTTACAGTCTTCCTGGTTTTCGGCCGAATCGCTGGGGCCATGGTTTGACACAGGAACCTATGCCACAGTGGGCAGAGGTGGAGTCCTGGCCCGATCAAGGGCTGAAGAGAGTGGGGACCTTGCTCTGACGGGGTGGGCTCTTGTGGTCTTCCTGGTTTTCGGCTGAACTGCTGGAGCCATGGTTCGGCTCAGGAACCTATGCCAAAGCAGGCAGAGGCAGAATCCTGGCCCAATCAAGGGCTGAACAGAGTGGGTACATGACCTCTTTGCCCCTGTTCAATGGAATTGCATGACATTTTGCATGTGCAGTCTGGGTGGCAAGGTCTCTTGATCTGGCAAGTTTCGTGATTGTACGATGTCCGGATTCTGAGATCTGGACAATGCAAAAAGTGGAAAAATTGGAGATTTGGGACTTTTTTTGTTCTCACCTACAGCCCAGATGGTTTGGAATTTAGTTCTGAAATATTCAGGGTAGAAGGGGTTTGCCCTTGAAAGAGGCTTTGTTTTGTTCGGTAAAAAAATATTTACTTGTTCCCCGAGGTATATGGAATTATAATTTAAGTCCTGAGCATGGTCAGTAGGGTCTTTCATTTATATGTTCGATGCAAAACAAAAATTAAGGAAGAAAGAAAGAAAGAAAGGAAATTATTTTGTGAGCTGAAGATCTTTTTTCATGAGAAAAAATTATTTTTGTATGGCTCCATCTTGTTTTTCATTAAAATACATAAATAAATAAATATAAATGATACCCTGGAGAAAAACAAACACATGAACCTAGCTGAACAGGACCCGTTTAGCTCGAATATGGAGTCTGGTTTTCGAAAAACAACCCCAAAATATGCTTTTAAGACATCCCTAAAATCCCAGGTGGAAAGCTTAGCAAGTGCTTCTGATTCTTCTTTCGTGAGCCAAAATTATTCTTATGTGAGTCTCACGAAAGAAGAACTGAATCTCACAAAAAAAGAATTTTTTTCTCTGTGATCTTGCTTCATGATCTTCTTTTGTGAGATTTGTTTCGTGATCTTTCATATCAAAGGAAGCTCACGAAAGAAGAATTTCTTCTTTTGTGAGGCAGGATTCTTCTTTTGTGATCTTCTTTCGTGAAATCATACAAAAGAAGAAAATCTGCTCACAAAAGAAGAACTTCCATTTATAACAAGGCTGTTTTAAAGAGCTAGTGTACTAATAATAGTAACTTTCAGATGTAGTCAGCTATCACTTCTTATGTCCGAAATATTTTTTCTTTTCAGTTTGCTAATTAGAATATTTTCCACCTGGCAATACTGGGATGTTGCATGGACAGCACTCTGACTGGAGGCTAAAAACGGTCAGTTCTGTTCCTCCCACTGCATCATCAACACTGAGACCACACTCACTGTGACATCACTAGTAACCAAGGAGAACCATTGAGGAGGCAGTATAGCACAGTGGTCTAAGGCTCTGAGCTGCAAATCTGGTGACATCCAGCAGACCAGACCTGGGTTTGAATCCCACAGCTTCCACTTGCATACTGTGTGACCCTGAGCAAGTCACTTAACCTCCTTGTGCTCCCAGGTCGCTCCTGTAAAAAAGCTTTCAGCTTAGTGTGCTATACCTGGTTAAACAACTAAATAAATAAATAAATTCACTGCCAGATTATTCTTTTTCACATGAAGCAGAAGGGATTGGCTCCTCCTAGTTACTAGTGATGTCAGTTTCCTGCATTCTGATTAGTAACTTGTGAAAGTCACTGTTCAGGCTGCAGGGGTTGTGGTGCCACAATGTGTTTGGTCAATTTCTGATGATGCAGTGGGAGGAATAGAAGTGACTTTTTCCAGCCTTGAGAAAGAGTGCTGCTCCATACAGCATCCTAGTACTGTCCGGTGGAAAATCATCTAATTAGCAAACTGAAAAGGAAAAACACTTCTGATATAAGAAGTGAAAGCTGATAGATCTAACAGTTACTATTAATTCCAGGTAATACACTAGCTCTGTAAAAGATTTGTACCACAAATTTTCAACATGGCCTTTTTTGACCACACCTCACGGACCAGGAGGGTGAAATTTTTCAAATCCAGCACAGAAGGTGATTTTGTGGTCATTTAAAAACATCACCTTTTAGGCAGGATTTGAAACATTTTGCCTGATTGGTTCATGAGGTGGGGTCATAAAAAGAGTATGTTAAACATTTGGGGACAAAATATTAAAAAACCAAAAAATTACAAAGGAAGAGCTCTGTCCATCTGTATACGTAGCCGCACAGAAGCACAGGGCCCAGAGGACCCTGTACTTCCACAGCTAGATGGACTCCTCACTTGGTGTGGAAGTGCACAGCCCTCAGGCCCTGTGCTTCCATGCCCTGATGGACTCCTCACTTGGCACAGCTGCATGTCTCCTTCTGCAGCTGCACAGAAGTACAGGGACCAGAGGGCCCTGCGCATCTGCAGCCTGATGGACTTACATTTGGCAACAGGATGTGTCTGCCTCTGTAGCCATATGAAAGTGTAGGGCCATCTGGGCACTGCACTTTCACAGCCAGATAAGGCTCCTTACTTTGCATAGGGCCCAGAGGGCCCTGGTCGTCTACATCTGAAGATACACAGAAGCACAGGGCCCAGAGTTTCCATAGCCAGATGGATCTGTTTACACAGGTTCCAAAGGGACCTTCATGAACAAGGATACAATTCCACTATCTCAAAAAGACAGGAAATTCATTGTAAAAAAAACTTCATTAATGAACCAGTTAGGGTTCAACTTAAAACAACAAAAGTAGGGAAATGTGGTGTTAGGGCTTCCAACCTTAACTCCCCACCCAGCCAAAGCAGCAAAAGGACAGGAACACATAAGCAACCACAGACAGCTATCATCAAGTAAGATAAACAACATACAACTGTTTCCAGATGACACAAATGCAGAACCACTTATTTGGTACCTTTGTTCATATACATACAACACACTGCACTTTAAACAAAATACTATATCAGTGCTGTTTAGAAACCTTACAGTACGACTGCAGAAGCGGGTATATATGTTTTGTGGTGTGGACATGCATTCGGGGGTGCAGCAGAAGTGCAGGCCCCAAATAGGCCTATGCTTCTGCAGCTACAACCAACTGTGTATGTCTTGCATGGTTGTATGTTGATCTCTGGCTGCAATAGCACCTCTGCAAACAAAACCAGTTTTGCAATTTGAGTATCACAGATTTGTATTTGCGGCTGCAGAAGTGCAGGCTCCACAGGGGTCTACACTGTTGCAGTCACATGGGTACTTGGCGCAGGGCCCTCCTCTGCATCTGTAGCCACACAGAAACAGACGGCACTGCATTTCTGCAGTCAGATAGACTCCTCAATTGCTGGATTTCTATCTGCAGCCAGAAGTGGGTAAGTCTTTTAGTTTCCATGTGTACCCAGAGTTGCAAAAGCACTGGACCCTTATGATGGATGTCCTTTGTGTCATCTGGAAACAGCTGTATGTTGTTTGTCTTACCTGATGATAGCTATCTGTAGTCACTTATGTGTTCTTGTTCTTTTGCTGCTTGGAGAGGGGTGGGGAGTTAGTGCTGGAAACCCTGACACCTCATTTCCCTACTTCTGTTACTTTAAGTTGAACCCTAACTGATGCATTAATGCAGTTTTTTGCAATGGTATGTATACACACATATATATATATATATATATATATATATATATACACACACACACACCTGGACATAGGGATATGAAAACATATTTTACCAGGTAAGCAAACAGAGCCCATGATGCTTATTTCCTGCAGTGACCTGGGGTGAGAAGGGAAGCATGGGATAGGGGAGGCAATACATGTTTGCATAGTGCAAATAATACAGAGCAGATACAGATTTACAAAATTCATAGTTCAAAGAAATCAAAGAAGAAACATACAGAGTGCAAAAAGAATGCATTTCCATTACAACTGTCATACTGACTACAAGGGAGGATATCTATAGAAAAACTTACATTATAGTTACGTTAAGTAGGTCAAATGTCTATGGTGTTAAGAGTAGAAGACTTACACATACCGATTCATGTATGATTATGATACTCTGAACTACTGTGAGCATGGTTGTTCTTTACTATCTCAAGAGGCAGGGCTAAGGAATATCATGGGGTAGTTGTAGTAGGACTGAGGGGCTTTTTAGTGTGCCTTAATCAAGGATTTCACTAACTGGAAGTTGGGAGTGGTAGAGAGCTTGATGGGGAGGCTGTTTCAAATCTTAAAGAGTCTATATCTGATGGAAGTCTGCCCTAAGTTATGCCAGCAGCGTGGGATGTGAAACCAGTCTCCTACCTCTGACCTAAGTGTATAGGATGGGTTAGAGGAGGAGGAGAAGAGATCCAAGATGTAGACAGGTAGTTTGCCTGACCAGTTTTTAGCACCCGCCAGGGCAGTGTAAAAAGAGTGCCTTTCAGAGTAAAGAGCCCATCCTAGATCACTGTACACTGAGCAGTGGTGGGTATGGGGTGGGGGATGCCAGAATGAATCTACACAGAGTATTGAACAGTGTGTTAAGTTTGGCTATGACAGTCGTGTGGGCTGTGGAATGGATAACATCCCCATAATCCAGCAGTGGGAGGATTAAGCATTCCATCACCTGTTTCCTGGTGTTTATAGGCAGACAGCTCTTCGCCCTATATAGTGCTCCAAGCATACGCCACATTGCCAGAGTAGTCGAAGTGCTGGTCCAAGAGGAAACAGAGTCCAGCAGCTCTCTCTCTGGAGTGAGCGAAGGGTCAGTGTGGTGGGGGTGGAGCTCAGTCATTGTCTGGATCATAACAGCATAGAGGTTGTTTTCTTTTGGTTCATAGTTAACTTACCTTGAACCATTTCTGCACTGTGAGGAAGTCTTATTTCAGGGCCTCCTCAATGGAGGGGGCGAAGAGCCAGATGTGTAAGCAATGGTAGTGTCTGTGTACATGTAAATGTTGCATGCAGACAGAGGGATTGGATGGTCATTGATAACTACTGTGAAAAACAGAAGTTCCAGGACAGAGCCTTGGGGGACCCTGAGGGGGACTGGGAGAGAGGGCAACGTGGTTGTGCCTAATTTGACTAATTGAGTTTGGGTGGACAGGTAGGATTGGAACCAGTGGAGCATTAGGACTCCCAACGATGCTAGCTTTGTGTAGGAGCAGTCAGTGGTTCACGGTGTCACAGGCCTTGGCAAGGTCAATAAATATGACCCCAGTGCCCATGCCACATCCATGTTACAGTGGATGCAATCAGTTACCCTAAGGAAGGAGGAACAGGGTGAGTGGTTGGGACAAAAAAACAGAGTGATAAGGGGTCAGGAAGCCAGAGGTAGAGTAAAAATTGGATAACTATCTGCTGACTAATCTCTCAAGTACCTTGGAGAGGATAAGTAGCAGGCAGATCGGGCGGTAGTTAGCTGGAGCATCAGTGCGGCCACCCTTGCAGATTAGGACTACCAGGGCATGCTTCCAGTTGCAGGAAAGGAGCCAGTGCAGAGGGATTGGTTGAAGACATGGGCAATGAGGGTATCTAGGGTAGGGGCTATTGCATAAGAAATTTGGCAGAGATGCCATCTGCCCCACAACTGGAGGTGGTGTTTAGCACATTAAGCTCTTTGCATATGTCTACAACTGGGATCACCTACAAGTGGAAGTTCCATACGGAAGGGGAAAAAGTCAGGTTATCCGTAGAGGAGGAGGAGATGAGCACACTGGGGCCTTTGATGAAGAAGCGTTTTAGTGTATCTGGGGATAAGATAGATCTGGAGTTGGACTGGATCCCAGTTGGGGATGGGAGGAGTTAAGGGGACCATGTGCTGCTTTCAAGAATTTGGATGGGTCCAAGCCAATGCACAATAGTTTGTTTTGGAACTAGGTGGCCTTGGCCTGCCACATGAGCTCAGTGCAGTAGCTGCAGACAGAGGTGAAGGCCTACCTATCTGCAACTGAAACGACATAAAATGCCACTTACCGCATCCGACTCATGCCATGGGCTAAACTATAAGCAGTATAAAAAAAAAAAAACGGCACCAAGATACTGCACATAACAAATGCACTAGAAGGGCAGATGTGAGTGTAAGCCAAAAAAAAAAAGCTTTATTGCACAAACCATCTGTCACCCAAAATTCCGCAGTCCACCAACTGGATGGCTGGTAGATTGCTAACATACACACACAGAATCTGATAGCAGAAAAGGACTGCTTAGCCCACCTAGTCTGGGTTTTCCCTACCGCATAGTCAACCCTCATATCTCCCTACATCCTATCTAATATACCCTACTGTCTATCCCATGCATGCTTGAAGCTGCCCCCCTCCACTGTTCTAGGCTCCACCACTTCCGCTCCAATCTATTTTTAATTCCTGCCTCCAACCGGCATCAGGAGGTATAGCCCCATGTCTAAGGAAGCCCAGAAAGCAGCTTAGGAGAGAAGAAATATTTTCTATATCACTCTTGACTGCCACCCCCCACACACACATATTCACTGCATGCCCCTGGTCCTGGTGGTTGTTCTAATTTGAAACAGGCCATCCACATGTACCCTATTCATCCCTCTGAGACACTTGTAGGCCTGTATCATATTCCCTCATTCTCTCTCCTTTCTTCCAAGGTGTACATGTTGACACCCGGCAAATTCTTCTGGTAGGGATTCTCGTGCAAACCATGCACCATTTTAGTTGCCCTCCTCTGGACCACCTCTTCTCTATGTCCTTTCTGAACACAGTGCTCTCAGTATGGGCCACACTAGCAAGCGGTATAATGGCAACACCACCTCCCTCCTCTTTCCAGAGATACTCATCCCTGTGCAACCAGCATTCCACTAGCCCTATCCACTGCCTTGTCACACTGCCCTACCACCTTGACGTGCTCAGATATGATGACCCCAAGGTCTCTTTTCTGTCTAGTGACTGTTAGTACCCACCCATCCTAAACTCAGGGCCAGGGTTTCTATGTCTTAGGTGCATTATTTTACAGTTTTTGGTATAGAACCACAACTGCCATGCTTTTGACCATTCCTCGAGTTTCCCAAGATTCTGGCACATTCCGGAATGTCCACCCTATCACAGATCTTGGTATCATCTACAAAAAGGCATACCTTCCCTTCCAGCTTTTCTGCAATGTCCCTTATGAAAACACTGAAAAGGACTGAGCCAAGTTCTGAACCCTGATGTACCCAACTTACTTAGAAACACAGGATATGTAGACTTTGCCCACCCTGTCTCCCCGCTTTGTCCCTGCCTATACTGTCACAGCAAACCCTGCCTGATCTCCCACTACTCCCCCCACCTCTGGCTTTCCAACAAAGATTCCTTGGTGCCTAGCCCATGCATGCTTGAAACCCTCCACTGTTTTCACCCCCACCACCTCTTCTGGCAGATAGTTCCAGGCACCTAACACTCTTTCAGTGAAGAAGCACTTCCTCACACATCCCTCCTAAACTTCCCCCTTTACAACTCCACTGCATGCCCTCTTGTCTTGGTGCTCTTTCTCCTCTGAAAAGCACTTCCCTCCTGTACCTTGTTCACCCCCATAAAGTACTTACAGTTCTCTATCATGTCCCCCCCCCTTCCAGGGTGTACATGCTGAGATCCCTCAGTCTCTCCTCATAGGGTTTATGATGCAACCCCCACACCATTTCAGTTGCCTTCCTCTGGACAGCCTCTACCCTGTCTATGTCCTTCCTGAGATGTGGCCTCTAAAACTGAACACAGTACTCCGGGTGGGGTCTCACCAACAACTGATGTAGTGATAACACCACCTCTCTACTTCTGATGGCGATTCCCCTCCCTATGCACCCCAGCATCCCACTGGCCCAGTCAACTGCTTTGTCACACTGCCTTGCCACCTTGAGGTCATCAAGTATAATAATCCCAAGGCCTCTTTCATGTTTGCGACTGTCAATACCCCTCCCCCCATTTTATACACTCCACTGGATTTCTGTGCCCTAGGGACACAATGTTGCACTTTTCTGCACCGAAACCCAGCTGCCATACCCTTGACCATACCTCTACTTCTCTCAGGACTCTACTCATTCTCTCAACCCCCACTGGCTGTCTACCCTATTGGTGTCATCTACCAAGAGGCATGCCTTCACTTCCAGCTCTTCTGCAATGTTGCTTATGAAGACACTGAAGAGGACTGGTCCTAGCACTGAGCCCTGAGGTACTGCACTGGTCAATCTCCCCTCATTAGAGTAGATACAGTTTACCACCACCCACTGCTGCCTATTCATCAACCAGTTCGGTACCCAGTTTACCACGTTGGGTCCTACCCCCAAACTGCCCAGCTTCCTTATAAGCCTCCTTGTGGTACAGTGTGGAAGGCCTTGATGAACTCTAGGAAGGCCACTTCCACTGCCCCAACCTGATCTACTGCTGGGTTTTGTGTCTCAGATGGTTTGTGCAATACAGTTTTTGTTACACTCACATCTGCTCTTTGAGTGTATTTGTTTTGTGCAGTAACTCTCTGCAGATTGCAAAGCACTACTGGGAGCAATTGCCGGCATTCAGGCTGTGGCAATGAGACTATCAGGATACTTATGGGTGGCACTATTAAGCGGATTCTTGTGCAGGTAACTACGGGATGGGAGTGACTGCCAGCATTTATTTCAGGGCCGCAGCAGTGAGACTGGGTGGCACTCAGTCTGAACTAATGAATTACCATGTGGGTGAGTGTTTGTTCAGGACATGAGTGGGGAGGGTGGTGGGGCTGAGATGGGAGGGGGGCAGGGACACAGAATGCATCGCAGTTTTTGCAATGCAAATGTCAGAATGGATCGTCCGAAGAAGTTGGTTCGCATCGCAAATCGATGGCGCGATACCGCTATTTAAACCTTGTAATACTTTTTATGTTATTTCCATGGTGATCCAGTGGACCTCTTTCACTCTAGTAGTGTCCCACCACCCCGCTAACACCCATCGATTTTAAACAGAGCTAGACTGAAGACAGTTTCTTCTCACACCACTGAGCCCGGGTTATCAACTGAGTTGTCAAGAAGGAGCGTACTGTATACAGTACCCACTCCTTATTGACAGCCTCAGCCAGTGGTCGATGCGGTGTGTGAGGAGGGCAGTGCTACTCGCTCGCTCTGTTGCAGGTTGGGGAAGCAGGTGGGACACTGCTCACCAGGGTAGGGGGAAGGGTCCACTAGACCACCAGGAAAACAACATAAAAGTATTTATTAAGCACATGGGGGATCAGGGAGGGGGGTCCGCTAGACCATCAGGGAATTACATTATTACTATTTTGTGGGCACACTGGGGAGGGGGTCTGCTAGACCACCAGGGAATTAACATAATTTTATTTATTGGGCACACTGGGGATCGGGATGGGGAGTCCGCTAGACCACCAGGGAATATTTAAATATATGAATGGGAGAGCGGGGCTGGTCAGTCCTTGAATTTGCTAATCGATCCCCATTGTCTATATAATATCCCTGGTGATCTAGCGGTTCCCCCACCAAGCCCCAATCCCCCATTGTTTAAATATATCCCTGGTAGCCTAGCGGACCTTCCTCCCCGATCCCCATGTCCCCAAAATAGTATTGTTTTAATTTCCTGGTGGTCTACGGACTCCTCTCCCTGATCCCCGATGTGCCTAAAAAATAGTTTTATATTAATTCCCTGGTGGTCTAGAGGATCCACCCCCTCTCGATCCCCGATGTGCCAAATAAATAGTTTTATGTTATTTCGTTGGTGGTCTACTGAACCCCCACCCCGGCAGGCAGTGTCTCACTTGTACTGAAGTGAGCAGTGCGGCCCCACAGTTTTACTTGAAATGGAACCACGCAGTGTCCGCCATGTTACGGAAATCCACACTTTTCAGCAATAAGTTAAAGTAAGTTAAAACACTGAATCCAGGTGTTTTCATTGCAAAATGGCTAATCGGGGGTAAGGCTTTGTGGGGGGGAAGATTCTAAAGATGACAGTTTTTCTTCAAAAATGACAAAGTAATGAGTAAAAGTTCAAAAACATCGAAATATACTAACTGGACTTTTTTTGTTTTCTCATATCACAGCCGCAGTTCCAACATGAGGATGTCTTTCTGACTGGAGTGTGGATCTACGTTGTAGGGCCACCTTCAGGTGAGTGTGTGGCTGTGGGGGTGTCGGTGCTGCGGGGCCGGGTAGCAATACTGATGAGGGACCGTTTTTTTTCTTTTCAGGTTAGGGGAAAGAAAATAGCAGGGAAAGGCAGAACGGGGTTGGTGGGTGGTACTGAGCAGCGGGATGGAACAAAGATAAACAGCAGCACAGGGCAGAACGGGGTTGGTGGGTGGTACTGAGCAGAGGGATGGAACAAAGATAAACAGCAGCACAGGGCAGAACGGGGTTGGCGGGTGGTACTGAGCAGCGGGATGGAGCGGGTAGGACAGAAAACAAACAGCAGGGCAGAACAGGGTCGGCAGGTGGTACTGAGCAGAGGGACAGAGTGGGTGGGAACAAAAATAAAACACAGGGCAGAATGGTGTTGGAGGGTGGTAATGAGAAATGGGATAGAGCGGAGGGTAGGACCAAAGAAAAATGGCAGAGCAGGGTAAAATGGGGTCAGACGGTGGTACTGAGCAATGGGATAGAGCGGAGGGTAGGACCAAAACAAACTGGCAGAACAGGGTAAAATGGGGTCGGAAGGTGGTACTGAGAAGAGGAATGGAGCAGGTGGGACAGAAAACAAATGGCAGGGAAGGACAGAACGGGGTTGACGGTGGTACTGAGCAGAGGGATGGAGCGGGTGGAAACAAAGAAAAACCGCAGGGCAGAACAGTGTTGGATGCTGGTACTGAACAGAGCGATGGAGTAGGTAGGACAGAAAACAAATGGCAGAGAAGGGCAAGATGTCACTGTTTTGGGTGTGAGCTGAAAATTCCCGTCACTTTGTGTGTGATAGAGGAATTTTTGGCTCACAACTTGAAAAATGGTTCCTCTTGCTAAGCTAGTCCCCCAGGGTGCTGGGATGACCAGAAAAGGTATTTCTGGTTCAAATTTGAAGAAACAAACACCAAAACCTAGCTAAGCAGCTCCTGTTTATCTAAATTCAGGTGATTGTTTTTTCAAAATTAATAATGATGTACTTTCCATGCATTCAGTTTTGGGGGAAAAAAGATGGCAACCGATGCAATCAGAAAAGTGTTTTCTGTGTCTTAAGAACTTATGTGGTGCAAAAGCAAAAAACGCTCATGAGACCAAAATTCTCATGTCATATCAAAGGGTTATGTATACTGAGTATGCTCAGAAAAAAAATTTAAATCCTTATACTGTAACTCTGGAACTCATTAATATTTTTTCATGAAACCTTCGAAAGGCACTACCTTGATACAGGCTGCTTCTACGCAAAAAGATTCAGAAAATAATTCCTCATTGTCTAAGCTGGAGGTGAGAGCCAAAACAAACGTAATAAGTATAGGAAAAACATTGAGTTTTATTAAAAATTGGCATTCTGTATCTCAGAAGCCACAAAAGCTGCCATCACCAAACTTCTCAAATCCTGAAAACTTACCTTCCAGACAATGCATGCCAAATCTGGGGCAATTTCTGTGAACACTGTCAAAGTTACTAAGGTGCAAAAACTGAGGTTTAACATCAAACAGCCTACTCAACCCTACCTATATGGAAAGAGAGAGACACACACACACACACACACACACGCAGACGTATAGAGAGAGCTATAAAGATAGCACACACACACACACACACACACACACAGTTGCTGGCTGAGAAACATACTTAGGTCAGATACTATATCTTAGGGCTCAAGGGAGACAATACAAGCTAGAAGGTTAAAGCACCAAGGTTTGAACCTGGAGTCCCAGCAGACCTTGGTTTAAAACTCACAATTCAATGGATTGTCTGTCATGTTTTTTTTTTTTTACAAGGTTGTATGTCCTACTAATGTTTGATCAGCAATATGGCCCGCCTATTCTGGGTCTATTTTTCTCTCCTTTTTTCTATTTAGCACTGTCTATATTGTCTCTTCTATTGTGTGTATGTCAACAATCAAAATCTTTATTTAGCCAGGCGAACACCATTGAACAAGCTCATTTTCGAGACGGACCTGGGCAAGATACATGAACAAGACATAAAGAGGAATACCTACTTACAGAGTCATTACACAGAATAGGAATTACACACAAGAGGTTAATAACAGCACTGGAGTACATTTATAAAATAAGACAGAAAGCTAAATACCATGTGCTACAGATTTTGTGCTACAAAAGATACAGAGTAAACCTATACAACCATATATACAGAGTTTTCATGGAGCAGGCTTGGATTCAAGTATTGAGTACGTAGTGCAAGGAGGGGCACGGGTGAGGAAGAGGGAGGGACTCAAGAATGACAGCATAAGTGCAGAGGTGCCTGAGGGGCTTTAGAGCACCAGGGGCAGGTGGCAGTGGTTGTGGAGCTAGGTGCAAAACACCAGGAACAGGGGCCGAGGGTAACGTGCCAGGAAGTGTAACATTAGTAGATGCCAGGATGACTCAGAGAGGGAGACTCCAACTTAGATTGGGTGAAGTATCAGGTGGGGTACAAATAGGGACAAACATACTGAGTAGTGAGGCAGGAGTACCAGGAATGGAATGCTCCTGACAGGGCTAGAAACTGAATCCGAGGGAGGGGAGACGCTGGGAGGCTGTGACATCAAGGGAAGCAATTACAGGATTCCTTGAATGAACGAGAATATAGTGCTTTGAAGGCTGATAGTTTGATTGGGAATGCCAGTCACAAGGTTTTTTTGCAGTTTGTTCCATAGTGCAAGTAGAGCGTGATTAATGGCAGACCTACCAAAGCGTGACTTGAACTTAGGTACTGCAAGTGAGATGTAAGTAGAACTCCTTAAAGCATACTTATCTACAGCATTTAGAGGAAGACAGTCCGATATACATTGGGGCAGTAATTTAGTAATAGCCCAGTTGGTCCAGAGGGCTGCATTTCTCTGTCTTCTGTACCCGAGGGAGGACCAACTTACTGCAGCATAGACGGAGCAGTGATGAGTAGAATAAGGAAGTCCAGCAATGAATTTCAGAGCTCTATGGTATAGCATGTTGAGTCTGGCCAGAGCAGTGGCAGTGCTTTGGCTGTAGAAAGTCTGCATAATCCAATAAGGTGAGGAAAGTGGTTTGGACCAGTCTCTTTTTTGCTTCCAATGTTAGTAGTTTTTCTGATCCTGTAAAAGAGGCCAAGCCTCTGCCTCAGCTTCTTTATCAGCTCATCAATGTGATCATTGAAGGAAAGCTTTTGGTCTATCCAGACCTCCACGTATTTGAATTTTGTGACACAGTCTAGTGGTTCATCAAGGAGCATATGAATCTGAGGTAAGTTACCTTGAATTGCAAGGTTATTAGCATTTGCAAAGGAAGAAAAAAACATCGCCTTTGCTTTCTTCGCATTCAGGAGCAGTTTCTGTTGCAGAAGTTGTCATTGTAGCAGGTTAAATTCCTGTTGCAGATCCCTGCAAGCTGCTTCCGGGGAGAAAAAAGCATTGCCTTTGTTTTCTTTGCATTCAGGAGCAGTTTCTGTTGCAGGAGTTGTCGTTGCAGCAGGTTAAATTCCTGTTGCATATGTAGCGACATGTAGAAGAGTTCCCTAGCCGTAAAAAGCAGGGAATGCTGGGGGTTCATTGCAAAGGGGCGTGGGATCCAGTCTCTATGATGCATGCAACTGCAGTACCAACTCGCCACAGTGGTTATAATGCAGGTTCTAAGATAGGTATCAAGACCATCAAAACGCAAGAGTCTGAGGGGTCAAGAGGTTCATGGCAGTCCAGGGTGATACTGTATGTGACCACGCTGAAGGGAGATTGTCGTGGAGCAACACAAGAATCTATGATGCATAGCAGAGTAATAAGCAAGAATAATAAGTAGGAAAACCCCATTCTACTATATAACGTAATGAAAAGCACAGGACAGACAATTTTCGTATTTGAAATTAGTATCGTCACATACCGTATATCTTCGATTTAAAACCGCCCTCTATCTAAAGCTGCATCACTAAACACATACACTGAACACAAGCCGCCCTCTAATACAGATGTAAAGCCCTACACCCCTGCCTTTTTGCAAGCGACAGGTGGTATGCTGCTGAAGCTGACAGCAGTACCAGGTGGGGACTGGGTTCGGAGAGGACTAGGTTACTCGGCACAGGGGCTTAGGTTTGGCTACTCTGCACAGGGGCACCCAAGTAAATCTGAACACAGGAAGCAATAACTGTAATGTCCAATACCAGGACTGGGATTCTAAAGTGTGGCTTTTATTCACATCCAAACTGAACAAACAAAGCACAGACGGACCCCCACGGGGCTACATTCCTGGTAATGCAGATAAGAGTAACAGAACACTTCAGCCCTCAGGCTCGGACCCACCAGGCACACAGCCCGGACTTGCACGCTGCTTTGGGTACACAGCCCGACTTGTACACTATTTGGGTTTTTCCTGGCCCAGCTCCCCTGCCGGCCACTCGAACCCTGTCCATATGGCAGTGGACAAATTTTCCGGTGGCTCCCTAAACCACCTTAGAGCCTACGACTCCATAAGGGAAATTTCCTTCCAATCCCACATCTGGGTACTTCCCTCAGCACTGGCCAAGTGCCTGAGGCAAAGTAAAAGGGCCACACAGCAAATCTGTAAAGGTGAACCTGGTTACTAAAGATGGGGGGTCTCCCACCTCCAACTTCCACAGTCCATACCCGGCCATTTCTCTGGACATTAAACAACTCTTTTTGAAAGCTTGGCAATGTAGATTAAAGGGTAAATGCATAGCATATTTCCTCTACATGTCTTGACTTTCCCCTTGTACTAGACTCAAACATACTTAAACATCTCTTTCTGAAAAGCTTAGCAGTGTAGATTAAAGGGTAAATGCATAGCATATTTCCTCTACATGTCTTGACTTTCCCCTTGTACTAGACTCAAACATACTTAAACATCTCTTTCTGAAAAGCTTAGCAGTGTAGATTAAAGGGTAAATGTATGGCACATTTCCTCTACATGTCTTGGCATTCCTCTTGTGCTGGACTTGAACATACTTTTACTTTGGCTTAGCCTATTCCTCTAGGCCTCCCACTGATTAAGCAGTCCAATCCCCACTTTAACAACAGTTCAGGTGAAATATAGGCCCCATGGAAAGACCAGAACTCACCCTTTGGTTGCAGGTGCCCCATAGGCGAATCTTGACAGCTTCTGGTGCCACAACACACTTGGAAAAATAAGGCAGCTTCTTCTCTAGCCGGAAGCAGGAGGGTTGCCCCTGGAATAACAGGCAAACCTTCCACCCCCATCCCCTCAGGGATCGGGCACAAAGACCAGTAACAGCGGTCTCCACCACTTCGAGAACAGCTTACTGTGTTCCTCTTTTGGCGGAAACACACACCTTTCCCTAAAAGTAGCTCTATATCAGAGCTTTAGGCTCCAAGAGCCTGTGCACAGAACTGCTGTGCTCCTCTCTTCAAGACTGCTCACACACAACTGCTTTCACTGTTCAAAAACTCCCAACATTCTAACCTAACTCCCATCTGCAGATTCCAATGTGGCTCATGCAGCTGCGATAGTTCTATGGTGATGTCATCCCTCAGTCTCAGCTGAGACTGAGAACAGAGTGAGACAGTGTGAAATCCATTTAACTGGAGTTTCACAAGCTGCCTTCCCTGCCTACCACTAGGTCTTACTGGGATTCTAGTAACCCCAGGTAACAGGGGGGTTACATAGACCGCTATCGTAAAATAAATTTTTTTTTTTAAAGAAACACTGCTTGTTCGAGCATCACCCTAAAATACCCCAAAAGACCCATAATTGTGTTGTTACCGTGTCTACTGGCAAGCCTTCTCCTCCAGACTTTATGTGGACTTTACGTGGAAGCATGGCAAACACGCCAAGCATGTTGTCATCCTCTCCTCTCCTCTCCTGTCACTTCCACTACAATTGAACCCCCAGAAATCCCCAGTAACTCCCCAGTAAATCTCCTCTCCCAGTAAATGTCTCTCCATCCTCTCAGGCTGATATTTTCCCTCTAGGAGACCCTATGAACACCACTACCGAGACTGACGAATGCCACCACCCCATGCTGACATGCTCTGCGAGCAGTTCGGTCGCATGTGGTGATGTGTAGTCCGTAGTGACCTAGCAACCTACGCCATAGCAACATGGGATCCTAGCAACATGCTATGCTACTATGCTTTGAGATACAGACTGACTCAGGTAGTGTGGTCTCAGGCTGGGTTTTGGACACAATAGCAGCCACTTATTCAAGCTGACAACACTTCTAAACATTTTTCTGATTGCGATCAGCTGGCAAAAGAGGCTAATTGAATAATGACTGCCCTCGTTGATTAGCCGCCTTCATTCATAAGCCGCATCTCTAACCATAATTTTGAAATGTAAGCCGCGATTTTAAATCGAAGATATACGGTAGTAAAAATTCTTCCTTATAGACCAGCAAGACGACAGCTGCAGAGAAGGTGGAGTGGAGTTTTGGATCAGGAAAGAAAGATACAGTAGCTACTATAAGATTAACACCGATTGGAATATTAGTAAGAGGGAGGATGTAGATTGTCTAGGGGTGGTGACCCTGGGGGAGGGTGAGTATTTAATAAAGGCTTGGGGGGCGGGAGAAGGGGGTGGTGAAAAATTCAAGCTGGAAGGAGAGAAAGTGGAACAGAAATTGGATTAGTTGCAGAGCATAGCTTACAACTGTAACACAAATGAAACCTGGTCTAAACAGAGATGTGTTCACAAAAAGATGCATCACTTTAAACTTAGTTTCTGATCCAGGGTAAAATACCACAGGACCTTAAAACAAAGAGGACTGTAATACTTTAAAACCTAAAAACCTGCACGCTAAAAGATCCTGCACTTGAAATTATCATTGGAGTGCAAAACTGCTGTAAACAGGCTTAGATTCACATTTAAATTAGTATTAGTATATATGCTATATTATGAAAATTTCAATAAATATATGATTAAAAAAAAAAAACACACAACTGCCACTTGCATACTGTGTAACCCCAAGCAAGTCACTTAACCTTCCTGTGCTCCCAGGATGCACCTGGAAACAAGATCTGACTCAGTGTGCCTTTCTTCACCAAAAACGAAAATCTAAAATAAAAAAAACAAACTGTAAAATTACAAGATGGTGTCAGCCGTACATGTTAGGGAAGAAGAACCCCCCCCACACACACACTTACTTTTGTCTCTGTTTCTCTTTTGTCACATACCTCTCAAGGTTGTAGCCCTCAAATAATGAAGAAGTTAAACAGCACAGCTTTACCTACAGAACCAGTTCTGGAAGGAAACTGATAAAAATGACCATGATCTCTGAAATGCCAGCAGTCCACTGAGCAGATCTGGGAAGCAGCTTGAAAACTGGTTCTGTCTGTTTTAAGTATATGACTGTTCGGTGCAGCATTTTTTTTTTGTTTGCTTGTTTTTGTTTTTTTGCTTAGAAAGATCTTTTCTAACATTCTGTTTTTGCCATAATGCTTTAATTTGTACTGTAAATTAATTACACAATCTTAAGTTTACCTTCTATCTCGGGAACGTGAACGAGTGCGGTGATCTCTTGACCAGGACCTTGATTTTGATCTCGACTTTCTTCCCAGTCTCTTACGGCTAGATGTCCTACTATCTGCTGAACTACTAGAAGATGACCTCCTGCGGTGCTTCTTTTTTCTTCTGCTTCTGCTGTCACATTCACTGTCTGATGAATGACGCCCCATTTTTACACTGTTTAAAAAAAAAAATGGAATAGCACTAGTTAGGCCAGTGGAAAAGTTAATAGTAGTACCAGTGCATTTTCCCCAGACAAAAGCCCTACTGGTCAGTGACTACAAAACTTAATTTCAACTCCTGTTTATCCATGGCTATCATTTGGGGGTCTTTAAAAAAATTTTAAGTGGGGAAAATACCACTCCTCTGTTTTAAGTTTATCACTGTATTTTGTACATCCCCCCCTTCCCCAGATCCACCCTCTTTATGGGGTCGCCACAGCTGCAACCTTTCTCTGGCTGAGAAGGTGAGCAAAGAAGAAATCCTGTCAGACTTCCTGTACTTTATTTTTCTGTTAGTTCCAACATTAGCACTGGGCTCGTCATTTACTACTGTGTGTATACTTACCTATGTACTAGAGACCAACATACTCCAAAGCTGTGACATCATCACAGAACTTCTTAGATCTACCTCACTGTGAGGCAGTTAACTCTGAATCATCAATCCAAAGTCTCTCAGAGCTTTACAGCAACATAACTAAGCCATGGTAAATGACAGCCGTGCCTTGCAGGAATGTGTAGACAGCACTGACTTCAACAACTAACTCTCTTCAGATAACTCAAAGTACAAGAACAACACACAAAACAAAATAGCATCCAGTTGCCTGGTAAGAAATTTATAAAATCCCATCAAAACTCAGTTGCAGAATATTCTCTATACAGTAAAACAGTCTAGGGCAGGCCCCAGTGACAACACTGGAACAGTAAAAGAAATAATGGTAAGTCTGACAGAATTTCTTCTTTCTGTGTCAATACACATATTCACTTGGCTAGTCATTTACTGCTGGGATTTAATAAGCCATACCTACAAAACGTATTCGGGAGGGAAAGAACATTCTTCCATTTTTAGTTGCCTATCGCTTTACTGCCGCTTGAAGCACCTTGCATCTGAAATCCACATCACTGGAGCTCTGTGACTCTTATCTATAACATTCTGTAAATGTGAGTAAGAAGGACCAGGTTCCAGCCTTGCACAAGTTGGAAACTGATGCGTCCGCCCTTTCTGCCCAAGAGGCTGCTATAGGCCTTGCTGAATGTGTTTTGATGAAAGCTGGCGGTGACAACTTCGCCACCACATAGATCACTGCTATACATGTTCTAAACCATCTAGTCAACGTCGCCTTGAAGCCTTCTGGCATTTTTTTGCTGCTCCAAATAGTACAAAAAGGCTATGAGATTTCCCAAAGGACAGTGTCTGTACAAAATATTTCTTCACCGCTACGCAAAGGTCTAGCTTGCTTTTATTTATTTATTGAAATGTTTCACCATGAGGGAACACTGAACAACAAGTTACACGTCTCACGTTGCGACCTGGGGGGATGGGTTACACAGGGTTGTGAAGGATATACAGGTTACTCACCTGTAACAGGAGTTCTAGGAATGGTATATGTTGTTCATCCACACTGTCTGGCAGGTTCCTTGCTGCTTTAAATCTTGCCGGAAGGTCTTCAAGCTGGCTCCTCCCACCCACCCGGGTGGTAAAACTCTCGGCTCCACCCCATGACACCAGATCTATCTACTGGAAGCCAGGTTGTGCGTCGATGCCGGGGAGGCCGGGTTGGTCGTGTAGATGAACAACATATACTATTCCTAGAACTCCTGTTACAGGTGAGTAACCTGTATTTCTAGGGACATGGATATATTGTTCATCCACACTGTCTGGCAGACTCCTAGCAGTTCTCCGGGAGGAGGGAGGCAAAGCACACACCCCCTACTTAGGGAATAATGACTGGAGAACCGAGGCCCCAAAACCAGCATCCCAGCGTGACTCAAGGTCGATGTGGTAATGGGTAATGAAGGTGTGTGCTGACTTCCACGTAGCAGCCCTGCAGATTTCCTGGATAGGGACGTCCCTGGAAGCAGCCACTGATGCAGCGGTATGGCGGGTAGAATGAGCTCTTATCCCTCTGGGAGGCTCCATGCCCACCAACCTATAGCAGAGATCTATGCAGGAGGTGACCCACCTGCCTATCGTCCGCTTGGCTGCAGGTCTGCCAGGTGCGGCTTCAGCGTAGGTGACAAACAGCTGGCACCCTCCCCGAACTCAGTCCGCTCCTTATAAGCACAGCGAGCTCTAGGGTCCAGAGTATGGAGCCTATATTTGGCCTCCAAGGTGTGATTGGGGTAGAACACCGGCAGAGTCAACACCTGATTAAGGTGAAACTCCGACACCACCTTCGGAAGGAATTTCGGGTGGGGGCGCAGGACAACCTTGTCCCTGTGGAAGACCAGATAAGGAGACTCAATGGAAAGCGCCTGGAGCTCTCCCATCCTTCTGGCTAACGTGATAGCCACCAAAAGGCAGTCTTCCACGACAGGTGAGAGATGTCACACCTGTGCATCGGTTCGAATGGCTTGCCCATGAGCTTAGCCAATACCAGCAGTAGATCCCACGGAGGTGGAGGTTCTCGCACTGGAGGGGATATGTGATCAAGACCTTTGAAAAAGCGCCCAACCACCTTCTCCTGCACCACCGACTGCTTCCCGGCCCGCGCCCTGTAAGCAGAGATGGCTGCCAGTGCACCTTAAGGGTCGTCGACCGAAGCCCTAGCTGAGAAAGGGAAAGGGACCACAGGTAGTCCAGAATGCTTGCCAAGGAACAGGAGGAAGGGTCCAGGCCCTTGCCCTGACACCAAATGGAGAATCTCTTCCATTTAAAGGCATACCATTTCCTGGTTGACTCCTTACGGGAAGCCTCAACAACGTTGAGGACCTCGTCGGAAAACTCTAGCCGCTCAGGAACCAGGCCGTCAGGTGCAGGGATTGAAGGTCCTGATGGAATACCTTCCCCTGGTTGACTGAGATCAGGTCCGGGCGGGCTGGGAGCCGCCTCAGGAACCTGGAGCTGAGGCTGAGGAGATCTGGATACCAGAACTGGTGGGGCCAGTCTGGGGCTACCAGAATCACCTGCGCCTTGTCCCTCCTTGCCTTCAGAAGCACCTTGTGGATCAAGGGAAATGGGGGAAAGGTGCAGAAGAGGCCCGGGGTCCACGGCCTCGAGAAGGTATCCCCCTGCAGTGAGCCCTGCTGAGGGGGGCGGGCATGGAACAGCCTCAGCTTTGCATTCTCACTGGAGGCAAACAGGTCCACCTGAGGCAAGCCCCAGTGGGAGAACAGATCTTGTACTACCTCCAGCAGGAGAGACCATTCGTGGGACGCAGCTCCAATCCAGCTTAGGGCATCGGCCAGAATGTTGGAGGCTCCTGCCACATGCATGGCAAGGAGATCTGCCTCCAGGCTGCGCACGAGGGACCAAATGCGGAGAGCTTCCCTGCACAGGGGTATGGAGCGCGTCCTGCCCTGGTGGTTTAGGTAGTACATGGTTGTGGTATTGTCCGTCTGGACCTGGACCACTTAACCCGGTACAAACGGAGTGAAGGCGGTGAGGGCTAGACGAACCGCTCGAAGCACCAGCAGGTTGATGTGGCATCGGGACTCCAAGGGGACCAGAGGCCGTGCGCTCTGTGCTCCCTCAGATTGGCACCCCAACCCATCAGAGAGGCATCGGTCGATAGAGAGACCGTCGGCTCAGGGCAGACAAACGGGATGCCCTCCTGCAGATGAGCTTGAACAATCCACCACTGGAGAGCGTCCCACATCCCCTGGGTCACTGTCACTGGCTGATCCAAAGGACCAGAGCACTGTGACCATTGGCTGGCCAGTCCCCACTGTAGGGGACGCATGTGCCAATGGGCACAACGGACCATGCTGGTGCAGGCCGCCATGAGGCTGAGGAAGTCCCGGGCAGGGCGCAATTGCCCAACCTGAAATGATTGGGCAAAGGAGGAAAGAACCTCGGCCCTGTCCACCGGGAGCCATGCTCTGGCTCGCAGAGAGTCGAGCTCTGCCCCGATGAATTGGATCACCTGCTTTGGCACGAGTTCCGACTTGGCCTCGTTGATAAGGAGGCCAACTTGAGAGCAAACCTGGAGGGCCAGATCCCTGGACCGCTCCACCTCCATTCTGGAGGAGGCCGCAATCAGCCAGTCGTCCAGGTAGGGGTACACCCGGACCCTTCGGCGCCACAGGAATGCTGTCACCACTGCCATGCATTTGGTGAAGACCCTGGGAGCTAGAGAAAGGCCGAAGGGCATGGCCCGGAACTCGTAGAGGGACCCCTCTGCTCTGAAGTGGAGGAATCACTGGTGGGACGGACGGATTGGGACGTGAAAGAACGTGTCCTGCAGGTCCAGAGAACAGAACCACATGCCTCGTTCCAAGGATGGAATGATCTGAGCCAGAGTGACCATCCTGAAGGTTCGAGACCTTAGGAACCTGTTCAGGTCATGCAGGTCTAGAATGGGGCGCTAGCCCCCCGTCCGTCTCGGGACCAGGAAGTACCTGGACACAAACCCTGGGTCTGGTAGAGGATCCGCCACCTTCCTGATCACCTCCTTTTGGAGGAGCAGGGCAATATCGCTCGGATGGGGCCGGCTAGAGAGGCTGCGGACCCCGTAACCCCCCGTGGGGCAACGGTTCGGAAGGGCGGGGCCTGCTCGAAATCCAGAGGCAGACCCTTTCCTACCACCTCCAACACCCAATGGTCCATGGTAATAGTGCACCAGGCGGGAAGAAAGTGGCGGAGCCGTTCCTCCACAGGGGGAACCCAAGGGGAAGCGACGAGGTTGGGGGCGACACCCCTCAACCCGTCACTGGGCAGGCTTAGAGGAAGGACCGGCCGAAGGACCTCCTGGGCCTTTTCCTCCCAGCTTCCTGTTAGAGGAAGCTGCAGGCTTGGCTTTGGGGTGCCAAGTGCGAGCCTGCTGGCCCTGATGCTGGTGTTGCTGGGCCGGACATGCCGCAGGGGCAGAAGGGCGAAAGGATTTATGTTGCTGTCGGTGGCCTTTGTCCTTCTGAGTAGACGTGACCGAGTCCAAGGTGGCATTGGACTTTTCAATTCTCTGGAGGTGGCCTTCCACCCCAGGTCCGAACAAGTCAGTACCCAGGAAGGGGACGTCTGCCAACTTGTGCTGGGTATCCGCCGTAAAAGTGGATATCCTCAGCCAAGCTCTGCGGCCGCTACTGACCGGGCACAGGAGTCTCCGATATCGAGAGCCATTTGGAGCTGCTGTTTCACCACTGCCCTTCCCTGATCCCGCACCTGCTTGACCGTAGTCTACAGATCAGCCGGGAGATGAGGGATCACCTCATCCAGGGAGCCCATAAGGGCATGGGAGAAGTGCGCCATCAGTACAGCTGAACTGGCCTGACGGAGGCCGAGGGAGGTCGCAGCATATACTTTGCACCCGGCATAGTCCAGCTTTTTGGACTCTTTGTCGGGGGGCTTGTCCACGTCCCTAGCGATCCCGGAATGCTGGAAAACGCTGTCGGTAACCAACCCCTCCGCAGAGGGGTGTTCCGGAAACCGGATAGAGACCCGGTAGGGACCGCATACTTCCAGGCCATCCTGGCCAATGGAGCAGGACAAGAAGCCGGCCACTGCCATAACTCCAAGGCTGGCCCAACAATGGCTTCAACCACCGGAAAGGCCTCTGTGGGAGAATCCCCTCGGTCCAGTATCTCCGTGAGGGGATACTTGGCCCACTTGGATACGGGCTCGAGCTGCATCCCGGTGGACTCCGAGATGAGTCGAAGCAGACCCATGAACGATGATGGGCTCTCGTCCATCGACTGCCCCCCCCCCGGAGGACTCCAGGTCAAGGGGCCTGGAAAATAGGGAGGAGTCATCGTCAGACTCCGAGGAGTCTGCAAAGAGCTGCCTAGGGCCTGAGCCACCCTCCACCTGCCGAGGACGGTCGGGAGTGAGGGTGACAGACAACCGGTGGGGCAGTCCCTGACCCAACCGAGAATCCTTGGTCGGAGCCCCCGATTTCAGTTGTGGAGGCAGAGGTTCCACCACAATCGGTGGGGCAGCTGGTTTCGGCCGAACAACCCACCCAGGTTTGGGCACCGCGAGGGGTTGCTTCGGCCTTTCGAGTGACAGCCACTTAATGACTGGGGAAGGCGACGGCATCAGCTTGTTCCCGGTCAGAAGGAGCTGCTGCCACATTAGGTCTTTGCAGCGTCCACGCACTTGGCGCCGGCCTCCTCCGAGGAGGAGGAAGCCCAGGACGAGCTGCACCGCCGGCCACCGGTGCCGGGCGGGATCGGGCTGGACCGAGACGAGGTCTGAGACTGAGACCCGCCGGTGTTTCCGGTTGGGTCTGGGAGAGAGTGGGGGAAACCCGCTCCTCCCTCAGCTCGGGAGCCTTAACCGGGGACTCCGGCACAGGAGGCACAGGCAAGTCCTCGGTTTCCAACGGGGGAACCGGTGATGAAGGGTTGTCGGCTTCACCAGTCGACAGCCCGTCCGATGGGTCGAGAAAAATCTCGACCGCGTCGATGGGTGTCTCGGCTGGCTGACCTGACGGGGACACCATGAAGCCAGCGGCCTTAGCCGCAACCTCTACCGAAGTCGCGTGTCGACTGTCCAAGGAAGGGGACCTCTCCCACTCCCACGAACGTCGACGGTGGGACTTACCCTTCGAGTCCTTCTTTTTAGACCGAGAAGAGTGTCCCGATGGCCCCTCACCTTTTGTGGAGAGGGATTGGCAAAGCTCCTTAAAAGAAGCTGTGTAGGAGGATCCCAAGGACAGCGGGATAAATGCCGCGACCGAGGAAGATGAAGATGCGGCCTGGGCCGCCTCCTCCTCGAGGGCGATCATCTGCTCGAGTTGCTCAGCTGAGCCGGCTGCCGTGGAAACCACCCAATGGGCCTCCTTGGACTTCACCGGCGGATAACGTTTCTTGGGGCGCCCATGTTGGAGCCGGGCAGCACGGTCTTCGAGGACGTTTGCCGAAAAAGACCTGCACAACTCGCAGGCCTGCGGGTTGTGGTCAAGCCCAAGGCAGTAGACGCATCGGGAGGCGATCGTCCTGGACATCTTCTGCCCGCATGGCACCGCCGAAACGGAGTCGATTTGTCCATCATAGCCGCAAAGGAAGAAGTAGACCGGGTCTAGAAAACTTAAAATTATTTTCGGGTGAACCAAGAGTTTGGATCCAGTCTAGATGCAGAGCTAAGGAGGGAACCTGAGCTTCCAAGCGGTATGGAAGATCTGGCGTCATGGGGAGGAGCCGAGAGTTTTACCACCCGGGTGGGTGGGAGGAGCCAACTTGAAGACCTTCCGGCAAGATTTAAAGCGGCAAGGAACCTGCCAGACAGTGTGGATGAACAACATATCCATGTCCCTAGAAGAATCAGTTACAATAGTATGTGGTAGTACAAACAATACAACATTGTAAGATTGTGCAACTGCTTTTTTCTTTAGCACGCCCAGGCTTTGGAAAAAGGAAGGGAGGCTAACCTCCTGGTTAACATGAAACTCAAAGGGCTTGTGCTGACATGATGGCAGTCTGAGTTTAGCTGAGCTCCCTGGGCATCTTCTTTGAAAGTGCATATATCTGCAGACAGAGCACTAAGAGAGATCTAAAAAGAAAATGATCAACTCTTAGTTTACCTCAATGGCAGCAACAAACAAAAGAAACAGCAACTAAGCTCCTGTTTGAAGTCCTGGAAGGTCAAAACGAGCAGCACATGCGCCGGAACCTCGCACACGCCAGCAAGCCCTAGCAGCAGTGGAGGAGGAAGGCAGCATAGCCACACTGGAGTGCTCACTAGCTGGAGCTCCCAGTACTCTGGCGAACATGCAAACGGAGATGCGGGCCGGCTTCACCAACATCATGGCCCAAATGGTACACCTTCAATCCATGCTAAGTGGCTTATCAGAGACCATGGCATCACACACAACCCAAATTAGGGAGTTCCAGCAACGGGTTAGTGATTTGGAAAACTCCATGCACACTATTTCTCGAGGGCATAATCACTATAAAGAAGCAATTACAGAGCTCCAGGAGAGAGCCGACGACCAGGAAAATCGCTCCTGGAGATCTAATCTATGAACTGTTGGCCTACCTGAAGGAATCGAGAGGAAGAGATCGACTACGGGTATCCATATGTGACTAGTAAAGCATCTCAAACTGCCCCCAGAGGCAGAGAAATTTGAATTGAGAGAGCCCATAGAGTGGGTCCCCCACCGAAACCGGGAGACCGCCCAAGGCACTGCCTCATAAAATATCTCCGTTTCACAGATAAGGTGATAATAATGGCAGCAGCTAAAAAGCAGGGAGCTATCCTAGCAGACAAGGTGACATTCTATATACCAAGATTATAGCCAGGACCTGCAAGTGCGTAGACAGAAATTCAATGCAGTCACATCCAAGCTGCATAAAATGGGGTAGACTTTTTCTTTCTTTTAACCGGCTAAGCTGCAGGTTGATCACCCTTGCAATCCACCAAAGTTCTTCACCAACTACCTAGAAGCTGAAAAGTCGGTACAGGAAGAAATTAAGTCAAATAGAGGTTTGCCCTCATGAGCAAGTACCACAGCAGTCAGATAAGAAACAATTACTCACCGAAGTAACAATACTTCTTCCAGGGGATTCTTTAGCATTATTGACAGGTGCAGTATGCCAGCTGGGTTCAGCTGGTCTGGAGAGGAGGAGTCAATGCAAATGAGGAAGGCACTGGCCAATCAGGATACAGTTAGAGTGCTGCCTGCAGTCAGCCTGAGGGACCTCAGAACGCATTTCAGAGCTGAAAAAGAGCAAAAACTGTGCCCGCTAGGGGCAAAAAAACTGTTAGCAATAACCCACCATGTATTCTAACCCACTATTATGAAAAAAAATATATATATTTTTTTTTTAATCACACGAATGACAGTTGTCAAATTTGGCTAAATCCCCTAATAGAGCCTTTGACAAGGTTTCCAGAGGAGGAAGGGTGGGAGTGTCAATAATGCTAAAGAATCCCTGGAAGAAGTAATGTTACTTCGGTGAGTAACTGTTTCTTCTCACCCCAAGAATTCTTTAGCATCTATTGACAGGTGCAGACTTCAAAGCAGTGTAGTTGGGAGGAGGGCACAGAAACCTATTTTAAGAAGAGGCTCTGAAGTACCGTCCTGCCAAATTTGGCATCCTATTCGACTGCACATCCAAGAAAAGATCTTTTTGAATGTGAGAAGCAAATTTCAAATAAGTGATCTGCACACTTCTAGTAAGGATATAGCCTTGAACACTGCAAGGAGGCAGCTGTTCCACAGGAAGTAGGTCCTAAGCACAAGAAGGGCTGAATGTCAGCCATGCTGTACCAGACCCGAAATATGGGAAAACAGTCCCATAGGAAAATACTCTTGGTCACTGGTTTCTCCTTTTCTGCAAAAACGCAGGAAAGGAAGAGATGATAATGACAGCACCTGAACTGCTAGGATCGCTGACACAGACCGGCAGGAATAATTCATGCCCCATCCGAGCAGCTTGAGATAGCCTAGACAGGACTTGCCTGAGAGCAGTACAGGCAGAGGAAGAGGGTTAATGAAGGTGGAAATGGTATACACTCGGGGAAGAAGAATTTCCTATCTGCCCAGAGGACTAAATTGTTCTTAAAGGCACTGAGAGGATAAGGCCTAAAAGAAAAACCTGAAAGTCTGAAAATCCATCTGACAGAGGAAAAGACAAACAGAAAGGTTGTCTTAGATGTTACTTACTTCAGGACAGAATTGTCACAGGTTCAAGGGACACCCCATGAACTTGAAAATACAGAGGTTTGTGTTATGTAGGAAAAAACTCAGGTCCCTAGAAGGGTCTGGGAGTGAAACAGCCCCTTGTGGAATGCTTTGAAAAGGTCTAAGAAATCACTAGGTGTACTCCCCCAAAAAAGAGGCCTACTGTCCTACTGTAGGTAAGAAAATAAAAACTTTTATATTTTTTAGGAAACAAGTCACAAAGACCAAACTAGTTCCACATACAAGACAGTAATGCTTGGATATGAACTAAATAGTCCAGTCATGAGAGGAAAGAGGGTTGAAAAACTCTAGGCTCTTGTCCTTGTACCAAGGGGGAAAAAAACGCTTCCATTAGGAAACTGAGGTTTTTGTGGTATTAAAATTTATTTTTTTTTTGGACGTTCCAGGCCTTGTTTGGATACAGGGACTCCAGGAGATCTAGCCTCTCAAGAACCAGGCCTTGAGGAGGAAAGACTGGGAGCTGAGAAAAACACTACTCCTGTGCAAGAAAGGAAGTAACTTGTGGAAACGAAAGCAGCCAGAAGGCTGTTTAACTGAAACATTTTTTTTATCAGAAAGTACCAAGGTTGTTCAGAGCCACCGGGATCATGGTGGCTGATTCCTTAACTAGAAAGGTACTTAGGAAACAAGGGATATAAGGGAGAGAGAACACTTCTCCGACCAGCCTTGAGATGAGAAAGTCTGTTGGAAGGACCCCGAGCTGGGGCCTGCAACAGGAAAAAAGAAAAAAACTGGTGGTTCGGGCTGGAGGCGAAAATTCAGATCTGGACCTGACCTACCCCCGACGATGTGGCTAGGACTTGTGTACTGAGGGCTCACTTGTAGTGGCCCTGACTAATGCGGCTTAGAGGATCTGCCAAAGGGTCCACTTGCGGTGGCCCTGACTATGCCAAAGTGGTGTCCTTGCCCTATAGATGGAAGAGAGACTAAGACACCTCCAAAGAAGTCAGCTAGAGATCAAAACTCATAGCTATTGCAGAGAGAGTGGAAGCCTTGTGGCCCAAATGCTCGTTGGTGCGATACAGGGCAGGAAAATCATCCGGTCCTCTCTGAACTAAATGACCTCTGGACTGAAACAATGCAGGCCTGATAGAGATGCTCTGAGATTCCAGGGACTGATGAAAGAAGGACTCTCTCAGAACCCAAGACCCAATGATGGAACCCCGAAGGGAAACACCCACCGGAAGGAAGCCTCTGTACCGAAGATTTGAAGGGGAGAGGTGTGAAGTTCACTGTTTCCTTACACCAATCCAGCCTGTAATAGGGTTCAGGCTTCACGAAAATTCTGTTATTTGGAATCTGACCCAGAGGTCTAGTCCCTGGGACTCTAGTGACAAAATTATGCACCATATACAGGGAAAGAACTTCCCCTGATAAGAGATCAACATTGCCCCCTAAAAGTTGTCTAGATTTAGATGGTTAGGGAACTTTTTCCTAGTAGGTACTATATTGCTTGCAAATTCTATATTGCACTTTGTGCTCACAACAGAGGGAGGTGAACCTTACAATTGTCTTTGGTTTGTAGCAGATATTCTGCAGGTGGAGGCTACTTCTAACTGAAAGGTGAAATAAGGAACTTAGAATTATCAGGAAAAGACAGTCTTTCAAGCAACAGAGGGAGGTGGATCTAGCTTTACGTTTGTTACAATTCTTAAGATTTTCAGTGCAGGAAGAGTTTAAAGCACAGCTGACTTATTTTGGGGCTGACTGCTTTCAGAGCACAAACCACCAGGCTATTTTGGGGCTGGGAGGTTTACCTGTGTCTGACTTGGATGTCTGGATTTTTCTCTGTTTGATTAGCAGGGTATTTTCTCTGTCAAATTGTTGTGTAGGGCATCTTGCTGACAGGAAGGCACTCATCGTAGCGGTGGGTCAGAGCTTTTAGCTGATTGTTTTGTGAGGGCACAGTTAGGGCCCAACCCTTCCCACCCTCACCCCACCCACCCTGAAAATAGTTCCTTTATACCTGGGGTTCTGACATCATTTCCTCAAGAGTGCAAGGTGCATATCACTGTCATATCCTCTCTAGCACACTGCATTGACAATATAAGCATACACATTGTATAATATATATATTTCTATGTAACAAACCAATCACACACACAAACACACAAAAAAAAAAAGTAGACAAACGTGGGGAGTAGTGCAATGTAATGGCTGTGGGGCAGCAGTCTTCCGGGAGTCTTTCTGGAGGCTGAGATGCTGCCCTATTTGCAGACAACTCTCTGCCCTGAGGGAGGAAGTTGCCCGTCTTCAGGCCACACTGGACAGTAGTAAGGGAACCTTCCCCCAGGCAACACTGGACGGTAGGAAGGGAACCTCCCCCATCCAGGGAGCACCAGAGCCACCACCACTACCTCAGAGGTTGCGAAGAAAGCACAGCAGTTGGACCACATTGGGCTCAGGGAGGGTGAGGATGGTGGAACAGAGACACACCCAGTCAGTTGTTCCACTCCACAATCCACACACCATTCTGGGGAGCATAGCTCCTAAGATGCACCAAGAGAGGAGACTAAGGAGGCTGAGGACAACTGTCACAAGGGAGGCCCACAGGAAGGAGGCAGAGGACACCACAAGGAAAGGAAGCAGCTCAGGTGGGGGATTCAATTATTAGGGGATAGAACTGGGGAGCAGGAAAACTGTAAGGTGCGCTGCCTGGTGCCATGACTTGGAGGGACAGGAAGCGCATCCTCAGGATCACGAGAACAGCTGCACGGGAGTCTGAGCTGGACAGCATTGTCCACCTAGGGACAAATGACTTGGCCCACCATGAGATTAGAGCAGTGCAGAAGGACTCTGTAGAACTGGGGAGGGGCCTAAGACAAGTAGCAGACACAGTATCCTTCTCTGAGGTGCTGCCTGTCAATGGCATGAGTGAGGCGAGGGTACTTTGCACCATGCAGTTTAATGAATGGTTGAAAAAATGGTGTGGAGCACAGGGGTTTGGCTTCATTGGGGACTGGGGTTCCACCTGGAGGGACACCAGCCTATACTGGCAGGATGGTCTGCATCTGTCCAGGAAGGGAACAAGTCTTTTGAGCAATCGGTTTAAATGCTTCATTGGCAGCTTTTAAACTAGTCAAGGGGAGGCACTGATAAGCAGCAGGAAAATCCCAGCCTCTCCTACAAAACAGGGTACTAAATGAGAAAAAGACCGAGGTAGAAAGGTCAGTGGGGATACTGCAAAGAAGGTAAAGCCATCAAAATGGAGAGCAATGAGTACCAATGCCCGTAGTCTGAGTAACAAGCTTCCTGAATTAGTGGCCTTGATGGAGGAGGAACATCTGGATATCATGGCAGTCACAGAAACATGGTACACACAAAACCATGACTGGGATGTAAACATACCAGGATACACTACCTACAGGAGGGACAGGGAGGGTAAAAAAGGAATCAAAGCAACAGAACAAAAGGGAAAACAGGGAGGAGAAGGAGCATTGTGGGTAAATTTGGAGACCGGCAATGGCACCACAATCCGCACAGGGGTTGTATACAGACCCCCTTCTCAAGAGGAGGAAATGGACAAGGAAATGATAGAAAGTATACTTAGAATGGCAGAAAAAGGGGAGATATTGCTGATGGGTGAGCTGAATATGCCAGATGTTAACTGGAGTGCAGTTGCAGCAGCCACTTTGAAGAGTGGGGTTATTCTAGATGCCCTACAGGGGGAATGCCTTAGACAACTAGTATTGGAGCCCACTCGAGAGGGAGCAATCTTAGACCTGGTTCTCTCAAATGGAGATGAAGAGAGGATCACAGATGTAGAAGTGGGTAGCCATCTGGGAACTAGCGACCATCGAACAGTATGGTTCTAATAAACACAGCAATACAGTCAAGCCATACAAAGGCAAAAGTACTGGACTTTAGGAGGGCTGACTTTGCCAAAATGGGTGAGTGCCTAAGGAATGCACTAGCAAATGGGCAGGAAGGCGGGGTGAAAGAACAATGGGGAATAATAAAAACTGCCATCACAGAGGTAACAAGCCTTTGTGTGAAGCAAATAAACAAAATGAAACAATGTAAGAAACCACTTTGGTTCTCAAAGGAAGTGGCAGTGAAGGTTCAAGAGAAAAGGAAAGTGTTCAGGAAGTACAAGGGATCACAGAAGGAGTAGGACAGAGAACTGTGTCAGTTAAAGCAAAAGGAAGCTGGGAAGGCAGTCAGAACAGCAAAGGCCCAAACCGAGGAAAAGATAGCCAACTCAGTTAAGAAGGGGGATAAAACCTTTTATAGGCACATCAGGGGTGAAGGAAGACCAAGCGAGGATAGTGAGGCTTAATAAAGGGAGGGAGGGTGGGCAGAGGTGACTGTGAAAAGGCAGAGATACTAAACAAATATTTTTGCTCAGTATTTACAAAGGAAGAGGAGAAGGTACCTAAAACAAACAGTAGAAACACTCTGGATACAGAAGTTGATACCAGCCCATTTACAGAAGAAAGGGTTCTGAAAGAACTCTAAAAACTGAAGGTGGACAAAGCAATGGGGCTTGATGGGATTCATCCCAGAATTCTAAAAGAACTAAGGGTAGAACTAGTGACACCACTGACTACCCTCTTTAACAAATCATGGGAGGATGGGGTGGTACCCGAGGACTGGAGAAGGGCAGATGTGATTCCCCTTCACAAAAGTGGGAGCAAGGCAGAAGCAGAAACTACAGACCTGTTAGTTTAACCTCAGTGGTAGGGAAAATGATGGAATCACTTCTGAAGGAAAGAACTGTCGAGTATCTAGAGGCCAGAGGGCACAGGACCCAAGGCAGCATGTGATTCACAGCGGACGGTCATGCCAGATAAAACTGATTGATTTCTTTGACTGGGTGACCAAAGTAGTAGATCAGGGAGGGCTGTGGACATGACCTACCTAGACTTTAGCAAGGCATTTGACACAGTCCCACACAAAGATTAATATACAAGTTAGCCAGCCTGGGAGTGGGTCCCAAGATGACAGCCTGGGTAAAGAATTGGCTGGAGAATAGGACACAGAGAGTAATAGTAAATGGAGTCCACTCTGAAGAAAGGGGGGTTACTAGTGGGGTACCGCAGGGTTCAGTATTAGGACCGGTCCTCTTCAATGTCTTTATAAGTGACATTGCAGAGGGACTGGAAGGAAAAGTATGTCTCTTTGCAGATGACACAAAGATCTGCAACAGAGTTGATGCACAAGGTGGGGTGGAAAGGATGAGAAGGGACTTGGCAAGGTTAGAGGAATGGTCAAATGTATGGCAGCTTAGATTCAATGCTAAGAAGTGCAAGGTAATGCATCTGGGAAACAAAAACCCAGAGGAAGAGTACACAATGGGGGGTGAGATACTAACAACAAAATGGAAAGGGACCTGGGGTAGTCATATCAGATGACCTAAAGGTGGGCAAGGAATGTGAGGGCAGCAGGAGGGCTGGGGGATACTGGGATGCATAGGAGAGGCATCACCAGTAGAAAACTGGAAGTTATTATCCCTCTGTACAGACAGCTGGTGAGACCCCATCTGGAGTACTGCGTGCAGTTCTGGAGACCCAATCTCCAGAAAGACATAGACAGGGTGGAGGCTGTCCAGAGGAGGGCAACTAAAATGGTGCAGGGTCTGCACGGAAGACATATGAAGAGAGACTTAAGGAGCTTAATATGTATAGCCTCGAGGAAAGGAGGGAGAGGGGGGACATGATAGAAACTTTCAAGTACCTCAGGGATCAACAAAGTCCAAGAGGGTAGCATCTTTCAAAAAAAGAGTGTGCAAGAACAAGGAGGCACAACTTGAAGATAGAGGGGGGCTCAGAGGTAATTTAAGAAGTATTTTTTCACAGAGAGTTGTGGATGCATGGAGCGGCCTTCGGGAGGAGGTTGTGGAGTCAAAAACAGTGGTGGAATTCAAGCATGCATGGGACAGTCATAAGGCAATTCTAGGGGGTTGGGGTAGGAAGAAGTAGGCTGCTGGTTAACTAGGATCTGCAGCTTATCCATTAGGTAGGGAAATGGGCAGACTGGGTGGGCCAAGCGATCCTTATCTGCCATCAAATTCTATGTTTCTATGAACACAGAAACCCAAGACTGTATGAAATAGCATGTCAGACTTAGGACTCGAAAACCAAAGTCAAGGAGAATTGGCTAAGGACGGCCAAGCCTCTGAGAAGGGAAACCAGGAATTCCCTGTGTTCAGGTGAGAACCGCCAACCTACCCAGATACCTGGAGAATAGCCTGATTTTTACTCCATATCTGAGAGCACTCTGGAGGCAGTCTAAACGGCATGGAAGAAAACTGTCAGCCGCCTGAGAAAAAAACCCAGGCTAAGGAACTGAGAGGAAACAAGAAAATCCCCTGCGTTTGCAAAAGAAAGACCTGAGTCAAGGAAGCATCCTGACTCCAGGTTGAGAAAATTGATAATGATTTGCTGTTCCTATTTTCCTTTAAAATTCAGGTAATAGCCCGAAAAAAGGTCCAACTCCCAAGGAGAAGGGAACCCTTTCGCGACTTTGAACCTAACGAGGTTCTAGTGCTCTAGTTTCAACTGCTGACATGCTACTAGAGAAAAACAGAATGCTGCACTTGGAGGTAAACTTTAGTTATTTATTTACTTATCATGTACATAGATATATATATATATATAGAGAGAGAGAGAGAGATAGAGAGAGATGTTAATATCTGCAGACATCTATCTCCTTTTATTTATTTATTTATTTATTTTTACACCAACCAAAGAAGGGGCAAAAACTTGAACCAAGAAGAAAAGTAACTGAAGAAAAAAGGGATTACCAGGAATGAAAAAGCATTCCTGCCTAAACCCCTGGAAAATTTCACATATGGAAATTTCCTAATATGTTAGTGTAGGGAAAAAGGGGGTTAAAGGGAGAAAAATTCCTACCCGAAGCCCCCTATATCCTGAGACTTCTGGGGAAGGAACGCTTATCTTTAAGTAAGTACTAGGAAAGTTAAACTCATCCATACATGCCTGTCAACTTTAGTTTGCCATAAAGACAAACCAAAATTTGCGCCAAAACATAACCCAAAAGGTCGGAACTTTTCAGACAGGCAAGCCTGACGGAAATGACCTATGCCAAGACTCCAGAAGCTGTAACCTTATGACTTAAGGCTATGAGAGCACAGAGCTACCCTATGCCACTTGGGTATTTCAGCAAACCTCCTTGTGACTAGTGCTCCTGAGCTGTAGCACTATGGCAAGGATAGGAGACATCAAAAAACTCAAATATATAATAGCGTATGCCACAAAGGTAGGAGGCATTACGTAAAACCTCTTACACATGGTATATGATTATCTAGAGTCTATCTCTGGAGGGAAAGCAGACAGTGGCACAAGGCTGAGAAGTAGGCCGCTGCTTGCACTAACTCTCTTTAATCTGAAAGTGTACAGATAAAAGCAGCAGAACACTTACCGAGCTGGTATTTCCTCTGAATGCTTCTGTCAATCCCAAAAAAGTAGGAGGGGTTTCCAGAACCTACCTGTACAGTAGGTGTCTTCAGAGAGTTGTCAAGTTGTTTGGAGGAGAGCATCAATCATATCTACGAAGTCGTCATCCTCCACCTCTTTATCGGTGTCGTCCTGGAGGAAAAAGTCTGGGGAGTCCACCGGTTGAATATAAATACCTCATTATAACATAGCCTGAATCAACCTCAGGGTGACCAACTGGAATTAGTGGGTCCCAAGAGGAGTTCATGAAGGAAAAATCCTCTCCTAAATTACTAATAATAATAATAACAATAATATTCTTGGGTATAAGGATTAACATGGAGAGGAATACTCAGACCCGAAGGAGCCGAGAACACGCCCAGAAATATAAAGTTTGGAATAATTGCCAAGCTCTCAGAAATTCAGTTGCAGAGGGCATCATTTTATCAACTCCTGATGACTCCCTAAATCCTTCAGAAGGGAGGATCAGAGGAGATTAATCTCTATCTTTGTGCAGGGAAGAGGGCACCCTACCTATTTTCAAATAAAGGCTTGGACACAGAAACAACTACAACAGAACCAGACGTGTAATAATAGAAGTCCCAAGGGGACCTGACATTTCTTTTGTGTTAACCTGAGGTACCTTCCTCAGTGCTTTTAGAGGAGGGGGAGGTAGACTGAAGACCCAAATAATAATAGTTAGGCCAAAGCTTAAACAAATCAAAATCAACTTTTAAGAGATTTTTTTTTCCACAAAGAGGAAAAAACAGCACCACCTCCACACCTCTTGTCAACAAAGCCCACTGCACAGCAAACAAGAGGGTCTCACCCCAAAAGAAAGGGGATTACCCTTCAAATATCAAATATTTTGAATTTAAATACAGAAAAAAGGGTTCCAAGAATTCACGCTGGTGCGCAATGGAAAATTGTGCATGCGCGCAAAAAAACAAATCAATGATTTTAGCGCAACAGCGTTAAAACCCGATAAATACTAAAACTACCGAATTAAATAAAAACAACGCAATTTATCAGGCACGAGGCTTAATTTTTACCAGAAAAAAACGCCAAGGGGAAAACAAGAAAAATCCCGCAACTGCGCGGAACCCAGCGCAAATGCGGTAAAAATAGATAAAATGAAGAAAATATACAAAATACCTTAAAAGCAGCACTCAAAATTAAAGAAAATGGCACAGGAAGATCTCTGAAAAGAAGAGCTCTGGGGCAGTGTTGCCAGTTCAGTGGAGAAAAAGTTCTGAGGTCCCTCAGGCTGACTGTAGGCAGCACTCTACTCGAACTGTATCCTGATTGGCCAATGCCTTCCTCATTTGCATTGACTCCTTCTCTCTGGGGTAGCTGAACCCAGCTGGCATACTGCACCTGTCAATAGATGCTAAAGAATTCCAGGGGTGAGAAGTACCTGCCCGAGAAGGTTTTCTTCACCAGTTTAAATAAGTTTGTTCGTTTGCTTGAGCCTGTTGTAAACTTGGGAGAGAGGTGCACAGTTAAGTCTTATACAGTTACCTTTGACTGAAGTTCGTTAAACGCATCCTCTTCATGGGCCTGCTGCCTTGCTGCAATCTGTGGGCCGGGGAGCTGTTGAGTCATGCCTCAAGGCATATAGCAGCCTACTACTGGACCGCAGGAGGTGCCGGGGGTTCGAATATTGAGTTTCTGTTGACACACTTGGATCTATGCTGGATTTCTGGGGGTTGGGGAGTCGGGCTCAGGGGCTTGTCCCTACATCAGTGGAATACAACTGGACAGGCAATCAGGCATAGTACTCAATTGCTACATCAGGACTTTGACAGTATCCCCCCTGGGCCCTGCAGATCTCTCGCCCCTACAATGTCCTGCCATGTGGTTACCTTATCATGCTGGCAGCCCGACCATGCCAAGGGGCATGGGTACCGACGGGCTGTGGGACTACCAGCAGTACACTCAAGAGGCAGGTGCAGCAATATACCTGCCTAACATGGAGCTCTATAAATACCTATACAGTACTAAGTTGTTTTAACAAGGGGAGGGTCAGATGCTATAAGAGGGGTCCAAAAGGAAGTTTGTGGGAACCCAACTATGAGCCGATTGAAAGGTCTAATGGTTTTGTGATGCCATATCAAAGGGAACACCGGAGGGGTGGGGGGACCTGCTGCAAGACTGACCGTGATAATTAAGGGGGGTGATTTAACATGCATTAATTGGCTTTGGAAAATGGAGGGTGACCCCCCCTCACTTGAGGGGCCCTCAAGGCTAGAACATTTTCGGGGGGGGGGGATTGGAGGTGCTCCCAGCTGCATATTCGATACTCTGTGATGTGCTCTGTTCTTCACTGCAGGGTGGATGTTGCCATGACCTATACCCATACCGAATAGGGAGTGGAAGAATGCAATGAATGGGCAAGCAAAGGTCCGGTGGGGTGGCAGAAACAGAGTCGACCACGTAGACTGGGACATCGGAGCACAGGTGAGTGGTAACCTATATACCAGGGTTGACAGACTTCAGCCAGGAGCACGGTACTGCGGGGGAGGGAGCTCACGAATGGGACTAGTGTACCCTGGAGCAGCGGCTCGAGGCACAAAAGGTTGGGAAATGTAAAATCGGAGGCAAAGTTGCTTTCCTAGGTTGAAAACCTGTCTGAGTTGCCCAGCAGATAAAAGCTGGCCACATTCTATCATAATCTGCCTTGAAAGAATGTTTCCATGGGAACAATATGGTATCAACAACTCTCTCCCTATTCTGAGAAGCCTCCCCCTCTCAGGAGCCAAGCAAGAGTGGGATGAAACAGTGGACACTGACATGGAACAGTATGCTGCTGAGAAAGCCAAAAGGGCTCTTGAACTGTAAGACTAAGTCCAAGAGCCACAATCTCCTTGGCCACTCCGGGGAAACTAAAATGAACCAACAGTATGACTGACAAATCTTTCTAAGAACCAGCGGGAATAAGGGAAACACCACAAATACATACACCTTGCTGAAGATCCACTGTTGAGACAAGGCAACTGTTGCTTTGACATTTGTACCGAATGAAAAATCTCACCATTTCATTGTTTCTTTACAAGGCAAAAAACGGTCCTTTTTTAGATTCCTAAATATGTGACAAGACTTAGAAATAACTCTTGATTCAGAGATCATTTCTGCCGCATGAACCCACTGGCACCTGAACCATTCTGCCCAATAGCTGAGTTGTACTACCAGAAGGACTGCTTAGAGGCAAACCGGTAACAGCTGAGCCAGTCTGCCAGGGAACTGAGTTGTCTTGCAAGATGAACAGTTGAGAGGGACTATACATTGGCTTAAACCCAATGAATTAGCGAGCATGCTTCTGTCAACATCATTTTGACTTCTTTTGCCACCTTGCTTGTTTATATAAGCAAGTCACTGCACTGTTGGACTGAACTTACGCTGAGTTCTGAAGAGCTCTGTCCTTAAAGTACCTTAGCACCAGAAAGACAGCACTGGTCTACCGGATGATTCCAAGGTCCTGCTCTTCTTGTGACCAGAACCCCTGGACTGGAATCTGGTCCAGTCCCACCCTGTCAAACTAGCATCAAGGTCAGAATAAGCTGCTCCAGTGGAGCCAATGGAGACCCCTGGAAGAGGATCTGAAGTTTCTCTCACCACTGCAAAGACTGGCATAATGACCTCAGAACAATGTAGCAAGACCAAGTGGGATGTGGCTAGTCCCAATTTCAGTAGCACAGACTGAAATATGAACCCAATCCACCTGTGCTTCGAGAAAGGCTTACGCCTAAACGTCACCGTAGGTGCATGCACCAACTTGCTGTACATCCGGCTGCCTGGTCGAGAGTTTTACTACAGGAGCACTAGGTTTAGTGCCAACAGATAATTATTTTAACTATTGTTTTGGCTGCAGAACTGTCGCCGTAACTGAGCACTTTAAACTATTTTGGCTACAGGATCTCCATCCACGCCTTTTCACACAATAAAGTTTTTAGCTTCACACAGAAGTGAGGTAAGTGTCTTATTAATTTATTTTAAGCTGATAACAGGTGGATTAGGTTAATATTTCAGTCTGTGCCACTGAGACTGGGACTAGCCACATCCCACTCGGTTTTATTACATTGGTTTATCAAGTGAGCAATGGCCTGTTAATATCATGTGACAGGGTTGAATAAGGCCCTGCCCCATTTGTTATGCAAAAAGAATTTAAACGCAAGGGTCTCTTCTTCTTGTCTGTCTGATTGTGCAACCAAATTTTCTTGTGAGACCTGGAAACTGATCACTCCGATGGTTTCCCAATTCTCCGCCTCTCACTAGCTCTCTACCTTCACTTGCTGTTTCTGTCTTTTGTTCCCCCTTACATATCTGCAAGTATAAAAATATATGTGAATCTTTATGTCGAAATGTCACTGATACTGGGATCCCTTTGTTTAAAACTGTATACAGTTATACTGTTGAAATGATTGCAAAAAAACTATTTGGAACTCAAGGGGTTAAACTGAGATGATGGTGTGCATACTTTACAGAGTTGTCAACAAGACGTCAGTTCTGGATCATTATGTTCTTTTTGCTGCACCTGCAAGAACACTGGAAACTGACAAAACATTCTGTGAAAAAACACTGTCTCCTTAACGAGCTCTCTGCAAAGACTTGTTATAAAAAGAACAGCAATGTTTTGCGAGAGAGAGAGAGAGAGAGAGACTGAGATTTGAAACTGAGAAGAAACGCTCAGAAGGAGGACTGTTTTCTCTGTTTTTACTGCCTTTGTACATAGTTATATTGAATAATTTTTATTTTGCTGCTACTGAGAAAAATAAAACACTATTTAACAAGAAACATAGAAACATAGACTTTGACGGCAGATAAGGACCGCTTGGCCCATCTAGTCTGCCCATTTCCCTACCTACAGGATAGGCCGCAGATCCTAGTTAACCAACAGCCTATTTCTTCCTACCCCCCACAAGAATTGCCTTATGTCTGTCCCATGCATTCTTGAATTCTCCCACAGTTTTAGATCCTACAACCTCCTCAGGAAGGCTGTTCCATGCATCCACTACCCTCTCTGTGAAATAATACTTCCTCACATTGCCCCTGAACGCCCTCCCATCTTTAAATTGTGTCCCCTTGTTCTTGCACGTCTCTTTTTCTGAAAGATGCTACCCTCTTGGACTTTGCTGATTCCACTGAGGTACTTAAAAGTTTCTATCATGACCCCCCTCTCCCTTCTTTCCTCAAGAGTATACATATTAAGCTCCTTTAGTCTCTCCTCATACGGCTTCTCTTGCAGATCCTGCACCATTTTAGTTGCCCTCCTCTGGACTGCCTCTATCCTGTCTATGTCCTTGTGGAGATGGGCTCTCCAGAACTGGACACAGTACTCCAGATGGGGTTTCACCAACTGTCTGTACAGAGGGATAACAACTTCCTGTTTTCTGCTGCTGATGCCTCTCCCTATGCATCCCAGTATATCCCCAGCCCTTCCTACTGCCTTCTCACATTGCTTGCTAACCTTAAGGTCATCTGATATGATTACCCCCAGGTCCCTTTCCTTTTTTGTTGTTGTTACTACCTCCCCCCCATTGTGTATTCTTCCCCTGGGTTCTTGTTTCCCAGGTGCATTATTTTGCACTTCTTTGCACTGAATCCTAGCTGCCATACTTCTGACCATTCCTCCAACCTTGCCAAGTCCTTCTCATCCTTTCCACGCCTCCTTGTGTATCAACCCTGTTGCAGATCTTTGTGTCATCTGCAAAGAGGCATACTTTTCCTTCCAGTCCTCTGCAATGTCACTTATGAAGACATTAAAAGGACTGGACCCAATACTGAACCCTGCGGTACCCACTAGTAACCCTCTTTCTTCAGAGTGGACTCCATTTACAATTACCTTCTGTGTCCTGTTGTCCAGCCAATGTTTTACCAGGCTACCACCCTGGGACCCACTCCCAGGCTGGTTAATTTGACTATTAATCTTTTGTGTGGGACTGTGTCAAATGCCTTGCTAAAGTCTAGGTAGGCCATGTCCACAGCCCCTCCCTGGTCTACTACTTTGGTCACCCAGTCAAAGAAATCTATTAGATTCATCTGACATGACCTTCCCGCTGTGAACCCATGCTGCCTTGGGTCCTGTGCCCCACTGGCCTCTAGGTACTCAACTATTTTTTCCTTCAGAAGTGACTCCATCACTTTCCCTACCACAGAGGTCAGACTGACAGGTCTGTAGTTTCCTGCCTCTGTCTTGGTCCCACTTTTGTGAAGGAGAATCACATCCACCTTCCTCCAGTCCTCGGATACCACACCATCCTCTCATGATTTATTAAAAAGAGTAGCCAGTGGTTTCACTAGTTCCCCCCGTAATTCTTTTAGAATTCTGGGGTGAATTCCATCAGGCCCCATTGCTTTTTCCACCTTCAGTTTTAGGAGTTCTTGCAGAACCCTTTCTTCTGTGAAAGGACTGGGATCGACGCCCCTATCAAGAGTGCTTCTGTTAATTGGATTAGGCACTTCCCCTTCCTCTTTTGTGAATACTGAGCAGAAATATTCGTTCAGTATCCCTGCTTTTTCACTGTGCCCCTCTGCCCACCCACCGTTCATTCTATTCAGCCTCACTATCCCTCCCTTTGTCTTTCTACGCTCACTGATGTACCTATAAAAGGTTTTATCCCCCTTCTTAACCGAGTTGGCTATCTTTTCCTCAGTTTGGGCCTTTGCTATTCTGACTTCCCTCCCTGCTTCCTTCTGCCTTAACTGGTACAGCTCTCTGTCCTGCTCCTTCTGTGTTTCCTTATACTTCCGGAATGCTATCTTTTTCTTCCTGACTTTCACAGCCACCTCTTTTGAGAACCATAGTGGCTTTTTCTTTCATTTTGATTTGTTTATTTGCTTCACACAAAGGCTTGTTGCCTCTGTGATGGCAGTTTTGATGATTCCCCATTGTTGCTCCACACCTCCTTCTAGCCTGTTTGCTAGTGCTTTTCTGAGGCACTCTCCCATCTTGCCAAAGTCAGCCCTCCTAAAGTCCAGTACCCTTACTTTTGTATGGCTTGACTCTGTAGCTGAGTTTAACGTGAACCACACTGTTTGATGGTCACTTGTTCCCAGATGGCAACACACTTCTAGATCTGAGATCCTCTCACTGCCCCCGTTTGAGAGTATGAGGTCTAAGATTGCTCCTCATGAGTGGGTTCCAAAACTAGCTGTCTGAGGCCTCACACCTGTAGGGCATCAAGATGGCCCAGCTCTTGGATGTGGCTGCAGCAAATGTGCTCCAGTTAACATCTGGTATATTCAGGTCTCCCATCAACAGTACCTCCCCTTTCTCTGCCATTCTAAGAATGCCTTCTATCATATCCTTGTCCATTCCCTCCCCCTGAAATTTGCAAATTTTGAAACTGCTCCTAGTTTTCCTATGCTTCCTGACCTGTGCCCAGACAACACATCATTACTATTGTGAGCACCCACCCCTTGACTTCTGTGGCAAGGACCTCAGAAGCCAGATCAAAGTTTGATACGATTCCAAAACTGGAAAACAATAAGATAGGAGGAAGATCTTTTTTTTTTTTTTTTTTTTTTTATAGATATTTATGTGCTTTCTTCCCCAGTTTTCGCCCTGACCCAGGACCCCGGCAGACACGCGCGTTGAGGCGCACACGCACCCCTGGGACTGGCTTGGCCCCTTACACCCCACCTCTGACAATCACTGCCGCCCTTTCCCACCTACGGCATCCCATCGGACCGCCATCTGATGTTAGCAGAACTATGGGAAGGGTGAACAACCATACCGGGAAGGGAGAGCTGCCTTTCAGCTGCTCGATCCCACTCCCTCCCTCCCCCCATGACGGCTCCCAAATGACCCGAGATCATTCCCAAACCCGAGTCGCCAGCGTGGCACGAGGTAAGGCATCCAGTGCCTCAGCCCTCTGCATCATCAGGCCGGCTAGGAGGAAGATCTTAAGAGGTCTCTTGTGAAGTCTGGCCAAAGGAATAATCTCCAATGTCAGTCATCAAACATAAAATCTGGAGACATCTGTGGACTGATAAGACTTTGTACACCTTGTACTGGCGAATCTGATCTATGACATTGTTCATTCTGTTCTGCAAGAAAAAGATTTTCACCAGGTCTGTCCAGGAAACATGCTCCAAGGTGTTCAAGGGATTGAGAAGGCTGAAGCATGCTCATCTCTCAGTTCACTATCCAACCATGTTCTTCCACAATCCATAAAGTCCTGCACACCAAAACAAAGGACCGACAGTCACAAATCTGCTCAGATCAGGAGATCATCCAGATTAGGATAAATGTGGTGCCCATCCCAACAAAGGAGAGCAATCAGAACTCTTAAGACTTTCTTGAACACTCTCAGGGCTGAGGTTCACGTGAGAGGGGAGAGACTTATACTAAAAGTTCGATCCCGATGGCAAACCTGAGAAATTTGTGGTGCAACCTTTGAATCACAACATGTAGATCAGCATCAGATAGGTTTATGGAGGCTAGAAACTCGCTTGTCCAGATTGTCACAATGACAGACCTCAGAGACTCCACCATGAACCTGATGGTTGTCACAAACTGGTTCTGACTGGAGAGATCCAGGATCAGATGGTAATCCTCTCGGACTATTGGGGGTCTATGAAGTAAATGGAGTAACTCCCCCGTCCTGTTTCTTCAAAAGGAGATGGAATCACAGCACCTATGGATACAGGTGGACAAGCCTCAGAGCAGGCTCTAGCCTAGTGTCTGTCTTGGCTCAACTCCAGCTCTATAAAAAACTGCCAGCCAAGGACTAGCCAAGCCTGGTGTGGTCAAAGTAAGAATGCCTGTCAGCCTCAGCAGGTAGTATAGTGTCTGAAATTTTCAAATCCTCTTGTGCAATTCATGATGGACACTGTCTAATGTAAGAGGGCAGCCTGCAGCAGTGCTGCAGGATGTCCACTACATTAGACACATAAGCCATGGCTCAGCTCATGTTTTGGCTTGCAGAGTCAAGCCAAACCCCTAGCTCGCTCTAGCTTGGATGTAAGCAAGAAATTCCTGACTTGCCCACCTCTACCTATGACCAGAACTTGAAAAAGTGCTCTCTTGAGAGCAGAGAACTCTTACATAGCCATGTGAAATTAACTCTAGTAACTGGGTATCAAGTGTGGTCTGGGCACATCTGGTGAAAAACCTTAGCAGGCATCCACCCGGAGGCTGTGGACGAAGATGGACATGCACATCCTCATACTGAATAACTGCCACCATAGTTGACTATCCCTGTAAAGTTTATGGGAGAAAGTGTCTCTATTCTACTAAGACTTGAAGTCTAAGAAAACAGCTCTACCTTGCTAGTATCTGTATCTCCTTAAGGAACAAAACTTTCCTTGGGAGGTGCTGCCACATCCAAAGTCCTGAATTTTTAAACTACTACTGGAAGGTTGCCGAGTCTAAGAACTCTGTAACGAACCTTTCTTAAGCTCCTTAAGGATGTCTTCTAACCATGGGCCTAACAATGTACCACCGGTGAAAGCTCCACCAAGCAGGTGTGACTTCAGCGTATACTCTGCCAACTAATGTTGCAGCCAAAACTGATCTATGAGCTGCCACAGCTGTAACACAACGTTTTGCTGAGGTACAAAGGTGAGCCACCATGGAGTCCCCCAAAAAAGGAAACTGTCATATGCACTAAAGGAAGGAGGTCTCTGACTGGAGAATCCTCTGGAACCTCATCTTCTACTGCAGTTGACCATTTCAATTAAATTTTATTGAAGGGGAACATTTATCAACCATGGCCATCATAGCTTGAAAGTCCATGAAACAATCTTTTAAGTATTCTGCTTTTCTGTAGCTGGCAGAATTCCAGAGATATTGCTGTCTAACTAATTTTGTCCCATGTTAATATTACACTGCTATCATTTTTAGAACCTTGTGATGTCACTGACAATCAAACAGTGCTTAACTACAATGTGATTAGCCACAGTTTGATCATTAGTGACATCACAAGGATCTAAAGACGGTGGCAATATAGTATTAATGTGAAACAATCATTGATATCTTTGGACTGCTACCAGCTAAAGGAAATCGATAATTCATTTAAAAGAGCTTTTCATGGGCTTTCAAACTATGATGGACACAGTTCATGAATGTTCCTCTTTAACGGATAAGAATCACTGAGCACAGCTCATTTGTAATGGCATCCAGTTAAGCACACTTAAGCATGTTACGCAAGTAATAATACTCAATAGGGTGGGTGGTATCAGGCAACACCGGACCGCCCAGGGGCAGAATGAGGCCCGATGCCACAGGCAGAGGGCCTTATAGCCCCTGGAAGGTCCGGTATTGCCAATACCTCCCATTCTGGAGGGTATTACTGCGCTTAGAAAATGGGCTTTTTAGGATGTATTTTAGAAAAAAATAGTTTATACAATTAAAAAAAAATAGTATAAATACGTAATTTTTATTAATAAACAGATTTTGTGTGAAGTAGTACCTTTGATGCTGTCTTTATCACTAGATATTACTAGATGGCACTGTTGTATTTTGTGTTGAGGTACTGGGTTGCATGTCATGCCCGCCCACCGAGTGTCCAGCTTCAGTGTGTGGTGACAGTCTGCTTTTGTCCTCCCCCCACCCCCAACCCCGTGGACTAGCAGTATTTTTCTTTTTATTCTTTTCATCGTTTGAATGCAGTCGATTAGATGTGTGTGTGTGTGGGGGCGGTTATTTATACAATAGGAGTGAGCAAACAACTCATTACATAATGAGGGAGGACAGAGAAACCCAAGGGGATGGAGGGGACAGCAAAGTCGGTGCCCAGTATGGGGGCTGACTATCGAGCAGACACGAAAGATCATTGGGCCTAATCTGCTGGCTTTTTAGTATGTTAGTAGTATAAAAATATGTATTCTCACTGCAGTGGAATAAATCCATTTATTCCACTGTGGTGACATTATCAGACCAAAAAACCAGCAAAAAACCAAGTCCTATTGTATAAATCGGATACGTTATGGCTGGTGGTGGAATACACCAGCCCTTCCAATCCCACTGCCCCATTCACACCACCCAGAGGGCTGAAGTTAGTGCTCCTCAATATCTGCAGCATCATAAACAAAATTACTGCTCTACAACCACTAGCACTATCAATTTGCCCTGATGTATTAATCATCTCTGAATCCTGGCTGAAGCTCCACCACTCGGACGCTGAATTCTCTATCCCTGGCTACTCATTCATCAGACACGATCGCAAGGGTGAAAAATGAGGCAGAGGAATTGCCATGTACATCTCCTCCAAGCTCAAGTTCACCCCTGTCCTGCTTTCTAATTCTTCACAGGATATAGACTCCTTACTAATTAAACTATCACTCCCACACTCTGCTCACGTTTATGTAGCTGATTCCTATTGTGCCCCTGGCACCACCCTTCCCATCATCCTGGACCACCTGGCCTCCCTAAAGGCGTCCGCTTCAGCAGGCGAGCTACATATCCTCAGGGATTTCAATTTTAATTGGCTCACCAATGCGAGCTCCAAGCTCCACAGCAAGATAAAGCCCTAAACCTCACCCAGCAAATTTACCATCCAACCTGACTAAACCACAAATTGCAGAACCATTCTCTCTTAGACTGGGCCCATACCTCTCACCCCCACCGGATAACTGAAGCGGGCCTTCTTCCAGACTACTTAAGCGACCACCACATGATCTACATGATCAGGAAGGCACACAGGCCCAAAGCTCCACCCCCAAGGTCGCTGCTCACTAGATCATACAAAACTCTAAATCAAGCGGCACTCTTAAACGACCTAGCTCATATCTACTGGTCCTTAATCCCTAAAGCATCCTCCATTGACGCTGACCTGGATCTCTTTAAGTCCTGTTTTCTAGCAGTATGGGACTTCCCATGCACCCCTCAGAAGGACATGGGTCAGGGGTGCCCACCTCCCCTGGGTGCCTGCCTTTCTCATTGAAAAATTCCATGCCAGGCACCAGGCTTGGAAAACGTACTAAGCTACAGGCACCCAGGGATCATTTGAATTGTACCGTGCACTCCAAAACTCCTGCACTAGATTTATCCAGCAGGCCAAAGTTAAGTACTTCAAGACCATTTTCAGCTCAAATCTCAACCATCCAACGAAATTCTGGCAAACAATCAAATCCCTTCCCCGCTCAGCCACCCACCCCGACCCTTACTGTCCAAGGCTCCACTGTCTCGGATCATGCTGAAATGGCATCTGTTTTCAACACATTCTTCACTAGCCTGCGCAGCGCTACTCTTTATCCGACCACCACCCCTCGTACAACTCCGCCCAACACCGCCCAACCAACCCCGACCCCCAGCTTCATTCCAACTGGTCACACCGACCAAAGTATTAAAAGCACTGTGGGCACTCAATCCCAACAAGGGAAAATGCCCCACAGGCCTGGATGCAAAAATGCTTTACCTGTCAGCACCAGCCATCGCCACCCCACTAGCTGCTCTCTTCAATCTCTCTTTTACGCTTGCTGACATCCCAACTGACTGGAAGCATGCCGTAATCATACCCCTCCCTAAAGGGGGCAATCCTTCCTCGCCAGGTAGTTACCGTCCCATCTCCTTTCTCCCCATCCTGGCTAAACTACAGAAGCATCTTGTACTAGCCCAACTCACCTCCTTTCTCGACTCCTCTGCCTTCTTCACATCATACCAGTCTGGGTTTCGGAAGTCACACTCAACTATTACCTCCCTTCTAAGGCTCACCGATGCCATCCTCACTGGCATGGACAAGGGGCACACCACCTCAGCCATTTTCATCGACCTTGCAAAGGCCTTCAACACCGTCTCCCACTCTCTACTTGTAACCAAACTTACATCAGTCGGACTCTCCGGAGCTGCCACCAACTGGTTTCACTCATACCTGTCAAGCAGATCTCAGTCGGTAAAAATTGGACCATACACTTCTAACTCCCTTTCGGTCAATACCTGCGTCCCCCAAGGCTCGGTCCTAGGATCGGTACTCTTCTCCATTTTTCTGAACAACCTACCCTCTGTATGCCCATGCATTTCCATTCACATGAATGCGGACGACACCGTCCTGTATGCCTCAGGCCCCTCCCCAGCTGTAGTGGCCACTACACTCCAGGAGGATTTCAACGCCATTCAGCTCTGGTTCCGTGCAAACCAGCTGTTTCTCAATACTAAGAAAACTGTCTCCCTAACCTTTGGCTCGCGTCAAAGACTCTCCCGTCTCCCCTCGCCCCCCCACCTTCCTCACCCTCGACAGGACTCCCTTGGAGGCTTACACCTCCTTCAGATACTTAGGCATCTGGCTCAACCAGCACCTTGATTTCTCCATACACAGCAACTTGATCCACAAGAAACTACATCCGAAACTAGGAGCCTTATATCGCAACAAGGACTATATCCCCCCATCCACCCGAAAGGAAGTTGTTCAGAAGATGATCCTCCCTTTACTTGACTATGGTGATGTAGTCTATGGCACTGCACCCATATCCTCCCTTTCCAGTCTGGACACACTCTTCCATTCCTTCTGTCGCTTCATCTTGGACTGCGCCCCCACAACTCACCACTGCGACCTCTACGGTCCCTTGATCTGCCCTCACTCCATGATCGCAGGCAGCTTCACCACGCCAGAACCATAGCGAAATACTGTGCAGAGTCCCTTCCACCCTCTCTTGAATCCACCCTCTCCACCCAATCACTGCCTGCCTACTCCCTCAGGGGCACTGACACCAGGCTCTTTCATGTCCTACATATGGGGCCAGCTAAGGGCCAAGCAGCTTTCAGATACCGCATGCCCAAACTTTGGAATGCGTTGCCAACAGACATCAGACTCACTGCAAACTCTCAGCAGCTCAACCACCTCCTAAAAACACACCTCTCCTCCACATGCACTTGCACCTAGGACCATCTAGGGGTGGCGCCCAATGCCATACAGCTACTAGCCTCACTTAGCAGGTCCCTTACACCTGTACGCTATGCACCGCATCCTTGAACATGGGCTAGGCAGCCACAAAATCCTCCCGCTGCTGTCCCCACCACAGGTGCTCAGCAATATCACATTGTCTGTTGTATAACTTTGTTACTTCTAGTTACTTGTTAAGCTTACCTTGGTGCTCTCATTCCTGGGAGCCCTGTTAATCTACTGTCATATGTTCTATGTCACTGATACAATCCTGTAAACTTGTATGTCCCTGCACAATTCTGTATGCTTGAATAATATTTATTGTCTGTATTCTGCCCCCTTCCCCAAAGAGGCATCTGGAATCGAGCAGTATCTCCGCTCAGTATGCCATCCTGGTGAAATGCTTAAATAAATAAATGTGAATGAGTATAGAGTGACCTCAGCTACCATCACTCGTGGCTCCGCTACACTACGCCACTAGTGAGGATATCGAGGTCACTCTCCACCTCATTCACATAAAGTCTGTGTTCCACCACTGGCTCATAACGTATCCACTATTTTTTATTTTACCAGGAAAAAGCTCCATTGAGCAAAGCTCATTTTCAAGGAAGTCTTGGGAATCCTGGGTTGATTTGTGATTTTATGATGTGCAGGAACAGATTGGAGCAGACGGCAGTGGATATGGCTGGGTGACAACGAAGTGTAATCGGGAATCTATTCTGTTTAGGAAAGTGTTTTTTATTAAAAAAATATAAAGTATTCTGTTTCTGTTTTTGTGCAAGCAAGGGTGCAGTGAACATGAGCTGGGCTGTGTCACAGTAATGCTGAACACGAGACATGCTGGCGTTACTACTTTCGTTTACAAAAGCTGTTTTTTTCCTTTGGTTAAAAGAAAAAGATTCTAAAACTCATCCATTTTCTGTGCAAAATGAAGCACTCAGTTGATACTATTGAGTGGGGCTGGGTGGTCACATCCCTTGCTAAGTTGCAAAGTGAGCGGGGAAAAAATGGCAGCTACTGAACTCTGAATTGGAAACTGGCACAAGGATACCAGTTTGGGCATGGCAGGCTGGAACTTTTTATTTCCTGGGAATCTGTTGTAAGTTAATATATCCCCCTGGCAAGGATACCAGCCAGTCAGATGCCAGGAAATAAAAAGCCCATTTTCCAAATTAAAATACATATCTTAAAATTGTCTTACATATGCAAAAATACTATAGATATACAGAGATATTACACTGACTACATACATGGTATCAATTAATCATTAATAATGCATACCTTGGCATCAACTCCACTACCATCTGAACCCAATGAAGGGACCCGGAAGGTCTTGAAAACTTGTGTAAATATTCTTCAGTTAGTCTAATCAAAGGCATTACCACAAAAAGAGTGTACTGGAGCTTCCTGAGACTAATACCGCACAGCTGACCTGCAACACTATTATGTTATTTCCATATACCCTGGGCAACAGAACACAGATATCTAACAACGGGACTGAACTGATATTTACATAGTGCTCGTGCTACCGATGCCGAAGCCAATGTTACTTGCACATCAATACCGGATAAAAAGAATGCTCATTTGCAAGCTGTTTCCAGTCGTTTATTCTTAGGGTCTGAGTGTTGTTGCATCTTTTACTGGAATAACTTTACGTCTGACCACAGAAGACATGGCTACATCCATAAATTGAGGAGCCTCCTATTTTGTTTACCAATGTATCAAGCAACAGTTAACGTTTTACCCATGTCTTCATGCATCTCACTGATTTTTAATTATCTGCGTAAAATGTGCTGATTGAAGGACACGCTTGAGAGCACTCCCTGTAGAGGACAAGATGGGATTAACATTTGGGGCCCGGCTTTCAAAGGTTGATGCAGGGCTTGTGACAAGCCCTGCGTCAACCCTGATGTTTGGCACAACTGCACCAAACTCCTTTGACGCAACTGTGCCCAATTTTAGTACATGTGGCACAGTTGTGACAATGGTCACAATTTACAGCAGCTTGCACCTGAATATTTCAAATCAAATCAAATCAAATCAAATCTTTATTTATCCAGGCGAACATCATTGAGCAATGCTCATTTGCAAGATGGACCTGGTAGGGTCAAGATACAATTTGTATGACATATAACATAAAAAGAATACACAACTTTGAAAGGATAGCAAATGAATACAAACAACAACTCCAAGATATATACATGATTCATTAAGTAGCCAGCTTGTTAGTGGAGGATATTTTAGAAACTTGCACTTTTGGCGAAGGTTAAATGTGTCAGGGAATTATTAGAAAGTTTTTGAGCTCGGGTGATGAGCTGTATGGACATCTGGAAGATATATCTACAGGAAATAATTTGTAGGAGGAAATACCGGCTGAAGCAGTGACAGGGGGATGAAAGGAGTGTATACAGAGTGTTGTGGCGGGGTGGTGAAAGGTAGGAGTGGAAAGGGCTGGTCAAAGAGGGATCAATAGTAGGTCAAGGGGGAAGGGGATGGACTGGGGAAGTAAAAAACTGAAAGTATAAGGAGACTAAGTATATAATGCTTAAGAAGGAAGGATTGTAGTAAAGGTTAATGAGATGTGAAGCAACTGCTCGTAGGGTGCTGAGGAGCTACCTTGAATAGTCGTCCAGCTGGTAGGAAAGATGGAGGGTTATTTGGCACAAGACCAGTAAAAAGGGCCCCCCAAATGGCACAAGTTAGACCTGGGGGGAGCTGGTCCGACATGCGGCATTTGGCACACCCGACTGAGAATCATGATCGGCACCAAAGGAGTGTCATATGTTCTGTGCACTCTGGCATCTGCAAGTCTTTCAAAAACTGGGCCCTCAGCATCATGATAGACTGTGTCTAAAGTAGTTGCCAAATCCTACAGGTGTCCTCAACTAACAAGGAAACATTTTGGGTAAAACAGAGATGGCATCGAGGAAAGCTGACTACTCATTCATCTTCCTCTTCATGCTCTCCAGAATCCTGTGGTTCCTCTGGATCCTGAGGATCAGAAGGATTCACACAGCCTTGAGGCCTTCCAGGTCATCTGGATGTGGGATGGTACCTTGCTCTGACAGGTCAGGGGATGGATTCAAATCTGAAAGAACATCCTTTCTCTGCAGGTTCTGTGTTAGATGTCCCAATACATCTGGACATACTTGTCCTGAACCTCCTTCTCCCCCTCAAAGGGTGGATTCTACTGTGAATCCAGTGTAAGAAAAGGAATGCTTGTCTGTGAATGTCAGCATTTGGGTATGAGCCCAAGTTCCGGTGTGGGAATGAGACTTATGACCTTATGGCCCATAAATGGATGTGCTACCAACTGAGCCATGCTGACACAGTATGCCTGCTTTCTCTATATCAACAAGTGTGTTCACCCTTTTTTATCATTTCTACACTACCCCTTGTCTTCCTTTTTTCATTTATATATAAATAAAAGCTTTGTCATTTTTCTTTACCATTTCTGATAGCCTTAATTCGACCTTTCACTCCCAAATAAGTTTTATCCTTACACTGTTTCTCCTTATGCAATACCTTTCTCTGTCTGTCTCACTCTGCACCTTCCTGTAAATTTGGAACACCCTCTTTGTTTCTCCAATAGCCTGCTTCACCTGTCTACCTAACCATATGGGTCTTGGACTTTCTTGTGACCCTGACACAGACGTGTTTGGCCCTGTAATTACTTTTTTGTTAGTTTTTTCTGCCCATTTCCCCTGAACGCCCTTGATCTTTTTCATAAGTCTTTTAGCCCTTCCTGTATTTTCTTCTCCATTTTTCTGAAAAATGCTTTTTTAAATCCAGTATCCATGTGTCAGTGTCACCTGTTGTGACCCTAGCCTCATACTAAATCTCACCATGCAATGGTCTTTCTCACCAGCTGGGGCTTGCAATTTAATATCCCTAATTACGTCTTGACTGTATAACACCACGTCCAGTACTGGTTCTCTCTTGTGGTTCAGTCATCCACTGTGTAAGGAAGCAGTACTGTGTAACATCCGCAGATTTTTCATGATGCCCATATTTGGCATATACCTTACTAGATTGATTTTTAGAGCCACAAAATTCTCCAAAGAAATTATGCCATGGTGAGGAAGTCCTTCTCTAACCAATGACTCAGTTTCAATTTCTAGAGTATAAGCAAGACCCCTGGAATTCTGCAATTCTGCGGTTGCGGAATTTTCCGCAGAATTTACACCGTGCCACAGAATATATAAAGTGCTGCAGAATTCCTTGTTTTTGGTGAATTTTCATTCAAATATACTGTTTTTTTGTTGTTGTGTCAGGCTTTCTTTCCCATCTCATTTATCCTGAAGCCCCTCTTCTATGCTCAGCATGTGATGTCATTGATGACATCACATCATATTTAGCTAATGGCTGGACTGCGTTCTGCCAGAGAAATGAATAAATCATGCCGAAGAAATCAGAAAATGCTGCCGCAGAAGCCAAGGAGCCCTGCCGAAGAAATCAGAAAATTCTGCTGCAGAGCTCTAGGGGACCTGAGTATAAGATCCATGAAAAGGCATGTGGGGTTGCCATGCTGAGTGAGTATGGCACAGTACTTCTGTTGTGCTGGCTGACTATCCATATTTACTGTTTAGGATACTATAACGACACAAATACAGTATGTTAATGTCAACCCTTATTCCAAAAGTTCCCCTTAGCAGGGCACAGTCAGCAAATTAAAATGTGTAGCAAATTCAGAAAATCCTGTTCCCAGTAACCCAACTGGTCAAACAACTGTTGGGTCCAAAATAGGCTGTAGACTATGGCCTCCCATGACGGGGCTTTCTGATGCCAGTCGTCGATATACGAGAAGACACAGAGGCCCTTCTTGTGGAGGGCAGCTGTCACCGTGGCAAAACACTTGGTAAAGACACACGGTGCAGAAGACAGACCAAAGGGCAAAACACAAAATTGACAGTGTGAGCCCTGGAACATGAAACATAGGTACTTTTGATGAGACTTGCTGATCTTGACATGAAGGTATGCATCCTTCATGTCCAGAGCAACCATCCAGTCCCATTTTAGTAAAATGGGAAGGAGGGGCTGCAGAGAGACCATTCAAAATGTTTTGTATTCGATGAACAGATTCAGTCTTTGAAGGTCTAGTATGGGCCTTAAACCCCAGATCCATTTCTGCACCAGGAACCTCCTCTAGCAGGAGGGAAAGATGTCCTGGAGGGTATCTCTTTGGCAAAGGAGGGGCCACTGGAGGAACAGAAAGGAGCTATAAGGAGTGTCCTAACTGAACTACTTCCAGGATCCAAGCATCGGCTGTAATCTCCCTCCACTTTTGTAAGAATGAGGGAGAGTTGGTCTCCCATTAGAACTTCCTGAGGCAGTAAGGTCAGAGGAAGGGGAAGGGAGTCACAGGGGCGGCGGGGGTACTGTAAATGGTTTGACCTTTTTAAGTCTGGCAAGGGCAACGGAAGCTAGCTTTGTGGCCTGGGACTGGGAAGGCTAAGGTCTCTGGGAATGACTTTAGTGACCTCTTGAATAACCATGGCCTGGACATGCATAAGTCCTGCAAAAAGAGTCTCTGCCTCAAAAACAGGAATTAGGGTTCAGAGTGTGTATGGACCTCAAGGTTAGCTTTGAGGACTGTAGATCCTGCAGAGCATTCCCCACATCTGATCCACATAGTTGCTTTCCTCTGACTGGGGCACTGAGGACCGACTGTTGCACATCAGAGGCAAAACCTGCCATACGCAACCAAGAGTGGTAGCACAGGCAAATACCAGAAACTGCAGCATGGGCAGCAGCATCCAAGGCATCTTAAGCAGATCTGAGCAGGTGCCTTCTGGCTTCCAAGCCATTAGCAACTGTTTGTTATGCCACAGTCTTATGCGGGACATCTGGCAGGTTATCAGCCAGGGAGGCCATTGTTTTCAATGGGCAGCTTTGATACTTGATCATGTATGCCTGACAGTTAGCAGTCCTTATTCCAAGGAAGCAGAAGCAAAAGTCCTTTTCCCCATCACATCCAGTTTCCTTGAATTCTTATCAGAAGTAAGAGAATGCATATACAGTATTCGAGAGCATTTCATCTATCAGGAGCAGCCATGATGGCTACTGAGTCTGTCTCAGGCTGAGAGGAGTAGTATGGCTTAGAAGTAGGGGCAGGACCCCACATGGAGTGGAGAAAAAAAGCAATATATCAAAAAAAAAAAAAAAAAAAAAGAAGAAGCCAAAGTAGCACCCTCTAGGGCTGAGTGGACAGAAGGGATGGTGACAGTAGGGGAGGCAGACACCTCCAAGAACTTATAAATGTTCTTCTTGAAGAAATCCTCCTCCTCAGCATCAAAACTCAATTTTGCCTGAACCAGTTTGAGGAAAGCCTGGAATGAGGCATCCTCAGGAGGTAATCCAGGACTGTTTTTCTCACACTCCACACACACACACACACACACACACACACACATCTTAGCAGGAAGACAGTATAGAGCTGGAGAATATTCAGGGGTCCACACTGAAATGAAAGGAATGAGTCTGGATTATTTAATTTCCCTTTGCGTCTTTATTTTACCCATCCTTTTTTTTTAATACTGTTCAGGCAGGGAGCAGTGCGATCATACATACGTTTCCTTGATGGGCAGTATGTTATGCTTCTGTTCTGCGATATAAATATACACAGATATGTAAGCAATAACCCACAACAGGGTGTGTGGTTACTGGGGATTAATCAACACCCTGGGTGGGTTGTAAGGCACAAGGTGAAGCCGAGTGCACTCACAGCACGCAGGGTGTTGATTAATCCCCAGTAACCACACACGTGGAGGTGGTTGCAGTGTTTATAACATGGGGAAAACAACAGTGAAAAATATTAATGTATGTGTACTATAATGTTTGAAATGTTGCTTTTCATTAATGTATCCTGCCACTCAATAAAGCAGTGGCACACTAAAAAGCCACCTCTGTTTCATTTCTATCATGTTCTATAATTATGTAATTTTCTTTTTCCCTGGAATAAGGAGTGCGACACAGTTTTTAGAATGCAAGTAAATTTTATAGTTGTATTCGTACCTTCATGACATTTACAACCTCAAGGAACTTTGGCACAAACACATGTAAAATGTGCAGTGGCATGGAACAACATTTCATACATTCCAGGAAAATAAATCCATTTAATAATGAAAAAGTACATAACAATGCAATTGTTTAATACAGCTTTTAGGCATATTTTAAACAATGCAAAGTTTTTGAGTACTGCAACATGGATTCCAAAACTGGAGGGACACATTTTAACGGGGACATATGTGTCACCATGATATTGAAACTCTGGAAACATCACTTATGCACAGGGTTCCATATCAAACAAATTACGTAGTGGCATTGCAGGTTTGGACTGCTCTACTTCAACAAGGAACTACTAATAAAGTAAATATGAGTTTTGAAATGGTAATACTTTTTACAACTGATTGTAGCAATGCATACTGTGCACATAAGTGTTTTATCCATTGTAGTACACTCCACTCTCTAGTTACGGGTTACACTATGCTGTGTTGTACAGTTTGCTGCTGTGTGATTGTACAAATGATCACCTTGGCAGGTTTGGGAAACAATCTTTTACTTCCTCGTAGCTGTGCACCACTGTGTTTTTCCTGTATGACTACAGTAAGTAAAACGACTACAGAAAGGATCAGCAACATAGGTGGATAGGATCACACGTCTGATTAACTGATTAGCTCAGTGTATACGATCACCTTGACAACGATGACAACTTCATGTTGTGAATGACAGGGTTGAGTAGCGATTTCTTTCAAGACCTATTCACCCTTACTGTGCGTGTAACATGGATTAATGTATCCCCATGTCACATGTCACATCCAATTAGAAAAGTGACAGCCCATGTTATAAAGCTATCTAGACAGATAGACATATGTTGCATTACTTGTGTTGTTACTTCATTTGCTGTTCTGTTTGCTGTGCAATGTGTTCTATGCCATGAAATTTTTATTGGATTTCATTGTTGTTGGTCATTATTTTGAAGTTCATTCCACAACATTTCTGAGTATGAAACAACCAGTAAAAAATGGCCTTGCCACCACACGTTACAAGTTCCAGACTGAGCACTATAGATCAGGGTTCAAACCCCCAACATGACACTTCCCAAATGCTATGTATTATGCATAACAGTACACATAGAAACACAGAATATGACAGCAAGTAAGAACCACGTGGCCCACCCAGTCTGCTTGTTTTTGGACTGATGTTCCCCTGAATACTAAAATTGCTACTGGACATATAAAACATTCACAAATATAAATTCATATAACCATTTTTAACACTTAATATAAGATACCTACTGTTTGTACTTTTAGTATTCTTTAGATTAAGAAATGTGATGCACATTCCATTTCCTCCACATTTTTTGAGACCTGTGTTCAACATTTTAATGCGGTCATGTTTATGCTCAGCATAACTGCAGACAAGTTTCCATATCTTTGGGCTTTAGACAAGGGGGGAGGGTAACTCTCCACTGAGCAGAGGACAAAACAAAGGGTTGATAATCATGAATGGGCTAAATGCTGCTGAGATGCCATTCACACAAGTGGAGCCTGGCCAACTGTTGGATGTACCCCACTGTCTATGTGCTGGTTTGCCGATTACCTTGCAGGCCGGCAACAGCAGGTTAAGGCTGAAGTTGAACTTTCCCCTCTTAAACCTCTACTAAGAGGTGTGCCTCAAGGGTCCATTCTTGGTCCCCTGTTGTTTGCTGTTTATATTAACAATATTTACGACAACATCAACAAGGCCAATATCCATTTGTTCGCAGACGACACAGTACTTTATCTAAGTCATCCAATACCAGAAGCAGCTTGCGAAGACCTTCAAGCCGAATTTAATCTATTGCAGAACCAGCTCCTAAGCAAAAAAACCAAAAGCGATGCTTTCTTCCCTGTCTACCCATGTGGTGTACCCAGCTAGTCCTGGGGCTATCCCTCAGATTACCACAGTACTAGGCGAAAAATTAGAATTTGTGTCAAAATTTAAATATTTGGGAGTGTGGCTCGACCACAGACTCTCCTTCTCTGAACATCTCAAAGATCTATAGAAGAAACTAAGATAGAGGCTAGGCCTCTTCTTCAGAATTAACTGCTTTCTTACTAGAGATGCTAAGTTGCAGCTGGTACAGTCAACGTTCCTCTCATTGATTGACTATGCTGACCTTCTATACAGCCATTGTACAGCATCTTCCTTGGCTAAATTGGACACCCTTTATCATAGAGCAATCAGGTTCATAACTGGCCTCCCCCTTTCCACTCACCATTGCTTGTTGTACACAGCGGTGGGCTGGACTTCCCTTCATTATTGGAGAAACAGAAATGCCGTACTATGGGCATTCAGAGCGGTTACCAAAAGGCTTCCCTTATACATTCCCCCGGGTCGTGCTTGAAAATAGGCAGGATTTGTCTAGTGCACTTACCCAGTCAACAACAAGCATTCGTCAATGCCGAACGTTCGCTTGCAGGTATTTGCAGTGGTATTTAGCACTTGGACATGGCTTAAAAAAATCAGTGACAAAAAGTACAAGCATTTGTCAATGCCGAATGTTGCTTGCTTCTATGTGCTGTTTAGGTATTTGGAAGTCATTGGAGTGCAAATATTGAAAATTCGCGAACTTACGGCGTGCGTAAGAACTACGCCAGCATGCTAAGTAAAACAGTCATTTTAGAATTTTTCACCAAATTTTCAACATAGCCATTTTAAGACCTCTGCTCATGAACAGTGTCACTATGATTTTCTTAATGTGTCCCATACATTGAGTTCAAGACACCGACCGCGCCTATTGTGCGCTATGTATGGGGAAACACGCTTTGGGCAGGATGTGAAAATGACAGCTGTACTGCTTATAAGGAGGTGTGGTAAATGGCAATGTTGAAAATCTGGAGTGGAAATATTGAAAATTCGCAAACCCTCGAGTGTGCGTAGGAACTGCGCAACGCACGCTCGTAAAACAGTCATTTTTAGGAATTTTTTCACCAAATTTTCAACATAGCTATTTTAAGATCTCTGCTCATGAACAGTGTCACTGTGATTTTCTTAATGTGTCCCATACATTGAGTTCGCACACCGACTGTGCCTTGTGCGCTACATGGGCGGAAACACGTTTTGGGTGAGATGTGAAAAATGACAGCTGTACTACTCATAAGAAGGTGTGGTAAAATGGCAATGTTGAAAATCTGGAGTGAAAATATTGAAAATTCGCGAACTTACGAGCCTGCGTAGTAACTGCGCAACGCACGCTCGTAAAACGGTCATTTTTAGGAATTTTTCCACCAAATTTTCAAAATAGGCTTTTTGAGAGGCCACCTTATGAATGCTGGCACTGTTGTTTCGTTAATCGGGCCCAAAAGGTGATTTCGTGCAGTGACTGAGAAATCACCCTTCGGGCCCGAATAACGCCATGACAGTGACAGAATTCATGAGAAGGGGTCCCAAAAACCCCATGTTGAAAATTTGGTGCAAAAATTCCAAAAAATGTCTGAGATATGCAACAAAGTTGAAAATACCCCATCTAGCCCATTATACAGCTTATCGGCATTTCCTCAGTCATGGGGTCGGCTTTGAAGAGTGCAGACGTGTTCCTGTCCAGCGATGATCATCGCGCCGAGCTCCAGAGGTAAGTATGGGGTGGGGGTGTGGGAGGCAGGGTGCGCAGTGGGTGGGTGCGGGTTGTGGGAGGGGTGGGAGACAGCGATGGAACGTTTCTTTTTACAGGTTTTTTTTTTTTTTTTAACTCAGACGACGCTGGCGCTTGCCACGCTGGGGTGGGCTCCCAGCGTGGCAGCAGGGAAAGCTGTTTGGGGGACGTGGAGCCGACGGGATTGGGTACCCCGCCGGCAGACGACGCTGGACGCTTGCCACGCTGGGGTGGGCTCCCAGCGGGCAGCAGGGAAAGCTGTTTGGGGGTGGTGAGCTGGGATTGGCCACCCCGTCGGCAGACAATGCGGGACGTTTGCCACACTGGGGTGGGCTCCCAGCGTGGCACCAAAGATTTGGGGGGGGGGGGTGTGACACGCTGCAAGCACACAGCGGTGGTTTTCTTTGAAGAGAAGACCACCGCTGTCATACACAGCACCGCATCGATTGGTGCAGGACCACCACGACTGCTCAACGGAGCAGGGGATTGCACAGGACAGGCACGCCTCCAAAGTGTCCTATTCTCCCAAGACGTCCCTTGCGCATGCGCGCAAGTGAACGTAAAAACTAAATAAATAAATACATCTCTGAGTGTGATAGGTACTTATGCTCTAAGAAGTTACACTCTAATTGCCCTGCAAATACCTAAGGTCAAGTCTCATTTTGGTAAGCCAGCTATGAGTTTTACGCTGCCTTCATTGTGGAATAAAATGCAAAAAAGCGTGAAGCTGAGTAGTCCTGTTAGCCTGAATATTTTCAAGTCGCATTATGACCGCTCCATGAAGGAAACCTGCAACTGTTTCCCTCATCACTAGCGCTCCTCCTTTCCAGCCTTTCTTTTATCCTACATGCCTCTCCTTCTCACCAGGGTCCTTTGCCTTCACTCTCCCTACTCTATCCTTTTTCGTCTATTCAATCTCTGTCTCTCTCCTGTCTCCTCCCCCCATACAGACCCCTCCTCGAGATCTAAACAGTCGCTACCTTGGCCAAGGCCAGGTGTCACTCTTATCCCATGTGTATGCCAGCCACCCATTCTGATTCTGTTATTATTATCTTTGCCTGGTTTTTCTTCAAGTGAATATGCCAGCTAAATCCAGCTGTGAGCCTATCTGTTGTAAAGGTTCTTTTGTTCAATGTTGATGTAGATTGTAGATATGACACCATACTGTACATGAGAAATAGAGAATAATGGATGGGGAAGGGTTTGATATGATAATTTAATGCACACCCGAGTTGTGGGATGCTACATAAACCCCAAGGGCGAAGCCCGAGGGGTTTATCAAAGCATCCCACAACGAGGGTGTGCATTAAATTCTCATATGAAAAACCCTCCCCATCTTTTATTTTTTATAATAACAGACCAGCAATTTTTCTCCAGCAGTTTGTGAGACTGTTTGGCCCTGCCCACATACAGAATGTTGGCCAATGAGGCAGCAGCATAGTTTGACTGGCATGGCTCATGAATGTCATAACAACCAGCTGGTTGTTATGGAAAATATCAACCTGGTCAGTACATTGAGAGAAATTGCTGACCAGTTATTATTCAGCATTTATATACCGCTTTTCATACACAGTGCATCCCAAAGTGCTTTACAAGCAATTACAGTGACTGAATGTGTGGTGGCATCCATATCGTACATCATCACTCACACACAGCCTGGGTAATTGCATGAACCAGTTTATGGGAAGGGGAATGTTGGCCAGGACACCCAGAATGTTCCCTGCTCTTTGCAAAGAGTGCCCTGGGTTCTTTTACTTCCACCTGGACACCCACCAGGACAACACCAGGATGGGCAGAAGGGACCTCGGTTTAATGTCTCACCTGAAGGATGGCACACCCCAGCAGTACAGCACCCTCCAATACTGCACTCAGATGCCAGCGATTTTTAGGTGCAAGTCCAATCCCAGTGTGGGATGAGAACCCACGACCTTCTGGTCCAGAGGTGGATGCGCTACAAACTGAGCCACGCTTATATGTAGGTCTTTGTCCTATGTTTTATCTTGTTACTGTACTATGTTTTGCTATGACCAGGTTCATCTTGCAAATGAGCCTTGCTCAATGGTGTCTGCCTGGATAAATAAAGATCTGACTGATTGACTGACTGTGAGGAAGAGCACAATGGTAATATAACCCTTCTGCAAAAGCAGTGCACCAGCAGCAAGGACTCACTACAAAAAGAGACAGGGAGTTACCTAGTTGATTTGGAAAGCATTCTTGTATAAATCCAGGGGAACAGTCAGGTACAAGTACTTCAATCAAAATCAGACCAAACCAATTATAGAACATATTAGGGAAGTAAATTACTTTACCAGACTAAATGAGAGCTCTCTGTGCAGTGTTTAGAGGAGGGGCCTATCAGAGCCCTGTAGCGAGGGATTCAGGGCTGAAATCGGAACCAACAACAGAAGAGAAGGGGCGTGAAGTATGCAAATTACATTCTTCATGCCCCTTTTCATTTGCTATCAGCTCCAATTTCAGCTCTGAATCGCTCACTGCAGAGCTCCAACATGCCCCTCCTCATACTACACGCCGAGCTCTGCTGGAAGGAGGATTTCAGGGCATGCTGTTTCAGACTTTAAAGCAAGAGCCGTGAGACTCCAGGGCCTTGTAATGTATTTTGTAGTGTCCCAAGGCACAGAATTTGCTTAAAGGACGTGGGTACCCGCATCACCGAGAGCCCTGGAACTCAGTCTGCAATGCAACCAGTTTTCACAACCCTTCAGACACCTGAAAGGGTTTCCTTAGTATGCTGCCATAACTCTGCCGCAACCTCATTTGCAGTGTTTCTAGGTCCGAATCCCACCAGAGCCACTGTTCACTCAGTACAGTGTTCCTTATCAAAGGGCAAATGACCCACCCCTTCTGTTGCTGAGAACACTTTGCCATAGATATGTTAACTGTAGCTTGCCTCTTCAGAAATGGATCACAGACTTGCCAAGTTACCCCTGGTTATCTACTTAAAGTGACTCAGTCACAGAAAGCATGACATATGTAGAAATAACATGTAATACTCCACAATATGTACACATGTTACAAGGTAATACAGACTAAACATTACAATATTTCTACAGGTATAAAAGTAAATGCATTTGGAAAGACAGATATCACACAAAAAAATCTGACTCAAAGCTATCTGGATTCTAAGTAGAGTAGAAGAAGCTTACCCCTTGGAACCTGGTGAGCTATGACAGACTCGAACCTGTGATGTTGTTAGTTTAGAATCCCAAAACATAACTGACTCTAAGAATAAACACACACACACAGATCTTTGGCTGGCTGGCTGGCTCCCTACATCCACATCATCATACATGCTCCTCTGACATCACTTACTTGGACACATTCTTTGACCTCTGGAGACCACCCCTTTCCAGAACAGGTCCAAACTGGTTTTGTGAACTGCAGCCTGATCTGTTTGTTATCCAGGCTGGCTTAATCAGTTGGGTGCCATATTGCTCTGCTTTGGCCCTGTTTACACTCAAAACATGTCTTTTTGTTATGAAAGAGATTCACTGCTTTGAAGTTTAACCAAATAAAAAGCCTTTTACAGGACATGACAAGGATTACTTACACAAAGGCCCCACCCAACCTCTGCAGGATCCCAGAAATGTTCACACAATGGGCCTGGGACTGAAATATGAGGCACTTTTCAATTCTCACTATACACCCCACAACTTCAATATTTTACAGGCACCATAACAAGTAAAATTAAAAAGTCCTGGGTGTTAAATCTGTTACATCACAAGAGGGTATGTACACATCACATATTATTCTTATACTGCATTAGTTCTGATTATCAGGAGGTATTCACAGTATTCTGATATCAGTTTCATCCAGCCAGATCAAGGTTATATATTTAACAGTAGAACTCTAAGACAGATTGAAGAGAGAACTGCGCAGTTGCACGCTAATCTATTGTGGAGGAACAGAGCAAACAGGGCTGATGACATGCTAACCTCTTGCTTTGAACAGGTATGCCACCATTGCCTGAGTAGCTAGAGTGATTTTCCCTCTGTGACAAGTTTTCAAAGCAAAGAGAGGGTCTGCAATGGAAGGACCTAATCTCAGTGCCCTTTCTAGTCCAACTTGAGCTGACGAAGAGCAGATAAAATTTCTTTTTGCACTGCTGTTTGACTTCGGGTGCTGCAGTCTGAGTGATGGAGGAGCCCGCACCAAGGCTAAACACCCAGGGTGACACTGCGGAGGGTTGGTTGCTGTCAAGGAATTATCTGCAGCAGTATTATTAACCCAAGTGGTTACAAAGTCTCAAACATTCTCTTTCTGTTTATTTACCGTAATACTGAATTTTTTTTTTTTTTTTTTTTTTTTTTTAGCAAAAGTGAGGGTATTCATTATCAAGTGCCTGTTTTTATGTCTGAGGGTGCTTTCCCATGGATTATACTGTGTATACTGTGTACAAAGTGGAAAAACACTGCGCCTGTTTATGTACAAGGGTGCTTTTTCATGGATTATACTGCATACAAAAGTGTAAATGTGGTAAAACACTGTGTTTGCTCAGAGTTTAGAATTGCCCCGGAGTTTTACTTGTTTGATGCTTCTTGTCTTGTTGTAAGAGTTAGGACCGATGACCCCAACGGACACCCCGATGCCGGTTGGGGGGGGCTGGAGGGGTCCAAGGGGGGCTTTCAACCTTAACACCGAATTTCCTCGCTTTGTCTCTGTGGAACAACCTAACTGATGCATTAAACGGAGTTTTGCCTCTAATTTCCTTTTTTTTTTTTGAGAATGATGACGAGAAATAGTGAATGTATCATGCCCCGCCCGCCACATGATGTCTTGTGACATAGTAACAGGAACAACAACACAAACAGAAGTACCAACAGTGGCGCACATGGTAATGCAAACGTAAATGGTAAAGGAAACATTAATAGAAACAGAAGCGCAAACTGACGCCGAAGCGAACAGTGATGCAAACGGACATTGAAGCGTGTACGAAAACGTAACTGGTAATGCGAACAGTGATGGCAGCAGTATTTTAAATGGAAATGTTAAGTGTCACAGCAAAAACGGTAAGCGAACAGAAAGCGGAAACACAAACGCAAGCACACAAGTAAACGCAAACCGTAACACGCAGGTACCGCAACTGTAAATGCAAATGGTAAAGTTAACATGAAGAATAACGCCAAAGGAAACAGAAACGGAAATGGGAACAGAAGTGCATATGGAAACGCAAACCGAAACGCACACGGGCACAGTACCGCAATCGTAAACACAAATGGTAAGGATAACTGCAACAATAACAGCAAAGGAAACATAAACGCAAAATGAAATGTAACCGCATATGGAAACGTAAACCGTAATGCGCATAGGCACAGTAACGCAATTGCAAACACAAATGGTAACAGTAACAGCAAGGAAGACGGAAACGCAAATGAAAGGGCTGCTGTAAATGCAAATGGCAATGGCACGGTGATGCAAACAAAAACGCAAACAGAAACAGTAGTGGAAATGCAAATGGTAACAGTAACGAAAATGCAAGCGCAAATGAGAACGCAAAGGGTAACGCACACGGTGGTGTACACGGGAGCGGTAACGCAAACAGGGACATAAACGCAAGTGGAAACAGTAACTGCAACAGTAACGGAAGTGCACACACTGTTTTTGCCGAACAGGTGCATACAGAAACACAGTAGGTACAAAGAATGTATGCATTGTAATGGGCATCGAAGCTTAAAACGAACATTGGAAGTACTTAATTGCTAATATCTCAGCAACCGCACGGCGTAGAAAATAAATTTAAATTTCACAAAAATCATGATTTTCCTGACTAGGTTTTTGTTATTACATAGCCCATAGGGCTATGTAACTCATAACCTAAAATCTGTATCTCGCATTGTTTTGAGATCACAGCCCGGAAGCGTGGCGACGCCACCATGTTAGTCTATGGGAAAAAATACCAACTTCGGAGTACCATATCTTGGCTGCCGTGCAATATTTTTTCACCAAACTACCAAAAGGCACATCTGTGGGATCTTGGCTGCCTTCCCTCCAAATTTCATCCCAAAAGACCAAACCATTCTCTTGCAGCAGGGTGGCAAAGAACTCTTATCATTTTGGCCATAGTCTGGAAAAGTAGCGTCGCAATTTGTGACACCTTTCGCAAATTTTGCGAAAGTGTCGTGAGTGCGACACTACTTTGCGACACTACTTTTTCCAGAAATTTGAAAAACGTATTTCTAGGGTATTTAACCCCAAAATAAAGACATGGTTAGCATCCTCAGGGTCCGACTAGGTGAACACAAAAAAAACTTTTTAACTTTTCCCATTGACTCATAATGGAATTTGTTTTGAATAACTTTTGAACCATTTAATATTTTTCACGTAATCTTCAAAAGGCACATCAGGGACCCGGCTGCACATTCCCTGAAGTTTTGGACTAGTCGCGCAAACCGTGTGACCTGGTAGCGAGCAAGATTCCGCAAAAGCGTAATGGCGGCACCGCTGTCAACAATAACTCCACGCCGTATATCTGACCATTACAAAACTGGGTAGATCCCAAGATCTACAACGCCCAATGATGCCTGCCAAATTTCAGACAAATCTGTTTAATGATGGCAAAGTTATTAAGGTGCAAAGTTTGACCCTTTAACCTTTAATGGGCTCCTCAATCCTAACTATGGTAGCACCATCATGCTACCATAATATATCATTACTATCACGTTTTTCTGGGGGTTTTTTCTCCAACTTATTTATAGTGATCCTAACAGCTCACTTGAACATCAGAGGACGACACACTATACCTTGGGTTGGCTCCTGCTTAAAAAGTCCAGAAAGGAGGAAAAGGTAAAAGGAACTGTCAGACACATAGAGCTGAAGTAGACCCAGAAGCCGAACAATTTGAATAGCCTGAACAACTCAAATAACTTGAACAGACGGCAAGAAGAACTGCTGGCATTTTGCCTTGCAATTTCGAGGTTTTGGCAGCCCAGAAGTCTATTTTCACTGACTTTCTTGTCCTACCAATTTAAAGGGTCTGGGTTGGAATCTGAGGAGTAGAGCCCCGTGAACTTTCAAAAGTCCTGGGTCAGAAAACGAAGTAAATAGGCCCACTGGTCTGGTAGCGCACTGACTTTGATAGAATCTAGTATTAAGACAAACCACTGATTGTTGTTGACTTTTTCAGGTTAACACACACGGATACAGAATCCAGGACTTAATTGTACTTTGTTGTCTGAATCTGAAGTTGCATTGGTATTTGAACCTAATCCTATTTCATTCACGATTTGAATTAATATAATAGGCTCCGTTTCACTGATGGTTAAGCATTCACGAAAGTCACTAACTGAAAGCCTGACTAGCGTTTTATTTGACTATCACAACATATAGAGATTTACAGATACGATTTAGAGTGTATGTACTTGATCTGATTTATCTGAAACAAAAAGTGAATTTGCACTCTAGTACTTTAGCACTTGTCACTTTGTTATTTATCATTCACAAAGTATTTCTATTCCATTATTTTTATGCTAATATTTGGAAAACTTGCTACTTTATATATTTATTTATATTGATTAATATTGATTTGTATATTGGTACGCTGGAAATTTATATAGTAGTTATATTAGCTATATTCTAGGTAGTCTGATATTGGAAGACAGAATTTAAAAGTACATTAATAGGGCTCTACGATGCCAGTTCGACAACACTTGCATTGACTGACATGTTGAAGTCGACATTAATCCCGAAGGACTCCCGGTCTCTTTTTCTATCGAGGGGGCTTTGCCCCCAAACCTCACGCACCCCCATTCTAAATATAATCAACTCCGAGTCAGAGTTGATTCGGGGAGGAGGTGCAGGACCAGGAGACAGAGTGCCTGGGTCTCTGGCGTACCAATGTCAGCACTGACGTAGTTCGCTGTATTGGTGTCGCTGTCGGGTAGGTATACCCATTAATAGCACGTTCTTTTATATAAATATAAACATTATGTATGCAATATAATCCTTCTTGGCATGTATATGCACTTTAAGAATACATCTTGTACTAAATATAAGTGGCACAACTAAAAACTCACTTATTGTATCAGTCAGCTTTGCACAGCTTCCAAAAATCTAAAAGCTAATAGACTGGTAACTAATTAAGTAACCAATCAAATAATCAGACAGTTTAAGTTTTGATATCTGTGATCCTATGTCTATTCTTATGGACTAGCCAGGGGAAGCATTTTTTTTTTCAGAAACTCTAACAGGACTTTGAACTAATTCAACAATGTCTCTCTAACCATAAGCTTGTCCTCAACGTATCGAAGACCCAAGCCATTTTATCTGGTTCAAATGCCCAACTCAAACACTCCCTACCATATTTCAATGTCTCCACTGTTAATGGCACATCTGTACATGTGGTCAGCTCCTTTAAATACCTGGGTATCACCCTCGACCCAGCTCTTGATTTTGACCTTCACATCCAGCAGACCTGTAAGTCTGTTAACATGAAACTAGGCATTGCCTATCACTCCAGCTATGTGCTTACCCCCTCTGCTAGACTAGCCACAGCTTGTGGCATTCTCCTCCCATCCCTCACCTATGGGGTCACAACCTATGCTACCGCTAGTAAATCTAGTCTTCGGAACTGGGATGTTACCTATAATAACATCTGTCGCTATGCCTCCTCTTCTCACCAGCTTAAACACCACTGCCTCCTTTATTCCGAACTTGCTTGGCTTTCGCCTCCTGTGTCCCGGTCCTTTGCATATGGTTCAGTCATCGATAACATCATCAGAACCCATATACCTAAGCCCGTGGTGGGACTATTTCTAAATCATACATCTGGATATGGCCTGCGCTCTGTGGGTAATGCGCCTGTCCTCATCCCTCGGCATCACTCCTCTAAAGGGGCTAGTGCCTTTGCGTGTCATGCCCCCCAATACTGGAACTCTCTCCCTCTAACTATACACCTTGCCCCATCCCATGCCTCTTTCAAAAGACAGCTATGCAGATATCTAGCTGATTCAAGTAACTGCTCTTGCTTCCAACCACCTTAGCCAGTCTTTCTCCCTCCTACCTCGACTCCTTAAGCCACTTCATTCCAGTCTTTTCCCAATAATTGCTCAGTACTTCCTTCTTCACGTCACCTGTTTGGCCTACTCTAAATTACTCTCTGTACCCACCTCTTACCTTATCACTATTTTCTTTTTTCTGCACCATCCTCTATCCCTCACTCTAATTTCACTCCTTCTTCCTAACTTCTCCTATATCCTGTATGACCACGCTTGTGTTACAGCCTTCCTTGCATTATGCTAACCTAACTTGTCTGGGATCTTGCTCATATGATCTTAGTAATTGTATTGTTTTTTTCCCCACAGATTATGAATTACTCTGCATTGTATTCTTACCTTGCTTGTTATTTATCTACTCCTGCTTCAATGTATTCCCATCCCTGTAAAATGTTCATATTAATATTAATGTTATGTTATGATGTACAATTATGTTATCTTTTATGCTCTGTATGCGTTTTTTGTTCTGTACCCTCCCGGGCCATGCCTGAAAATAGTCATTGCCATTGCTAGTGCACCTTACCTGGTTAAGAAAAACTAAATAAATAAATTTAATACCAGCCACAAAAGAAAAGAAATTTGGTCACCATAAGGGAAGTTTGGCAATATATATAAAAACATTATTGGACTGCAGTGTTCATAAATTAAATACTGCAACCAATAATATCCAAGCACTCAAGTTGGTAAGTAAGCACTCTGACATATTAATTATAAATGTATATTTTCCACCTAGCATGGAGAGTTCAAGGGATATATTTATCCCTTTAAAACAACTGCTGGAGAGTTTATTAGAAAATTAAGGAAACATAGCCTCCGTTTTCTTAGGGGATTTTAATGCTAGACTTCCTGTGAAATCAAATTCTGGGGAAGGTCAGGATGAATAGGTAGGAGAAGCTGGGCTTGGAGGAAGTGGGGGAATAGGTACATGTATGGGAAGCAGGAGAGTGGTAAACTGCAATAGCTGTGAAGCATCAGTCTTTCTGGGGGTGATGTGGAGTAAAGGGGGATGTTCTGTGTGTAAGAGCCTGGAGCTGCTAAGGGCTGAAATAAGGCTGCTCAGATGGGAGCTGGGGAGAATGGTGTGGGAAGTCAGAGGAGTGATTCCCAAGGGAGTGACGGAATCAGGCAGGGGATGGGAGTGGGGAGGAGCACCCAGAAGAAAAAATTACTCACCTTAGTAATGTTGTTTCTTCTAATGGAGTCTTGCTATATTATGACTGATGCAGTTTGTCCCACCATTAGAACTGCTCTGGAGGTGAAAGAGTTAACTTCCATGCAGTGCATGGAACTTAGAGCGCGAGCTCGGCTAGGAAAGCTTGCAGGGTAATTTCAAACCGAAACCACAGATCTTTAGGAGCAAAACTCACTAAGGCTCTGTGTGGAAGCTGTAACCTACACTAGCCAACTGGCTACTAAAATATTCACACATTTTCCTGGTCCCAACACCAAGACTCAAGTCAGGGGACCAGAAAAAAATAAGATAAAATAAATAAAACACAACACCCAAACACCCCAACAAGAAGGGGTGGAAAACATAAAAGGGGGCATCAATAAGTGCCAACAGTGGACTGCCCACCCCATACCCAAAGTAGAAGTTCTGAGAGGGGCAGGCTGGGGGGGAGGTCATAATATAGCAAGACTCCATTAGAAGAAACAACATTACTAAGGTGAGTAATTTTTTCTTCAAACAACATGAAGTCTTGCTATATTATGACTGATGCAGACTACACAGCAGTACCTCCATGGAGGAGGGACAGAACCTACTTAGGGAATAGGCTCTGAAGCACGGCTGTGCCAAACCGAGCATCCCTCCTGGCCTGGATATCCAGGGAGTAATGCTTGGTGAAAGTGTGTACTGTTTTCCAAGTAGCTGTTGACATATCTCTAAGATAGGGATGTCTCTGGCAGCAGCTAGAGATGCAGCTGTACCTCTGGTAGAGTGAGCCCTCAGGCCTGAAGGGGAACTCACCCAGTTTTGATAGCAAAATTGGATACAACAGACAATCCACCTGGCAATGGATCTCTTAGTAGCAGGTCTCCTTTCCCAACCTCACCATAAGTGAGAAATAGTTGGAGGGAGTCAAACCTGTGACCCTTAGTACGCCTATGTAGTAACTTAGGGCCCTCTTAACATCTAAGCTGTGCAGCCTTCTCTCACCAGAGGAGGAATGGTCAGTGAAGAACACTGGAAGTGAAATAGATTGGTTAAGGTGGAAATCCGAAACCACCTTAGGCAAAAACTTCCTGTTAGTCCTGAGGACTACCTTATCCCTGTGAAAGGAAATAAAATCAGTCTCCACTGATAAAGCCTGTAACTCACTTATGCGCCTGGCAGAAGTGATGGCTACTAGAAATACAGTTTTCCAAGTCAAATGCTTAAGAGGTTCAAAGGGGGGTTGCATCAGCTGAGCAATGCAAACATTAAGATCCCAGGCAGGGGCAGGGTCCCTGAATGGAGGATTGGTATGAAGCAATCCCTTAAAAAACTTGGAAAATACAGGGTGAGCAGCAAGAGAAGAGGGCTTCCCTGCTGAAATGAAAGCAGAGACAGCTGCCAAATGCACTTTCAGGGTAGCTGGTCTCAGTCCCAAAGAATTAAGATGGACCATATAGTCCAAAACAGTGGGTAAATCAGCAGAGTCCGGTGAAATATGCTTCCCAGAACACCATATGGAAAACCTTTTCCACTTGGAGTTATAGGTAGCCCTGGTGGAAGGCTTCCTAGAAGCTTTCAAGATTTCGAGAACACCCTGAGAAAGTTGTAGATCAGCAAACTCTAACTCCTCAAGAGCCAGGCCTTGAGGTTGGTGATTGAGATTCGGATACCAGACTCTCCCCTGAGCACAGGTTAACAGATTGTGGTTCCTGGGGAGACACAGGGGAAGATGGACTGCTAAGGACAGAAGGAGTGGGTACCAGGGCTGCCTGGCCCAGTCTGGAGCAATCAGGATCATCTTGCAGGGCTGAGACCTGATTTTGACTAGCACCTTGAACAGGAGAGGGAAGGGGGGGAAGGCATAGAGAAACTTCCCTTCCCAATCGAGGAGAAAGGCATCCAGAGGACTGAGCCCAACACTGGGGGCCTGCAACAAAAAAGTGGAAGTTGATGATTGTCTGGGGCTGCAAAAAGATCTATCTGAGGAGTGCCCCATCTGGCAAAAACTATCCCCAGTACTAGGGGATCCAGTGACCATTCGTGATGGCCCTGGGAAATCCTGCTGAGCATCTGCCAGGACATTGTCCTTGCCTGGGAGGTGAACTGCTATGAGGGAAGTGTTCAGGAATAAGCCAGAGACCACAACTTCATCGCCTCGTGCACAAGGCCGAAGACGAGTGCCCCTTGTTTGTTGATGTACCACATTGTAGTGGTGTTGTCTGTTCTGACCTGTACCACCTTGTTCTGAACAGATGCAGAAAAAACCTGAAGTGCTAGAAAAACTGCTCTGAGTTCCAACAGATTGATGTGGAGCAGAGATTCCTGAGGGACCATAACCCTGGGTGAGAGGTCGCCCATGTGAGCTCCCCATCCCAAGAGGGACGCATCTGTAGTAAGGGTCAAGGAGTGGGATAGAGGGATGAAGGGCACCACTTGTCTCAGATTGCTCTGATCCTGCCACCACTGGAGGGCCTGGATCAGGGTTCGAGTCACTGGGATTAACTTGGATAGAAAATCTCTTCTTTGAGACCAGAAGGCTCTCAAATGGAACTGAATGTCTCTCATCTGAAATCTTGCTCCTTGCACTACAGCTGTGGAAGCAGCCATGTGTCCTAGGAGCTGCAGGAATTGCCTTGTTGGTCGAGAGACCTGCAGAGTGAAGGACGAGGCCAGGGCCACCAAGGTCCTTACCCTTTCTAGGGGAAGGAAGGCTCTGGCCTGCTTTGTGTCCAGTTCTGCACCTATAAAGGTGAGTACCTGGACAGGTTCCAGAACTGACTTTGGAAGATTGAGAAGAAAGCCCAGAGAGGTAAGCAGCTGCTGGGTAACTTGCAGGTGTGATTTGACCTGGTCTGGAGACTGACCTACAATGAGCCAGTCGTCCAGGTAGGAAAGATGGCAATCTTTGCCTTCTTAGATGAGCAACTGCTACTGCCAGACATTTTGTGAATACCCTTGGGGCAGAGGTAAGCCGAGGGCATTGCTCTGAACTGATAATGGCCTGAGGGCAGTTCGAATCTGAGGTACTTCGATGGGAGCTTCTGATAAGAACATGGAAGTAGGCATCCTTGAGGTCCAGGGAAGCTAGCCAGTCCCCTGGCCTTAGGGAGGGTAAAATCATTCCCAAAGTCACCATTTTGAATTTTGGTTTTAAAGGTGCTTGTTCAGATATCTTAGGTCCAGGATGGCCGCCACTCACCTGTCTTTTTGGGGTAAGGAAGTACCTGGAGTACAGACCCTTGCCCTGGTGTAGGAGAAACCCTTTCTACAGCTCTGAGAGCCAGGAGGTTGAGACTTCTGTTTCAAAGCAAGAGTCTCTAAAGGGTTTGCAGGTGGAAAGGATCTGATTCTCATCTTTGGAAATTTTTGAAGCTGAGAACCAGACCCTGGCTCACTCTTCCAGGACCCACTTGTCTGATATTAAGACTCCCAGTCCTGGACCAGTAAGCCAGCCTGCCCCCTACAAGTAATGGAGACCGACCCTGGGCATCCCATCAGGGTGCCTGTTTGGCAGGGGCTTTAGGCTGAGGGGTGGAAGCAGGCCTGCTTGTACCCCATCTGCCTCTCCTCTGAAGAACCCCTCTGAACATAGGCTGAAGAGGAGGCCTGGATCTGGTAAAAAGGCCTGTGAAAAGGCCTGCCCCTACCCCTTGGGGGCTGCCTCTGAGGAGTGGCTTGCTGTTCCTTAGCTTGTGCACTCCTGTAAGTGGTTCTATATTCATCCATTTTCTTCATCTCTGTCTGCTCCCCAAACAGAGAATTTCCCACCACAGGAAAATCCATAGCCTTAGACTGGGTATCCTGTGATAAAGTAGTACACCTGAGCCAAGCCAATCTACGAAAAGCCACAGATGTAGCCATGACTCTAGAGGATACATCATTAGAATCCACTGCAGCATGGATTGCACCTTAGATGCCTCAATACCATCAGCAGCCACCTGCTCCAGCTCCTTTGCAAGCTGGCCAGGGGCCTGTTTGGCTAAGGCCATGACAGTGTCCCATCTAGATTTTTGGTATCTCGCAACATAAGCCATATAGTTTGCTTGTCTAAGTCCCAAAGACGCTGCCATGTATTGTTTTTTGGCCATGGCATCAATCTTCCTGGAGTCCTTGTCAGGAGAATGTGAAGCCAGGGGAATATTAGCTTTATCACAGGCTGCAGCCTGAACTACCCAACATGACTGCATTGCTGTGAAAGAAATTCTGTATCAGGACCTGACAAAGTGTACCTCCTGTCCATCTTTTTATCCACAGGAGGCACAGAATTAGGAGCTTTTAAAATTGTTATTGTTTGTTTCCTAAAAGATTTATGTAAAGGGATAGACAATCTCCTGGACTCTGGGATATCCATCATCTCTACAAAGTCAGGCTCCTCTTGCTCATCCAAAGCCTCCTCTAAAGGAAGCTGGAGGGTTTCAGCAACTTTTTTATAAAACAGAAAATGAGAAGGGGACTCAGCAAGCCTAGGGGAGATTCACCTAAAGGTCTGTCTGGGAGATGTCCGGTTCAATGGGCACATCCAGACTTTCAAAGTCACATTCACACTGATCATAATCATCCTCCCTCCTCTGGTTCAAAAATCCTCTATATCATATTCTGAACCGGTGGAACCGACCTTTGCCAGATAGTGGCGGTTCGGAGGAACCGGGAAAGTGACTGGACAATCTGTATTGCCCTGGCTATCTCTGCAGCAGTTGGAGAAGGATTTTGGACTCACACCTACTGACTTTCTAGTTCTCTTTGCTGGAACTGGCTCCTCAGAGTCAGCTTTACATTGCCCGAAGTCTGGCCCTGGGCAGAGGCACTCCCTCCGGTTCGGTTGGCACCGAACCAGGCTGGCCATCGGGTCAGCGGACTTTTGGCCTCTCGTCCCTTGAGCACCAACTCTTTATCTAGGGTAGCTGCAGGGAAATTCTTGCAAATCTGGCAGTCTGCATTGAGGTGGTCAAACCCCAGACAATAAACACATGTGTGTGTGGTCAGCCTTGGCAAAGGCTTCCCACAGACACTACAGTGTTGAAACCAGTGGGCCGGTTTTTCTTTGGGTTTCAGACATAATGCCAGCCTAACCAAAACGTGCTCTTTGTTGGCAGTGCCAGGCAAGACACCCTTATCGGTTCCCAACCGTGCCACGGGTCGTGGAAAAACCGTAATGAAATCAGTTTTTTAGAACTGATAAGAACCGGAACCGTGACTCTAACAAGCCTTAAAACGCTTCAGAATGAAGTTTAAATGCAATCTGATCGGTTCAAACCGAACCGATAAACATTTACAAGTTCCACACAGAAAACCTATCTATTACTTACAATACCATAGACAGAGCTTGAACCGATCGGTTTGCGGTTAAAATAATGAATATCGCAGTTGAATTTAACCGAGAAAAAACACTTTAAACCGAGAAAATGAACCGAGCAGCAGGAGGAATCTCCGGAGCGACTGTTCAGTGAGGCGGAGTAAAGAATCTGACGGTTTCAGTTTGAAATTACCCTGACAGAGCTTTCCTAACCGAGCTCACGCTCTAAGTTCCATGCACTGCATGGAAGTTAACTCTTTCACCTCCGGAGCAGTTCTAATGGTGGGACAAACTGCATCAGTCATAATATAGCAAGACTTCATGTTGTTTGAATACAGGAGTATCTCTTCCTTAGAGGAACAGGGAGCCCAGGGTGGAGGAATGACAAGTGGTGAGGGGAAGGGGTGGAAATGTGAGAGTAGCATCAGGGGTGGGAAATTCTAAAGGGGTACCTTTATTGAACAGATTTGCACCACTGTCTGGAAGGAGGGAGGGGGCAACAGGAGGTGAGGTAGGATGTCAGGTTGAGCCAGGGCTAAGAGTAGGAGTATGGGGAGGGGGAACTAATCAGGGTGGGCAGGAAGAGGAGGCAGGCAAAATGGAGTGGAGGAAGGGAGGAGAAAGGGAAAGGAAGAGGGGAAGGAAAACTGAAAGCAGATACAGATAGTCAAAAGAGGAGGGGCAGACTAGGAGATGGAAAAACAGTTAAGGGGATAAATTGTGGATGTGGAGCTAAGTTTACCAGGGTGCAGAGTGAGCAGTTAGGTGGGGAAGCAGCTAGTACCGAAGGTAAGAAAGGAAGGATGGGGAGCACAGATGCAGAAGATGGAAGGGTGGCAATCATAGGGGACTCCATAATTAGGGGTATTCACTGGGGAAGGAAAGGGACCCAAATGCAAGCAGGAGGGTGGTTTGTATGCCAAGGATGACAGCGGAGAAGGTGGGCCCAAGAATAAAGGAAACAGTAAGGGAGGTTGGAGGAAAACCTAATTTAGTTATACATTTGAGAACCAATGACCTAGCTGGGGAGGAAGTGGAGGTAGTGCAAAGTAGGTTCAGGGAGTTAGGGAAGATCTGTAGAGAGGAAGGAAGTTCACTCGCCTTCTCAGAGGTGATACCAGTACCAATGGCCAGCACAGCCAGGAAAAGAAGAATAGAGGATTTCAATGACTGGCTGAGTAAATGGTGCAGGGAGGAGATGTTCATCTGTACTGGGGACTGGGAGGAGACCTGGTCAAACAAAGCACTCTTTTCAACAGACAGACTATACCTCAGTAGGGAGGGTTTGAGGGTACTCGGGGACAAACTGGGGGAATACATAATCACTACACTTAATTTAAACTACTGAGGGGGGGACAGTGGGTGAGTGGGCATGCAGACCCACAGACTCCAAGAGAAGGAGGTCAGTGAACCTCCCCCCCCTCACAGTGATGGAAGAAGTCTGGAAGGAGAAGGGGCAAGAACACAGTTACCAAAGGGTGGAGAGGGTGAGGAACACATAACAAGGGTATGTGGAGGGGTGCACACAGAGGGGATAAATGTGAATAGAAGAATACAGGGAAGAAATGTGAATACAAGAATACAGGGAAGAGAAGGAAGGTCAGATTCTAGGTGGAGGGTGGTGTCTCTGAATGTACGGAGTCTTGGAACCAGATGGAAGACCTTCAGGCACTATTATCGGACAGGAGGGTGGACATAGCTGCAGTAACTGAGACTTGGGCAACATCACACCATGACTGGGACCTTGTGATCCCTGGATATAAACTATACATGGGGGACAGTGTAGCTGGGAAGGGGGAGAAGTGCCAGTTTATATCAAGGAGGGAATAACTTGCACGAGGCAGGAGTCGGAGGAAGGGGAGGTGGAGGCATTATGGGTTCAGTTAAGGTCCAATAGAGGGAGAAAGGTGAGGTTGGGGGTGGTTTATAGACCACCCAGTCAGGATGAGGAGGATGACAGGGAATTGAGCTCACAATAATCGGAAGCTGCGGGGAAAGGAGAGCTGGTAATTGTAGGGGACTTAAACCTACCCAAGGTGGACTGGAACATATCATCCACGTGATGTGTTAGGAGTCAGGTGATGCTGGAAGGATTGCAGAGTGGGTTCCTGACTCAGGGCGTCACTGAACAAACAAGAGCTGAGGCAATTCTTGATCAGGTGCTCACAAATGGGGAGTATGTACAGGAAATAATGGTCAGGGAGCCACTGGGAGGAAGCAACCATTGTACAGTGTGGTTCCAGTTGGACATGGGCAGGGAAAGAATCCTGACTAAGACCAAAATCATGGATTTCAGGAGGGTAGACTTCAGGAAAATGGGCGACGTGCAAGAAGCCATCTGGTGAGCATCAGAGCAGATATGGGGGTGGACCAAAGGTGGTCCTTCATTAAGGAAGAAATATTGGTTGCCACAGATGAGTGCGTTTGGCTCGGGGGTAAGAACACAAGGGCCAAAGCGCCCAGCTGGTTCAGTTCTAGGGTTGCCTAGACAGTAAGGGAAAAGAGGTTGGCCTACAGAAAATTCAGGAAGACCAAGAGAGAGGTGGAGAGGGAAAATTACCTAAGGTTGGCTAGTGAGGCAAGCAACAAAGTCAGGCATGCAAAGGCACAGCAGAAGGAATTAAGCAGGAGAAGAAGGCTTTCTTTCACTATATAAGTGAGAAAAGGCACAAGAAGGAAGGGATTGTTAGGCTTAAGAAAGGGGTGGAATGGGTGGAGGATAATGGGGGGAAAAGCACAGATACTAAATGAATACTTCTGTTCTATCTTCACCAGGGAAAAGGACGGACCAGTGCCTTCAGGAGGGAAAAGAGGAGCGAGGTGGAGGGGAACAGAGATGCAGTGCTACAGGAGGATAGAGTGAAGGAGGGGCTGATGGCATTGAAAGTGGACAAATCACTAGGCCCAGGACAGAGTACATCCAAGGGTACTAAAGGAACTAGCTGAGCAGCTGGCAGGGCCACTGGCAGATCTATTTAATAATTCACTAGAGACGGGCATAGTACCGCAGGACTAAAGAACAGCACATGTAGTGCCGCTCCACAAAAGCGGTCCCAAGGATGACCCAGGGAATTACAGACCAGTCAGTCTGATCTTCATTGTGGGCAAGCTTATGGAGACCATACTAAAGGAAAGTTTGGTGGAATATCTAGAGGAGCATGGTCTCCAGGATGCAAGGCAGCATGGATTCATGGGGTAGGGGGGAGATTGTGTCAAACAAATCTGATTGACTTCTTTGACTGTGTCATTAAGACAGCAGACAGGGGCCAAGCGGCAGACATCCTCAATCTTGATTTCAGCAAGGCCTTTGACTCTGTGCCCCACAAAAGGTTGATCAGGAAGTTGGTGGATCTCGGGGTTGGGGAAAAGATGGCCAGATGGGTGGAAAACTGGTTGAAGAACAGAACCCAGAGGGTGGTTGTGAGGGGAGAGTTATCTGGCACAAGAGAGGTAACCAGTAGGGTCCTGCAGGACTCGGTGCTGGGGCCGGAGTTGTTCAATGTCTTCATCAATGACACTGGAGTTGGCATTAAGGGCAAAATCTGCCTATTCACGGATGACACCAAGCTCTGAGGGAGAGTGGACACAGCTGAAGGGATACAGGACCTACAGAAAGATCTGAAAAAGCTAGGGAGGTGGTCCAGGATCTGGCAGCTTGGCTTCAATGCCAAGAAATGCAAAGTTATGCATACTGGCTCCAAGAATCCTAGGACAGAGTACTACCTGAGTGGAGTCCAAGTATCTGCATCAGAGGAGGAGAAGGACCTCGGAGTGATGATCACTAGTGACCTAAAGCACTCCACACAGTGCAAGAAAGCAGCAGCAAAGGCAAACAAGATGCTGGGATGCATATCTAGGGGGATAGGTAGTAGGAGCGATGAGGTTATACGACCCTTGTACAAGTCACTGGTAAGGCCGCATCTGGAGTATGGAGTTCAGTACTGGTGCTCACACCTCAAAAAGGACATTAACCTACTGGAGAAGGTTCAGACGAGAGCCACAAAGATGACAGCTAGTCAGCAGGGTAAGGCATACGAGGAGAGGCTGAGGGCACTGAACATGTACTCCTTGGAAGACAGAGGAGAGAGAGAGAGAGAGAGGGGACATGATTGGGATCTTCAAGTACTTGAAAGGGATAAATAAGGTTGATAAGGAGAGTCTTTTTAAGCTGAGTGGCAACCATAACATGAGGGGGCACAGTCTTAAGCTGGAGGGTGGGAAGTTTAGGAGGGAGATAAGGAAGCACTTCTTCACAGAGAGGGTGGATGACACTTGGAATGCGCTGCTAGAAGAGGTAATCTCGTTGAAGACAGTGGGCAGCTTTAAGAGAGGCTGGGACAGGTATAGGGGGAGGGTAAGGGTCATGGGTAGGGAGGATGGGAGGAGTGGGGAGAGGGGGCAGGGACAGTAGCTCAAGCTGTGGACCCTGCAACACAAGCAGACTTGATAGACCAAATGGCCTTTTTCTGCTGGCTTCTTCATATGAATATGGTCAATATTTGTCACTAATCAATCCAAAGGTTAAATATCATAGGAAATCCAGTGATACAAAGAGCAATACCAGGGGGAAAGAATTAATCACATTTATGACAGAATTTGACTACAGTGTAATGAATGGTCGACTCCCTGGTGATTTAAAAGGTAAATACACTTATATGGGACCTCAAGGGTCCTCAGTAATAGACTTAGTATGAACTAATTTAGAAGCCACAAAGTTAATAAGTGATCTTCAAATATTAGAACGCTCTGAATCAGCCCATAGTCTGCTGAAAATTATAATCAAAATGGTGCAAACATTTAAGGTAAATGCCAAAGAACAAGCCGATAAAGGACTAGAAATTATAAATCAAAGGAGAATAAAATGGCACAATAATATCATTAACCAATTTAACAAACTATTTAAAACAGATAAGTTAAATGGTATAAGAACACAAATAATAGAGGGCACCAATGGAAAAGAGATAATTAAGCTGTGGCAAGAAATAAACTTTTTAATAAAATCATCATGTATAGTTAATACATTAAAAACAAACAAAATTAATAAAGCATGGTTTAATTAAACATGTCGGAAAGCAAAAAAAAAAATTTAATTCAAACTTTAGGGGAAAAACAACTAAAGTCAAATAATAAAAACCACAACAAAAGTATAAATAAGGCTAGGAAGGAATACAAAAAAACAGAGAGAGAGAGAGAGAGAGAAAGGCAAAAGCATAACTGCTATATTTGGGGAAAAATTAAGGAAAGCAGTATTATGTAGAAATAATAAAACGTTATGGAAATTAATAAGTCAAGAATACAATAATTACTCCTCTAAACTTGAAGCCTATATCCTCCCAAATATATGGACGGAACATATTTCTGGTTTATATTTTTCCAATAAGGAAGAACTCAGAACTACTCAACTTAAAATCAATAATGATGATAGGATATTTCCACTTCCCATACTGTATGTATTCAAGATGAGGAAATATATTACGCCTTGCAGTCTTTATCATCTAACAAAGCACCAGGACCAGACCTGATTATAGGCAACATATACAAAACATTTATTGACTAGTGGCTCTCCATCTTCAAAACATTATTTAATACTTTTGTACAAGGTCATGATTTTCCAAAAAGTTGGGGCGGTAATGTAATATTTCTTTTGTTTAAAAAGGGAGATCCTTTGCTTCCAAAAATGCACAGGCCAATTAGCCTAATAGATGAATCCCAAAATATATTTTCTAAGATCATAATAAGTAAGCAATAACCCACAACAGGGTGTGCGGCTACTGGGGATTAATCAACATCCTGGATGCGTTGTGAGGCACGAGGCTGCAGGCCGAGTGTTCTCAAAGCACCAGGGGTGTTGATTAATCCCCAATAACTGCACGCCCTGGAGTGGGTTATTGCGCTTATAACACGGGTTATGTTTAAACAGCAAAAAAGGTGGTGTATCCTTCCAACTTGCAAAGTAGTCCCTAGCAAGTAATGCAGGCTACATTGCTGTTATGCACACAGAAATGTCATACATACACTATTCAAACCATCTGTGACATTTCTGCTGCTGAACAGTGACAGATGCACAGTGAGATAGAGAATGAGAGGCAGGACAGTGCAGGGAATTTGCCCGATATACTGCTCGCTCTGTCCCTACATCTATCATTTTGTCTCTGTATAAAATATTAGCTGCCTTGAGTCCGGGGGAGAAAAAAATCAGGTCTGAATGCAACTGTGCAGCAGTACAGGAAGCAGGTTCAGAGGAGTAGCACTGTAACATCGGGACTGCATGGCAACTCGGGGAACTGCTACACAATTCACACATATTGCGGGACACCACACCGCTGTGCTGCGCAAAAACGACAGCACATGTGTAAGTTTTAAAACACATCATGAAAATTTACTGTCAGACAAATATGGCAACATTGTAACAAAAACATCTTGTCTGCTCTGTTGTGTATACAGAGATTGTAACATTTGTAAAAAACTCACATTTTTTTCCTGTGCTGTCAGGACCACTGTGCATGTAAATGTATAGAAGTAGCTGAGGATTGCCGAGCTGCCTTACCGCAGACTGTGGGAGTGAACTGTCCGAGACTGATGCTGGGTGTAATCCTGCTACAGCTTGCTGCAGCACAATATCGGGGGTCCTGTCAGGTTTACTGGATTGTGTGTATGCTGCACAGGGTCGGAGATAGGCCACGGAAAGTGTTCAGACACATCATTGGGCCATGGGAAGTGGTTGGCGCTTTGTGCATGTGTTGGCAGTCAGACAGGGTTACAGCACACTGCAAGGAGAAAACGGGCATGGCTACCTGTGGGGTCGGCATGCATAGGCACAGTTTACTGCCCCTTAAAACACACAGAACTCCATGCCTGTAGGTGGGCGCCAGTTCTCTGTGTGGTTGCTTGCAAATATCGCCCGTGCTAAACACAGCTATGAACGTTAGCCTGCTGGTCCTTTGTGAAATGCCGCAAGCAATGGCTCAAAGGACAGCAGGGTGAGGGAGCCGTTGACAGCGCCCTACCAGTAACATCTTCTCACAACTGTTATGGCACAGTAACAGGGGGAGCCGTTCAGTGGTTGCTGGAAGCGTAGCACTGCTAGCGGAGATTTCAGCAACTGAGGACTGTGGTGATCGCCGCTTGACAGAATGGGAGGGTGTTGGGTGCAATTGCAGGTATCATAGCAGTGACTCCACCTGACATCTGTTCCCGAAGTTCACCTGGATGAACATGGAATGGACAGAGAGGGGGAGATGCGACAGTATGATGATCCACGGGGTGGGTGAGCAGGTTTTAGCAGACTGCTCGCTAACAGTGGCAAACAAAATGGCTTTTTTTACGTTCGCTCCATCACAGGAAAAAGCAGAGCTGACGCAGCTCACTGATTTTGCCGAGCACCTTCTCACATCAACTGTGAGTATATCGTGCATTAATGCACAGTCAGGTGCCAGGAATCAACCTGTCAAGCATCTGCTCTTTCTGTACCCATGTTATAAATAGATTTAACAAACTGGCTGAATAAAAAATCCATAATCAGTGAATTTCAGAATATTTTTAGATATGGTAGATCAAATATTCAGCATTGTTACATGCTAAATCATTTTGATATGGAAATACATGTCAATTAAAGGAGACACGTTCTACTGCTGTTTTATGGACTTCCCAGCTTTTGATGGCATAAGTCGTATCATATTATGGGGCAAACTACAGGAATATGGTCTGGATCCAGAACTCCTAAATATAATAATAAGACTTCATGAAAATACATGGTCTTTAGTAAAATATAACCAAGAAGAATACATTACAGCAGATTTCAGAACAAACCTTGGCGTATGCTAGTGTTGTATCTGCGCCAACTCTGTTTAACATATATATATATATATATATATATATATATATAAATAAAATTTTAAAGTCTTGATGAAGCAGATTTTCACTCACCAAAAACAAGAAATAAAAGGATTCTGTGCCTGGCTTACACCAATGATTTAGTTATTTTATCAACATCGGCTTTTGGTCTTCAAAGAAAGCTTAACTGCCACACCGAACTGTGTAAAGATCATGAACTTAAAATTAATATGGGGAAAAAAAGATAATATTTGGCAATAAAAGTAAATTACTTCCCAAAATATGGATTAATAATAACAAAATAGAAATAGTCAAATTCTATGATTACTTAGGAGTTAGAGTTTTGTATAACAAATCATGGAAAGAGCATATTCTATACACTCAAATTGAATTCAGCTTCCAATGCATTTACAAATTTTAATGCCAAATTAGGAAAAAGTACAATTGTAGGGGTACTGAAAGTATTAAATGCAAAAGTGAAAACCAGTGCCCTATATGCCACTGAGATATGGGGTGGAATATAAAGGAACTAGAAATCTCACAAAACAAATTATACAGATATATATACTGATGGCTCCTCAATCAATACCCCAGAAATCTTAAGATAGGAATTAGGTCGGTACACCTTAACTACCTTAATTATGGAAAGAAGAATTGTGTTTGTACTTAAACTTTTCCTAATGTATGAAGACAGACTCCCACGTTGGTGCTGAGAAGAGGAAATCAATATTCCAAACAAGGCTTTAACTCATCTCACTTACAATTAATCAAGAATGTCATATTTACTAGTGGAATTGGATGTCTATTATGGGATATATACTTAAGACCTTTGAAAGAGATCACTTTACAGGTAAAATCCAGATTAAGAGACATTGAAACCTCAAACAATTATAGTCGTTTATCAGAATTAAAGCTATATCGTTGGTACAAACAGAAAAATACTCATAAATTAGAACCATATTTGCTACACATAACTGATTTTAAATCACAAAGATTAATAAATAGGTTTAGGTTAGAAATCTATACTGCCCAATATATTTATTTTAAGCAAAGGAGACCGTGAATCGACTCCCCTTTCTGCAACTGTGGGAACAAAGTAGAAGACGATTTAAGGCACATTTTACTTATATGCCCCTATACAATAAGGGCAGACAAGAGTGGCTGGGGGAAATCCTGGGTGGTCTCGGTCTCCCTCTCGATCAAATCGTGTCCTATTTTTTTAATTCAAATAATGTAAAAATTTTGTACAAACTGGCCGGATAATTGAAATCCATACGATTATAATGTAATGAAGTAAGAAAGCATATGTATTGAATATCTTAATAACTTATTTGAATGTATGTAACGAATATGTATTATGATGTGTTGTGATTATGTTTACAAAGAACTGTGATGATGTTTTAAGATTTTATATTTTTAATGACTGTGCTGATTGTAATGGCATATTGCCGAACAATAAACATTTGAATTTGAATTTTATTTAGTTGTTTACAGAATAAGGGCCAGTGACTATCTATGTGTTCCTATTGTTATTTATGGTTTCTAGATTTTATTGAATGCATCATTTTGCCTTTTAAAGCAATAATGTACTTTCTTAAGTCTATACATATCTACCATGTAGTTAATCCAAGTTTGTATCACAGGAAGATCCTCATCCTTCCATTTTACGAATGTTCATTTCCGAGCCAAAATTAAGGCAATTAAGATTAACTTTATTTTTGTTTTAGGAATTTTATTATTTGGTCTAATTAAGTCTAATATTGTTCATTCTGATGTATTACTCATCTGTAGTCAGGAGATGGATGTACACTACCGGTCAAAAGTTTTAGAACACCCCAATTTTCCAGTTTTTATTGAAATTTAAGCAATTCAAGTCCAGTGAATAACCTGAAGTGGTACAAAGGTAAGCGGTAAACTGCTAGAGGTTAAAAAAAAAGTTTAGGTTAGCAAAAACTGCTGTAGAGAAATTGCAAAGAAAGCCAAGGTGTCAGTGAGTACAGTTTCCTACACCATCAAAAGGCACTTGGAAACTGAAGGAAACTCTGACAGGAAGAGGTCTGGCAGACCCAAAGCCACAACAGAATCAGAAGACAAGTTTCTGAGAGTCAACAGCTTGCGTGATAGGCGACTCACAGGACAACAGCACAGAGTGACTGGCACCCTGAACCAAAAGGGCTACCACAGCATTTTGCAGCGCCTTGCAATACCCTCTGGTCTACGCCTAGTTGGTCAGGGGTTCATCCTACAGCAAGATAATGACCCAAAACATACCTCCAGGCTATGTCAGAACTACCTTCAAGGAAAAGAACAAGACGGTAGGCTTCAAATCATGGAATGGCCAGCACAGTCTCCAGACTTAAACCCCATCAAGCTGGTTTGGGATGAACTGGACAAAAGGGTGAAAGCAAAGCAAGCTACAAGTGCAACACATTTGTGGGAACTTCTGCAACAGTGTTGGGAAGAACTTCCCGAACAATATTTGATGTCCATTGTAGGAAGAATGCCACGAGTGTGTTCGGCGGATACAGTATATCTGCAAAAGGTGGCTACTTTGATGAGTCAAAAATTTAGATTAAATTTTGTTAAACAAAATGATTCTATGATTTCTTTTTTATCTCCAATTGTTTATTTGTTCTATGCTTTAATTTCAGAGTACATTGAGACATTAACCTGCGTAAATTTAGATGAAAACTGGAAAAATTGGGGTGTTCTAAAACTTTTGACCGGTAGTGTAAGTATATTCCTAACTGAGCTCCAAAAGTAGAACTGGATAGATGAAGGCACTGATGCAGAAGGTAGATTAATATACCTAAGGTAGAAGAGCACCTAGTGCACACACAGGGGATTTCCAAATGTATCTTATTAAACTTTGAAGGGGTATAAAATGTACAGTGTAGACAAATGAACTGATCTGTTGAAGTTTGGTTGCTTTTACCATATCGCATTAATTATGGATAATAATATTCCATTCTTTATCCACAGTTGTTAGACATTTGTTAATGCTATGAAAAAGCACACTTTTTGCTGTACCTTTGATGTCATTTACTGTGTATCAACAGAAATGCCAAGATACTTGAATACCTCAACTACTTCTAGAGGAGTTCCATCAAAAAAGACAAACATAAAATCTTGTTTAAGCTTTTTAAGTTTAGGTGAGGACCAAAGTAGAATGGCTTGTTTTTGATTTGTTCAATACAAGTTTTTTGAGGGGAAAGCCAATTAGGCAACTCATGAACATTATGACATAATGTATTGTTGGCATCTTGTATACTTTTAGGTTGGAAATACAGTAGTGCATTATCAGCGTATAACAACATATTTGAGGTAGCACAAACAAAATAAACAGCGTAAAAAGCAGTGGGTCAAATACAGACCACTGTGGCACACTGCATAATGTGATGTTTACTTTTGAAAATAAAGTACCCAGTTTAACAGCTTGCCTCCTAATATCCAAATAAATTCTAAACCAGTCCAAAGGAGATGATCATTAAGCCATACTCCTTCAGTTTAAGAATAAACAAGGCATGGTCAACTAAGGTAAATGCCTTAGGATAGGAGGACACAGGGATGAAGGGAAACATGATTTTATGGATGTTTAGGCATATATTTTACATACTATATTATCTGCATTATGCTTTCCCCTCTTCTTTATGATTATGCATATTAACAAGAAAATAGGATAACTGTCCATTAGACTTCTAGTTCTGCTCTGGCTACTTGTCTGCACCGGACATTCCAATGTTTATAACATCATAATTTCCACAATAATAGATGTCACAAGTTGAGAACTGTGATGTCAGCTATAGACATGCAACCAGAGCAGAAGACAAGTTGGGGATACTGATACTGGTTTCATCTTGATGAGCTTAGGTAAAATGAACAAGCTGCTAATGCATCAAACTGATATGTAATATAGTTGCAAATGCGTACATTACCAAGGTTCCCTCCTTCCACTGCCATCTCCCGCTCCCACATGTATATCCCATAACCTCTGCCCCCTCACACATCCCCTACCCCTCTCTCCATTATCTGCCCTGTGCCAGGACCAACTCTCCTAACCCACCTTTGCCATTCAGTTCCTCATCCCTTCCTCCCCATAACTTAGTTTCTAGACACATCACCTGCCACTTCCTCCATTATCTGCCTCTTCCCAGTACTAACTCCCCTGTCCACTATTTTCTGACAGTGGGCCTGTCTTCCTTCTGTGCCCTACAATTTGTTCTCACCCACACGGGCTTATCTACTTCCTCCTCAATCCATCACCAGCTCCCTGGCACCACTACTCATTGTAACCCCACTTTGCATGCTCTCAGGCCCTGTTCTTCCTCACCTGCTACACACTTTGCAAGGGAGATAGCTGCCGGGTGCTGACCTTGCTGTGCAGTAGCTGATTGGCTGTATGTGATTTGGTTTGTTTTATTCTACAAAAAGGTGTGCCATCACTGCCAGACTCTTTTAGCTGGATATATTCTGTGTCTTATATTGAATTTTAATATAGCCCACCAAAGAAAGTGTTATTTTTACCTCCCCAGCCTAGCTTCTGATATACTGGAAGTCGAGAGGTTTGGTGGATCCAAAGGATAGCGGGTGCCGAGCCACAAAAGTGGCTGGTCGTTTCTTCTGGGTGTTCTGAGGATGAGTGGTCTGAGAGGCCTACAACCCATCAAAATGATCGAGGAGGACAGGATCAAGCAGACGGAAAAGCATACACTGTAGGAAAGTCACACCACCTGAAGTGCTCAGGGAGGACTGTTTCTGCTACTTCTAACTGATGCCACTGGGAATGTAGCTGAGGAGTTCTGTATACTCCGGATATTTAAAACAGTTCTAACCATGTATCCGAGGGATTTAAAACTCGACATTATAAATTTTTATGGTAAAGCAATGTCTTTGTTGCTTATTGTACGCATTTCCCTCACATGGTCAATCTCATTTACTGAGAATTAGTGTGCTGTGAACTAGTATACTTTTCTGTGACATTAGACCCATTTTTATTTTACTCAGACTTTGTCTTTTAAAGAACTGTACATTATTTTAAATTTGGTTGGGCCAATCAGGTTTCTTTGTTGGAGTTAACATGACATCAGTACGCAGACATGCAGATACGCTACTTAAGACAGTTATGCAGTCGAGCTAGTATTTTCCTCAAGCAGAACCCCACCGTTCAAGAAGCACTGCACTTTCTGGGGTTTTCACTTGCATGCGGGACCCTTTGCATCTGCCTGTTGTGCTTTTTAAATCTTTTATGAGCAGAGAGCCTTTCTACAGCTGTGTTTTTGGTAGCTTGCATAAATAACAAGTAAGTTGAAGCTTCGAAAGATAGTAAGTTGGTCTCATCTTTGTTTGATTGAAGTGGCCTATTGTCGCAAGTACAAATATTTAGAAGCATACCTTGTCTCTTTTAAAAACAGCATGGCCAGTGCTCCCAATGAAGTGAGTACTGGCCTATTTTGCTCACCAGCTTTTAAGTAATACTCTTTCATTTTTTAACGAGTACCAATACTCATCCTAACCCTTGGAAATGCTCCATAAATAATTAAAGAGCTACTTTTCCAAGTTTAAACCACTTTTACTCTGCAAAATTATATTTTACTCATGTAATGTCAAAAATGGTGAGTACATTACTCTTGAATGCCAAGGTTATCTGGAGCACTGAGCGTGGCTAAGCGGTGATGATCTCAGAGTGTTTAGTAGCTCAGCTTTTATATGCTTCACTATATGCTTTTTTGTTTATAATGTTGCTTGGAGCACGACCAGACATCTGGAGTCACAATATAGTAGATTCTCATTTGCTTAGAACGTACAAAGAAAACCTACATCTGAGGACTGCTCATTGGTGACCAGAAAAAAGGAAGAGAACAGGACTTTTTACCAAGCTGCGCAACAAAAAGAGTCTCTTTTTAAGGAAACCCATAAGCTGGACCATGCTGGAGAAGGTGAGAGATACTTCCTGTCGATGTAAAGACATGAACTTTGTCTTTGATTTTCGACGGAGGGAAACTCATTGGCTTATTAACTGGGACTTAAATTAGGATACCTAAGTACTGCACATTTGCCTATATTGTGCCTTCTATGTTACTTGTATTCCTGTGAGATTTTATACAGTATAATTCCTATAGTATTGGTATATTGCTAGAGCACAGACCATGCCTGGGAAGAAAAAAGCCCATTTCTCCATCTAACCTCAAAAAAATTAAAACTAGGGTACAGAAGAAAAAAATATTTTTTAAGGAGAATATCATGAAAGAGCAGAAAAAAAAAATCTTACTATGTACTATTTTGTTATGCCAGGGAAACAGAATGAGCATGTAAGTGGGAACACCGGTAATGTGGTTAGAATAAATGGGGCCCTCACAGTTAAATGCTCCTCTTCACATAGGGAATTTGTCCACTGGAAGGCAAGGAAAGAAATTTGAAGAGGAAACAGAAAAGTCCCCATAACAACAATAGTGACGTTTTATCTGAATCTGATTCTGACACTGAGCAGTCAGTTCTTCTGAAAACGGGAAGGAGGAGTAAAGTATCTATGAAACAACTGATACTATAGAAATAGGAAAGAGGAGTAAAATATCTATGAAACAACTGTTGATACTATAAAAATAGATTGACAGTGTGATGCAGAACAAAGTTTAATCAGTTGGAATACCGCAAGCATTGCTTTAAAAAGAGAAGACTATGCCTGGAAGGATTTTATTTCCACCTATGAAATCATCTTTTTACAAGAAACATGGGTGGTAGGAAAACAATTTTAATGGACGGCTTTATATGTAAAGAAGTTATGGCAAACAAATTTAGCAAAATGGATAGGGCTAAAAGAGGTTTAGTTACGCTGGTATCTTTAGCAACTTTTAATGGTTCTACAGCCATTGATGTGGGGACCCCTTTTTATTTACAGTATGTATTCTTGCCATAAACCCTGATGACAGTGAATTTATTGCCATTAATGCCTGTGTCCCAACGAAATGTAAACTCTGGTGAGAATGTGACCCCTTGGAAATGTTAGATGTAATTTTAAAGAACTGGCTGTTTTACAGTCTGGAAAAAATGACTGATTGGGGGTGATATGAACATACAGTAAGAACTAGTGACTTACAAGAAATTTATTATCATACTTGAAATTTACATAATATAGCAAATATTCTTTTAAGAATCTCTAAAGATAAGAACATATCTAAAAATGGTAAGAGGCTTATGCTGATCCTGGCTGAGGACTTCCTAAGATCACAAAAGGCAAAGAATCTGGTGACAGGGCAGGAAAGGTCACATTTCCTACACCTTATGGCAGAAGTGTGATCAATATGTGCATTACTGATGTACTTCATATTAATAAGAAAAAAATTATGAAAGTAAATGAGACATGGGAAAGTGACCATTCCCCTATTATATTAACGATCAACTGTGATTCTAAGGTCAATAGTATGCTGTATCATAAAATATGGTCATTGTTAACAGAAAAAGAAATATATGGGCACCCAATTAATATCCGTACTGTCCAACCAAGATATCCTTTGTAAGTTTACTGAGGAAGACCCCAGGTTCTTATTAAATGATGGTTATGCAGGACAGTTGATATTGATTATATTGCGACCTATACTGACCCGATTGTAAATCTGTTCATTAAGCTTGCCCAAGTGGAGAGATGGCAATTTGTAGAACCCCATGGTAAAATCAACAAATGGTTTGATAGAAAACCTGCTAAGAAAAGGAAACTAGGTCAAAGAGCAGGTAGGCCATCAAGGAATCGTACAGATCCTTATTTTGTAGGGCATACATATATTTAAGGGCAGAGTACAAGTTATTATTTAAATGAAAAAAAAATCCTTACATTAAAGTGATATTTAGAACCACTTACAGGAGACTCTTAATGAGAAAGATTGTAGACGTTAACGTTTTGGGAGCTGGTGGCTCCCGGTTCCTGGAACAGAACCAAGTACAGGCTGTAACAGGGAAATCCGAATGGGGGGCTTTCTTTAACAGAAAAATACAGATATGAAGAAATTCTAAGTAGTGCTGTAGAAAGTAGGAAAAATAAAGAGTATATTGATGTAAGCTGCAATAAAACATAAAATGGAGATGACTGGATAATATTTATGGTAGATGTTGTAGCAGGAATCACAGCTCAGCATAAAAACAAGACACCTAGCTGTGATGATATCTAAGATGAGATCTTCCTAGCAGACCCCAGAAAACAGGACAGTAGTTCCCAACCCCGTGTTCAATTAAATAATTACATCATTACTACTCCAGGTGCATTGGAAAATGGGAGTTATAGTACCTACACACAAAAAAAGGTAATGCCGAGGATATAAATAATTGTAGGCCTTTTAGCCTCCTCTATATAGCGGACAAGATTTTTTCAAGAATACTTCTGAGTAAATTAGACTTACAGGCGAAGGGGGAAAAAATGTTTTCAGAATTTCAGGCTGCATTTCATAAACACGGAGGGACTGTAGACAATAAATTTATACTCAATTATCCAGTGAACATATATGTCATAGAAAAGAAACAGAAGTTATATGTAGCCTTTTTGTACTTACACGTGCCTTTGATAATATTACTAGAGATACACTCTGGTTATTACTTGAAAATCTTAACATTAATGATAATCTACTTCACACAGACAATGTTGCATGTATTAAGATGGGTAAGGATGGCACTTTGACAGATAAAATTAGTATAACAAAGGTATAATCTCTGACGTACAATATGCTGTAGTGTATAAACATATATTATGGATATACATAAGAGTTAGTAGGGTCCCCTATCAATTACTTTGGTGTATAGATATCCTAAGTGTGATTATGCATGTCAGGATGTTTTATCAACACATACTTTTTCCTCCAGGCCCTCTTTTCAGCCTCTTGACTCCCACTGCAGCCAACTCTTGGCTTAACCTGCTTGAGCTACACAGCAGGTCAGGGAGGGGGAGCCGCTAGATGCCAGGAATTACTTGGAACAGGATTTGCATGATGAACTGTACTAAGACTTGGAAGGAGATCGGAACTTGGGGAAACATCTGATCAGAGTTTTTTTTAAACCTGTTTTGTTTATTTCCATAGTATTTATCGCTTGATGGTGCCATGCCCCAGCTCCTACCAAGAGTCAGCCCCTAGTCACCTCGATAATTCCTTCAGCCACAGCTCCTGCCCATGGGGATACTGGTTTCCAGCAAACCCGTTTTCCATGTACCCAAGAGCAGAGCACTGGACTTCTGAGCCATAGAAACTGAGGGGGGGCACTCTTTTGATTGCCGTGTAGACATGGGGGGAGGTAGGCCCTCATGTTATTCCGCCTCCATTAGTGATCCTCCCCCCTGTTTTATACTTGCCCTCCTCCGTCTTTTTGAGAATGTTTTGTCTTCCTGTAAACCCAATGAACTTTTTTAAAGTATATTTCTATTCATAGAGAATTAAACATAAAATACAACAAGACTTTTCATCATAAGTCATTCTGAAACATTTCCTATCCAGTATTTCATAACACAATTAAATAGAACACAAAAAATTACTTTTAGTGACAGCTGCAGTGATTCCTGAGCATCTGACCATGCTGATGGTATCTAATTCAGGCAACACCCCTACCCCAAAGTCTCAATCAGGTGGCCCATATGTACTAATTTTTGTTTGATAGCATTTTGCCATAAGTGATATGGAGCCATCTACCAGCCTTCGTGATTCTGGGAAGATTTTGATGTCATCTAGGCAGCTGGCCAAGGGGTGAGAGAATACTTTGTACTGTCCCCTTCTCCACCACAGTTCTTGAATCCTTTTGTCAGGTGGCATGAGAGAAAGGTGTCATTGTCTTTTTTTGGCTAGGGCTGGGAGAGGGTGGAATGTGGTTTTCCTGAGCTGATGAGGGAAGGGATATTTTATTATTTTGTAGGGGTTTGGGGGGACATGGAACTGGTTTCTACCAAGTTGGGAGAAGGGACAGGATACTGGTCAGGCTGTGGAGGGAGGGTGGACAGGGCGCTACAAGAGGGTGGGGGATGGGAATTTTTTGAAGTCTGTTGAGTCTATTTAAAAAAAAAAACTTACTCTGCACTGTGAAATCACTGGTGAAGTGCACGCGTAAAGCAAAATCTGGCACTGATGGAAAAATAAAACTTTGAAACACTCTTAGCTACATGTCTTCCCTCACTTGCAGTTTGAAGCTCTTCTTAAAGGGAAAGTTCCGTCAACCTATTTTCTGCATACCTGTGTGGTTTGTAAACATGAACAATTATTCCCTCTCTTGCATCCACCCTAATTTCAACCAGATTTAAATACAAAATAGGTTGCTTCACTCTGCTTTGCCCTGGTGTGAAAACCTGTTTGTCTCCATTGCAAAGGTCATGACCCTACTCATACAAGGCAACATGGGAGATGATGATGCATACCTGCACAAGCCAGCAAAGGTTATACTTTCATTCAGTTCTGTTACAAGTCTTGTGAAGTCCCTGTATTCTCTAAGAGCATTTTTTTCTAACTCAGATACACTATAAACTACAGAAATCAGCAGAACACTTCCTATGCCTTGAAAAGTTTAACTGACAACATAAGACAAGAACATAGGGACTGCAAATAGTAGCAACAGCACTGATTAATACAGAACTACCACCGCAGGCTTTAGCTGTAAAGCATCATAAAAATCCAGTACGCCTTACATGAGTTGGGTCATGATCTTTGCAATGGAGTCAAGCAGGTTTTCACACTAGACTTCAGTATCTTAATTTACATTTAAATATTGATGAACAGGAGGATGCAATACAGACAATCATTGTTCATGCCTACAAACTACACAGGCAAACAGAATAAAAGGCTGAAGGGAACCTTCCCTTTAAGGCTTTCCAAAACAGTTATGTTAAAAAAATGTGTATGGCTGAAGGGAGTTCATCAAGTCACTTGAAAATCATTTCATTATGCTTTAAACAAATCTGAAACGATTTTACTGTATGTGAAAAAAAACTCATTCTGGACTTGTGGTTTTACAGAACAAATCTGAACCTCTGGATTCCATCAAGTGATTCTAGTGACTAAATGAGAACAAAGCACAGTTGGACTAGCTTTATTCTGTATAATATAGGGGTAATCACATAGTACAAAGTGAACTAAGCCAGCACCGTTTATGTCAAAATATTGACATCAGCACTAAAGAGGTGGCAGATGAGTTATTTAGGTAATTAAGTTGTCAAGACAATCAGATTAAGTCCAGACTCCAGACAAGATGATATTACAGCTTCTGTTAAAAAAAAAAAGCATTCTGGGAAAAGTAGTCCTCTCTCCAATACCTATTCCATTGGCTGCAAAGGGAAAATAACAATACCCATCAGTACTTTTGCTGCAAACAGTTCCTAAACTTCCTATTGTGCAATGCATAGATCCCCAGCCAGCTAGATCATTGCATTATGGCTGCATACAGTACACCCACTGTGGAGTTTCTTGTTTCCCTGTCACTTCTAACCTAACAAAAAGCCTACTTTTGAGTGAGTTACAGTAAATACTCACATATAAGTCCAGTTTTGATGCTAAAATATACCCCAAGAAGGAGAACTGTACTTATCTGTGAGGTCGACCTTTCTGCAGGATTTGCAGCTGTAACCCATTTCTTGCACGGCATAACCTAATTTTGTGTCCAGTTCTGGCCACGAAGGCAGATTTTGTGCCTGATGTTGACCATGGAACATATATTCCATCCAATTTGGACAGCAAAATAATGTCTGTAATTTTGTTAAAATTGACAAGGAAAAGATAGATTGACTCCTATGTGAGGTTAACTTATTGGCAAGCATATATGGTAAATACAGACCATACATAAACTATAAGAATACATGTATCTAAAAATTGTGTTTTTTCAAAGTTTCTCAGGAGTTTGGGATGTTTAATCTTTATTTCTCTACTATCTGTGCTTTTTCATGTTCTCTCCTGTCCTCTTTCATCCTTTCATATTCATTTTGCATCTATGCTCATTTATCTTGCATCTTCTGTTACCTCTTTTCACGGCACTTTTAAATTATCACTCCTGTCTGTTTTTTTTTTATTCTTTTGTATCTTAAGTTTTTTCAACCCATTTCTGTTCTAGACCTATGGGCACGCCCCCAAACACATAACCGCATCAATCTTGCACCTATTTTGTGACTGCAGTACTCACTGATGCTAAGGTGATGCTGCCTTTTATAAAAAGGGGTTGGGAAACTCCTGTCTACTTGATTGGCTGTATGTACTGGGCCATATGTGTCAGTGTCAGTGTCAGTGGCTCAGTACGTAGCACACTCGCCTCTGAGGCCGGGAGATCAGAGGGCTGTGGGTTCAGTTCCCACATCTGGCACTTGGGTTAATATCCCAGTACTGACACTGTAGTGCAGCATGAGAGGGGTGCTGCATGTCTGAGGTGCCGTCTTTCCGGGAGACGTTAAACCGATGTCCTATCTGCCTGGATTGGTGGTAGTTCAGGTGGATGTTAAAGATCCCATGGCACTTATCGAAAAGAGTAGGGGAACTTTCCCGGTGTCCTGGCCAAATTTCTCTCATTCACTAAAAATACCACTAACAGCTTAATCTGGTTCTTGGTCAGTTCGCATTCATCTGTATCCCCCTCCCCCGGGTCGTGCCTGAAAATAGACAGGATTTGTCTAGTGCACTTACCCGGTCAACAAAAACTAAATAAATAAATAAAATATGTACTGATAAGGTGTGTGTTCATGTATCAACGCATCACAATTTTACACCGCTTCCGGCAACAAAACCACATTACAGAGCTAAATATATACCCCTGAAAGTAAAACTAACAACACACTTACCAAACAATTTTTCTGGTTTATTTGAGAAACTGACATTTACAACAGACAACATCACTGTAGAAGGAAATACTGACAACACAGCTTTTAGTGAATATGACAAACAAAGCATGTCCTAAAGAGTGGGGACTTTTTTCCTCAGTGTCAAAATAAACCTTTGTTTTCAACATTCTTTTCTTGAATGTGAGGCTCAAAATAAAAAAACATGTTCGTTTTCAGCTTTAGAATGCTATGTATGTTTCACTCTTTTTTTCTAAAATCCGTATTGTAACCAAAATGAAACACCTAGGGGTTTGTGGGTTGTGCTGGGAATAACCCACGCCTCTGGTGGTTGACTGCACTTGGCTACCCCTCATGTATCACAACCAACCAGGGAGCATGGGTTATTCCAGCTTATAAAATAGTTAAAGGAAATCCTGCATCCAGATGTGTCAGGACCCATCTCCTTATAAGACAACCCAACGACTGACACTTTCAATGCCAAGCAGGACGCAGCCTAAGTATCCATGCCTACCAGAAACTTTTGAAAACAAATTTCTGGCAGCCATGTTAGTGCTATAAAGCAGCAATAACTGCCATAACACAAAAAATACATTTTTAAACATTTCCCAACATACAGGTCCACATCAAATTCCAAATAATCAGTGACCATAATAATAAAAAAAAAAAATCACCTTATGTAGGTTTTTTCCAACTTTGGTTGCAGGCTTGTAATTCATGGCTCGAGTTGCCGCTGTTGTGTCACATGCCACTTGCCCTTCACCCCCCCCCCGCCACCACTAGAACATCAGGGCTGCCCAACCATCAAACTGCTTGCCTGCATCTTCCACCCAAAAACACCAGCCACATTGCAAATATAATTCTATTCCCTTAAGAGCTGCTGATGCCTTAAGGAGAACTTTAACAAAACATAATATTTAGATGCAGTCCACCTTGTATTTCACATTAGTTCTGTATTCCTCCTCCGCATTATTACCGAGGTCATTTGCATGAAAACATGATCTTTGCTCCTGAAGAGTTTATCTACTCCTGTTGCAGTCTCCCTACCTGAGGTCATAATGCACACCTTGCGACATCACAGGTACTCCCATGGCAACAGACTGATGTCACAACACAGGATTATTACTTGAAGTAGGGAGTCAGCTATAGAGGTAGATGAACCATGAGGGATAAAGATCATGCATTCATGTAAATGTCCTCAGTAATAAATACTGGGTATTAGGAATCTTTAGAATATATATATGGAATGAAAGCCGAATTGTACCTAATTATTATGTTTTTAAAAGTTTTTTTTTTTCCGGCCCGTTGGCGCAGAGGGTTGAGGTGCTGAACGCCACACCTCGAAACACACCGGCGACCCGTGTTCAGGAACGGACTCGGGCACCGGGGGTTGGCAGGGGAAGGGGTAGGATTGAGTGTCCATAGGACTGCTCTCCTCCCCTGGGGTGGGTTGGGGATGTATGGTCGCTCTGCAGCAGTCCCCAGTGGAGACCTGGAGCACAGCAGTGGGATCGCATTAAGCGGAACACTAGAAAAACAGAAACACCGCTCTGGGGACTGGCCGGATGACGGCTGCTGTCCCCGGACACCTCTGAAGACTCCCAAGAAGCCACGGAAAGCCTCAGCAGCGCCCGGGACCGAGGAAAAATAGTGTGCCAGTCTTCTCCCTGCCAGTGCCTTCCCCCTCAGAAGAGAGGGACCCACCCGGTATAGGGTTACACCGGGCTATCCCGAAGATGGCTGCAGATCTGAGGTAAGGTGGCTTGGGGGAGATAGCAGGAGGATGTTTGAGGGCCATGGCAGCCCGAAGGAGAGGCAGCTCCAGAGCACGACGGAGATATAAATAGAATATACAAAAAAAAAAGTTTTTTAAGGCATCAGCAGCTCTTTAATAGTTCACAGTTCTCAGTCACCGATAGTTTAAAAATCCAAATGCAAACCCAGAAGTTGGCTGCTCACTCTGTGGTCAGCTGCAGACTGTTTCAGCAATGTGCTCTCCCCCCATCTGTGCCAATTAACACAGATAAAAGAAACTGCATCCAATATACTAGCTTATTTGGTGGTGGTAGTTGGTAGGCGGAGTCAGAGAGGTGAGAGCTCTCATAACAGCAAACAGTAGCACATCTGGGGGAATGCTAAGCACCCTCTAATGGCATAACTCTGCCTCTTTAGGGAGTGCACTCCTATACACATACAGCACAGAACATGAACTACTTTCTCCTGAGCTTCTCAGAAACACATTATTAAACTAATTCTACATGTTTTAACAGATGTATACCTTTTTTTTTTATTATTTACCTAAGACCTATTTTATAAGTGCAATAAGATACTTCAGGGATGTAGGCTGTTGTCAGATAACAGCACTTCCTAGGTGCTGAAGGCACTCGGCATAAGTGCCTCGTGCTGCACTACACACCTGGGACATGATCTTATCAGGCAGTAACCCGCAGCTCCTCTTATCTTACTGCTTACATGACCCACACCCTGTTGTGTGCTGCTGCTTACAGAACTACACTCCAAAGTGCTTCCTCTGCTTTAGAGTGTGATTATCAGCTAGTTTCTCTTTAGTATGGGCACCCTCAACAGTTCCATTATAGACCTGAAGAAAAAGAAAATACTCACTGTAGTAATGTTGTTTCTTCTTAAGGGATCCCTCACTATATTTACACTTTAGCAGTCATCTCAGCTCAGAGTGACGCTCCAGATATCAGAACCTATGCACATTTTAGAATTTGGAATGCAGGTTCAAACACTACATCTGCATTCCACTCTGGCCATTGCTCAGATTTGTTTTCAAGCCAAAATCGAGCAGCAGATAGTGAAACTAACTAAAAAAGCTAACAAAAGATTTTTTTTAGAAAAAAATGTTCACAGAATTTTAAAACCATCAAACAAATTGGAAGCAGAATTATGAAAATGTATCCCATAACAATGACAACGAAGTTACAATTGTAGGAACTACAAGATCAATGCTCAAGCAACCTCAATGAAAAGGAACTGATTCCTGTGTGAATCTGTGTCAGTTTCTGGAAGGGGAGGCAGGGTAGGGAGTGTAAACACAATGAGGGACCCCTTAAGAAGAAACGACATTACTACGGTGAGTATTTTTTTCATCTAACCTCATAAGTCCCTCAGTCAGTGTTTATGCTTCAGCAGACTACAAAGCAGCAACTTGGGAGGCTGGGTCCAGAATCTAGTTAGGAAAAATGATCTACAAGACAGCAGTTCCAAAACTGTCATCCCTTCTAGACTGTATGTCCAAAAAGTAGTGCTTTGTGAGGGTGTGTACTGTTTTCCAGCTAGCTACTTTACTAATGTCTAATAATGGGATGCCCCTCGAGGATGCCACAGAGGTACAGGTGCCCCTTGTGGAGTATGCCCAAGCCTCTTGGTACATTTTTCCAGCTTTTTCATAGCAGAACTGAATGCAAGAGACTATCTAGTAAAAGACAGATCTCTCTGTAGCTGATTTGCCTTTACCAACTTCATCATAGGTAACACACAGCTGGGTACTTTGGGACCTTACATCTTCTGTCCAGTCTATGTAAATAGTCAGCACTCACTTTAGGTCCACGCTATGCAACTTTACCTCATCTGGACGGGAATGCTCTGGATAGAATACAGGGATGTTACTGACTGATTCAGGTGGAATTCAGATGCCATCTTAAGCAGGAAGTTTCTGTTGGTTCTAAGAATCTCTTTATCCCTGGAGGGGGCTGTGTAAATTGGCTCTGTGTAGAGGGCTTGCAATTCATGTACCCTCCTAGCAGACGTCATTGCAATCAGGAATATGGTTTTCCATGTGACATTTCAGGTCAGCAGCTTCTACAGGCTCAAAGGGAGCCTCCATAAGTTGAGCAAAGCATATACTGAGGTCCCAAGGTGGGACAGGGTCCCTCACTGGTAGATACAGATGGTTGAGGCCTTTACCAAAAAACTTTTAAAAATGGTATATGAAGCCAAAGACTTTCCCTTGCCAGCTGATACATATGGTGACACTGCTGATAAAAGTGCACCTTTAAAGTTGAAGGCCACAAGCCTAACAACTGTAGGTGTACTAGGCATTTCAGAAAACAGGCAGCCCTGCCTCTACTGGGTTTATTTTTCTGGGAGCTTACCAGTAAGAAAACCTTTTCCACATAGAGTGATATGTTTTCCTGTTAGCGAGTTTCCTTGAAATCATAAGCACCTTTAGGACTTCCTCTGAGAGATCCATTCCAGAAAATTCTAACTCCTCAAGAGCCATGCCCTCAGACATTGTTGGGTCTTGGGGTTCTGGAATGTTATTATGCCCTTGGACAAAGTCAACAAACTGTGACTGAGTGGTAGGCTGTTTGGCTTCTTGCTGGACAGGACCAGGAGCACTGAGTACCAGGCCTGTCTGGCCCATTCTGGAGCTATCAGGATCACTGTTGCAAATTCCATCCCGAGATTCAGGAGTACTTTCTGAATGAGTGGAATGGTGGGAAGGCATACAGAAAGTTCCCTGACCAGTCCAGTACAGTACCAGGGCATCCTCTGGGACTGTCCTCTGGCTGGTAGTCTGCAACAAAACTGCAGTATTTGACAGTTCTCCCAAGAGGCGAACAGGTCTATATTGGGAATGCCCACCCTTCTGAACCCTGTGGCCAGAACTTGCTGGTTTAAAGCTCATTCATGATTTCCTTGGCTGATTCTGCTCAGGAAATCGAGGATCTTGTTCCTCCCTGCTTGTCTATGCAGCACATTGCTGTGGTGTTGTCTCTCCTGATTTGCACAGACTGAACTTGTAGCATGAAGGAGAAAGACTGTATTGCTAGCAGTACTGCTCTGAACTCCAGGAGAAGGATGTGTTCTAGTGTCTTCTGTGGGCTCTATGTGCCATTCACTGTGAGGTCCTGCAGGTGGGTGCACCACACCAGGAGTGAGGCATCTGTAGAAAGAATACTTGTTGGTGACTGATGAAGGAAGAGAATGCCCTCTCTGAGGCTGCTTTCTTCCTTCCACTACTCTAATGATTCCATTACTGCTTTTGTCACTGGCACTAGCTTTGAAAGCTGATCCCATCTTTGAGATCAGTTGTGTCTTAGATGGCACTGGATATCTCTCATTTGGAACCTGACCCATGGAACAACAGTTGTGGATGCAACCATGTGTCCTAGTAATTGAAGGAAGTCCCTTGCAGGTCTTAGCTGACATGCTGTGAATGACTCTGTTGCTGCTATCGAAGCTGTAACTGTGTCCTGCAGGAGGAATGTTTTTTCCCTGCAGGTGTTTAGCTCTGCTCCTATGAAGTCCAGTACTTGAATAGGCTCTAGGTAGGACTTCTGCAGGTTTATCAAGAATCCCAGTTTCTCCAAGGTGCTTTTTATCAACCAAACTGAGCTTGACTTTGCCTCTTGCTCGGTTTTCCCTGAGACTAGCCAGTCATCCAGGTAGGGGAAAACCACCAGGGCTTGTTTTCTCAGGTGTGCTACCACCACAGCCAAGCACTCTGTGAAAATCCTTGGAGCTAAGGTGATGCCAAATGGAAGAGCTGTGAACTGATATTGGCAGTTTCCCAGACTGAATCTAAGATACTTTCCGTGGGATGGCCTGACTGGAATATGAAAATAGGCATCTTTCAGATCCACGGATCCCTGCCAATGGCCTACCTGCAAAGACTATCTCTGTCCTTAGTGTGACCACCTTGAATTTCTCTTTTTTCAAATCATTGTTCAAAAACCTGAGATCAAAAATTGATCACCACTCCCCGGTTTTGTTTTTTGTGGGTCAGGAAGTATCTTGAGAATAGGCTCCTACCCCACTGCGAGGCAGGGACTTTTTCTATGGCTTTTGATATTAATATTTTTTTTACTTCCAGTTCCAGTGGACTTTTTTTTCTGTTGAAGTGTGCGGAAAACTTCTATGTTTCTGGATCTTTGCAAAGTGTCTGAACTGCAGACACAACCCCTGGCCCACTACTTCCAGTGCCCACTTGTATGTTGTAAAGTTTATCTATTCCTGGAAGCAGTGTGCCAGGCTTCCTCCCACTGGCAATGGTTGGGCAACCTGGACAAAATTGTGAGGGATTTTGTTTTGGCTGGGGATTAGGCACTGGAGCTGCAGCATTACACCTGGAAGCCCTTTTTCCCCCTGCCCCAACAATAACCCTTTTAGTGACAGGTACTCATGGGTGCATAAGAGAGGTACACTTTGGGAAGGATCCCTGGCCTATGCCTCCCCTTTCGCAGGATCTGTAGGAGCTAGAGGCCTTTTCTTTCACAGTTACTTTTGAAATTGGTTTCATATTCACCCCCCTTTTTTCATGAAGGCCTCCATTTTGTCACCAAATAATGAATTTCCTTCAAAGGAGAAATCCATGGCCTTATTTTGAGTATCCTGAGAAAGGATGGTAGTCCTCAGCCAGGAAAACCTTCTTAAGGAACTTTCACTAAAAATACCACCAACACCGTAATCTGGTTCAAGGTCAGTTGACATTCATCTGTATCCCCATCCCCGGGTCGTGCCTGAAAATAGGCAGACAATGTCTAATGCATTTACCCAGTCAACAAAAATAAAATAAATAAAGGACAGTGCATGAGCAACAACTCTAGCAACAGTGTCGTTAGTGTCCACCACAGTGAGGAAATCATATTCTGTGGCACCCAGAGCTGATCCTGCTGTGGCAATCGAGTCCTGTGTCAATTCACCATCCACTCTTTCTGCCAGCGTCACAATTGTGTTCAAAGTGCTTTATGGTATTGTTCTATATGTGCTGAGTAGGCTACCTACCTGATACGCAGGGAAGCTGTAGTATAAACCTTTTTGGCCATCATATCCAGTTTTTTAAGAGTCCATTTCAGGGGGCTGAGCAGATATGTTTTTTGCTCTCTCACAAGCAGCAGCCTGGACTACTCCGTGATAATCAGAATAGAAACACAGAATCTGTTGGCAGATAAGGACCATACAGTCCACCTAGTCTGCCCATTTCCCTACTTGGTTTGGCAATCCCTTCTCTTATCTGGACTGCCTTTCCCCCACTCTGCTGTATAGCAGGGTGCCTTTATGCTTATCCCATGCACTTTTGAATCCCATACTGTTTTCGCTTCCACCACCTCCGCTGTTAGGCTGTTCCATGGATCCACCACCCTTTCCGTGAAAAAAATACTTCCTAGCATTTCCCCTAAGCTTCCCTCCCTCCAGCCTCATGTCCTCATGTTATGTCCCCTTGTCCTTATGCACTTTCTTCTCTGAAATATGCTCCCCTCCTGTACCCTGTTTATTCCTCTAAGGTATTTGAAAGTCTCTATCATATCTTCTCTCTTCCAGTGAACAGATATTAAGTTCCTTGAGTCTTTCCTCATAAGGCTTGTGGTGCAGTGCACGAATCATTTTTGTTGCTCTTCTCTGGACTGCTTCCATTCTGTCTATGTCTTTCCTGGGACGTGGTCTCCAGAATTGGACACAGTATTCCAGATGAGGTCTCACCAGTGATCTATGCAGTGGCATCACCACTTTGCTCCTCCTACTGGTTACACCCCTTCTTATGCACACCAGCATTCTGTTTGCTTTCCCCTCTGCTTTTTTGCACTGTTTAGACGACTTCAGGTCATCGGATATGATAACCCCCAGGTATCTCTCCTGACTTGTGGTGGCTAGAACCTGCCCCCCCCCCATCCTGTATTCCTCTCTTCGGTTTCTGTGTCCCAGGTGCATTATCTTGCAAGTCTTAGCATTAAAACCCAACTGTCAAACCCTTGACCATTCCTCAAGTAGTCTTAGGTCGTTCACAGGATCTGTAGATCTAGAGAAGGATCTGTAAGAGCTAGAGGCCTGTAAGCTTACATATATCCCATTCCCTGCTTGTCCACTTGATATGTTCTTTCAATTTTCCTATCTAAGGCTGCAGCTGAGGTGGGTGCAGACATGATTTTGATATGGCCTTCTCAAGTGGTTTATGTATGAAAAACAGGATTCTTCTTGGTAGCACTAGTCCCAACATGTCCATAAAATCAGCATCCTCTTCATCTTCCTCTGCCTCTAGTGGGGGAATGTTGAGGGAATTGACCATTTGTCTGATAAATGAGGAAATGGATGAGTAGTTCTCATTATGCCTTGGAGGAAGTTTGAAATCTTGTTCCGCTGCACCCCTCTAACTCCATGGGGTCACTTTCCTCCACCTGTTTATAATATTCTTCTTCCTCCGCAGACAGGTTGGAGCAGAGGGGAGTGGCAGGTATCTTATTAAAATTTCCCATGGCCTGGATTGTCCAGAAAAATTACCGCATTTTTTGATCTGTCGTCTGATCGGGACAGTTTATCTGTGCCATCTGGCTGCCCCCTTCTCCGTTCAGAAGGAGTAGCAATGACATTTTCTCTCAATTTCTTTTGGCAGACACTGTTTCCAGTGTCTGCTCTGAGGGTGTTTTATTTATATTTTTGCCATCACTGGATTCAAGGTTCCCCTTTCAGACACACTGACATCCGAACCATCTTTACAAAGCCCAAATGATGCACTTATAATTTATAACATTGTGTTGTGGACCTAGACATTTTAAACAAAGTTTGTGGCAGTCTACCCTTGCCAGGTGCTGGAAACAATTTTTAGAATTTTTTGAAGGTCCATAAAGTCTCTCTGACATACCAACATGTTTCCCCAAAACACTGCAGTGCAAGAGCCAAGTAGTAAAAAATAGCTCTTGTACTAAGAAAAACTGTGCCAAAAGTCAAATCCCGGTTCTTTTAATAGGAACCAATAAATTAAGGTGAAAAGGTACAGCCACAAACAGAAAGTGAAAGCGTTCCATTTCTGTGAACTGTCTGAGAACAACAAAGTTAAATCACTGTTAATTTTAATAGAAAGTGATTTAAATTAGCCAGTCAGTCAAAAGGAAAAAAACGGTAACCAGCTAGGTTGGTCTCCTTTTTCTGGGAACTGCAGGTACCAGGGACAGCGCTTGCATGTACAAAAAGGGCAAAAGTTGCATCCTGCCCAGAAATTACCCCTCTTCCCTGTGCCAGTGGGTCCGAATTGATGCACCAACTCTATAACAATATTTAAAGGAAAGGAATGTGAACTGTTCAGATCTGCCATTAATGATGCTTTGACCCAGTAAGTTCCTCTTTAGAACCACATTTATTACACCAGTGGGTCCAGTTCGACCGCACACGCTATCACTGGGTGGTACCATACATTAAAGGAATCATGCATGACAGGGGTGTAGTGTCGTGCTGGGATAGCGCCATGCCTGGGGGTTGGCATCGAGGCTACAGGCTGAGTGTCCATCGCCCCAGGCGTCGCGTTATCCCAAACGACACACACCGTGGAATGCATTATTCCTATTACACCATGGCTCGTTGTTATATATAAAATAAAAAAATAATTTTAAAGAATGTTTTTATTAGTGTGGAAAAATATTTTTGTTTCTTAATAGGAGATGCAAAAAAATAGCTCTCGTGCCAGAAAATCATCTACAGGTTCACAGTGAGGCTGAGACTAGACCTGTGGCGTCGTGCTGGGATAACGCCACGGATCCAGCCCCAAACTGACCAATCACAGTCCAAGATTCTTTCTTGCCATTGTATAATAATAAATAATCCCTACCTAATGCGGAGTAGTCGAGTAGCTAACTAAATCAGCAAGAAATTACACTTACACTTACATAATAAACCGACTGGAGAATCGGCTGTTACCAGAGTGCACTACGGAGTGACTGCTCTTTTCAGGTGGAGAAACAGATATGAGCAACGGCCACAGTGCAGCATGGATGCAAAGTTTGAATCTGTACTCCAAATTCTTAAATTTGCATAGGTTCCAATCTCTAGAGCATCACTCTCAGCTGAGATGACTGCTGAAGTGTAAACACTAAGGGAGGGATTCCTGGGGTTAGAAAGGCATGCAATTTTCAAGTGTCAAGGGCAGAACCTGTCACTATGGGCAATAAGCAAATCACAAAATGTCTTTTTTTTTTTACATTTTGCAGTGATACAGCAAAATTTGAGCCCTGGTAATGATTATAATAAAGGATGCAATAACAGGAGGCAAAGCTTGTAGCCCAAGGAAGTGGCCATGTTTTCACAGGGTTACTTGGCCTCACCCCAAAGTTTTTATATAAAACTGGTTTTAGTGGTAGAGAAGTGAGAATACCACTTTGTGCTATCATGCAAGAATCACTGCTCTTCATCCCGAGCCTGATTTCCACACTGGTCTGATGGAGTCTAGCATACACAGCAGAAATGACATGTTCAGACTCCAGGGCGTGGGATCAGTTCACTCTGCTCCTCACGTGCCTCTTTGTGTTGGGAACTGAAGGGGCTTAGATATCTTGGCTGATCATATGACATCAGTCCCACTGAACGTCCAGTTTAGTAGCGTGTAGTCATAACAGTGTGATTGGAGAGAACCACACAGGGAAAAGTCAGGTTTCCATTAGCCACGTGGCCAAATGCTAACAGACTTCTAAAAAGGCTGTTATCTGTAATCAATATGCCACAGTTGCTCAAAAGAGTGTGCCATATTTTTACTATTACATGCATTTATCTGTATCAGGACTGTGGTTACTATTTAAATATTTTTCTGTGGCTGACGTAGCCACAGGGGGTAATAAAAGAAAAAGCCCAGTGGGAACATAGGGAGGAGTGCAGCAGTATGACACTCCCCAGAGGGGGGAATCAATCTGAGGGGACTGTGGTAATAACAGGGCATGGTAAGCAGCTCCCCTACTGATAAATACAATTTTTAAAAAGTCTTTTACCACTTACAAAATACATGTCAGAGACAGGTAGGGATGCAATCATAACAGTGTTTCTTGATAACCACGATAATTTTCAATGATGATACTGATATTATGTCTGTTTTTGTATAATTGTGATAACTGTTTTTCACGCTACAATAACATAGACACTTTTTGTATGGAAAAGCAAGCACCTGCAGCAGATGGCACAAATATACAGGTTACTCACCTGTAACACGAGTTCTAGGAATGGTATATGTTGTTCATCCACACTGTCTAGCAGGTTCCTTGCTGCTTTAAATCTTGCCGGAAGGTCTTCAAGCTGGCTCCTCCCACCCACCTGGGTGGTAAAACTCTTGGCTCCACCCCATGACGCCAGATCTAGCCCGCTGGAAGCCAGGTTGTGTGTCGAAGCCGGGGAGGCGGGTGGGTCGTGTGGATGAACAACATATACCATTCCTTGAACTCCTGTTACAGGTGAGTAACCTGTATTTCTAGGGACATGGATATGTTGTTCATCCACACTGTCTGGCAGACTCCTAGCAGTTCTCCAGGAGGAGGGAGGCAAGGCGCACACCCCCTACTTAGGGAATAATGACTGGAGAACCGAGGCCCCAAAACCAGTATCCTGGCGTGACTCAAGGTCGATGTGGTAGTGGCTAATAAAGGTGTGTGCTGACTTCCAGGTAGCAGCCCTGCAAATTTCCTAGATAGGGACATCCCTGGAAACAGCCACTGATGCAGCGGTGTGGCAGGTAGAATTAGCTCTTATCCCTCTGGGAGGCTTCATGCCCGCCAACCTATAGCAGAGATCTATGCAGGAGGTGACCCACCTGCCTATCATCCGCTTGGCTGCAGGTCTGCCAGGTGTGGCTTCAGCGTAGGTGACAAACAGCTGGCGAACCTCTCCCCAAACTTCAGCCGTCCACTCCTTGTAATAAACGAGCGCTTTTCTAGGGTCCAAAGTATGGAGCCTATATTCGGCCTCCGAGGTGTGATTGGGGTAGAACACTGGCAGAGTCAACACCTGGTTAAGGTGAAACTCCGACACCACCTTCGGAAGGAATTTCGGGTGGGGGTGCAGGACAACCTTGTCCCTGTGGAAGCCCAGATAAGGAGACTCAACAGAAAGCGCTTGGAGCTCTCCCATCCTTCTGGCTGACGTGATAGCCACCAAGAAGGCGGTCTTCCACGACAGGTGAGAGATGTCACACCTGTGTATCGGTTCGAATGGCTTGCCCATGAGCTTAGCCAATACCAGCAGAAGAGTCCACAGAGGTGGAGGTTCTCACACCGGAGGGGATATGTGATCAAGGCCTTTGAAAAAGTGCCCTACCACCTTCTCCTGCGCCACCGACTGCTTCCCGGCCCGCGACCGGTAAGCAGAGATGGCTGCCAGGTGCACCTTAGGGTCGTCGACTGAAGCCCTTGCTTAGAAAGGGACCACAGGTAGTCCAGAATGCTTGCCAAGGAACATGAGGAAGGGTCCAGGCCCTTGCCCTGACACCAAATGGAGAATCTCTTCCATTTAAAGGCGTAGCATTTTCTGGTCGACTCCTTATGGGACGCCTCAACAACATTGAGGACCTCGTCGGAAAGACCCAAGGCCTGGAACTCTAGCCACTCAGGAACCAGGCTGTCAGGTGCAGGGATTGAAGGTCCGGATGGAACACCTTCCCCCTGATTGACTGAGATCAGGTCCGGGCGGGCTGGAAGCCGCCTCAGGAGCCTGGAGCTGAGACTGAGGAGATCGGGATACCAGAACTGGCGGGGCCAGTCCGGGGCTACCAGAATCAGCTGCGCCTTGTCCCTCCTCACCTTGAGGAGCACCTTGTGGATCAAGAGAAATGGGGAAAGGCGAGAAGAGGCCCGGCTCCATGGCATCGAGGCATTCCCCTGCAGCAAGCCCTGCTGAGGGCGGCATGAAACAGTCTCAGCTCACATTCTCCCTGGAGGCAAACAGGTCCACCTGAGGCATGCCCCAGTGGAAGAACAGATCTTGTACTACCTCCGGCAGGAGGGACCACTCGTGGGACGCAGCCCCTTATCCGGCTTAGGGCATCAGCCAGAATGTTGGAGGCTTCTGCCACATGGATGGCAAGGAGATCCGCCTCCAGGCTGCGCACGAGGGACCAAATGCGGAGAGCTTCCCTGCATAGAGGCATGGAGCATGTCCCGCCCTGGCGGTTTAGGTAGTACATGGTCGTGGTATTGTCCGTCTGGACCTGGACCACTTGACCCCGTACAAACGGAGCAAAGGTGGTGAGGGCTAGACGAACCGCTCAAAGCTCCAGCAGATTGATGTGGCATCGGGACTCCCGAGGAGACCAGAGGCCGTGTGCTCTGTGCTCCCCCAGATGGGCACCCCAACCCATCAGAGAGGCATCGGTCGATAGAAAAACCGTCAGCTCTGGGCGGACAAACAGGATGCCCTCCTGCAGATGAGCTGGAATGGTCCACCAACTGGAGAGCATTCCACAACTCCTGGGTCACTATCACTAGCTGATCCAAAGGATCGGGGCGCTGTGACCACTGGCTGGCCAGTCCCCACTGTAGGGGATGCATGTGCCAATGGGCCCAACGGACCAAGCTGGTGCAGGCCGCCATGAGGCCCAGGAGGTGCAGGAAGTCCCGGGCAGGGCGCAATTGCCCAACCTGAAATGACTGGGGAAAGGAGGAAAGAACCTCGGCCCTGTCCGCCAGGAGCCGTGCTCTGGCTCGCAGAGAGTCGAGCTCTGCCCCGATTAATTGTATCACCTGCTTTGACACGAGTTCCGACTTGGCCTCGTTGATAAGGAGGCCAACTTGAGAGCAGACCTGGAGGGCCAGACCCCTGGACTGCTCCACCTCCATTCTGGAGGAGGCTGCAATCAGCCAGTCATCCAGGTAGGAGTACACCCGGACCCTTCGGCGCCGCAGAAATGCTGTCACCACTGCCATGCATTGGGTGAAGACCCTGGGAGCTAGAGAAAGGCCGAAGGGCATGGCCCGGAACTCGTAGAGGGACTCCTCTGCCCTGAAGTGGAGGAATCTCTGGTGGGCCAGACGGATTGGGACGTGAAAGAACGCGTCCTGGACGTCCAGAGAACAGAACCACATGCCTCGTTCCAAGGATGGAATGATCTGAGCCAGAGTGAAGGTTCGAGACCTTAGGAACCTGTTCAGGTCGTGCAGGTCTAGAATAGGGCGCCAGCCCCCCGTCCGTTTCAGGACCAGAAAATACCTGGACACAAACCCTGGGCTTGGTGGAGGATCCGCCACCTTCCTGATCACCTCCTTCGAGGAGCAGGGCAATGGCTCAACGAGCCAACAGGAGGCTGGTGGACTGTGAGCTTCCGTGAGGATGGCTGAAGGGCGGGCCTGCTCAACTCCAGCGGCAACCCTGTCCTACCACCTCCAACACCCAGCGGTCCGTGGTGATAGCAGACCAGGCGGAAAGGAAGTGGCGGAGCCGTCCCCCCATGGGGGGAACCCAGGGGGGAGCAACGTGGCTGAGGGTGACACCCTTCAACCCGTCACTGGGCAGGCTTGGAGGAAGGACCAGCCAAGGGACCTCCTGGGCCTTTTCCTTCCTGCTTCCTGTTGGAGGAAGCCGCAGGCTTGGCTTTGGGGTGCCATGCGCAAGCCTGCTGGCCCTGATGCTGGTGTTGTTGGGCCGGACGTGCCGCAGGGGCAGAAGGTCGAAAGGACTTATGTTGCCGACGACAGCCCTTGTCCTTCTGAGCGGAGGTGACTGACTCCAGGGTAGCGCTGGACTTTTCGATCCTCTGGAGGTGGCCTTCCACTCCAGGGCCAAACAGGTCAGTCCCCAAGAAGGGGACATCCGCCAATTTGTGCTGGGTATCCGCCTTGAAGGTGGATGTCCTCAGCCAGGCTCTGCGGCCGCTACTGATTGGGCACAGGAGTCTCCAATGTTTAGAGCCGTTTGGAGCTGCTGTTTCACCACTGCCTTTCCTGATCCCGCACCTGCTTGACCGTAGTCTGCAGGTAGGCCGAGAGATGAGGGATCACCTCATCCAGGGAGCCCATGAGGGCGTGGGAGAAGTCGCCATCAGTGCGGCAAGCTGGCCTGATGGAGGTCAGGAGGGCAGCGACACCCCGCGCCCAGCATAGTCCAGCTTTTGGACCTTGTCGGGGGCTTATCCATCCCCAGCGCCCCAGAACCGGAAAACGCTTATCGGTGACCAATCCCTCCATGGAGGGTGTTCCGAAAAACCAGACAAAGAGCCGGTAGCGACCGCATACTTCCTAGCCATCCTGGCCGAAGGCGCAGGACAGGAAGCCGGCCGCTGCCAAAGCTCCAAGACTGGGCCAACAATGGCTTCAGCCACCAGAAAGGCCTCCATGGGAGAATCCCCTCGATCCAGTATATCCGTGAGGGGATACTTGGCCCACTTGGATACGGGCTCGAGCTGCATCCCGGTGGACTCCGTGATGAGCCGAAGCAGACCCATGAACCATGATGGGCTCTCGTCCATCGACTGCCCCCCGGAGAACTCCAGGTCAAGGGGCCTGGAAAACAGGGAGGAGTCATCGTCAGACTCCGAGGAGTCTGCGAAGAGCTGCCTGGGGCCTGAGCCACCCTCCACCTGCCGAGGACGGTCAGGAGTGACAGTGACCGACAACCAGTGGGGCAGACCCTGACCCGACCGAGAGTCCTTGGTCGGAGCCCCCGGTTTCGGTTGTGGAGGCGGAGGCTCCACCGCAATTGGTGGGGCAGCTGGTTTCGGCCAAACAACCGGCCCAAGCTTGGGCACCTCAACCACTGCGAGGGGTTGTTTCGGCCTTTCGAGTGACAGCCACTTAATGGCCGGAGAAGGCGACGGCGTCAGCTTGTTCCCGGACAAAAGGAGCTGCTGCCACATTAAGTCCTCGTAGCGTCGACGCAATTTGCACCAAAGCCTCTCCTCTTCCAAGGAGGAAGACGAGGATGAGCGGCGCCGCCGCTTTCCTCGGTGCCAAGACCAAGACCACCGATGTCAGCGGATCGGCTGGACCGACACGAGGTCCGAGACCGAGACCCTCGTGTCGAGGGTGGGTCTGGGAGGGAGCAGGGGACACCTCGCTTCTCCCTTGGCTCGGGAACCTTGACCGGGGACACCGGCACAGGAGGCACAGGCAAGTCCTCGGTTTCCACCGGGGGATCCGGTGATGAGGAGTTGTCGGCTTCACCAGTCGACAGCCCGTCCGACGGGTCGGGAAAAATATCGACCGCGTCGACGGGTGTCTCAGCCGGCTGACCTGATGGGGACACCGTGAAGCCAGCAGCCTTAGCCGCAACATCAACCGAAGTCAAGTCCAGGGAAGGAGACCTCTCCCGCTCCCACAAACGCCGACTGTGGGACTTACCCCTCGAGTCCTTCTTTTTCGACTGAGAAAAGTGTCCCGATGGCCCCTCTCCCTTCGTGGAGAGGGATTGGCAAAGCTCCTTAAAAGAAGCTGTGTGTGAAGATCCCAGAGAGAGCGGGATAAATGCCACGACCGTGAAAGATGAGGATGCGGCCTGGGCTGCCTCCTCCTCCTCAAGGGCGATCATCTGCTCGAGTTGCTCAGCCCAGCCAGCCACCGCGGACAGCACCCAACGGGCCTCCTTGGACTTCACCAGTGGATAACGTTTCTCAGGGCGCCCAAGTTGCAACCAGGCAGCGCGGTCTTCAAGGACGTTGGCTGAGAAAGATCTACACAACTCGCAGGCCTGCGGGTCGTGGTCAAGGCCAAGGCAGTAGACGCACGTGTAGTGCGGATCCATCCTGGACATCTTCTGCCCGCATGGGCACCGCCGAAAACCGGGAGTCAATTTGTCCATCGCAGCCGTGAGGGAAGAATTTGACCGAAGTCTTGAGAATTTTAAAATTATTTTCGGGTGAACCTAAGAGTTAGGATCCAGTCTATATGCAGAGCATTAAGGAGGGAACCTGAGCTTCCAAGCGGTAAGGAAGATCTGGCGTCATGGGGCAGAGCCGAGAGTTTTACCACCCAGGTGGGTGGGAGGAGCCAGCTTGAAGACCTTCTGGCAAGATTTAAAGCGGCAAGGAACCTGCCAGACAGTGTGGATGAACAACATATCCATGTCCCTAGAAACTCTGTTTAATCTGCTTTTTATACAAACCTAACCTGCATTTGTGAGTTCGTATTTACAGGGCAGGAAGCAGCAAGCCAGGGTCGGGGGTCAGCGCTGGGAAGGGGGATAGCGGGACTAGAAGGATCAATAGGAACACAGGGTCTGGACATTTCAAAAGTCACTGCTGTTGGGATTTCAGTGCACTTATTGTTTGGTAAAGCGAGCACCTGCAGAAAGGGGGACAAATATGCTGTTTGATTTTTATACAAATACAACCCGCATTTGTGAGTTCCTTTTTTATTTATTTTTTACAGGGCAAGAAGCAGCAAGCCAGGGTTGGGGGTCAGCACTAGGAACCAACAAGAACACAGAGTCTAAACATTTAAAATGACACTGCAATCTGGATTTTGATGCACTTTCGACGTCCTGGAACACATAGGGACTAACGATCTCGCCAGCCGGTCAGTTGTGAACACTAAGGAACACCTGACCAGGCTGGGAGACAAACTGTCATCCACTTTGTCCGGCATCTCCTTCTCTGAGATCCTGCTGGACTGGGAGAGGGGGGCAGATGGACGGAAGGTCAGAGAAGGGGAGATAGGGGAGCTAAACATGTGGCTCAAGGACTGGTGGCAGGAAAAAGGACACTAATTTGTAGGTAACTGGCAACAGTTTTGGGAGTGAAAGTTCTTTAAATTTGATAGACTGCATCTGACTAAGGAGGGAGTCAGTGCATTGGGGCAGAAGTTTGATGTCTTAGTCTTTGCAAAATATTTAAACTAGAAAATGGGGAGAGGAGTGCAGCACCTGATACATCGAATGGGAAGAACAACCCCTCAGCTAGTGATCAAACTGGAGTTCAGCATGTTTGTAGTTCATTTGCATCACCAGGTAAGGACAAAAAGGTACAGCTCCCCATATGACACGCAAAGGAAAAGCCAAACCTCGCCCCACAACTAATGCATCGAAATCTGGACAATGGAAAGTCATGTACACAAATGCCCACAGTCTGGGAAACAAGATCCCAGACCTGGAGGCAACAATGACAAAGGCTAAACATACAAACATACGAAGAAGCCAGCAGAAGAAAGCCATTTAGTCTATCAAATCTGCTCATATTGCAGGGTCCACAGCTTGAGCTAATGTCCATGCCCTCCCAACCCACTCCTCCCATCCTCCCTACCCATAATCCTTACTTCTCCCTATGCCTATCCCAGCCTCTCTTAAAGCCGCCCACTGTCTTCAACAAGATGACCTCTTCCGGCAGTGCATTCCAAGTGTCCATCACTCTCTCTGTGAAGTGCTTCCTTACCTTCCTCCTAAACCTCCCACCTTCCAGCTTAAGACTGTGCCCCCTAGTGTTATGTTTGCCACTCAGCTTAAAGAGACTCTCCTTATCAACCTTATTTATCCCTTTCAAGTACTTGAAGGTCCCAATCATGTCCCCTCTCTCTCCTGTCTTCCAGGGAGTACATGTTCAGTGCCTTCCACCTCTCCTCATATGCCTTACCCTGCTGACCCACTATACTCTTTGTAGCCCTCCTCTGGACCTTCTCCTGCAGGTTAATGTCCTTTCTGAGGTGTGGGTGCCAGTACTGAAATCAATACTCTAGATGTGGCCTTACCAGTGAACTGCATAAGGCAGTATAATCTCTTCTCTCCTACTACTGATCCCCCTAGATATGCATCCCAACATCTTGTTTGCCTTTGCTGCTGCTTTCTTACCCTGTGTGGTGTGCTTCGGGTCACTAGTGATCATCACTCCCAGGTCCTTCTCCTCCTCTGATGCAGATACTCGGACTCCACCTAGGTAGTACTCTGTCCTGGGATGTTTGGCTTCAATATGCATAACTCTGCATTTCTTGGCATTGAAGCCAAGCTGCCAGATCCGGAACCACCTCCCCAGCTTTTCCAGATCTTCCTGTAGGTCCTGTATCCCTTCAGCTGTGTCCACTCTCACACACAGCTGGGTGTCATCCGTGAATAGGTGCATTTTGCCCTTAATGCCATCCCCCATGTCACTGATAAAGACATTGAACAACACTAGCCCCAGCACAGAGCCCTGTGGGACCCCACTGGTTATCTCTCTGGTGCCAGATAACTCTTCCCCCACCACCACCCTCTGGGTTCTGTCCCTTAGCCAGTTTTCCAGTTAAACTGGACATAGTAGCCATTAGCGAAACATGGTTCACCAGTAACCACACTTAGGAGACTTCGCTACCCAGCTATGTGCTGTTCAGAAGAGACCGAGGTGCAAAAAAGGGGATGGGGTGGCAGTTTATGTCAATGAAAATATCAAAAGTACAGAAATTCAGATTATACATAAGGAGCCACAAGAACTGTAGGTCACCCTGGAAACAGGAAATGGGACAGCCATACGAACTGGGGTTGTCTACAGGCCTCCAGACCAGGGGGAGGACATGGACACATTATGTTAGAAGATCCACAAAACATGATAGCTAAAGAGGAGGTTCTGATAATGGGAGACTTCAACATGCCAGATACAGATTGGTCAATACCAGCAGGAACATCTGCCAGAACTAGACACACAGTGGATTCCCTGCAGGGGGAGGGCCTCAAACAATTGGTACAACAACCCACAAGACAAAGGGCTATCCTGGATCTAGTACTAACTAACAGGGAAAGGATCACAGATCTCCAGGCAGAAGGTCACCTGGGGGCCAGTGACCATCATGTGGTATGGTTCAGTTTGGCCACTGAAACTAAATCATCCCATTCCAAGGCAAAAATATGGGACTTCAGAGGAGTTGACTTTGATAAGATGGCCAACAGAGTTAAGCAAGCCTTGGCACGAAGAAATACAGGTGAGGGGGTACAGGCAAAGTGGGCAAGCATTAAGGATGCAATACTTGAAGCAACATCCCATTGTGTTAGGGAGAAAAGCGAGAGCAAAAGAAGGAGGAAACCACTATGGTTCTCAAAAACAGTAGCAGAAAAGATCTGAGCCAAACGGTTGACCTTCAGGAAATATAAGGCAATGCAGTGGGGCAAAGATAGGGAGGCATACCAAACTTCCATAAGGGAAGGCAGTAAGGCAGGCAAAGACCCAAACAGAGGAAACACTAGCATGAACAGTAAAAGAAGGGGACAAGACTTTCTATAGACATATTAGTGAAAGGAGAAAGTCCAGAGGGGGTACTGCTAAGATCAAAGGGGATAAGGGGGAGTGTGTGGAGGAGAACCAAGGAAAAGCATCTATCCTAAATAAATACTTCTGCTCAGTATTTACTGAGAAGAAGGGAAGACAGGGCCCACAGCGCAGCACCATGGACACAGGGGGAAGGCGGTGTGCACAAGTCCTTTCACAAAAGAAAGGGTCCTACAAGAGCTCGCTAAGCTCAGGGTGGACAACAGGACCTGAGGACATACATCCCAGGGTACTAAACAGGCTAAGGGTGGAACTATCAGAACTATTAGCAGAACTGTTTAGTGGGTCTCTGAGCACAGGAGAGGTCCCAGAAGACTGGAGAACGGCTCATGTGATCCCATTCCACAAGAATGGCAGCAGGGAGGAGGCTGGGAACTATAGACCAGTCTGTTTTAACTCAGCAGTGGGCAAGATTATGGAGACACTCCTTAAGGAAAGGATAGTGTAACACCTGGAATCCACAGGAGCACAGGATCCAAGACAGCATGGGTTTACAACAGGAAGGTCCTGTCAAACTAATTTCATTGATTTCTTTGACTGGGTAACCAGAGTGGTGGACCAAGGGGGAGCAGTTGATGTCACCTACATTGACTTCAACAAAGCTTTCAATACTGTTCACATAGAAGATTGATTAATAAGCTGGGTAGGCTTGGGAGGTGGGTCAGTTGGTGGCCGGGTGGCAAACTGGTTGGCGGTCAGAAAACACAGAGTGGTGGTAAACAGTATACAGTCAGAAGAGATGCAAGTCACAAGTGGGGTACCTCAGGGATCAGTCCTGGGGCCAGTCCTCTTCAATATCTTCATCAGTGACAATGGAGATGGACAGGAGGGTAAGGTTTGCCTGTTTGCAGATGACACCAAGATCTGCTATAGAGTAGATAATCCAGATGGGGTGGGCAGAATGAGAAGAGATCTGGAAAAATGGTCTGAAGAGTGGCAAATGGAGTTTAAAGCAAAGAAGTGCAAGATCATGCACATAAGGAAGAGAAACCCTGAAGCTACCTATAGGATGGGAGGGGAGTTGCTGGCAATCACAAGGGAAGAAAAAGATTTGGGCATCATCATCACAGATGACCTGAAATCATCCAAGCAGACCACTAAAGCAGTAGGTAAGGCTAGAGGGATGTTGGGGTGTATTAGTAGGGGTATCACAAGTCGGAAGAGGGAGGTAATAATCCCTCTTTACATGACACTGGTTAGGCCCCATCTAGAGTACTGCGTGCAGTACTGGAGGCCGCACCTGCACAAGGACATTAACAAAATGGAGGCAGTCCAGAGAAGGGCAACCAAAATGGTGCAGGGACTGCATCAGAAAACATATGGAGACAGATTAATGGAGCTCAATATGTATACCCTAGAGCAAAGGAGGGAGAGAGGTGATATGATCAAAACATTCAACCATCTTCAGGGCATTAACAAGGTGAAAGAGTCTAACATGTTTCAATATAAGAAAAATAGCAGGACAAGAGCACACAGCATGAGATTAGAGGGAGGTTGATTAAGGGGTAATGTGAGGAAGTTCTTTTTTCACAGAAAGGGTGGTGGATGCATGGAACGGCCTACCTCAGGAAGTGGTGGATATGAATACAGAGCAAGGCTTCGGACAGGCATAAGGGAGCAATACACATGAGTATGAATAAACAGACCATTGACACAGTAAAGGCCTATAGCACATTCATAAGGTAGAAAAAATGGTCAGACTGGATGGGCCCTGCAGTCCTTATCTGCCACCAATTTCTATGTCTCTATGTTTCTTTTTGTTTGGTAAAGCAAGCGACTGCAGCGGTGGGGGGGGGGAAAACATTGTTTAAACTTCTGCTTTAAAGAAATGTAATCTGTGTGAGTTATTTTTTACAGGGCTAAACTCAGCAAGACAGGTCGGGGGTCGGCACCGTGGGAGGCGGAACTAGTGAGAATAGAGGGACCAATCGAAACTTACCAGGAAGCCCAGACTGCTGTATAAATTCCATTCCAGCCAGCATGTCCTACTGGTTCATGCACCAGAGTGTGAATGGAACAGAGCAGGAGTGGAACAGGATATTACTGGTGTCAACAGGTGTCCACAGATGGCAAAAGGCACGTACGGAACTTTGCCGGTCAACTAAGATAAAGTAAACAAAAAAAAATTACTCACCGCAGTAATGTTGTTTCTTCTCGGGGATCCCTCACTATGGTTACACTCTAAGCATCATCTCCTAGGAGACAGATGCCCCAGAGCCATAACCCTATTCTAATTAGTAGAATTCAGAGCAGCGATTTGAAAAACTCTACAACCACGCTCTACTGTATCAGTTGCCAGATTTGTTTCTATAGCCAGAGTGGAGCAGTGGCTAGTAAATCTAGCTAAAATGCTACTAAAAATTATACAAATTTCAACAATTTTTTGAAAAACATCAAATTGAAGCAGAAGTAAATGGAAAAAATACGTACAACGTAAAGAAAAACATGTCACAAACCCACTCAGCAGGTCAGGCCCTCTACTCCCAAAGTGCCAATCTCAGAGCGCAGTCTTGTGAACAGTTTAACAGAACAAGGTAACCCTCTTGTCTGTTTTGTGAGTTCGAATCAACCTTTGGTCTCAAGTCTTGGAGGGATTCAGACTGTGAACCTCTTGCTAGCGTACCCAATGCACAGGCTCAGATATTTCTGTCTTCGGGGCACCAGACATCTTTGCCTACGGGCACCTAACCAGGTATACATAGATGAACCCTTAAAAACTTTAATAAAGACCTCAGATTTAAAACGCTTTTCTTTCCAGTTTGGTCTCACCATTCAAGCTTATGCCAGTGTCTGCTATAACCATATATACTTTTCTTACAATTGAAAAGAAGTCAAAGACAGACCAAGTATGCTCTAAAAAGAGTTTTACTACAATAGATAAAAATATGTAAAACACAAAATACAGAACTCATATCACAAGACATACAAATCTTTTAAAAGAACAAGGTTTAAACAGTGCAAATTCCTACTTACAGTACTTAGATTTGACTCTCTAAATAATTGTTTACAGTGCTCACTGATGTTTCTTGGTCAGAGTCTAGAAAAAAAGTGTCTAAGTAAAACAGAATTATTCCTTAAAGTAAACTATTTGCCAACCCCTTTTGTGTAAGGTCATCTAGCTCCTCCTCTGTCAGATTATATATAAAAATATATCTAATAAAAAAAAAAACAGGATGTATTTTCAAATTATTACATTTTGCAACCACAGCATAACTCATATGTTTCAAATGACATCTCTTTGATCCATGCTGCATCCTCCCTCACACAGGCTTCAAAGGAACATTAACAACCTTGCACCAGTTTGCTAAACTTGGTTTCCCCTTTGGAACGTCATAAAAATGGATATGCTGAACTCGAGCTTCTTCCACCCTGTAATTAGCTTCAGGCCTTCCACATAACACCTGGTATCTAAAAACTGAGTGTGTGTGATCTCACATGCTGTTTTCAGCATTTTCTCACGGCTTTCATCTTTCAGCTGAAACGGGGGGGATGAGTGAAGTCATTCTAAGAGCATCAGATTTTCAGCAGAGACAACCAGTAATACATTTTTATATTTAAAACAAAATGATACAGCACTCAGAACTGGCTGTCCATGTCACAAAACACACTTTACAGTTCTACAGAAACTGCGATAGTAATGCTCAATCAACCTTAACAGAAGAAACTGATTACTGTGAGAACCTATTTTCAGGTTCTGGAAGGGGCGGCAGGGTGGAACAGTTCAACCACAGCGAGGAATCCCTGAAAACAAAAAAAAAAAATTACTACGGTGAGTAATTTTTTCTTCTAACCCCCAGGAATACCTCACTTAATGGTTACACTCCAAGTAGCCTGTACAGCAGCACCTTGGGAGGCTGGGTCCAGAACCTACTTGGGAAAAAGATTCAGCAAGACAGTAGTTCCAAAGCTGGCATCCCTCCTGGACTGTATGTCCAGACAACAGCGCACTGTGAAAGTGTGCACTGTTTTCCAGGTAGCTGCTTTGCAAATTTCCACTACTGGGATGCCCCTTGTGGATGCAAAGAAGCAGAGGTACCCCTTGTGGAGTGTGCCCTTAGGCCTCTGGTGGTATTGTTCCAGCTTTTCCATAAAAAACCATATGCAAGAGACTATCCAGTGAGAGACTATCCTCTTGGTTGCTGGTTTACCTTTACTAGCCTCTCCACGTCACAAAAACCTGTGTGTTTTTGGACCTGATCTCTTTTGTTCCGCCCAAGAATATACTCAGAACTCTTTTCAAGTCAAGGTTGTGCAGTTTTTGCTCACCTGGGGCCAGATTCACAAAACTTTGCCGTGGCGCAAACTGGGTTTTGCGCCAAGCTGTTATTCACAAAAGTCCAGTTAGTGCCCTCAAACCAGGTAAGCACCAGGGCAAAGTCTGGAGGGGGACGCAATTCAAGTTACGGGATGGGGACTTGCATATTGGAGCAGTCCCATCCACAAATTATTTTCTCCTCACAAGGGCCATTTACTACTGAGGAAAACCTCTTCTTAACTGTGCGCAACCCTAGTGGGTGACAGAGGTACTGTGGCTCGCCACCCCCCCCCAATCGCCGACCCATTGGTGCAAAACAAAACAGCGCCCTGGTGGTCTAGTGGTCCCTCCCCAACTCTCCAAGTGCTGTCACTTTATAGCATTGGTAGTCTAATGGTCCCTCCCACCTCCCTCGTTCTCAAATCGCCGTCCCCGTATAATAAACTAAATTCCTAGTCTAGTGATCCCTCCCACCTCCCCCATTCTCTGATGCTGTCCCATTGTTGTCACAATAGTTCCCTGGTGGTCTAGTGGTCCCTACTCCATTCTCTGATCACCGTCCCATTGTTGTCAAAATATTTCCCTGGTAGTCTAGTAGTCCCTCCCCCATCCGATCCCTCTCCCCACACCCAGAACTCTATTCCCTGCTGTCCAGTGTCCCGCTCCCCTCGCCGATCATCAGCCCAATCTAAATAAATTTAATTCCTGGCACTCTAGTGGTCCCTCCCTACACCCCAGTAGATGGTCACCAACTCGCTCTAACTGAATTTATATCCTGGTGGTCTAGTGGCCCCCCCCCCTCGCCGATCCAATATCACAGCAAAATGATATCCCTGGTGTCCAGTGGTCCCTTCCCCGCCCCACTCAACACCCTGCCCGAAACAGACATACAAGTCCCTGGTGGCTAGCGGTCTCTCCCCCAATCCCAATCTCCCATATGGTCCGTAGCAAAAGTTCTCTGGTGGTCTAGTGCACCCATCACTCCAGCAGGTAGAGTCCCACAACCCCACTACCCCCCCCCGACTGAACTCTCAATGTCCAGTATACAGTACGCAGTCACTGACACTGACTGACAGCTCAAGGTGAGCGGTCATTCAATGAGCATGGACTGTATACAATACGTGCACACTGAAAGCTCAGTCAGCGGCCAGCCGTGGTGGTGAGAGGAGGAATGTGCTTGTCACTGGCTGGGGGTCGGGCTGGGGGGGAAGCAGGGGTGGTGGGAGCTACCTACCAGGGTGGGAGGTGCACTAGACCACCAGGGAACTTTTGCTATGGATGGATCGAGATGGTAGGAGGACTGTTAATTACCAGGGACTTGTATGTCTATTTCAGGCAGGGCCTCAGGTGGGGGAAGGGGCTACTGGACACTATGGACATCATTTAGTTGTGATATCGGGCCGGCGATAAGCCGGGGGGGGGGAGGGGACACTAGACTACCAGGATATATATTTAGTTAGAGCGGGCTGGCAATCAGCGACAGGTAGGGGCCATTAGACCACCAGGAATTATATTTATTTACATAGAAGCTGACAGCAGATAAGGATCACAAGGCCCATCCAGTCTGACCATTTTTCTACCTTATGAATGTGCCATAGCCCTTCACTCTGTCAATGGCCTATCTATTCATACTCATCTGTATTGCTCCCTTATGCCTATTCCATGCCTGTTCAGTCTAAAAATTCCTTGTGGTCTATATCCACCACTTCCTGAGGTAGGCCATTCCATGCATCCACCACCCTTTCTGTGAAAAAGAACTTCCTCACATTACCCCTTAATCAGCCTCCTCTAATCTCATGCTTTGTCCTCTTGTCCTGCTATTTTTCTTATATTTAAACATGTTAGACTCTTTTACTTTGTTAATGCCCTAAGATGTTTGAATGTTTCAACCATATCACCTCTCTTCCTCCTTTGCTCTAGGGTATACATATTCAGCTCCATTAATCTGTCCTCATAAGTTTTCTGATGCAGTCCCTGCACCAGTTTGGTTGCCCTTCTCTGGACTGCCTCCATTTTGTTAATGTCCTTGTGCAGGTGCGGCCTCTAGTACTGCACACAGTACCCCAGATGGGGCCTAACCAGTGTCTTGTAAAGAGGGATTATTACCTTCCTCTTACGACTTGTGATACCCCTACTAATACACCCCAACATCCCTCTAGCTTTACCTATTGCTTTAGTGGTCTGCTTGGATGATTTCAGGTCATCTGTGATAATGATGCCAAAGTCTCTTTCTTCCCTTGTGATTGCCAGCAACTCCCCTCCCAACCTACAGGTGGCTTCAGGGTTTCTCTTCCCTATGTGCATGATCTTGCACTTCTTTGCATTAAACCCCAGTTGCCACTCTTGCAACCATTTTGCCAGTTTATCTAGATCTCTTCTCTTTCTGCCCACCCCATCTGGATCATCTCCTCTGTTGCAGATCTTGGTGTCATCTGCAAACAGACAAACTTACCCTCCAGTCCATCTGCAATGTCACTGATGAAGATATTGAAGAGGACTGGCCCCAGGACTGATCCCTGAGGTACCCCACTTGTGACTTGCATCTCTTCTGACTGTATACCATTTACCACCACTCTGTTTTCTGCCTGCCAACTAGTTTGCCACCCAGCTGACCAACTTCTGACCCACCCCAAGCCTACCCAGCTTATTAATCAATCTTCTATGTGGAACAGTATTGAAAGCTTTGCTGAAGTCAAGGTAGGTGACAACAACTGCACCTCCTTGGTCCACCACTCTGGTTACCCAGTCAAAGAAATCTATGAGATTAGTCTGACAGGACCTTCCTGTTGTAAACCCATGCTGTCTTGGATCCTGTGCTCCTATAAATTCCAGGTGTTGCCCTATCCTTTCCTTAAGGAGTGCTTCCATAATCTTGCCCACTACTGAGGTAAGACTGACTGGTCTGTAGTTCCCTGCCTCCTCCCTATCACTCTCGTGGAGCGGGATCACATGGGCCCTTCTCCAGTCTTCTGGGACCTATCATGTGCTCAGAGACTCACTAAACAGTTCTGCTAATGGCTCTGCTAGTTCCACCTTTAGCTCCTTTTGTACCCTGGGATGTATGCCATCAGGTTCCATTGCCTTGTCCACACTGAGCTTTGTGAGCTCTTGTAGGAGCCTTTCTTTTGTGAAGGGATTAGTACACACCCCCTCCCCCATGTCCATGGTGCTGAGCTGTGGGCCCTACCCTACCTTCTCCTCAGTAAATATTGAGCAGAAGTATCTATTTAGGATATATGCTTTTCCTTGGTCCTCCTCCACACACTCCCCCTTATCCCCTTTGATCTTAGCAATACACTCTCTGGACTTTCTGCTTCACTAATATATCTATAGAAGGTCTTGTCCCCTTCCTTTACTATTTGTGTTAGTGTTTCCACGATTTGGGCTTTTGCCTGCCTTACTGCCTTCCCTGCTTCCCTCAGGGAAGTTTGGTATGCCTCCCTATCTTCATCCCACTGTGTTCTCTTGTATTTGCTGAAGGCCAGCCTTTTGGCTCTGACCTATTCTGCTACTGCTTTTGAGAACCAAAGTGGTTTCTTCCTTCTTTTGCTCTTGCTTTTCTCTCTAACACAATGAGATGTTGCTTCAAGTATTGCATCCTTAATGCTTGCCCACTCTGCCTGTACCCCTCACATGTATTTCTTCTTGCCAGGGCTAGCTTAACTCTGTTGGCCATCTTATCAAAGTCAGCTCCTCTAAAGTCCCATATTTTTTCCTCGGAATGGGATGATTTAGCTCTAGTGGCCAAATTGAACCATACCATGTGATGGTCACTGGCTCCCAGGTGACCTTCTACCTGGAGATCTGTGATCCTTTCCCCATTAGTCAGTACTAGATCTAGGATAGCCCTGTCTCTTGTGGGTTGTTGTACCAGTTGTTTGAGGCCCTCTCCCTGCAGGGAATCCACCATGTGTCTAGTTCTGGTGGATGTTCCTGCTGGTAATGACCCAAACTATATCTGGCATGTTGAAGTCTCCCATTATGAGAACCTCCCCTTTAGCTGTCATGTTTTGTATATCTTCTAACTGTAATGTGTCTATGTCCTCCCCCTAGTCTGGAGGCCTGTAGACAACTCCAGTTCGTATGGTTCTCCCGTTTCCTGTTTCCAGGGTGACCCATAGTTCTTCTGGCTCCTTATGTGTATTCGGAATTTCTGTAGCTTTGATATCTTCATTAACATAAAGGGCCACTCCACCACCCCTCTTTTTGCACCTCAGTCTCTTCTGAACAGTGGATAGCCTGGTACTGAAGTCTCCCAAGTGTGGTTACTGGTGAACCAGGTCTCGCTAATGGCTACTATGTCCAGTTTCACCTCTGTCATTGTTGCCTGCAGGTCTGGGATCTGGTTTCCCAGACTGCGAGCATTTGTGTACATGATTTTCCACTAGCCAGATTTCAGTGTGTTAGTTGTTGGGCTAGGTCCGGCATTTGCCCTGTGCGTCGTATGGGGAGCCGGACCTTTTTCCTTACCTGATGATGCAAATGAACTACAAACATGCTGAACTCCTGTTTGATCACTAGCTGAGGGGGAAGGGGTGTTCTTCCCATTCGTCATATCGGCTGCTGCACCCCTCTCCCCATTTGTTAGGTAAAATATTGTGCAAAGACATCAAACTTCTGCCCCAATGCACTTACTCCCTCCTTAGTCAGATGCAATCCATCGCATTGAAAGAACTTTGACTCTCCAAACTGTTGCAAGTTACCTACAAATTGCTGTGCTTTTTCCTGGCACCAGTCCTTGAGCCACATATTTAGCTCCCCTATCTCCCCATCTCTGACCTTCCATCCATCTGCCCCCCTCTCCCAGTCCAGCAGGATCTCACAGAAGGAGATGCCGGATGAAATGGATGACAGTTTGTCTCCCAGCCTGGTCAGGTGTTCCTTGGTCTCCACAACTGACTGGCTGGCGAGATCGTTAGTCCCTATGTGTACCAGGACATCGATGTTTTCTCCTACTTCCTGCACGATTTTAGCAATGCGGTCAGTGTCTCTCCACACTGATGTACCTGGGACTCGGGAGACATCTGACCATTACCCCCGGCTGGAGGTAGGTATCAACTCCCTGAATCATGGAGTCTCCTATGATCAGAAGTGTTTTGGATTTCCTTTTTGCTTTAGAGCAGGGCGGCGATCGTCAAGGGACGGGGGGGTACTAGACACCAGGGAATAGTGTTCTGGATGTTGGGATAGGGATTGGGTGGGGGGATGGACCACTAGACTACCATGGAAATATGTTGTCCACAATGTAGGACAGTGATCGGAAAACGGAGGAGGGGGAGGGACCACTAGACTATCAGGGAACTATTGTGACAACAACGGGAGAGGGATCGGAGAACGGGAGAGGGGAGAGGGACTACCAGGGAATTTATTTTATTATACAGGACAGCGATCCACGATTGGGGGAAGGGAGGAACCACTAGACCACCAGGGAAACTATTTTTACATACTCGGGACAGCGATCAACGAACAGAGGCAGAGGCACTAGACCACCAGGGACTGCGGCTGCATCAGGCAGGGTCTGGGGGGGGGCCCACACTAAGCCACCTGCAGTCTATGTAAATGGGCCCATAACGGGCATGCAAATGGCCACCTAGCACCTTGAATGCCCAAATGGACTCATTTACTTGGGACCTTTAGTGTATAGGAAACAGCGCACCTGCGCTATTCATGCGGAGCCATTCATTTATTTCTTGTGGCTCGAGTTCTGGTGCAGGCTCTTGAACACTACTACTGCACCTTCTTCGTGTGGCATTTTTTTTTCCTGGTACTTCCTCAGGGGCCTCTTTCACATTTGGTTGCTTTCTTTTCAGCTAGGTCATTCAAGATGCACGTTGTGCCATGTCACAATTTTTTTTTTTTAGTCTAAGTTTTTGGGACTCAGCCCCAGGTTGCAGACATCCCCAATCCTTTCAGTTGTTTCCCCAGTTCTCTGTATTGCACAAAAGTGTTTTTTTATTCTCTTATAATAAATCCAGCTTTTCAGTGACTGCCATGTCACATTACGTCTGTGCCTGCTGCATCCCCCTTTTTTTTTTTTTCCACTTAAATAATTTTTCTATAGTTTTTGCAGATGGCTGCCAACTGTCCAATTGTTCTGGGCTGCAACAGGTCTCAGACATGTGTGCCCCTCCATTTCCCATTGGCACTGCATCACTTTTTTTTTTTTTTTATCTGTCCATCTAATATTTTCTTTTAACCTTTTTATCAATGGCTGAAACTGAAGTAGATGTAAACATGATCTCTGATATGGCCTGTCCCCCCACCCCCCACCCCAACTCTATTTCTATCGCTCTCATCCCTGAACTCTCTCGGTCAGCTTCGGCCACCTTCTTGCTCTACCACCCACCGTGATATCTGCCACCTTCAAAGTCGATACGGAATCTCCCCAGACCTGGGCCCTTATGGCCCAAGGAGACCAAAGAGGCAGTGGCAGGCATCCGGCACTGGGCGTGTGGCGGAGGCACTGGAAGGACCATCGCCTATCTGGGGTGGGAGGGTTTTTTCCTTGTGTGTCCCCGCCCTCCCCTCCAAGCATGGTGCACATCTTGATGGTTGCGGCGCACGGCAACACTGCCAGCATCAACCACGCAGTGAATGTGCTGTCTAGTGCTATTACAGCACTCTCGACCTCCACCGGGAGTCGCTGCAGCGCCAGACATCCCCAGGTCTTCCCGCCGAGAGAGGAAAGCAGCCTACTGGCACTCAATCCTCTCTCCCCCCCGCCAACCCCCAGTGCCCGAGCTCACTCACGAACCCGGGTCGTCGGCATGGCGCACGGTGCGGCATCCAGCGCCTCAACCCTCAATGTCACTGGGCCGGCTATGATATGGCCTTCTTAAGAGACATGTATGGTGACTACCAACCTCCTTGAAGGTGCTATACTCATCATGTCCATAAATACAGCATCTTCTTCATCTTCCTGTATTTCCTGAGGGTGGATGCTGACAGAATCAAGCATCTAACAAATAAGAAAAATGAAGTACAGTCTTCATTATGCCCTGGAGGAGAGCCAAAGTCTTGCTCAGGTGCACCCTCTTATTCCATGAGGTCACCTTCCTTCTCTTGTACATAATACACCTCTTCTTCCTCCTCCTTCTCCTCCAGAGGCAGACAGGCTGGGGCCTGAGGGGGTGGGGGCATTTACATTATTAACATAATGAAACTTTCCAATAGCTTGGATGGCCTAGAAAAAATTGCGACATCTCTAATATGTCCTCTGATGAGGGCATTTTTTCTTTGTCGTCTGCCTGCTCCTTTCTCCACTCAGGAGGAGTGGCAGTGACCTTTTAATTTTCTTTTAGTTTCTTTTGAGCAGGCACAGTTTCCAGTGTCTGCTCAGAGTCTGTTTTACTTACACGTTTGCCATCAATGGACTCAGGGTGCCCCCTTTCAGACAATCTGGTATCTGGATCCATCTTTACCATGCCTTTCAGATGGCTGAACAGCTTTACCTTTTTACTTGTCACCCTTTACATTTTTTTATGCTGCTGTTGAACATGAGACGCTGGAACCCTCTGATGCATGCTTTCCACCATCATTGGGAACTCCCTAAGAGCCTTTATTATTATTTTTGTTAACAAGGAGACAGACTGGGCCAGCCCGGTGGCACTGAAGGTTGAGGCATTGAACACCATACCTCACGCCACGGCAGCGATCCAAGTTCAGGAGCCAGACTGAGCTGCCAGGGGTCGGCCAGGGAGGGGGGGGGGCGAAGAGCTGGATCGAGCTGCCACAAGACATCTCTCCTCTCCAGGGAGGGACATGGGTTTTCCTGGCTCCTGGCTGCCACTCGGTGGAGGCTAGATGGCAGTGCTAAGCCGAAAATGGTGCCAAGCATTAGGCCGGGTAGGAGGAAGGGGCAGTCACTGGAGCCACGGAGTGCATGCGCACCTCCACGAGCATGCAAGCCAGTGTACTGGGGTCCTGGATAACGAGGAGAAAACCAGAAAAACACCATGACTCCCCCATCGTCAAGTATGTGACGGTGACGGTGATGGCGGGCAAGGCAAAATGCAATATAGACAAAAAACAAGGAGGCAGACTGAGAAACCATAATGACTTCTAATTTATTTGCCCTTTTATTTAGATTTTATGGCAAAGGCAGTGCAGAACTTACAATTAATAAAGCAGTGGTTCAGTCCCAGGCCCTTTACACACAGCTTGTGGCAGTCTGCCTTTGCCAGGAACAAAAAACAATTGTAACAGTTTTTTTTAAGCCTAAGGATCCCCTAGATCTCTCTGATATGCCAATTTAGAGAGAGATCCTTGTAAAAACCTAAAAGCAATTCCAGCAACAACAACAAAAAAAAAACATAAAAAAGTAATACCCCAGTAATAATAATAAAAATGTCTCTAACTTCCAAAAACTGTGCCCAAGGTCAGATTGCGGTTTCCTGTACCGGAAGCATTTAATTAGGATGAAAAGGCACAGGCAGATATGGAAGTGAAAGTGCTTCCTTTTCTGTACAGTACGGCTTGAAAAACAGGACACACTTACTAAAAAGAGGCAAGTAAGTGATAAAATTACTAAAAACAGCTAAATTAAAAAAGGTAGCCACAGGCAGATCTCCTGTTCAAAGGAATCAAAACAGGAGCCAGAAGGACCACTGATTAAAAATAAACACCCTAACTTTTTTTTTAACCAGGAGAGACACACAAAGCTGAAAGCGTGTTTACAGGTGTGATCTGGGAGCACAAGGAAGTTAAGTGACTTGCTCAGGGTCACACAGTATACAAGTGGGGGGCTGTGGGATTCAAACCCAGGTCTCCAGGTTTGCAGCTCAGAGCCTTAAACCACTGCACTATACCACCGCCGACTAAATTCAGAGTATTAATTAAATACATTTAATCGAAAAACTAACTACTTATTTTAAAATAAATAAGTGACTGGAGACCCAGTCATACCAGAGCGCGACTTGTGACAAACGTTATGTCCAAGCAGAGAAACAAATCTGGCAACTGAGAGAATGGAGCGTGGTTGCAGAGTTTTTCAAGCCACTATTCTAAATTCTACTAATTAGAATAGGGTTCTGTCTCCAGGACTTCCACCTCCTAGGAGATTATGCTTACAGTGCAAACATTAAGTGAGGGATTCTTGTGGTTAGCCAGTACTGGTTTACTTGTTGTTGCGTGTGTAAGGGAGCCTGTAAGAAGGTAAGGGGGAAACAACTGTCATCTGGGACAAGAAGAAACGCCCTGGCTACAGTAATCGTACACAGAGGTAAAGGTTACATTAAAGGGGAAATAAAAGAATGAATGAATGAATAAACAAATGTGGTATGGGAATAGATGTAACATCCTATCTGGGAAAGGGTTGGGGGAAAGGGTTAGAAGAGGGTATAAAAAACCAAAAGACAAAAACTTAAAACACCCTATAGTAGGATTAAGATACAAAGGAGTAAAGTAAAACTAAAAGGGGAATTGTAGAATGACCCTGTCTAGGGTAAAGGTACGAACACACTGAAGGAGAGCAAAAGTACCGTTAAGCCAAGAGGGGTATATACATAGGGAATGTATAAGGACAAGGGAAAGGCAGATAAGCAAGAAGTGAAGAGGGGAAAAAAAACAGTCATCAGGCATGGGAGTAGGGCCCTGTAATGGGTGAGGGACTGCAATCTTCAGAGAGACATTCTGCAAACTGAGGTACTGCCATCGACGCAGGCACCTCTCTGAGTTGAGAGCTAAGGTCACTGGACTCGGGGCTGAACTGGCACAAGTACAGGGCACCAGCTGCCTTACCCAAGGGCTGGCAAAGACTGCTGTTGCTCCCTCAAAAAAGCCAGAAAAGAGGCAGAGCAGCTGGACCTCGGTGGCAAGGCAAGGCAATTTTATTTATGTGGCACCCATTCCCAGAGGCTCTGGGTACCTAGTCACAATAAATAAAAATAATTCACTAGAAATACTAAAAATTAGAAACCTGAATCCAGACCCAAACTTGAATTAAATAAATACATTTTTAAAGAATGTTTAAAAGCGATCAGTGAAAGAGCACCTCTCACTCCTTGGGGAAGGGTGTTCCAGAGGACAGGAACAGCAACACCAAATGCCCTGTCACCCAAGGATTTCAGCCATGATCAAGGGATGAGCAAGAGGTCTGCCTCCACTGAGCAGAAGGTGCGAACAGGAGTGAATGGGACCAGGAGGTCTTTCAGGTAGCCTGGACCCAGACCGTGCAGGGCCTTGAAAGTCATCAAGTAAACCTTGAAACGGATGTGTTATTGAGCTGACCACCAATGGAGATCATGGAGAAATGGCGTGATGTGCTCAAACCGCAAGGTCACAGCCACCAGCTGCGCCACCGCATTATGAACTAGCTGTGGGTGGCGCACCAGCCTCACAGATAACCCAAGCTACAGAGCATTACAGTAGTCCAGCCTAGACGTGACTAAGGCATGTACCAGAGTTGCCAGATCAGTCAGCTCAAGATAGAGCTTGATCCAGGCGATATTACAAAGATGGTAAAAACACCTGTGGATGACAGCCGACACCTGGCGCTCCAGGGACAACATGGAGTCCACAATGATGCACAGATTCTTCACCCTATCTGCAGCACAAAGAGCAATGCCATCCAGCAGGGGAAGGAAGAAAAAAATACTCACCTTAGTAATGTTGTTTCTTCTAATGGAGTCTTGCTATATTCTGACTATTGCAGTGATATCCAACCTTTGAACTGCCCCGGAGAGGAAAGAGTTAACTTCCCATGCAAGGCATGGAACGCTGAGCTCGAGCTCGGTTGAGACTCTGTCTGTTGTTGTTTGAACCCAAACCGCCAGATCTTTATGAGCTAAACTCACTGGGCGTCCTGTGTGGAAACTGTAAACTTATACTAGCCAACTGGCAACTAAATCTAATAAAAAGGTTTTTTGGTTCCAATGCAAAGACTCAAGTCAGGAAACCCAAAAAACAAAACACAACACATACCCAAAAATAAGAGGGTGAGAAAAGGGGGGCACCTCTAGGGTGCCAACACTGTTCCTGCCCGCCCACATCCCAAAACCCAGGTTCTGAGAGGGGAGGCAGGGGGGGAGGTCAGAATACAGCAAGACTCCATTAGAAGAAACAACATTACTAAGGTGAGTAATTTTTTCTTCAAACAACATGAAGTTTTGCTGTATTCTGACATACTGCAGACTACCAAGCAGTACCTCCATGGAGGAGGGACAGAACCTACTTTGGGAACAGGATCTGGAGCACTGCTGTGCCAAACCGAGCATCACTCCTAGCCTGGATATCGAGAGAGTAATGCTTGGTGAAAGTATGTACTGTTTCCAGATGGCTGCTTGACAAATCTCTAAGATAGGAATATCCCTGGCAGCAGCCAGGGAAGCAGCTGTACCTCTGGTAGAGTGAGCCCTCAGGCCTGAGGGTGGGATCCTACCTAATTTTTCATAGCAAAATTGTATACAAGAGACAATCCACCTGGCAATAGATCTCTTAGTGGCAGGTTTTCCCTTACCAACCTCACCATGAGTGAGGAACAGTTGGAGGGAGTCAAACCTGTGACCCTTGGTGCGCTCTATGTAGTAGCTAAGGGCCCTTTTCACATCCAGGCTGTGCAGCCTCCTCTCCCCAGAGAAGGAATGGTCAGTGAAGAAAACAGGAAGAGACATAGACTGGTTAATGTGGAAATCTGAAACCACCTTAGGCAAAAACTTCCTATTAGTCCTGAGGACCACCTTATCTCTATGGAAAGAAATAAAATCAGGCTCCACTGACACAGCCTGTAACTCACTTATGCGTCTGACAGAAGTAATGGCTACCAAGAACACAGTTTTCCAAGTCAAGTACTTAAGCTCTGCTGAGGACAAAGGCTCAAAAGGGGGTTGCATAAGCTGAGCAATGCAAACATTAAGGTCCCAGGCAGGGGCAGGGTCCCCCTGAAGGAAGGATTGCAATGCAGCAATCCCCTCGAAGAATTTACAGAATACAGGATGAGCTGAAAGGGAAGAGTGCTTGCCTGCTGACAAGAAGGCAGAGACAGCTGCCAGATGCACTCTAAGTGTAGCTGGTCTGAGTCCCAAGCTATTGAGATGAACCACATAGTCAAGGACTGTAGGCAACCCAGCAGACTCTGGAGAAATATGCTTCCCAGAGCACCAAATAGTAAACCTTTTCCATTTGGAGTTGTAAGTCTTTCTGGTGGAAGGCTTTCGAGAAGCCTTTAAAATATCCAGAACACCTTGAGAGAGATGCAAATCAGCAAACTTTGAGATTCTGATACCAAACCCTTCCCTGAGAACATGTTAACAGGTTGTAATTCCTGGGAAGAGACAGGGGAAGGTGGACTGCTAAGGACAGCAAGAGAGGGTACTAGGGCTGTCTGGCCCAGTCTGGAGCAATCAGAATCACTTTGCAGGGTTGAGACCTGATTTTGACTAGTACCTTGAACAAGAGAGGGAAGGGGGGGAAGCATACAGGAACTTCCCTTCCCAATTGAGAACTAGGGCATCCAGGGGTATTGAGCCCAACACTGGTGATTGTCTGGGGCTGCAAAAAGATCTATCTGTGGGGTGCCCCATCTGGAGAAGATCACCGTTAAAATCAGGGGATCTAGGGACCATTCGTGATGGCCCTGAGTTATCCTGCTGAGAGCATCTGCCAGGACATTGTCCTTCCTGGGAGGTGCACTGCTATCAGAGAGGTATTCAGGGAATAGGCCAGAGACCACAACTTCATCGCCTCTGTGCACAAGGCCGTAGACCGAGTGCCCCCTTGCTTGCTGATGTACCACATTGTGGTGGTATTGTCTGTCCTGATCTGAACTACTTTGTTCTGAACAGACTTGGAAAAAACTTGAAGTGCTAGAAACACTGCTCTGAGTTCTAAAAGATTGGTGTGAAGCAGAGATTCTTGAGATGACCACAACCCTTGGGTGGTCAGATCCCCCAAGTGGGCTCCCCTGCCCAAGAGGGAGGCATCTGTGGTAAGAATTAGAGAATGAGGTTGAGTGACAAAGGGAACTCCTTGGCTTAGGTTGTCCTGATCCTGCCACCATTGCAAAGCCTGGATCAGGGTTCGAGTCACTGGGATTAGCTTGGTCAGAGAATCCTTTCTCTGGGACCAGAAGGCTCTTAAGTGGAACTGAATGTCCCTCATCTGAAATCTTGCTCCTTGGACCACTGCTGTAGAGGCAGCCATGTGGCCCAGGAACTGCAGAAAATGCCTTGCTGGTCGAGACACCTGGAGGGTGAATGAAGAGGCCAGTGTAACAAGGGTCTTTGCCCTGTCCAGGGGAAGGAAGGCTCTTGCCCTTATTGTATCCAGCTCTGCCCCTATGAAGATGAGGAGCTGCACTGGCTCTAGAACTGACTTTGAAAGATTCAGAAGGAACCCTAGAGAAGTGAGCAGTTGCTGAGTTATCTGTAGGTGTGACTTGACTTGGTCTGGAGAGTGACCCACTATGAGCCAGTCGTCCAGGTATGGAAAAATAGAGATCTTTTTTTTCCTTAGGAAAGCAACCACTACTGCCAGGCATTTTGTGAACACCTTTGGAGCTGATGTTAGGCCAAAGGGCATTGCTCTGAATTGATAGTAGCCTGAACGCAACTCGAACCTGAGGTACTTTCTGTGGGAGCATCTGATGAGAATGTGGAAATAGGCATCCCTGAGGTCCAGGGAAACTAGCCAGTCCCCTGGCCTTAGAGAGGGTAGAATAATTCCCAGAGTCACCATTTTGAACTTTGCTTTAAAAGGTGCTTGTTTAAAATATCTGAGATCCAGGATGGACCGCCATTCTCCTGTCTTTCTGGGAGTTAGAAAGTACCTGGAGTACAATCCTTTTCTCTTGTGTAGGGGTGGAACCCTTTCTATGGCTCCCAGAGCCAAGAGGGAAGAGACCTCTGCCTCTAGGGCAAGGGCCTCTGAAGGATCTGCAGGTGGAAAAGACCTGGTTCTCATCTTGGGAAATTGTTTGAAGCTGAGAACCAGTCCCTGGCTTACTACTTCCAGGACTCATTTGTCTGATGTTAAAGACATCCAGTCCTGGACAAAGTAAGCCAGCCTGCCCCCTACGGGTAGTGGAGAATCGGCCCGGGCAAACCCATCAGGGTGCCTGTTTGGCAGGGGCTTTAGGCTGAGAGGTGGTAGCAGGCCTGCTTGTACCCCATCTGCCTCTCCCTCTGAAGAACCCCTCTGGGCAAAGGCGGAAGAGGAGGCCTGGGTTGGTAGAAAGGCTCATGAAAAGGTCTGCCCTGCCCTGGAATGCTGCCTCTGGGGAGTGGCTTGCCTTTCCTTGGCCTGAGCACTCCTATAGGTGGTCCTGTACTCATCCATTTCTTCATGTAGTTCTCTGTCTGCTCCCCAAACAGAGAATTACCCACAACAGGAAAATCCATGGCCTTAGTCTGGGTATCCCAGACAGGCTAGTACATCTGAGCCAAGCCATCCTACTAAGGGCCACAGATGTAGCCATGACTCTAGATGAAACATCACTGGAGTCCACTGCAGCATGAAATTGCACCTTGGATGCCTCAATACCATCTGCAGCCACCTGCTCTAGCTCCTTGGCAAACTGGCCAGGGACTTGTTTAGCAAGAGCCATCACAGTGTCCCTATCTAGCTGTGTAGGCCATATAATTAGCCTGCCTGAGTCCCAAAGATGCTGCCATGTACTGTTTCTTTGCCATGGCATCAATCCTCCTGGAGTCCTTATCTGGGGGGTGTGAAGCCAAGGGTATATTTGCCTTATCACAGGCAGCAGCCTGCACTACCCCAACATGGCTGCATTGCTGAGAAAGGAACTCCATAACTGAGCCTGAAAGAGTATATCTCTTGTCCATTCTTCTGTCCACAGGAGGTATAGAATTAGGAGTCTTTAACATTTTAAATGTCTGTTTCCCAAAAGACTTATGGAGGGGAATAGACAGCCTCCTGGACTCTGGGATGTCCATCATCTCAACATAATCAGGCTCCTCCTGATCCTCTACTGCTTCCTCCATAGGAAGCTGAAGAGTTTCAGCCACTTTTTTGTAAAACATAAAGTGGGAAGGGGACTCAGAAAGCCTAGGAGGAGAAACCCCTGAAGGTCTGTCTGGGGAGATGTCCGGGTCAATGGGCACATCCAGACTTTCATAATCACCATCACTATCCTCATACTCTCCTTCCTCCTCCTCCGGTTCATAAAAATCCTCTAAATTATAATCCAGAACCGGGGGAACCGACCGAACCGAGCCCCTAACCGATGGTGCCAGTTCGGTCGGAACCGGAGTTAGCGATTGAACAATCCTTATCGCTTTGGCGATTTCATCAGCGGTCAGAGAAAGACCTTGTGGATCCAAACCGGCTGACTTATCCCTTCTTTTTCTTTTAGCCGGAACCAACTCCTCAGAGTCGGTTCTCCTTTTGCCCAAAGAAGTTTCGCCCTGGTCAGAGGGCACTCCTTCTGGTTCGGTTGGAACCAAACCGGGCTGGCCATCCGGGTCAGCGGACTTTTTGGCCTCCCTTTCCCTCAGCCTACCTACTCTCTTTTCCAGGGTAGCTGTGGGAAAACTTTTACAAATCTAGCAGTCTGAATCGAGGTGGTCAAACCCCAGACAATCAACACAGGTGGTGTGGTGGTCAGCCTTAGCAAAGGCTTCCCCACACACACTACAGTGTTGAAACCCAGTGGGCCTGGTTTTTCTCTTGGGTTTCTCAGACATGGCCAGTCCTAACCAAACTTACCCTTTTTCGGCAATCCGCCAGGCCAGACACACTTATCGGTTCCTGACCGTGTTACGGGTCGTGGAAAAAAACGTAATGAAATCCGTTTTTTTTTAGAACCGATAAGGACACACTCTAAAAAGCAGAACAAACTTTTTTAACAAACCTGATCGGTTCAAACCGAACCGATCCAACGTTTACAAGTTCCACACAGAAGCAAACAATAATAAACCTATCTAGTACTCATGGTACCACAGACTGAGACTGAACCGACAGATTAGATGGAACAAATTTGGTTGAAACCGAGGGGAAAAAAACGACACTTTAACCGACTAAATTGAACCGAGCAAAGGAGAAATCTCCGGAGCAACTGTTCAGTGAGACGGAGTAAAGAATCTGGCGGTTTGGGTTCAAACAACAACAGACAGAGTCTCAACTGAGCTCGAGCTCAGCGTTCCATGCCTTGCATGGAAAGTTAACTCTTTCCTCTCCGGGGCAGTTCAAAGGTTGGATATCGCTGCAATAGTCAGAATACAGCAAGACTTCATGTTGTTTGAAATGCTATTTCTAGGCGAAGCTGAGCCAGACCAACCCAGTTCCACCAGTGACACCGCTGTCTTCGATGGATTCAATCTAAGCCAGCTAGCCACCATCCAATCATGGATCTCCCGAAGGCAATCATTCAGATGAGAAACAACTGCACTATCATCCGGAGTACAAGACACATACAGTTTGGTATCATCAGCATAGTAATAAAACACCAAGCCATAGCAACTAATGATCTCACCTAGTGGCAGCATATACAGTATATGGCGAAGAACATATAGTAGTACTGTAATAGTAATAATGTTATTCATGTTAATCAGAACAAAAGCATGAACATGGTCAGATCCCACTGCAGTAACAAGGCTCATTTACAATGGATACCATAAGCAATAATGTTATCTATTTTACAAATACCAACAATTCATATACAGAGAGTATATTGCACACAAATAAGTTACAGGTACAGTAAAATTCCATTCATATACATAGGAACATATGAACACACGAAATTGCCAGCAAATAAAGGCCTTACGGTCTATCAAGTCTACTCGATTGTGCAGCTAGCAGCCCTTATACTGCAGCTGCCCTTCCTGCCCCTCCCCAGTGACCTTCCCTTACTCTGTCCCATCCTCTTTGAAGCAGCCCACTCTTCTACAGGATACCACTTCCTCTGACAATGCGTTCCACCCAGACACCACCGGCTCCATAAAAAAGTGTCTCCTCATTTCCCTCCTGAACCTTCCTCCTTCCAATCTCAGACTGCGCCCTCGAGTGTCCCTCCCCCTCCTTAATTTGAAAAGCTCCTCCATGCCCATCTTATTTATTCCCTTCATGTACTCGAAGGTTTCAGTCATGACTCACAGCATATGAATTACAGTCACAACAACATTCAATAAGAGTTGAACTACTATGGGACTAAAATGTTAGTGGAGAATAAATAGATCTAATAAATATAAATAAATGGGGGAGGACAACACTGGGGCCAAGATCACCACCTGAAGCACTCCACAGCTGAGCGCAGCACTGCTCAATGTAAAAGAGCCAAGGGCAACCTGCTGCGTTCTGCCTGACATGTAAAATATATAGGTGGGCTCCAGGAGGGTGGCGGGAGGGATGGGAGCACACCTCAGACCTTACCGCTGCATAATTCCTTTGCCATTTTGGGGGAAGGAGAGGCCACAAGCCAAGGAAGAGGAAGCAGATGCTGGTGGGGACTCCATAGTCAGGGGGACATAGTTCAGAGCACGGGAAGGGAGGGACAGGGTAGTAAAGTGTTTACCAGGTACTTTGGCAGGGAAGACTGGAGGGCAGATAATAGAGATCGCCAGGGAAGAGGGCGCAGGGATGGAGATGGATGTGACTGTTCATCTGGGGACTAATGACCTGGCAAGAGACACAGCAGCGGTGGTGCAGGATAGGTTTAAGAAGCTGGAGAGGAGCCTGAAGCAGGTAGCTCACATGGTGGCCTTACTGGGGTGCTACCTCTATATGGCCATGGGAAGGTTAGGGAACAACACACCTTGGCCTTCAATGAGTGGTTGAAGGCACGGTGCAGGGAGGGGGGTTTCAGCTACATCAGGTACTGGGGTCCTGCCGGTGGTGGGAGTGGGAGATATACGCCTGTATAAAGCAGATGGCCTTGGTGCCAGCCTATAATAAGACCATCTCCTTAGTGCTGGACTCTATTGCTGCAGTCCATGTTCGCCCTCTCTCCCTTCACCCTCGAGCTCCCTGGTTTGATGGGACCCTAAGGAGTTGCGGGACTGGGATGAAGGTTAGAGCAGCGCTGGTGGAAATCCGCCCTGAAGGCCGACCACCTTAGATTGGTAGAGCATTATCAAGTCTACCAATCAACAATCTCCCGTAGGAAGGCAGAATTCCTGTCCGGGGAGATTGCTGCCACTCAAAACCAACTGGCTCAGCTCTTTCAAACAATGGACAGGCTGCGCAACACAGCCTGTCTACAGCTCCAAGGAGCCTTTTCGCAAGTGGAGTGCAATGAGCTTACTCGGTTCTTTGCGAGTAAGATGGCTGATATCAGGGTGGAGATTCTCCTAACTCGCTCTATGGGAGATGCTGGTGATCGGTGCCAGGTCACCGTCCTTCATATTTCCTGGAGTACCTCTGACCGGCCAGAGTTCACGGATGTCATGCGGATTATCCAGAGTATGTGCCCTACGTGCTGTAGTTTGGACCCGGGCCCAACTTCCCTGATTATGGGTTGCTGTGATATTATCGACCCAGTTCTGGCTCAGATAGTCTGGCGCTCCCTTGACTCAGGTGAGTTTCACAGCTCCCTGAAGGAGGCGGTGGTGACACCCCTCCTGAAGAAGGCTTCATTGGACCCGGACTGCCTGACCAACTGCAGACCAATCTCAAACCTACCCTTTATAGGGAAGGTTACTGAGAAAGTAGTGGCGGTACAATTGGAGAACCACTTGACCATCCATAACCTCTACGAACCTCTCCAATCTGGGTTTCAAAAGAGGCACAGTACCAAGACTGCTCTGGTTTGGGTGCTCAGTGATCCCCTGATGGCTAGAGATCGGAGAAGCCACTCCATCTTGGTGCTCCTCGATCTCTCTTCAGCTTTTGACACCGTGGACCATGGGGTGCTGCTTGAGCGCCTGAGGTTCATCTGCAGCCTGACTAGTAAATCCTCAGGTGGTTTATATCTTTCCTCACTTGCAGAACTCAGAGAGTGGTGTCCAGGATCTATTCTTCTGACTCATTCTCTCTGTCATGTGGGGTTCCTCACGGCTCGGTGCTGTCCCCCATGTTGTTTGTGGTGTATATGCTGTCCCTCGGAGACATTGTAAGATGGTATGAGCTGAGGTTTCACTGCTATGTTGATGTTACCTAGCTCTACCTGTCTTTTGCACCTGACCAGGATAGTGCTCTCTCGATAGTTAACAACTGCCTCACAGAAATCCAAGACTGGATGAATTCTAGCTGGTTAAAGTTGAACATGAGGAAAGACTGAGGTGATGGTCGTGGATCCAGATCGCCGGATAGAGGGGTTGAGGGCTGGTCAGCTCTCTGGACTTTTTCTGGGTGGCTCCCAGATCTTTACCTCTGAACGAGTGCGGGACCTGGGGGTGGTGCTTGACGATGGGCTAACACTTCGATCCCAGGTGTCGGCAGTCATCAAGTCTTCCTTTTACCATCTTAGGAATATCGACAGGATCAAGCACCTTATTCCATCCAGTGACCTTCCTACATTGATTCATGCCTTTGTGACCTCGCGCCTTAATTATTGCAACTTGCTGTACTCAGGGCTACCTGGGGTTAATATCCACCACCTGCAGCAAGTGCAGAATGCTGCGGCACAGCTAATGACAGGGACTTTTCGGTCCTCTCATATTACACCTGTGCTGCGCGATCTGCACTGGCTGCCGATTTGATGGCGGATCACCTTTAAAGTCAGATTACTGACTTCCAAAGCCCTACGTGGACTGGGCCGGCTACCTGAATGAGCTTCTGGTACCCTACTGCCCTGAGCGACAGCTCCGGTCGGCTGGCGAGGGGTTGCTAGAGATTCCAAGGATGTCTTTAAAATCTTCTGGGGCCTATGCATTTATGTATGTGGCCCCAACCCTCTGGAATTCTGTACCCCATCAGCTGCGGGAGTGCACGACTGTGGGGGTTTTCAAACAGGCTTTGAAAACTTTTTTATGATGTCAGGCTTTTAGTTTAACGTATTAAGGGACCCCTACAGACCATTCTATTGCTGTATTGTTGATTTTATTTTGTTTTAAATTCATTGTACAGCACCTTGATATACTGAGAGGTGCTTAACTTAAATAAAGACTATTATTATTATTATCATCATCATCTAACCAGGAGGGGGAACAGCAGTCCTGGGTGGAAGGCTTAGATGCTGCTTTGGTGGGCATTTAAAATAGCTAAGAGGGAGGCGGAAAAACTAAGGAAGGCAGAGACAGCCCCCCCCAAGAATAGAGTGACAGAGAGGAGAATCCCAGGGGAAATGAAATCTCCAGGGGCAGAAGGGTGCAAGAACAAGGGGAGGGCAGAATGAGTGGGTCAGAAAGAGGAACTACAGTTAAGAAGGGGGTTAAGAGCCGGCCCGGTGGCGCAGAGGGTTGAGGCGCTGGATGCCTTTCCTCGCAGCATGCCGGCGACCCCGGTTCGGGAACGAGCTCAGGTCACTGGAGGCCGGCACCGGGGGGGGAAGGCAGAGCTGGACTGCGCTGCCGACAGGCAGGCTCTCCTCTCCAGGGAGGGGATGCGGCACCCCTTGGCTAATGGTGACCCCAGTAGAGGCTAGAGGTGGCATGGGATCAGAGGGGGCCAGGGCGTTAGGCCATGGGGCTGGGGGAAAGGAGCTGTCACTGGGGCCGTAGGGTGCATGTGCGCCCCCACGCGCAAGTGCTCCTACTCCTGGGGCTCCTGGGAGATAAAGGAGGGAGAAAACACTGGCGGCAGCAAGATGATGACCGACTCCCCGCAGGCTCCGATCCCGGGCTGGATACAAGGTAAGCAACGGCTATTCTGAGGGACAGGGCTGGGGGGGGGGCGGTCGAATGGGGCTGCCGACCGGAGGAGTCAAAAAATCAAATAAAAAAAAAAAAAAAAAAAAGAAGGGGGTTAAGGAGAGAAGACAGAGAGACAGTGAAAAAGGGGAGGACAGAACTGGGTAAACGGGAGGAGCGAAGGATGGAAACAGGAAGGGAAAGCAGAATAAGAGAGAGGGGACAAAAAGAGTGGAGAGCCATGCGTGCAAACACAAGGAGCCTAAGAAATAAAATTCCTGACTCTGACGCAATCACTGCAGAGGCAGACCTGGATTTGGTGGCCATAAGGAGTCATGCCACAGCTGGGAAGTGGCCATACCAGCCTACATCATGTTCTGGAAGGACAGGGAGGAAAGGTGGGGGTGGGGGGTTGTTTTATATGTGAGGAAAGGTACAGGGGACACAGAGATACAGGGACACCAGGCGGATAAGGAAGGGCTGGAATTACTATGGGTCAGACAGAGTCCGAGGCCTTTATCCACAAGAGGTTGGTGTACAGACCCCCAACACAGAGGGAGGTTGGTTAGGAGGCCACTGGAAGAATAGCAAGCAAGGGGTAAGTACTGATTATGGGGGACTTTAATCTGCTAGATGTAGACTGCAGCATTTCGGCCATAGCTACAAGAAGAAGAAGGGCCATCCTAGATTCCTTACAGGGGCATTTCTCAGGCAGCTGGTTACGGAATCCACTAGAAACAGAGCAGTGCTGGACCTTTTATATTTACATACACCGACTGCATTGCAGCCCTTGTATTGGGTAGCCACCAGTGAGAACAAGCTATCACTGTACTGTGTGATTTGGCATACAGATTGGGCAAGGGAAAATGCACACTAAAACGAGGGTCCTGGACTTCAGGAGGGCAGATTTTAAAGACTGGACATGTCTATATGGATGACCTCTCCACTGTGAGTGAGAAGGATCCCACCAGTAAATTCTAAACATTTTTTATACATATATACAGTATGTATATATATATATATATATATATATGAAAGCCTGAGTAACTTACTTGATGCGTCTGAGTAACCTACAGACTGGGGTGCAGTAGAACTGCTTTTCAGTAATGCTCCCTACACTGTACTCAGTGCTTCAACTCCACCCAATGCCAGGCAATTAGTTTCACTCCGCCGGCGCCAAACTCTCTTATAGCTCCCCTTCCATATCACCTTTTATTACCTGATGGGCCAGGTTGGGCATCAGACCCATCTGGTAGTTTGAAGAAGGCTTTTTAATTCAATGACAAGCTACGTTGGGCTTGGGATTAATCAGGATGCTGAGTCGAGGGGGGATAGATTTTTTTTTTTTTTATTCCTTGACTGTCCTGGTTTGGCCTTGGACTCATCAGACAGTTGGGTTGAGGATGATGAGAAACATACCCCCCCCCTTTACAGACTGTGTTGGGCACTGGATCCATTAGATAGTTGGGGAGGGGCCAGATTTGCTTTTATTCCCTGCTCAGTTGAGTAATGGAACAATCAGGTAGTTTGCGGGAGATGGAAAGATTTTGTTTTATTCCCAGATGGGACCACTCTACTGTGCAGCAGGTTGTGCTGGAGCATGCATGGCAGTGTGATCCCTATGTGCATGTTGGGAAAAGTGCAGAACAAATATTGAGGTCCAACTGAAGGAAACAGCGGGAGTAGGAGAGTCAGACGGTGGAGCCGTGATCGCTGGCACTTGGGGTTACAGCACTGAAAATGTGTACCACTGGTTCCCCTTCAGTCCAGTCTCCCATCTATTAGTGTGCTGTGGGCTGAAGCAAGTGAAGATGCCTGAACAGGCTGGTAGCAGCAGCAGCCCTAAGCCACCCGTGCAGTTTTCAGTGCCTCACTGTCACCTGAGCAGACGGGCATGGGGAAACAAACAGAAACATAAACAAGGCAGGCAGAAAAAGACCCATGGTCCATTCACTCTGCCTGACTCCCCTATTCAGCCTCAGAACCTACTGTCTCTGCAGGGTTCTAGCCCTCCCCAGCCTCCCCCTCATTCTCTTCCCAGTTTCTGTCACCAAAAACAAGCACTATATACTTCATTCTGTCCCAACAGTGCTTGCAACCACCAACAGTTTTAGCACCTACCACTTCAACTGGTTCCATGGCTCCGACACCCTATCTTTTGTTATTTTGTAACTTAGTAAGTTTTATGAAATTTTACAACAGTGTATACTAACAAAAGTACAGTAAGGTTACAGTTGAAGCAATTAATACAATAAAAACAATATCACATCACACAATGCTAGATACATTAAAAGTAGAATGTAATGAAAAGGCAATCGGGGTAAGAAGGAAAGAAAAAAAGACTGAATAGAGTGCATTTATGGGTCACTTTTCAGTAAACTGACTTAAATTACCTTATGTGGGCACAACTGTTTCATCAGAATCAGTCTGTGTTGGAAGCAATATCAGAGTATGTAGTTTTTCTAGAGGTATAGACCTTCGGATTATGTTACATACTTGATAACATTTTCTCCTTGCATAAGGCTTACAAAATAGAAGCATGCCATGCCTTATAACTTGGAGGTTGGTTGTCCATCCAGTGTCTAGTGATCACCCATTTTGCTATAGCCATAGCTAATGTGAATATAGATATCTGAGTTCCTGTTTAGCGTATCCAGTCCCAACCCTGTCAAACAGAGCAGGGTGAAAAGCATCTTGGAGACCCAGAAGAGGGTCCAAGCAAAGCGTAATAGTCTCCCAAAGGGATTTAGCCATAGGGCAATCCCAAAATAGACAGAAATACAGAAACACAGAATTTGATGGCAGATAAGGACCCCTTGGCCCATCTAGTTTGTCCATTTTTCTCTACATACTGTATCAGCGCAGTCCCTACTTGATCTCCAGCTTATTCCCCCCATCACTAATGTTCTTCATACCAATCCCATGCCTTCCTGAACCCCGTTACAGTTTTGGTCCCACCACCTCAGCTGGGAGGCTGTTCCAGACATCCACCACCCTCTTCATGAAGAAGTACTTTCTCACATCACCCGAGTCTCACCCTCTCCAGCTTCATAGCATGACCCCTTGTCCTTAAGCATCTTTTTTTCTGAAAGATGCTTCCCTCTTGAGCCTTATTTATACCTGTGATTTATATGAAAATTCTATTATATCCCCATTCTCCTTCCGTTCCTCCAGTGTATACATATTAAGGTCCTTCACTCTTTCCTCATAGGGCAAAGCATGTGAAGTCAAAAAATAGAGATAAAAATCAGGGAGTTGTAGACCACCTTGAAATTTGTCTGGTGTCAGCTTTGCTTAAGCTCTCTGAGGGGGTCCCTGGTGCCATATAAATGAGGAGAGGAGGGTCTTCAATTTAACAAACCAGGTCTTAGGGAGAAACAGACCAAGCATAGTAGGGATATAGAAGACAGGCTAAAATGTTAATTGTAATTGTATTAATTCTCGCCCATAAAGTAAGAGTGAGCACGGACCAACAAGATAGGTAATTTTTAATGTGGCCGAGCAGCTGTAGAAATATTACAGTCAAGTAACAGACTATTTTTTACTTTGTGCCAGTGCTCCTACCTCTGAGGGACTTAATCTGACTGTTTGCTGTGTTCCGGTAAACCGGAAAAAAGTTAATCGATCTCGGCAGCAAGTGGGAGGAGAACCAGGGACCAGCAGTTCACAGGAAATGGGGCGCTTGTAATAAAAGCCTCGCGCAGCTCATTCTCAGGTGCGCTGCTAATTTCATCAAGCTCAGCTATTCTCATAACATCTAGACTGCAATCTGAAGATCAGCGTGCTGCAGCCCGGGAGATTTAAAGTGTAAACCTGTATGCTTGAACTGTTCATCATCATATCTGTGCTTTTTTACTTTGTGCCAGTGCTCCTACCACTGGGGGACTTAATCTGACTGTTTGCTGTGTTCTGGTAAACCGGAAAAAAGTCAATCGATCTTGGCAGCAAGTGGGAGGAGAACCAGGGACCAGCAGTTCAGAGGAGGAGGGGCAGTTTGTGATAAAAGCCTTGCGCAGCTCATAGCGTGAGCGCCACTCCAAAGAGAAAAATTAGTTTTAATCTGGGACAGTTTAAAGTTAATTTGAAGTAAAAAAGTTTAATTAAGATAGTGCAGCATAAATAGGCCTATTTCATGATTGTATCCTGACTTTTAGTGAATTGTGTATAACATCAAAATATTGGGTATTTACCAGCGTCAGTAATAGGTTTTTGTCTTCTTATGTTTATACTGTTTTAATAAAATTAGATATTTATTAATCTGCAGGTTGACTGCTTTATTTAGATATTGGGTTGAGCTGTATTGAAAATGTTGGTGTTAAACTTTTTAGGTTGTTTGATTCTCTGTTCCCTCCCGAGTGTTCCAAGTTTAAAAGAGTCTAATATAAAAAGATCTATAAATAATAAATGTTTAACAAACTGGTTAATCTCCTGTAACCAATTACAGAAATATAATGGTTATAAATCAAGGAGAAATTCTTTTCAGGTTAATTGAAGAAGGCAAACCTCAGGAGGTTGTTACAGACCGTTGAACCCCTTTAACTTTAACACTTCGATTTCACATTTTTCAGGGGCTTGTTGTTTGTTGTTAATGTTGGGGGTGATATACTGAAAAGAACCCTGGGCCTGAAAATTCAAAAATGAAAATTTTATATGATAATGCACGTAGTATTGGGACAAAAAATGATATCTTGGCAACTTTTTTTGATTAATAATGATCCATGTGTATTAGGTTTAAGTGAAACATGGCTCTCCAAGAAACATCAAGATGATGAATTTGGTACTCAAAACTATCAAGTATGGAGGGCAGATAGAAAATTTAGCGGGGGGAGGGTAATGCTTTTCACTAAACAAACCTTGGGTCATTCAGAAATGTTACTACAAGGCAGTGAAAATAATATAGAATTTTTAGCGGTGTACTTAGGGCAGATAGGGTTGGTTATTTCAATTGTCTATTCACCTCCAAAAGTAAATATATTAGACTTAGAAGTAATACTGACAAAAATAACAGACGTGGTGGGTAGTAGGCCTTTAATTTTGATGGGTGATTTAAATTGTGATTGGAAAAATATAAGGGGGTGACATTTAAAAGATATAGTCTCTACTTTAGGGTTAAAACAACTTATAAAAATACCTACTAGATATACATCTAACATGACAAATGGATCTATTTTAGATTTAATTTTGGTTTCCACTCAAATTGAAATTGAAGCTTCGGACATTTTACCTCCATGTCTTGGAGATCATAATCCGTCTGGGTTACCTTGCCTCGATCCCAATTCCAGCAAAATTTGGTCTATAAATGCCAAAATTGGTCCAGAGATTATAGAAAGTTTTCAGAGTCTCGATATTTGGAAAGTATAAACAAAGCGAACTGGGATCGTTGCAAACTAATCCCAGATACTGATACTGCAGTAGAATATTTTACCCAGACTTTTGGAGAAATTTGCGATTTGCATGCACCAAAAACAAAAACAAAGTGTTTCAAATTACCATGGATCAATGATAGATTATTAAAACAAATTCAAATTAAAAACAGAATTTGGAAAAAAGCATTGAAAACTAAATCGGAAGAGGACTGGATTCTTTTTAAGGTTGCTAGAAATAAGTGTAAAAGGTTAGTCAAAACTTCTAAGATGTCTTATTATAGAAACAAAATTGATATGAGTACTGATCTGAGACATTTTTGGAGAATGGTTAAGCAATTGACTAAACCAGGTTGCAATTCCTTAGAGGAAATAACTAGGTTAAAACAAGGTGAGATTTTTATTGAAAATCCAAAGGATATTTCTAATATATTAAATTATTTTTTTGTTGATCTTCCTAATTGTAAAATTCCTAATAAGCAAGATTTGGAACAAACTAAAATGACATCTTCATACAGTGAATTCCCCCCTTTTAGATTTAACATTTTGACTATTACTAGTGTTTATAAAGTATTACAAAAAATAAATATTCACAAAACCTTTGGAAATGATGGCCTTGAAGGTAAGTTCTTGAAATTAGCAGCTTTCAATATAGCACCAATCATTACTTATATATTTAATTGGAGCCTTCAAATTGGTTACTTCCCTTTATCTTGGAAAGAAAGTAGAGTAAAACCAATCTATAAGGGGAGACTGGTAGAAGTAAATAATTATAGGCCTATATATAGCCTTATTACCTCTTTTATCAAAAAGTTTGGAGAAACTTATTTCTGTACAGGTTATGGACTATTTGGACAAATACAGCTTGCTAACATCAAAACAATCTGGTTTTCGAAGAAATTATTCCACTACAACAGCCCTTTTGGAATTTAGTGATTTGTTAAACAAGTCTTTAGGAAATAAAATGGAGACAGCGGTAATCTTTGTAGATATTTCGAAGGCTTTTGACCTGGTGGACCACCCCTTACTGATTGAGAGATTGCAAGAGGTAGGTATCAGAGATGGTCCCTTAAATTGGTTGAAATCATATTTGGATAACCGAACTCAGAGGGTGGAGGTACAGGATTGTTTATCGGATAGTAGAAATGTTAATAGAGGTGTTCCACAGGGATCAATCCTGGGACCTCTTATGTTTCTTATATTCATAAATAATCTCCCACTAGTGGTTGAGCATACAGAGGTTCGGTTATATGCTGACGATACGGTAATCGTTGCATCTGGTAAAACAGAAGATGTATTGCAATCAAATTTGCAATCAGATTTCTTAAAGATCGAGGGGTGGTTCACCAGGTCAAAATTGATCACGAATATAAATAAAACGAAATGTATGAAATTTTCATTTAAAAAAAAAAACAATGACACTATTCATAAACTTTAAATCTATACTGAAAATTTAACTAAATTAGAATAGGTTAGGGATTACAGTTATTTGGGAGTGATATTTGACGAGCATATGTCCTTTTCTTCTCACATTGCAGAGCTGGTAAAAAAAAGTGAATAAAAGGGTGGGGGCTTTAAGGAGAAGTACAGAATGTTTAACGATAATAGATAGGAAAAAGCTAGCTGATCAGTTAATTATCCCAGTATTAAGATATGGTGAATTGATATATAGGAAAACTAATAAAATACTTTTGGCCAAACTGGATAAAACTTATTTTCGAGTGGCCAGATATGTTTTAAAGGGGAATTATCGTACTCATCACTGTTTATTACTGAACAAAGTAAACTGGCTACCTTTAGAAACAAATTATTTATGCCACTGGTTAACCATAATACACAAAATGAAACACCTCTGTTTAAATAATCCAATTTCATTATTGCTGTTTCCAGTGAAACAAAATACTAAAAAGTCATTAACTAGATCAGTTCATTTAAATAAGATTTTTGTAGAAAAATCACGAAACAAATACGGTGATAGGACTTTAACTTCTCAAGCTGCTAGTTTTTGGAATTCTCTTATGGTAGAGGTTAGGGAAATCACAAATCATTCTACATTTGTTCACACTATAAAGGAATTAAATATCTATGTTTGTAAGTGTTGAATACATTTTTAATGTACTGTAGAAATTGATAAGATTTATTTTTATATATTGACAATGGAAGTATGTTCTTTTATATATTTTTTTGTATTTGTTATATAGTTTTACTTATTGTAGTGTCTGTTCATGTATTATTATGGAACTTTGTATGAACCTAGATAGGGACTGCACAGGTCTGTCTTGTAAACTGAACTTATGTCCAAATGACACGTATTACCTGTATAAAAATAAACATTTTACCTACCATAATCTCTACACCCAAATATGTTGATGATCTAGAGGCCCATCCCACTGCAGAACATCCACTTTATGGGTAATGACATTAAGCAGGATTATAACTGTTTTTGACAGGTTAAATAGTATAGACGAGAGGGGACATCCCTGTCTGGTGCATTTACTGAACCTAAAAGCACGTGATTTAAGCCCATTGTAACCTATCCATGCAGTGGGTTGGGAATACAGGAGTTTCAAATCACGTAATAAATGTAGGGGGGAAGCCAAATGCTATCAAAGCACATAGATACATAGACAGTGTCGGCAGATAAGGGCCTACGGCCCACCCAGTCTGCTCATTTGAGCTTGTAAGTTTACTTTATGTTTTCCTAGAAGTCTGTTGCCCCTTAACCCTGACCTCCAGAATTCCTTTATGTCTATCCCATGCATTCTTAAATCCCGTGATTGTTTCAGCCCCCACCACTTCCTCTGGCAGGGTGTTCCACTTGTCCACCACCCATTCTGTGAAGAAATTCTTCCTCACGTTTCCTCTGAATTGTCCTCCTCCATCCTCATCCCATGCCTCTAGTCCTGGAACATCTTTTTCACTTAAAAATAGTGTATTCCTGCACCATGTTCCTCCCTGTAAGATACTTGTATGTCTCTATCATATCCCCCCTCTCTCCCTCCTCTCCTCCAGGGAATACATATTCAATTCCTTCAACCTGTCCTCCTAGGACTTGTGATGCAATTCATGTACCATCTTCGTTGCCCTCCTCTGAACCCTCTCTACCCTGTCTATGTCCTTACGTAAGTTTGGTCTCCAGAACTGTACACCGTACTCCAGGTGGGGCCTCATTAGTGTCTTGTATAGTGGAATTATGACCTCCCTTTTCCCGCTGGTGATGCTCTTGCCTATGCATCCCAGCATCATATTTGTTTTACCTGCTACCTTGTCACACTGTTTCCCTAAAGCAGAAAACAAGTAATCCCAGGTCATTCTATCAAATGCTTTCACTGCATCGCCACCACCCTTTCTGTAAAATAATACTTCCTCATGACCCTACCGAACCTCCATCTTGTTAGTTTCCACTCAGATCCACGTGACAGCGAGCTAGTATTCAAGCTAAATAGTTCCAAGCAGTTCACTTTGTTAATTCCTTTCAGGAACTTAAAGGTCTCTATCATATCTCCCCTCTCCTTTCTTGTCTCCAGCACGCACATGTTCAGTACCTTGCCAGCAAGCACATGTTCGGTGCCTTAAGGCACTCCCCAGAGGACCTGCCCTGTTGGCCCTGAATCATTTTCATCACCCTGTGCTGCATGGTCTTCAGACTATCCCTATCTTTCCTGAGATGAGTACTCCAGGACTGGGCACAGTATTCCAGGTGTAGCCTTACTACGGATCTATATAGGGGAAATATTACCTCTTCCCTTCTACTATCAATACTCTTCCCAATACAACCCATCATCTTACTCGCTTTGCTAAATGCCCTGATGCACTGACTAGATTGTTTGAGGGAGTCACTAATGTGTTTGAAGGTGTCACTAATAATAACTCCAATGACTTGTTCCTCAGCCATAGTGCTACGTCTCACCTCATCCATCCAGTACTCTGTCCTGGGATTCTTGTTCCCTAGGTATATTACCTTGCACTTCTTGGCATTGAATTTCAATTGCCAAACCTTAGACCACTCCTCTAGCTTGTATAAGTACCAATGCATTTTTTCCGCATTCCCTTGTCACTATCTACCCTCCCACAGAGCTTAATGTTATCCACAAAGAGACACAACCTGCCCCGAGATTGCCTCACCAAAGTCACTGACAAACATGTGGAAGAGGACTAGACCCAGGACAGATCCCTGTGGTACCCCACTCATGACCACCCTCTCTTCTAATTCGACCCCACTGTCCACAACCCTCTGCTGCATCCCCTTCAGTCAGTTACTTACCCAGTTTACTATGACCATCATCACACCCAGATCCTCCATCTTCTTCAACAAGTGCCTGTGAGGCACAGGGTCAAAAGCCTTGCTGAAGTCGAAGTAGAGCAAATCCACAGCGTGGCCCCTATCCTATTCCCTCATCATCCAGTCAAGGAAAACTGTCATTAGTCTAACAAGACCTCCCTGCAATGCATCTGTGCTGTTTACTATCCTGGAGGCTGCTGCTCTCCAAGTAGTCCACAAGGTCCTTTTTGAACAGTGACCCCATCAGCTTCCCTACAATAGAGGAAAGACTGACAGGTCTAAAGTTCTCTGTTTGTTCCTTGCTCCACCCCCTTATGGAGCACATCTGCCACCCTCCAATCCTTCGGAACCACCACCACTATCATCTCTGATTGAGCTGCTAAATAGACCTAATAGGTTCAGCCAGTTCTGCTGCCAGATTCCTGAGTAACCTCACATGCAATCCATCTGGTCCTGGGACCTTATCTAGCTTTACCGGCTGCCAGCCATTTCTGGACCCTTTCACCTGTAAATGTTGGCTGCCTCATCTCCTGGAACCCCTCAGTGGCCCCTTGATGCCACACTCTGGCAAGGGCCAACTATCCTCCCTAGTGAAAACTGAGTAAAAATAATCACAGAGGACAGCAGCCTTTTGCCAGTCCTCTTCTATCACCCTACCCCCCTGAGCTAGCCTTAAGATTCCCCCCTTCTTCCTTATCTCCCTAATATATCAGGGGAACTGTTTTTCTCTACTGTTGAGGCCCCCGCAATATACAGCCCTGTGTCTGCTTTTGTTCCCTAACTTCCTTCTTTGCATCCTTATGGTTCAGTAAATATTGTGCCCATTCTTCCTTCCCCTGTTTTTCTTCATACTTGTGGAAGATCTGTTCTTGACTCTCACCAATTCCCTGACCCTTGCTGAGAACCATAACAGTCTTGAATCAGTTCTTTTTGGTTACCGTTCTCATGCATAACTTATATGCCTCAAGAATGGTCCCTTTGCCCCCATCTCTCTTCAACTCCACCTATGTTATCCATCCTGACTAACTTTTCCCTTCCCAGCTCACTCAGCCTACTGACATGTGTCTTTCTAACATCAAGGACTTCCACTCTCAACTGTGGTTTTCCAGACCCAAGGGCCAGTTCAAACCAAATGGAGTTATGGCTGCTGTTCCCCAGAGCTCCCCTATTCTCACAGCTTCTATCACCTCATTGTTGGTGAGCACCACATCCAGAACTGCAGTCTGCCTGCTAGGTTCCTTAACTAGCTGCATCACTGGACAGTCCTGGAAGGCATCCAGCAAGACCTTCTGGTCACTGGAACAACCAAACTGATGTCTGGTAGGTTCAGACCATCCACCACCACTACTTCCTTCTTTGCCACCTCTCTTTCAAGTTCTTCCCTGAGCTCTCTGTCCCTCTCTTACTCTTGCCCCAGAAGTCTACACATCAATCCCAAGCGCAGTTGCTTTCCTGAGGTTGATGCGAGTTGTACCCAGAGTAACTCTGTCTCCCTCTTACAATCCCTGATGCATACATCTTCTGCTACCTCAATACCATCCTTGATAAAAAATAAAATGTCCACTCCTCCCCTTCTACTTGTTCCTCTGCCTCCCTGAGCAATCAGTACACAGGGACTGTCTGTTACCAGTCATTATTTTCCAAAGTCTATGTTTCTGTCATAGCCACAAGCTCCATCTCAGTGCCAACCATCAGGGGCTGGAGCTCACTGACTGTTACCTAGTCTCCTATTGTAAAGGAGCACCTCCTTCCATTTGACCCCCAATCATACTGTGCTACTACCCTTGTGCTTTCCTTGCCCTTTCTTCCTCATATTTTTCCTAGTGACTGCACACTTTGCGTTCCCCTTCTCTAACATCCCCTCAACTAGTTCAGTTCGGGCCACAACTCTTCTTATAGCTGCTAAGCTGCTACAAGCCCCCAGAAGTGAGGGAGTACTAGCTAAGATCCCCTTCCTTTCACCTGCCACTATGATTCCCCTAAACCCAGTCTCCCCCGCAGTCAGTTTAAACATCTGATATACTGTATAGCAGAATATATTAGCACCTGATATATTTAGCGCGACAACTAGTGTGGTACTTATTAGTGCCCAATTATATTAGTGCCCGGTTTCCCCGCAGTTACAGTACTAAGCGGGTGTGACTGAGCACTGTTAAATTGCCGGCAGCTTTCAATCCACTGCAGTAGTGTATGTTCATACAAGACCTGTGTTGTGCTTCTCACCTGTTTCTCTGCTTTTTTTGCCACAAAATGTCCCTCTTGAAGTGGCTCCAGACATCTCAAGTTAAGTGGAAATACCCAATGGAAACATCAATCTCGGGTGCAGATCTAGCAGACAGCTCCAGTGTGGAGTTAGATGTAACTACCACAGTTGCCAAGGAGCTTGCTGTGTCTCCTCCTCCTGCTAAAAGAGGACACAGATCCTATGTAAATTACACTCCCGAGACAAGATTACAGCTGGGGAGGTACGCAGTGGAGCATGGTTTCATGGTCACAGTTCGCCACTACCTAGTAACCACTGGCAAAACAATTAGTGAAAGCTCAGTGTGGAATTTGAAGACCTACCATGCATGCTTGCAGAAAACCCCAGATCCAACCACTATGTCCCCTGTTCTCCCCCCCCAAAAAAATGTGGTAGTCCCACTCATTTGGAGGACAATTTGGAGAGTCAGCTTAAAAGTATTGTTAAAACTCTCCGCACTGAAGGGTTGTGACAGGGAGCTCCTGCCACTCTTGAGGACCAAACTTTTCTTAAATTTGTTGCAACAGTTCTTCTATTTCTTAGCTTAATCTATTCTTTACAATTTCTAGTCCATAAGGTTGGCCACTTATGGGCACCCCTTCCCTTTTTTGTCTTTGCTATAGTGTCCTCTTTAATTTTTCTTTTCCCTCTCAGGTCCTCGTACAGGGAGGTTATTGTTGTGTCCTGGTATAAAACAACAGGCTGTGTTCCTCGTTGTTGGATTTAGTATGCAATGGCACTAAGTCATAAAATACTTTAATGTATATACCTTATGTGTATAAAACCTGTAAATGTTGAAAATACCATGGCACTAGGTCTTTTGATAAAGGTAAAAAGTTATTAGGGGACTGTATGATAAAAATTAGATTAGTTGTGCCATTTAAAATGCATGCAAATTGCTGTAAACTGAACAAGTCTGAAATCTCATGGTGATTTTCATATATCCCATGATGTTTTGCATTTTGTGAGTATGTGTGATGCTGTTTTTCTTTGAAACTTGGCTTTATTGTCAGTGACCTTTGGGGTAACCCTTGTTTCAGTGCTTCTGCACTGAGGTTCTTTGTCCTTTAGCTTGTTTTTTTTTTTTGTTTTGTTTTGTTATTTGAGCCCCCACCACCCAAGCAAACAAGGCCCACATAGGGGAAGCTGAATCTCAACTGCTAAGTTAGATCAGAGATCACTGAGTCAGTAGGTGCTGGCTAAGTGTAGAGGAAAGACTTGTATAGTTTGTTGCTAGAAACTGATGTACTGAAGAAGGAATATGCCATTGCTGAAGGTTAGCCTCTGCATTTTGAATAAACATCACACAGAGATTGTGTGTTGAACTTAAAGTTTGGTGTCTGGTCCATCTGTTATCCCACAACCCCTCCGCAAGGGGCAGCTGTGAATGCGGGTGTCATTCAGGTGACAGCTGCTGGAATTGTCAAAGCCAACTCTCCACAGCTACTCACAGAGAACGGGGGCATCTGACACTATCTTGCAAGTGGGAATGGGGGTTCCTTATCGTACTGGATACAGTAAATGTAAGGGTACAAAAGCTGGGCACAAGACCCCAAGTGACTTCCCTAATCTGGAAGCTGCATTTCTTTCATGCATTCAAGAGCCAGTGCTCAGGAGCTGATACTGCCCCAGATGATAATAAACATGGATGAAACGGGGGTTAACATGATCCTTTTTCCAAGTGGACAATGAAGGAGACAGGGGCTAAGCAGGTCTCGGTGACTGGTTTGGGAGACAAACGACAGATCTCCGTCATCCTAGCATGCACCCTATCTGGAGAGATGTTGGCCCCACAGCTAATCTATAAGGGCCAAAGCACAGCCCGCCACCCAAGACACAAATTTCCCAGTGGATGGGATGTTACGCATATTGATAATCACTGGGCAAATATGCTTACCACACTGCGGTTCATTGACAACATTGTTGTGCCCCACGTAAGGCCTCACATACAGTCCCTTGGATTGCCAGTGGAACAGAAAGCACTGTTGATGCTCGACCTATACAGAGCACACACTACTGAGGACGTTTTACAGCACCTGGAGGTAAATCAAATTTTTCCAGTGTTTGTCCCAGCTTCATGTACGGACGTCCTTCAACCCCTCGGCATATCTGTAAACAAACTTTTTAAGGACTTTTTGAAAAAATAATTCACTGGCTGGTATGCAGGGGTTGTATCGGACTGACTTGTTACTGGCAGTGCCGAAAACCTCACTGCGGACCTAAGGCTACAGAACCTAAACGAACATCATTCACGCTGGCTTAAAAACATCTTCAACTCCCTAAAGGATAGCAGAGAGGACATTGTCCATGGTTTTCAGCAAGCTGGCATACTGACCGAACATGAGCACTGTCTTAATCATGCAAGTACAATGATGTAGGCTACAATGTTGCAGATTTCATTTGCCATGTGTAGTCCGATCCCTAGGGCAGATTCATTCATGCTTTCTTTCTGCTTCACAGATCATACAAAATACAGATACAACAGCAATGTGAAGCAGAAGAAGCTGAAAGAAAATGATGAAACGATTGGAGTGAACAGATTTTTCTGGCATTAGCCTTAGCTATGAATAGTCCGTTTGAACTTTTTTTTTGTTTTTGTACAACTGAGAATGAGCACTAATTACTTGATTTATCTCACAAAATAAACATGAGTTTTAAACTGCACTGCACAGCTTGCTAAGATGGAGTTAATGTTTTAATGGTGTAAATGGTGAGAAACAATAGTGGCATGAACTGCACCAAATGGCCGCTAGACAATTACATGCCGCAGTTTTATGCCAGTGTAACTTTCAGATAATATTAGCGCTCCATTTATATTAGCAGATTTTCCTTTTCAGGTAACATCGCTAAAATAAACTGAATGCTAATATTATCTGCTATACAGTAGTTGTCAACCTTCTGCCCCAGCGCACAGCCCCCCCCCCTCGTCAAGTGAAATCCATCACCCTCAAAGAGTCTCCTGTTCCAGAAGTCCACCCAGTCCCCCACAAAGTAGTACCCTTTCTCCTGACACTATCCCTTAAACCACCCGTTAAACTCCTTGGTTACCTCAGTCTTTATCCTATCTTGCTTCCCCTCCCTGCCCCACACAGAAAGAACTTTGAAACAGGCCACAGAGGTGAAGTGTGCTGCTAATCTGTCCCCTAGTCTATGGAAGTTCCACTTCACCATCTCCAACGACCAGTTCGCCAGACCATTGGTACCACATGTATCAGCACCCCCCTGCTCCTGCTCCACCATGCTTCCTATCCCATTTAAATCCCATATGGCCAATGCACAACAAAAGCACCAGACCATCCCCCTCCCACCAGCACCCTCTCTATCCCCCCAGTCATGGAGTACACAACCATTAAGACTCCACTGGTAGACTTGCTCCCCTTGGGGACCATCACATTGTCCTTCCCTTTCCCACCGACTGACTCACTGTCCCCCCTCCCTGTGGAATCAGATGCCTGAGCCTCCCCCAAGGGTGTTAACTGAGACAGAAATGTTTTACTACATTGAGTATTCCAACTTCTGCTCACCGCTTTGTTGCTGCTCCTCCTTATCTCCATTTTGGTTACACTGGGCACAGGACCCATCGGGCAGCTGGAGGGAGGGAGAGAGATTTGTTTTCATTCCCTGATGGGCCAGGGTTATCACCAGACTAATATGATGTTTGAGGGGGTGGCCAGATTGTTTTATTCCCTGCCAGGTGGGAATGGGCATTGAACCTGCAGGTTGCTGGTGGGGGGAGGGTCAGATTTTTTTTTTCCCCACTACCTGACCAGACCTGGATGAACACTGCACCTGTTGGGTTGCTGGGGAGAGGTTACTGTTTTTATCTTATTCCCTGAGAGGTAAGGATGGGCAATGAACCTCTCAAGTTGCAAAGGGAGGGGATATTTTTTTTTTATTTTCTGATGGGCTGGGTTGGGCACTGGACCTCTCAGGTTGTTGAGGGAATTGTTTGTTTTTTCTGCTTCTTCCTAATGGGCCACACTGGGCACTGGATCCATCATGTTACAGGTAGGATGGGAACATATTTTTTTATTCCCTGACAGGCTGGGGTGCATACTGGCCCCTTCAGGTAGTTTGTGAGAGAGGGAATTTTTTTGACTTATTGATGTGCTGCACTGGATATTGGGCCTGGTATGTAGTTTGGGGGGGGGGGAGCGCCAGAGATTCGTTTTTTATTCCCTAATGGGTCAGGTTGGGCACTAGATCTGTCAGGTTGTTGGGGGAGGCAGACAGAGTTGATTTATTCTCTGATGGGTTGGGTTGGGCACTGGACCTGTCAGGTTGTTTGGGGGAAGGGAGCAGATTATTTTTTATTCCCTGATGGGCCGGCTGCTCACCGGACCCATCGGGTAACTGGGAGAGAGGGATTAACCCAAAAACTGATAATGCCTAACTCACTGAGGGTTGGTGCATCCCTATGAGTTGGCTAATCCCTTTACCTAACCACTGGCTTCCATAGAAAATGAGGATGCACTCAGATGAAAGCACTGATCAAACACAGTGCCACAGTATTTTGGTACAACTCACACTGCTGTCACTTTCCATGAAACTGTAACTAATCAATTGTTTTTTAATGCAGTTACTAGTGATGTGCTTTGTTTGACTATTAGCCAGTAGCTGATACTTCAGCAGTGTTTCTGATCAGTGCTTTCCTTTGGGTGTATCCTCATTTTCCATGGAAGCCAGTTGGGAGAGGGTGGCCAGTTTTTTTCCAGTTCCCTTTTAGCCACATTGGGCACCAGAAATTCCATTCTATTCATTCCCTGCACTTCCAGTATAGAACTCCTTTGCCATGTAAAATACTTTGGGATACAGTGTGCATGAACGTCATGTTGGTTAAGTGTTGTTTTGCAAACTGCCTCACACTGGCTCCCCCCCCTTGCTCAAGCAACTGATCCACCCCCAACCCCCACCCCCTTTTAGTTTTCCCAGTCCACGGCCAGGCTACTCAGATTGACTGGAAACGTAGCTGTTTTTTTCACTATACAGAGAGGGGGGGAGAGAGACGTTCTAGTTTCTACAAACATCAAATGGTGCCACAGCTAAGCTATTCTTTGTCCTTTTGCATTGCAAATATTTAGTAGCATGAACTCTCTCAATCTCATATAGGCAATTTCTTTTTTTTTTTCAGAAAAAAAAAAAAAAGGTTAGCTTTCCATTCATGAAACTGAGCAAACAAAGAGTTTATATGTACCTCCTCTTTCAGCTCATTCATTGTCATTCTTGTCATCACAATGGAGGGGGTTCTCGGCTAAACAACCGGAGGACTTTGTTGGTGTATCACCTAGGTCAGCTGCACTTTCAAGAGAGCAGTACCACTTGCTCAAAAGGTTCTCATGCCATCTCATTCTTATAGCCAACAGAATATTAGCAAAGCATTACAGACAACTGCAAAGAGCAATTATAGCAAGGCACAAACTCATTCACTGCCAGCCATAAAAAGGTGTATCCTAGTCCCATAATGCATTTCAAAGGGTCAGCTGCAAAACACTTCCTGTCTTTGATCCAAATTGAACTGGTCTGCTATGCAGCCCAGTCCTAAAAATAAAGTTCAATTGACAAAAATACTACTTTCATGCAAGTGACTAAGAATAAAGGGAATAGAAATGCAAAAATATGTAATATTTCTATGAATGGTTGGCTGAAATATGGTGTTTAACTTTTTGTTGCATAATACCCGAGAGACAACAGGTGTGGATAAACTCAAAATCCTCCCACACTCTGCCTCCCCATCAAAAAAAAAAAAAACTTTTGCAGCAGAATTAATCTCTGTTACAAAACAGGCACCATGACACTACTTGACTGGGTACTATTTACATACCCTGATAAGGTTAAAGTTGTCAAAGCTCTACCAGATACGTGACCACTCCCCAGTGCAATGTCTATATGCAGTTATACAGACAAGGCCACCCACCCCCCACATCCTAGTCAGCTGAGTCCTAAACAAAATGAAGGTGCTAGAATACAAATCTTACTTGGCCAAATTGATTGGAACTTCTTAGATGCCATTCCCAATATTGACTCGGTCCTAGAATTCTTTGTCTCAGAGTTCACACACGCCTGTGATAAATCTCACCCCTTTAAAAAACATAAGGCAAGCGGAACACAGGGTTTTATTTAACTCTAAAAACTGATTAGCGTTTTGCTCATAAAAGTTCTACAACATTGTGAAAATGCATAGCGCTTGCCTCACTGTGGTTAACAAACATAACATTTCTAGAAAACCTATGTAACCCCCCCTGTTACCCGGGGTTACTAGAATCCCAGTAAGACCCAGTGGTAGGCAGGGAAGGCAGCTTGTGAAACTCCAGTTAAATGGATTTCACACTGTCTCACTCTGTTCTCAGTCTCAGCTGAGACTGAGGGATGACATCACCATAGAACTCTCGCAGCTGCATGAGCCACACTGGAGTGCTGCAGTTGGAAGTTAGGATAGAATGTTGGGGATTTTTGAACAGAGTCTGTGTGCAGTCTTGGAGAGAGGAGCAGCACAGCAGTCTGTGTAGGCTCTCAGAGCCTTATGCTCTGTTTTAGAGCTACTGTAAGGGAGGTGTGTGTTTCCACCGAAAGAGGAACACGGTAAGCTGATTGTGAAGTGGTGGAGACCATTGTTACTAGTCAATGTGCCCCATCCCTGAAGGATGGGGGTAGAAAGGTTTGCCTGTCTTCCAGGGGCAACCCTCCTGGTTCCGGCTAAGGAAGAAGCTGCCTTATTTCAAGTTGTGCTGCGGCACCAGAAGCTGTGGGAGAGAAATTCCTGTGAGGAATCGCCTGTGGGGCACCTGCAACCAAAGGGTGAGTTCACTCTGACAGAGGGCCTATGTTTTCACCTGAACTGTTGGAACGTGGGGGGGATTGGACTACTTAATTTGTAGGAGGTCTAGTGTAATAGACATTGACGGTTAATTCAAGTAGGTTCAAGTCCAGCACAAAGAGTAAAGTAACGTGGGGACTGGACTACTTAATTTGTAGGAGGTCTAGTGTTATAGACATTGCCGGTTAATTCAAGTAGGTTCAAGTCCAGCACAAAGAGTAAAGTAAAGTGGGGACTGGACTGCTTAATCAGTGGGAGACCTAGAGCAATGGGCTGAGCCAAGTAAAAGTAACTTCAATTCCAGCACAATGGGAAAGCAACACAAGCAGAGGAAATGTAACATACATTTAACCTTAATCTACATTGCCAAGCTTTACAGAATGAGATGTTTAATGTCCAGAGAAATGGCCGGGTATGAATTGTGGAAGCGAGAGGTGGGAGACCCCCCACCCCCATCAGTAGTAACCAAATTCACCTCTCTGGATTTGCTCTGTGGCACCTTTACTTTCTCTCAGGTACTTGGTCAGTGCCTGAGGAAAGTACCCAGACATGGGATTAAAAGGAGAACTCCTGATAGAGCTAAGGTGCTCTTGGGTGGTTTAGGAGCCACCAGCAAATGTTTCCATGACATATGGAAGGTGTCCAAGTGGCCGGCAAGGGAGCCAAGCCTGGGAATCCCAGATAGTGTACAAGTTCGGGCTGTGTACCCAAAGCAGCGTGCAAGTCTGGGCTGTGTGCCCGGTGAGTTCAGAGCCTGAGGGCTGAAGTGTTGAAGAAGTGTTCTTGATTCTTTTTTAATCTGCATTACCAGAAGTGTAGCCCCGTGGGGGTCCGTCTATGCTTTGTTTGTTCTGGCTTGGATGTGAATAAAAGCCACACTTTAGAATCCCATTCCTGGTATTGGACATTACAGTTATTGCTTCCTGTGTTCGGAATTACTTGGGTGCCCCTGTGCAGAGTAGCCAAACCTAGCCCTTGTGCCGAGTAACCTATTCCTCCCCGAAATCAGTCCCCACCTGGTACTGCTGTCAGATTCAAACAGCATACCACCTGTCGTTTGCAAAAAGGCAGGGGGGTGGGGGTTACAAAATGGAGGCACCGCTTTGGATTTTAAATTTAGGGAGGAAAGGTGCTCAGGCAAAGGGCCAGCGTTTTGGTTATCTTGCAGTGGGTAGCCCCAAAAAGCTGAAGCAAAGTTTAACTAGTGTGTCGCTGTGTGCTGTTGTCCATGTGCTGCTGTTTAAAATGCCAACTGTTTACCAAGGAGCAGTAAAGCCTGAGAGAGTATGCCCTTGTCCTGCATCAAAAATTTACAGCGTTTTGCCAGCTTTTAAAAAAACTGTGACACAAAGAAAAGCATGGAAGACTAGGGGTAGCAACAGGAAAATTGTGCCATGGACGTTGGAAATGCTTTCTAGTGAATGGAGAGACTTGCTGTGTTAATGGCCATGACAAACGGTTGAAATGGGCTCCCGCTGTGGAGTCAGTTCTAAAAAAAAAAAAAAAAGTGGTTTTGCAGTTTAAATTTGCCTGCTCGACGATCGCCGTGAGGAGAAGAGCACTCGCGAGGGAAAGAGGCTCATTTGCATGCCGTTGTGTGATTAGTGAGACTGCAATCAGTCCCCGCCCCCAAGTCAGCTTTACAGCAACTGCCCAGCATTCAAGAGGGATTGTGAGTGGAGTGCGTGTACTGGCTTTTTGGAGGAGCATCGCGGTGACTGAAAGCGCTGTAAAAGTTTAAAAACTCTGACTTTTCTATCTAAAATCGGGCTCAACCCGCATCTCGATCGACTGGATTGTGAGTGTGGTGTTCAGAGGGATGATCGGCATAACTGCCAACCCACTTCTTTCCAGAGGCCTCCAAGACTGGCTGCAGGCCATTTTCCATCACAGCAAACAGCTACTGATAACAGTGAGTACCAACAGAAATAATTGCTCACACAAGTAATTTTTGCCAAAAGCCAGCTGAATCTGTGTGCAGCAGTGTAATCGCGTTGAAATCAAAGAATGTGTTAAGTTTACCAGCAAAAGCAAGTCTTTTAAGCCATTGACTGTGAGCACAGTTATGGGTTCAGCATCAGTGTAAGTTTCAAAGCCATGAGAGAGACTGTGAGTTGTATCAAGATATGCAGCAAGAGTTACAGGCAATCCTGTGCTTGAAATACTGAGGCTTTAAGGGACTGTGAGCTAGAGCAATGTTTTCAGCAAAGTGAAAAGTCTGTGGTAAATCATATAAATGTGCTAGGAAAAAGAACAGTGCAAGTTTGTACAGTTTGAGCAAGGTTATCAGTAGAGTGTGTAAATCGGATGCCCAGTGGCTTGACCCAATGTCAGAATGTTGATGCACAGGAGTGCTGCCGCCGCCATTACAGGGTGGGGTAGTAATGTAAACACAGCAGCAGAGGAGCCATTTTAAAAGTAAAAGAAAGTGTTCAGTGATGTGAGACTTTCAATAACAGTGAGCATTTGTTTGTTTTTCTCTGCAGTCATGGCCTCAGGACCAGCCCGCTACCCGGATCATGCCCAGGCTGTGGTAGCAGCAGAAGTAAACAAGTTAAGGGACATTGAGAGGTGTTTCTACAGAGGACAACTGCCTCCTCATGTGGCGATTCCTGGATACCCAGTGTAAGTGTGCTTTATATGCTTAAATGCTGGAAGGGACGTCTTCATGGTACCTCACTGTTCAGGGTGCTTAGACAAATCCGGCTTGTTTAAAGCGCCCAAGATTCGTTTGGCTCCCACATGGACAAAAGTTCAAGAATCTGCAGTTGGCAGCACACAGCACCAGGCGGAGCCTGTTGGAGAAGGCCCCTTGGGGGAGTGTGGCACAAAGCTAGAGGGTGCAGATTTGCAGAAAGAACAATATGCCGATGTTTCGGATGCTGGATCGCAGAGAGACAATTCAGGCAGAGCATCAGTAGACCCTTGGAGAGGGGGGCCTAGCCCAAGTTTCATAGGAGAAGACGAGATGAGGGAGGCCTTTGAATGGGAGGTATCGACCTCCGCGCCCAGCGAAGAATGGATAGTCTCAGGAGTGAGGATGACTGCTCACTCCTGGGCACAGATTCTCAGTGAGGAAGAAGAAGAGGGGGAACCAATGTGGCCTTGTGAAAAAGGAACGGGTACACAGCCTCAAGCTCTTGCCTCAGAGGAATGCATGGAACAGAGTGGTGATGCCACCACCTTGGCTGTGCAAGAAGAAGCCAAGGATCCATTTTTTGTCTCTTTGAAAATGCGTAGCTGGTAGAATCAGAACTGGCTGTCCCCAAGCCAGGTCAGCGGTCTCAGGTTGACCAAGGCTAGTAAACAGGAGAGACTGGTTCGTAGGAAGGTGAATGAAATCTATGGGATGTCCTTTCCTCGGAGAGTCTGGGAGGAGATTGAGAACAACAGGAAATCCTGGATTTGGGCCAAAGCAATGAAATGTGTACATCCTGGTACAAACAAACATGTCAGGAACAGAATGTTTCACGAAAAATACAGCCAGTGGAAAAGAGGCAGGACACGGTTAATGGACACTGTTCGAATAGTGGATGGAGAGGGACGTGAAACCTTTCACAGTGTGAATTATGTGCACCCAGACGGGGTAATAATTCAAGCTCCTGACCTGTTGTACTATTGGCCTCAATGCAAAGACCTTCCTGCAAATGTGCCCATGCCTACCAACTAGAAAGCAGAGCAGTGGTCGTCAGTGCTGCCACTTCAGCCATTGCAGTGCCTTTGTTGTTCCGCCAGTATGGACGTCCAGGACTCAGGTGCCCCACATTCATCAGTTCTACAGTGTACTGACTTTCCAGAATCCATCAACTGGCCCACCAGATGACTGCAGATCCAGAGAGGACACCAGCCCAGCTGTATCCTGACTCATTGCCTGGTAACCGGATGATGTCAGACCAGCTGTTTTCCTTTTTGTTCCTGTTCCAAGGTTCTATCTCCAGAGATGACATCAGCCCAGAAGTTTCCAGATGTGCCCTCCTGTCATTCCCAGAAGATGTCGGCCCAGCTGTATCGGAAGAGTGCTGCCAGGGAGAGTCTTCAGCCGAGGACCAGGTCGGTGTTTTATTCGTTCTACAAGGGACTGGTAAGTCCAAATTTTTCTATTCTTATGACACTGCAGTACACACCCTACACTAGCAGACTCCAGATGTGTTAACTGTCCTCAAAGACTCTCCCCTTCGGGACTTTGGCCTGCTAGAACTGTGCTTCACCAGGCTCCGGCCCAGGAGAGACTCTTTAATGGACTAGCCTTCAGGCACTGTGGTCACTAGTTGGGACTTTTAGGGCACTCTATCCCCCAAATGTGTATTGTAAATAATGTCATTGTTTTTCTGCTGTTTTCTAATGTTTATACTGTTTTTCAACCTTTTCTAAAAAAAAAAAAAAAAAAAAAAATCTTTTTGGGATTCTCCAGTTTTTTGATGGTAGGTGTTTAGATAGACTGTGTATGCAGATTAGGAGTGTGTGTTGTCTTTCTTTTTCTTGCAGGTGTTCCTGAAGAAGATAGAAGAAAAGACAAGAAGAGGAGGAGGGACTCATCAGAGTTCCTCACTAGTACTTTAGTGTGTAGTATTTAAAGTACTGTTGTTGTTGTTACTGTGTAGTAACCCTTTTCTTCCACAGGTATGGTTGTGGGGGAATGTGGGAGTAATGTAATGGTATGGTATTAGCTCCTGGTGTGTGGTTGCATGGTACCCAAGGTCGGGGAGGTCCCCTGTTTGTTTGTTTTGTGGTTTGAGTTAAAGGCAGATAGGTTTTCCCTAGAGGGCTAGGGGGGATAGACAGGCTATGGCCCTGACCTGCAGTAGGGGTTGCAGTGCTGATCTATTAGGGCTATGCTCTGGGCAGTTCTACTGGAGCCACTAGGTACCCATAGTCAGCGGGCAGAGTAGAGGCTGATGCGTCAGCCAACGGCCTCTAGGCCCTTAGTGTTGTCTGCCTGTGCTGGCACATGGTCGGGGAGAAGGTAACACTACCTCCCCGTAGTCAATACATGGGGTGAGATGGCCTTAGCCAGGTAAATAATGACTGCAGACAGTCATTTTCCTGGCCCAGGGGGAGTGTAACCCCCCCCCATTACCCGGGGTTACTAGAATCCCAGTAAGACCTAGTGGTAGGCAGGGAAGGCAGCTTGTGAAACTCCAGTTAAATGGATTTCACACTGTCTCACTCTGTTCTCAGTCTCAGCTGAGACTGAGGGATGACATCACCATAGAACTCTCGCAGCTCCATGAGCCACACTGGAGTGCTGCAGTTGGAAGTTAGGATAGAATGTTGGGGATTTTTGAACACAGTCTGTGTGCAGTCTTGGAGAGAGGAGCAGTACAGCAGTCTGTGTGTAGGCTCTCAGAGCCTTATGCTCTGTTTTAAAGCTACTGTAAGGGAGGTGTGTGTTTCAACCGAAAGAGGAACACAGTAAGCTGATTATGAAGTGGTGGAGACCGCTGTTACTGGTCCATGTGCCTCATCCCTGAAGGGATGGGGGTAGAAAGGTTTGCCTGTCTTCCAGGGGCAACCCTCCTGGTTCCGGCTAAGGAAGAAGCTGCTTTATTTCAAGCTGTGCTGCTGCACCAGAAGCTGTGGGAGAGAAATTCCTGTGATGAATCGCCCGTGGGGCACCTGCAACCAAAGGGTGAGTTTGCTTTGACAGAGGGCCTATGTTTTCATCTGAACTGTTGAAACGTGGGGATTGGACTACTTAATTTGTAGGAGGTTTAGTGTAATAGACAATGACGGTTAATTCAAGTAGGTTCAAGTCCAGCACATAGAGTAAAGTAACGTGGGGATTGGACTACTTAATTTGTAGGAGATCTAGTGTAATAGACATTGCCGGTTAATTCAAGTAGGTTCAAGTCCAGCACAAAGAGTAAAGTAAAGTGGGGACTGGACTGCTTAATCAGTGGGAGGCCTAGAGCAATGGGATGAGCCAAGTAAAAGTATGTTCAATTCCAACACAATGGGAAAGCAAGACAAGTAGAGGAAATGTGACATACATTTAACCTTAATCTACATTGCCAAGCTTTACAGAATGAGATGTTTAATGTCCAGAGAAATGGCCGGGTATGAATTGTGGGATAGGAGGTGGGAGACCCCCACCCACCATCAGTAGTAACCAAATTCACCTCACGGATTTGCTCTGTGGCACCTTTACTTTCTCTCAGGTACTTGGCCAGTGCCTGAAGAAAGTACCCAGATGTGGGATCAAAAGGAGAACTCCCTGATAGAGCTGAGGTGCTCTTAGGTGGTTTAGAGAGCCACCAGCAAATGCTTCCATGACATATGGAAGGTGTCAGAGTGGCCGGCAAGGCAGCCGAGCCTGAGAATCCCAGATAGTGTACAAGTTCGGGCTGTGTACCCTAAGCAGCATGCAAATCCAGGCTGTGTGCCCAGTGACTTCAGAGCCTGAGGGCTGAAGTGTTGAAGAAGTGTTCTTGATTCTTTTTAATCTGCATTACCAGAAGTGTAGCCCCGTGGGGGTCCGTCTATGCTTTGTTTGTTCTGGCTTGGATGTGAATAAAAGCCACACTTTAGAATCCCATTCCTGGTATTGGACATTATACTTATTGCTTCCTGTGTTTGGAATTACTTGGGTGCCCTGTGCACAGTAGCCAAACTTAGCCCTTGTGCCGAGTAACCTATTTCTCCCAAACCCAGTCCCCACCTGGTACTGCTGTCAGATTCAAACAGCATACCACCTGTCATTTGCAAAAAGGCAGGAGGGTGGGGGTTACACCTATATAAATGCTTTCTGTACAGTTAGTATTGTCCCTAGGAAAAAATCTTGCTAATCAATTATTTAAAACCCTGGGAACACTGTCTGGATGGATCACCTCCTAACTTCTTGCCTGCATACAGGAGAGGGATGACTGGCGATTGGCTGGGAAAACAGGGTTCCCTGTCCACCTGCAAAGGTATAACGAAGCCTGCAATAAGTGCACCAGTATGATCAGAAAAGTCAAATCTAACTTCTGTAAGGATCAGAAGACCCAGAACTGGAGTAGTGGTAATAGATTCTGGGACAATGTCTTGCAGCTCCTTGGCAAGGTTGTTAAAACCACTCCTCAAATGCTCATGGTCAAGAGGTTCTTGATCACACCAAAACTGGCAATTACTTCTACACAGCCTTTATTAACTTCAGTTCTGTCATCCCCACTAAGCCTGCCCAGACCCCCTGCAGGGAACACAGTCCTGAATCATCTCAGATGGTAGGCTCTGAACCAGGGTACCATGAATTCTACTTTAAGGCTGTTTCAGTCAAAGACACTTCGAAATACATTGGTATGGTACTTGGCAAAACTAGGTGTGAGAGTGAGTTGATTGATATGAAATGTCTTGTCCTGGAAGTAGAGGAACTTTCCCACTCAATCTCTAGAATTTTTAACTTTACCCTGTGCTACTCGCAGTTCCCCAAGAAGTTGCAATCCACACTTGTTACACCAGTTTTCAAAAGCAGAAGCTGCACTAGCCTTGCAAGTTACAGACCCATTTCTATTCTCTCCCTCTTATCCAAAGCCCTAGAGAGAATAGCCTATGATCAACCTGTCACATATCTCGAAAAATTATTTCCAGTGTACATAGCAGCATGGCTTTTGGAACCACCACAACACCAAAATGGCCCTGTTGGAATACACAACTATGTTCATGGGGCCCTTCACAAAGGTGACCTCATTGGAAGGGGAACTATATATACCGCCATTACTAAGGCCTTCGACCTGGTCAACCATAAGCTTCTACTTAAACTCCTTGGCCGGGGTTTGTCACAGAACACAGCTGACTGGTTCCACAGCTATCTCACCAATCACTCCAGCGTGTGAAGATCGATAAATCTTTGTCCAACACTAGGGCAGGCTCCAGACAAGGAGAGTACCGTCCTATTTCACTCACTGCCTTTTAGGAAATACTCTTCAGGAAATGTTTTTGATGAGTACCAGTACTCACCAACATTTGTAAATGCTCCACATTCCGTAGAATAGTGCCTCATAACATAACAAGAGATTCAAAAGGACCATTTTTTTCTAGATTTACAGCACTCGTACGCATCCCAATTTTGTATTACTCACTGTATTTTAAAACTAATGTGTAAATTACTTTTACCTGCCAATATTAAGTGGGGATATATTCTACAGTGAGAGTATAGAAATATATAAGTTCCCTCCGGTGGTGAGAGAGCTGGGGGGGGGGGGCGATTTCATTTATTATTTTATTTTCTCTTCTCCCTGGTCGTGAGAGGGCTGGGAGAGAGGGGGAAGTGATGTGTTATTGTATATTTTGGTTTTGATTTAATTTTGTTTATACTTATTTTATTTTATTTGTCGCTAGGACAGTCTTGACTCTTTTCTAGTGGGGGTTGGAAAGTTATTGATTTAGTTTAGATTATTTATTTTATTAGATTTATTTTGGAGTTTATTTGAATTTTAGAGTTATTGTGTTGTTTTAGTAGTTTTGCTGTGGCATGTGTCGGCCTATTGCCCCCACGGCGGTGCACTATTCATCCTCCCTGCTCCGCGCCCTCCGCCTTTTTTATCCTCCAGCCCTTCAGTATGATATTTATCAGCGCTGTAGAGCGTTGGGAATTGCCCGGAGGAGAGGGAGGAGGGCAGGGGGTACGAACCAGGGAGGATGGATGAGGGGGGCCTTCGTGTCGGGGTTGTTAGATCTAGAAGGCGCCTAGGCGTAAATGGAACACAGATCGTGGTTTACCATGTCTGGTGCCCATACCCAAGGGCTCTACGGAATTAAGTAGACAGATGAGTTTGACGCCTCCCGAGGTCTGCTCAACTCGGCGTGTTATGCAATGCTAGTCCGCCAGAAACAAGACGGCATTATAGCTGATCTTGTTAGTTCGGTGGACCTGGCTTGCATCATCGAGACCTGGCTGGATGTAAATCCAGGCCCCACGTTGAAGTTATGACCCAGCCGGTACTCGTGATACACTCGCCGAGACTGGACCGCAGGGGTGGGGGGTTGCAGTCTGTTTCAAGACAGAATTGGACCTCATGAGTGTGTTTGAGGGGAGGCTGAGTCCTTGAGTGCACAGTGGTAGCGGGTGTTGGCGTTGGAATCATTACTCATCTACCGTCCACCAAGAGATAGTAAGCGGTTCTTGCAGGAGTAGAGACTTCATCGTTGACATGTCATTCAGTCGCCCAGATTGATGGTTCTGGGCAACTTCAACGCCTGGATCAACGATGAACTCTTGCAATTTGGTAATCACTTCCTCCAATTAATGATTTCTTTGGGCTTTACACAGGTGGTTTCCACCGCTACTCATAAATCTGGGCACTCTTTGGACTTAGTCTTTCTCCTTGGGATTGACGCTTTCGATTTGGGGGTGGAACCAGCCGTTTGGTCAGACCACTACACGGTGAGGTTCAATTTTAGTACTCCCCTGAGAAGGCCTACCCCTGTGGGGATGGCGAGATACCGCCCTTTATGGGATATTACACCCCAGGGCCTTGCAGCGGTTCTCGACCTCTCATCCCCTGCATTGGCGAGCAGTAGTCCGGAGACTGTGGTGACAGCCTATAATAAGGCTGTTACACTGGCTCTGATACTTATTGCTCCCTGTTGTGGAGCCCCTTCTCCCTCGTCCCAAGGTGCCCTGGTTTGATGGGACGCCAGGGAGATGCGGAGACAGGGGCAAAAATTAGAACGCTGCTGGCGCAGATCCACCCTTGATGCCGACCGCCTTAGATTGATGGACCATTATTCGGTCTATCAATCTGCAATCTCCCATAAAAAGGCAGAATTCCTGTCCAGGGAGATTGCAGTAGCCAGGAACCAACCGGCTCAGCTTTTTCGAACTGTGGACAGGCTGTGCAACCCAGCCTGTCTACAAGTTCGGAAAGCTTTTTCGCCATTAGAGTGCGAGGAGCTCACTCGATTCTTTGCTAATAAGGTGGCTGACATCAGGATGGATTTGCGTCCGGTGGCTTCTAAGGAGGATGCCGTTGAACAGCATGAGTTCACAGTACCTCTGTCTTCCTGCTGTTCCTTCAGCAGGCCAGATTTTGTGGATGTCATGAGGATTATCCATGGTGTGCGCCCTACGATCTGTAGTTTGGATCCTGGACCGACTTCCTAATATTGGGTTGTTGTGACATCATCGGCCCAATCCTTGTGCAAATAGTCTGGTGCTCCTTGGAATCAGGTGAGTTTCCTAGCTCTCTGAAAGAGGCGGTGGTGACACCCCTCTTGAAAAAAGCTACCTTGGACCCCGACTGTTTCACAAACTACAGACCTATCTCAAAACTTCCCTTTATTGGGAAAGTGATTGAGAAAGTAGTGGCGTCCCAACTGGAGAACCATTTAACCATCCATGGCATCTACGAACCCTTCCAATCAGGTTTTTGTAAAAGACACAGCACTGAGACTGCACTGGTTCGGTGCTTATATCTCTTGAGGCGAGAGACCAGAAGATGTTCTATCCTAGTTCTTCTTGATCTCTGTCAGCTTTTGACACCGTGGATCCGTGGTATTGCTATGCGCCTGAGGCAGATTTGTGGAATATCGGGAACCGTCCTCGATGGTTCACCTCATTCCTCACTGGGAGATCACAAGGTTGTGTCGGGCTTTTCCTCCGGCCCTATACCTTTGTTATGTGGGTGCCTCAGGGTTCTGCTGTCTCCCATGTTATCTGCGGTGTATATGCTGTACGGAGACATTATAAGACAGTATGAGCTGAGGTTTCATTGCTATGCAGATGATACCCAGCTATACCTGTCTTTTGCCCTGACCAGGATAGAGCTACCTCAGTGTTTAACAGCTGTCTGAGAGAAATCCAGGGTTGGATGGATTCTAGCTGGCTGAAGTTGAGCATGAAAAGACAGAGGTTTTGGTGGTGGACCGGGCTGTCGGATGAGGGTCGCCTGTTGTTGCACCGTCAGGAATTTTTCTTGGGGTGTGTCACTTCCACCTCTGAACAGGTCGTAACCTAGGGGTTATCTTGATGACAGGCTGACACTGCATTCGTGAGGTGTCAGCAGTCGTCAAGACTTCCTTTTACCATCTTAGGAATATCGCTAGAGTGAAACACCTTGTTCCGTCTGACATGTTACCTATGTTGGTCCACGCCTTTGTGTCCTCTCGTCTGGACTACTGCAACTCCCTGTATTTTGGGCTTTCTGGGGTTGAAATCCGCCGCCTTCAGCTAGTGCAGAATGCGGCAGCCTGGGTTTTGACGGGAACCAGTAGGTCTTGTCATATTACCCCGGTGCTGCGCGAACTGCACTGGCTTCCTGTTCAGTGGCAGATCACCTTTAAAGTCTGTTTACTGACTTTTAAAGCCCTACATGATCAGGGTCCAGCTTATCTGAAAGATCCTCTTGTATCTTACTGCCCTGGCCGATTGCTCCGCTCAGCCGACGAGGGGTTGCTAGAGATTCCGAGAGTGTGTTTAAATTCATCTGGCTGTAGAGCCTTTTCTTATGCTGCTCCCACTCTCTGGAACTCTCTACCCCGTCGGTTACGGCAGTGCACCTCCCTGGGGGAATTTAAGAGCGGCCTAAAAACCCATCTGTATCACATGGCCTTTTTATAGTATTATGTGATCTGTTTATAAAATTGTGGTTTTATGAGTGTTTTAGATTGTATTATAATGATGATTGTATTTTTTGTATGATTGTACAGCGCTTTGAAATTTGAAAGGTGCTTTAAAAATAAAATTATTATTATTATTATCTGGAGAATTGACTAAGGGAGTATATGTTGGTGCCCCCACGGGCTCCATCTTGGGCCCACTCCTATTTCGTCTTTTCAAAAATCAACTGCCTGATGCCTGCCAGGCAACCAGTGTACTCCTCTATGCCAATGATGCAGTCATCTATTCCAAAAATCCCTGACCTTGACAGTCATACCGCCATTCCCAAAGTAACTTTCAGTCACTAGAAAGCTGCACTCCAACAACAAACTGGTCCTCTGTTACAAAAAAAAAACAAAGAACATGCTCATCTCTAGCCTTCCACAAAACAAGAAAGTTCTACCTTTTGTCATCTGAAACGGCCAAGGACAAAACCTTGACCAGATGAACACCTTCAAATACCTTGGAGTAACTCGGAATGGCACCTTATCTTTTGCCTCCCCCAAAACGCCTGACAATCAGGTGGCCATAGTTAACAGAAGACTGGCTGCCCTGCATCATAACCAGAACAATCTCACTGGTGATGCTAGAAGCCTTACTGTGGCCATTGCCATTCTGTCACTTATAGATTATGGCCTCCCTGTCTATGCAGCTGCCTGTGACACAGTGCTAAACTGAGTAAAGCTGATCTGTAATAAGCCATACTGCTTTGCACTTGCTGCAGATAACCAACCGCACTCATAGTTGTACCCTTTACGCACTCACTAACTGGCTACTTTTACCCAGCAGAAAAAAGCTCCAGACCGGTTTGCTAGCCAAAAAGCCGCTCCTGGGTCTCACACCCCCTGCTTTAACAAACTGCTTCCACACCATCTCCAACCAATACAACACCAGGAACATGGCCAGGAATGCTCTTAAGCCTCCTTTCTGACATACTCAGCTGGGCAAGCAGTTATTTGCTGTCAGGGTCGCTAACTGGTTAAACAAACTGCCTGCTACACTGCTGACTCTCCCCAAGTTTAATCAGTTTAAGAGATTCACAGAAGTGTGATGGCAGAAAAGGACCGACGAGGCCCACCGAGTCTGCCCATTTGTCCAGCTATCTGCCTGAACCTGTGCCCCCCCCACCCTCAACAATCCCCTGTGTTTGTCCCATGCCCTTTTGAACACCTCCACTGTTTCTTCTCCAACAACCACCTCAAGGAGTCTGTTCCACTTATCCACCACTCTGTGAAATAGTACTTCCTAATGTTACCCCTGAACTGCCCCCCACACACACACCTGCAGGCCATGCCCCCTCCTCCTCTGATTTTCCTTCATCTGGAAGATGCTTTCCACCCTGTTTATACCCTTAAGGTACTTGAAGCTCTCGATCATGTCCCCCCTCTCCCTCCTCTGTTCCAGGGAGTACATCTCCAAATCCCTCAACCTTTCTTCATAGGAGAGGTGGCTCAACCCTTTTACCATCTTTATTGCTCTCCTCTGAACTTGCTCCAGCCTTCCCACATCCATTGTGAGGCATGGCCTCCAGAACTGGACTCCGTATTTCAAATACGGTCTAACCAGATGGGTGTACAAGGGTACTATGACCGACCCATTTCTACTGGTGATCCCCCTTCCAATGCATCCCAGCATTCAACTACCCCTAGCCACTGCTCTCCCACACTGCCTTTCCACCTTCATGTCCTCAGATATAGTGATGCCCAGGTCCCTTTCTTGTTCCACGACCTCTAGACCTCTGCCCCCCATGCAATACCCTGCCTTCCAGTTCCTGTAGCCAAGATGCATGACCTTGCACTTTTCTGTGTTGAATGAAAGCTGCCACCTCTTTGACCATGCCTCAAGCCTCCCCAAATCTCTCTCTGCATTTTTTCTACTCCTTCCTGAGTGCAACTGTAACTGTTAAACTGTTTTATTCAATTTATCTCTGTATGTAACCTATGACTTCTTATACAACCTTCTGTATGGATTTTTTCCAACCTGTAAGTAACTGTTCTGTCTTAAATACCATCAACCTGGCTTGACTGCCTTTCTTCTGGCACTGCCTATTGTACTTGTAATGTTTTTGTGACTTTGTATTTGATGGGGAACCTTTGAAAATGAGTCACTTGTTCTCAAGGGCGATCTGAAGTTTTCAATAACATAAATAAAATTATAGATACACAGCCTACCCAATGTTCGATATATTATAGCCCACCTGACCTAATTAATGTTGGAAACGACAAAGTCACATATATGTTGGCCAAAGATACATATTACCTGTTTCAAAGTAAAATTAAGTTATTGAAAACATAGTAACTGCTGAAACAATTCTGAAAATTAGTTATGAAGCTATCACGTTTTCAAACGCTGTTGAGCAGCAATGATTGCAGGCCTCAGTGTTTACATCTTTGTACGACTCTGATTCGAGCTGGTACAAGCTAAAACTGTCAACTGTGACAGACAGTCTGCCTGATGAAACACAAATTAAAAACTTTACACAGAAAGTCCAAAAATTACCTTCCGTTTTTCCTGGTTGCAGGGGTAAAACTCGTTAAATTCCACTCACAAGCAGTTCAAGCACAGCGCCATGCACAATAGGCAGAAGCAATCGTTGCCAAAGACGACAAGAGGACGAGAGTCGGGCAATCGAGCACAGAACAATCGATAAACTCGGACAAAACTCCACAAACAAAAGGGAGTCGATGAGACTCTTGAGTTTCAGTGATTAGGCATCTGCCAAATGCGTATGTAACTCGTTTAAAAATCGGCTCCCTGCTATTCAATATTACTTATTATACTATAAAAATGATTCATATATGTATGGTTTTAATTGCAATGCAACAATGTGTTTACTATGCATTCATTTAAATGGGTCCTGTTTCTACTCTACTACACCAGGGAGTACTGAAACTCTGGGAAGCCAAGTGGCTTGCTCGGGTCACGCCAAGACTGGCTGATTCACAGACTACGCCGCCTCCTTTTTGCAATAAAATCAAAAAATCTTTTAATAGTTAATTTTTAGCGGCATGCAGTTTTTCACATGTTCTATTGAGGACTGTTTAAACATGCAGTGTTAAACAGCTGAAAATAAAATGCGAGGCAGCATTCTTAACAACAAAATGTTAAAATAAATATGTTTGAAATAGAGGTATATGTATGAAACTAACATATATTTGCATTCCTGTAAAACAATTTTAGAGGTACTGTCACTACCGAAAGGCTTGTTCGTGTGTGGGTGTGCGCGCGCGCGTGCGTGCTGTGTGTGCGTGCATGTTACGGGCAGACGGGGTCTTCATCCACATAACGTTGGTAAAAGGCTGCATTTTTTTGCCTGCGTATCTTTGTGTAATTTGGAATAAACAAATAGCGTAATAATTAGGGGAAGTTCTTAAAGTTGAGATAGATAACATAGAAACAGAAAGTGTCAGCAGATAAGGCCCGCTAGGTTTGCTAAAACATTTATACCATTCAGAATAAGTTATGCGTGCAGGTATCCACAACCATGACTGCTGTATCCAAAAGGACGCTGACACTACAAATCGGTTCACCCTGTGGCTATGTTGTCGGGGGTCAGAATAGTAAGTAGATAGTCAAAATAAAACACAAAAAAAAAAAAACTACTGATGTAGAAATTATCGTTATAATTGGGACTGACTGTCAATCCCCTCTTGACCTGTCAACACTCAAGCTAGCACTGACCTTTAACATGTGAAAGGAAAATTCCATAATATGTAACGCTATCTGAAAGAAAGGAAAGATCAAAATTAATGGGCGATATTTATTTGAGGATTTTCCAGGTAAGTTACTTTCAGTCAGCAAACTGCATGTGGAACAAGAAACCAGCTGAACAAATATGTATAGCCACTGTATACTTGATAATATCCATCTCTGGATAAACAGTTTGTCTGTCACAGTGCTTTTTGCCTTAAAAGTAAAAAAAAATAGCTGTGAGGATAAAACTTATATAATTCATACCAGTCCATTGCCACCAAAGTGTTTGACAGGATCATAGTTATATGTGATATAGCAAACCAGATTGTTACTACAAATCTGAAGCGATGATAAACTCCCTAAAATATGCTTCAAAAAGGTATAACTTTATTATGCATATTTGTAAGCATTAAAGGCTTGAAATAACACGTTTAATATTACTGTATGTCTATCGGGCTGCTAGAGCAATAGTAACTTTTTGTATTTTGTCTCATTTGGAAATATTTTTTTAATTGGTGCGCAGGCTAAACACCAGTCTTTCTTTGCCTTGTATTGGTTTCTTTTAAATCTGTTTGAAAAGTGTCTGCAACCTTAATGAATAGAAAATACATTGAAAGGACTGCAATAAGCAATATCTATGCTAAGTCCCCATGTATCAGCTGTATGTTCAGCATCCTCATATTTAGAAATAATATAGCATGTATGGTGGCCTATAAAGCAATTTTAATTGGTGTGAACCTCCTTTGAATAAAAGCACTTTAACTCGCAATCAGCTCAGTCAATTGTTATGAACCTGTTATGGACCTGGGGAATAATTTGAATTGAGCAATCACATGTATAGCAATAAACTTTTCCTTTTTTTCAGTTAATCTTTGTATTGCTTTTCCAAGTTTTCAAGTGAACAACACAGGTACAGACAGATACAACATATAGAGCTTTCCTCAAATTACAATTAATAAACATGCCAAAAAGGACGTTGCATATGTTTTTGTGTAATAATTGCGTAACATTCACATAAGATACAATTTACTATAACAGCAGGTATGTATTACTGTTAAGTTTCCAACAGATAGCGTCAAGAAGGCAGTAAAGGCATTACTGAACTAGAGCGGGTCGTTACATCTGAAGCTGGACGTAGAATTGGGGATCCTATGCTTGGGGGAAATAAGATCTCGGATATTTAGGTTTCAGGGGGGTCTTAAAAGATTTGTGTTCTGTGGTGGAATGGGAGGGCATCCTTTTGAAGATATGTAGGAGCAAAAGTGGGGCCATCTCTCTAGAAACACGGTAGTGGTACCTGCGGCAAAATGGGACAGTAATGACCTGCAGAAAACCGTGTAAGAAGCATTTCAAGAATCGTCTTATGCTATAATTCCGAGGAGAGTATCAGCCTCACCATCATATTGTATTGAAATTACGGCTGTCGCAAAATCGTTTTCTACTATGGTTGCACATTATGATGATATGTGTTACTCTTGAAAAATTATACCGGCCCTTCACAACAGGTTTAAAGTGAAAATATTACTGTAAGGTCGAGAAAACAAGCAACCCAGATTATTTAGGTACAGGAAACAATGTTGCATGCTTCTTTTGGCAACTTCTTAATTCTGATCCCTTGAACTTGCCTTACATTACATTGAGTGTGTATTTTACAATAAAAAACGCACCAGCTACAATTTAAATTATAAATATTAATTTACATCTTGTATGAGCTCATGCTTATTTACAGAGTAGTTGCCTACCGATGTTGCAAATACAGCTTCCCCCTTTCACCGAATATATAGGGCTAAATAAAGTTATTAAGTAAATGCTTATGGTCTAAAATTACCTTCTAAAAGGTTAAATGAAAAATCGATGTATATTAGACAGGCGCTAAACAGTATACATAATTAATCAGGTGCGAGTCTTGAAAGAAAGTGTAAAATAGCTATATTCTTAATAGCCCATCAATAAAAAGATGTTATGCAGTACTGGTGATTAACCGATCCGTGTTTAACATAACTAGTCACCTTAGGGGGTCTTCTTCTGAGGCGTATGACGGCCATTGGTGTGTTTGAAATACTGTATGAGTTTTAGAATTCTTACCGACACCCTCCAAGGTATTTATTTATTGGTGTAACTTGTTAGCCTAATCAAATGGTTATAGATATCAATATTGATATGTGGGTGTTTTCTGAAAAAAATGTGCGTATTCATAATAATATATACAGTTAATTACAGTGAACAACACACTAGTATATATTAAATACACTTATATATCTCGTTTAGTAGCTTGCTCAAATCCCAGACAGCTTGGTCACATGCAGTCTTTAAAGAGTAACAGTACTTGCTAGAAAACACAGAATAACTGATATTATGTAGTATTTTATAAGCAATGGAAGTTGTGACAGATTTTTTAATAGGACATAGTAAAATACCATAACACGAGCACCAAGCGGAACCACCTTTTGCGGTAAATACACACTGTGAGCTTTGTCTGATTAAGCTATAAACTATGTTATATATGATTTTAACACGACAGCATGGAAACCAGCATGACTTTTGTTAAAATGCACTGGTAATAAAGGGAAATAAAACTCGTGAAGGAGAGTGACCTCGACATCCAATGTTGCCACATTGGTACATAATTGGAAAATAAAACTTAAAGTGAGTTTTCTGTTTTATTGAGGGTTAAAAACGGGCATTATCGAAAGTAATACTAGGAAGCCATTAAAGATGGTTGCAGAAGCCATGTAATAAATGCCGTACAGGCTTTATCACACTAAAAATATCTCACTAAAAAGATCAAGTCGTTCTCAAAACAGATGGGACGGATGGCCGTCACTTGCACTATGGGTTTGCTTTCTCTGTAGGGGTCTGCGAGTGTACAAGAGAAACGATTACTGTACCTGCTGCTTGGGTGTTTTTTTAAGACGGGTTTGGGGAGGAATCTCCATTGCTCGTCCTATAGTACAGCCGGGAAGCCAAGGAGCTGTCAGTCGGCGTTTGGCCCCTCCCCTGCAGCTCCTGCCCAGCTCCCATGTGTTTAACTAACTCCGGACAATAGCGCCGAGTCCCACTTAATTCAATTAATTAGGGATACTTGTCAATCCGGGATTAATGGCCAATAGCAACCTGGTCAGGAGGACTCTGCAACCTGGCGGGCTGCTACTGCTGCCACTGCCACTGAGCTTTGCTCTGGTCGAGCTCGAGCTTCAGTAGAAGGGGGGCTTCTCCACCGGAGTCCTGAGGGGAGGTAATTTGTTCTGAACAAGGGGCAGGCATTGCAAAGTATAAATAGTGTGACTTCAATTGCACATCACTATCAGATCGGAACTCCGAGCAGGAAGAATTGTCCAAGATCTGAGCGTTGAACACGAGATCTCGAGTTGGCAAACATCACTTTATATTTGACTCTAAACACACACGCACACGCACAGCTCTATTGATGTTTTATTGGTGGCTTGGTAGTGAAACAGGAAGAGCGGTTTGAAAGCAGTGATGGAAGAACTTACGGCTTTTGTATCCAAGTCTTTTGATCCGAAAGTGAAGGAGAAGAAGGAGGGGATCACGTACAGGGAGGTTCTGGAGAGCGGCCCCAATCGAGGGAGGGAGACGGGCTCCGGGGAGCCGAGCCGGGACGAGGTGAGCGCAGCGGCCCGGGGAGGAGCTCGATCCCCCGGCAGGGAGAGTGAGGCAGGAGCGGAGAGAGCAAGGGACACGGGCACTCCAAAACTGACAGATGGTAATGCGAATAATAACCATAATAATTTGAATGGTGCTAAATACTAATATTCAGATCCAGCTTGTCGGCTCGTTCTCTGTATATAGCACTGTGCACTGGTAGCTGTCCTGACGGTCGCCATTTAGGGTTTCCAAGAGGCACAGTCTGACATGAGGGCTAGTGGGGCAGCTTCCTTCCTCCCGAGAAGCAGCGTCAGGCAGACAATCTGTTCTTTATAGCTGGAGTTGTGTAGGGGAATGGTTGAAATGGAAAACAAGAAAAAAAAGTTATCAGACCAAGAACATCCTCCTGTCACCTGAGCCGAGGTTGCTGCCCTGCAATGTGACAGAACCGCTGTGTCTTTGGCAGTTTATTCGGAATATTTTGCTATATTCTCCTGCAGTCTTGCACTTATAATGAATTGTTCATTTTCTTTAAAATGTCAAACTTTCCCTGGAGCAATACCCTTAAATTAACAGTATTTTTGTAACATTAAAATGTAAAGTAATAAAATATATTTTCCAGCTATGGGATCTGAGAGCAGCTCGCACAAGGCCCATAACAAAGTGCTAAATGCAAAGGATGCATCATGTATTGCCTTAAATTTCAGTGAGTTGTAGTAAACGTGGCTTGTGAAGAATAAAAAGACCAGTAGAAATGTTTTAGTTTCTTATTATTATAACATTTTTACCAATAAAAGCAGGTTAGTAATGAGCTGCCTTCTCGCATGAGTGTAGGAAGACACTTGGTGTATAATTTTATTTTAGGGGGCAACAACAGGGCTCTGCACTGCAAATTTGCTTATGCAATGCAGCAGGAGGCCAGTCCATCCGTTTGGTAATTTCATATCTGAGAGACACAACTAAAAGGGTTACAAACTGAGAATGTCTTTGCATCCCAGGAACAATGCAATACAGGCACAGCGGATGGTATGTGGGTGTTTTGAAAGAGAAGTGTATAGCACCTGCATTTACCAGTGAATGGGTGGGGGCCACAAACAGTATGATGGTGTACAAAATGTGTGTTTATTGTGTCAGATAGGGCAACAAACAGGACCATGGTGTACACATTTTTATTGCCTGGCTATACCCCTGCCTTCGCCATCTACACACCAAGAAATATTATATGTTTTTAATTGAAGAAAGTCAATATGTTAACGTTATTGAGAATATGTAACAATATGCTAAATGTCCGTATCTGCCTAAGTAAACTAGTATTTTCTCTATTAGAAAACATATATGTGTATATATTGACAATCAGTAAGTTTAATATATATATATATATATATATATTAAATTTCTAGTCAAAGAAACTCAGATGTTTAACCAGGACTAAGGATCTGGGTATTAGAAAAGGAGATATTACAATGAGTAAAGGATTTAAGAAGAAGAATGCACGTTTTAATAGATAATATATTAAAATGTTATATTAGGTGAATGTGACATGATTTTTTTTTTCTGTAGCCCCAGCAGGGAGTGTGAATGTCTGTACTGGGTATAATGTTGTCCTGTCGGATGTAATTTAGTTTCCCTTGTTTACTTTGGACCTTTGTTCATATAATGCTTTCTGGTCAGATCGGAACTCGATTGAGAACATCTTCCGGAAATGATTTAGTAAACACATACCGGTTCTGAAGTAAACATAAAGGTGCTGCAAGTGTATACTTCATTAACTAATTTCCTATTTTCCAAATATGCCGAAATGAAATAATCTTCTTATTCTGTGGTAACACGTACTTGCATCTTATTTTAGAACATTGAATATGAATTTCATTAACAGCAAATATTAATACGTATTAAATTTGTAATTAAAATATGATCCAGAACTCCATAAGTCTGGTACACTAGAACTGATGTTAATGCTAATACAGTGGTATCACATGGAAAACTGTCGTTGTACAGGACAGAGAAAGATACATGTTATTTTTCAATGTTTCCTTTATGCTGCATAGCAAAGTATCAAAGGGGATTTAGCAGAGTTGGAGCTTTCTCACAAAAAATGACTGGCAGGGTTATGCCAAATGTGTTGTGAGTGGCTTGTGAGAAGGGTGAGAGTGTGTTGTGTTGGGGGGGAGCATGGTGGCCCTAGAGGTCCTTCCGAACTTAAATTACTATGTTACCAAGTACAGGACAACAGTTTCACAACTTTCCACTGCAAACCGCGGTTATCTTTACGCAAATATAAGAGGCACGTGTAAAAAGAAAACATTGAGCTTTCCGAGGCATGGACACAAATGTGTCAATCCATAAAAAATGGTGACTGATTTAAACCTTTTATGCAGTGTTTTGGTGAAGTGAATTGGGCCTAAATGTGCTTTTACTTCATTTATGCTCCACCTGAAATCATTGCATTTTTACAGGTCTGTTGCATACCAGTGCCATTCATTGAGGGCTTATTTCTGTTAAAAGTGGCTCCTCAGTTTACTTTGAATAATGAGCACAAACATATGCAAAACAAGTAATTTCTTAGCATTAGTGATGCTTTAAAAGACTGGTGCGAGAATAAAAACAACACTCTACTAAACACGGACTTACCTTTAATTACCATTTTGTCTCAATGACCGTGACTATCTATTAACGTTAATTGGCAGTCTATTTTCTTGTTCTAAACAGATGATAGGTATAACACGTTAATAAAAGTATGAGGCATAACATTGACAAACTGTACAGAAACCGGTAACGATTTGAAATAAATTGTAATGTCTTTGCTAGGTTTTAGCTGTAGCCAGAACACTAAGTGAAGATCTAGGTATTTCATGACACGCCTAATGCAAAAGAAAGCTGTGGGAAACAGATCTTCTGGATCCTATGTGGTTCTAACTTTGATAGTATGGATGCAAAGGCGTGTTAATATAGCCTGAAATTAATCAGGTTGTTCAACAGTAACTCACAAACACACTTAACTTTATCTTCACAGTAACTATGGATTTAAAAGAACGAAAGGAAGATTCCAAAGTGATAGAAGATGAAGGGCAGACTAAAATCAAACAGCGGAGAAGTCGAACGAACTTCACTTTGGAACAACTGAATGAACTAGAAAGGCTCTTTGACGAGACCCACTATCCAGATGCCTTTATGAGAGAGGAGCTGAGCCAGAGACTAGGGCTTTCTGAGGCCAGAGTTCAGGTAAGGAAGCCAAGATCTATCCTGCTTTATGAAAAATTTATGAAATGTGCAAAAACCAAGTGGAAATGTATGCTGTCTTATAAAGTCGCCCAGCTTTAATTCACTATAGTCTCCAACTATTCATAAGTTGGTGTACCTAAACGAATATGAGAGTTGATAGGGAATTTAGCTATTCCATATTTTCCAAGGCTGATGAGAATGTGGTACATATAAAAGCATCGAACAAAACTGAATTTTAAAACGGCAAATAGTAACATAATGTGTTGCATTTTGTATGTAACCATGACAGAATAATGTAATGTTGGACGACATCCATTTAAACCTGTTTCTGCGGGACACTGGTTTCAGCTGTTTTTGGATAACTTACTTTTAAGGGGCAATACTTCTTTGTGTGGTATATCTTAACTGGCATGCTAATGTAGAAAACGACCGCTTTGGGTCGCCTTTTATCTTTGCTGCAAAAAATAATTTAATGGGTTTAAATGTCTGTAAGACCCTTTTTTAGTGTACATTCCAACAAATATAAACCTATGATAATGCCGAATAATTAATGTTTAAACTGATTAGGCAATATACATATTTAATAATATGAACAACTACGTATTTGATTGTGGATAAATGACCCTTTGAAAATCTTAATTGTAAATGTTACATAGGGACTTAAAAACAAACAATTTGCGCACCATTGATAACCATTATGACTATACATTTGTCTGAGCAAATATAATGATTTTATAGGCCTCAGGCATCTGCAGCTCTTATATAGTATCCTGGTTTTATCGTATGCTTATAGACCACCATCTGCACCAAGCTATACATGAATCCTTTATGGGGGTCCCTTGCATCTCGTAATAGGATAAGAACTTAAACACAACTAGCCCATAATGATGCAACCGCTGTTGAAAGCCGGCACCCCTTGACGGCTTCTCTTTTATTTTTCTTCATTCCTTGGCTAGCAACCAAACATATTGTTGCAAATTTAGCTTATATGCCTTTAAAACGTAATAATGAACTATTGCTTAAGATTTTTTAGAAGCATAAAATAAAAGGGTTTGCTGTTTTCAAAGCTTTGTTCCACCCTGAATATCATTGTGGCTTGTCTATTACAGAGTCGCAGGGTGCATGATATATTTCAAGGATTAGCATAAATTAAACTTGATTTTGGCCATGTAAATGATCCGAGAGAAAAATAATGTGTGCAAATATACGTTAACATGCACTTCTACCTGGCTATTGGTTTATAGTAGGGATAACCAAGGATATGCACGCATTTTCATGTTCTCCAAAATATTAGTTAAGGGAACTGCATCTATAACACATCAGGTTTGATGCGATTTGTTTTTCAAGTTTGCCACACAGCAGTGGAACTCCCTTAAAAATATGTAGCTATATAGAAGCCTTTGCTATATTTCGGTGGGTGGGGAGTGAATAATCTCCGTTGAGGTGGCTTTGTTTTCTCCCCTTTGTTATTGCTGAACTCAGTGCGGGGGAATTTTTCAATTGGTATTTCTTTTATGTCTACAGTATTTCAACATACAAAAGCAACAACTTAGACAGAAATACAGTTGTCGTGTTAACATTCATCTTTTGTTTCTTTGCATTCGAAACAACCCTTGGTAGCAAAGGAACAGAGGATATTTCCCTTTGTAGTGGAGTTTTTCATGACACTAATTACTCTATACTATGAGACATTAAACTCTTTAGTGCCATATTATTTCCTTGAAGATAAAGCTAATTAATATTACAGTCTGCTAATGAACTCATTCTTCTTGAGTCTTAATGCTCAGACGTCCAAAGCCATTATCACATGTTAGCACTAGATATCAGAGAGCGAATTTCGGTCTTTTGGGACTCCAGTTATTGCAAGATGAAACCAAGGCTGAGAAAGTAATTTATTATGAACCAGTCTGGGCTGTAAATTTCGATCAAGTATGTTTTTAACATTTTTGTGGTTTCTTTATCCACCTCGCCTTGATACGAAGAGTAATAATTAAACTGAAAAAGACAGTTGCATTAATATTTAAGAAGTCCGACGAGCTATTATTACCCCCAAGCTTTTATATTTTGAACATATTAACCCGTTGCCCTTGCAGCTGTTAGCTTATTTTCTCCAATGTTCTTTCAGGTCTGGTTTCAGAATAGGAGAGCAAAATGTAGGAAACAGGAAAATCAGCTTCATAAAGGTATGCTATGGTTGCAAAGTGAGTATTTTGTAATTTAATACTATTTAGGGGATGGGTGTGATCAGAACATAATGATATTGAAAAAATGAATACGCTTATTAATTATGAAATTGGAACTATATGAAAATGTAAATACGCCGAATCAAATCATACATAATACGCCCCCCCCACCATAAAAACTTACTTTGCGATTAACTTAAGATAAAATTAAAAATGTATTTATAGGAAACCACAATAGTACAAGAGCTTTATAATAAGTTTGGAACCGGCCAAAAGGCCGTGAAATAGTTGACTGGAGTGGTTTGAGCTCTTTTTATGACATTCCAGGTGTTCTCATTGGAGCAGGAAGCCAGTTTGAAGCATGTCGAGTAGCTCCATATGTCAATGTGGGCGCTTTGAGGATGCCCTTTCAACAGGCAAGTACACGTTTTCTTCTTCGTGGCCGGTATGATTGACTCTGAAATCTACACTTGCAGGGCCGAACTTTTTTGTTGCTGCTGTGGGGTTGGGCTTATTTGCTGTTATTGTTTTGTAAAACGACCGAGTCTTTCCGTTGAAGACTACAACAAACTTACAAAAGTAGAATTTAAATTAAAGGTGTTCTTTGAAGGGGGAATCCACAGCATTCCGTATTGGCAGCAACCAGGGTTTAATTTGATGAAGGAAGGAAGGTAGGTAGGTAGGCAGGTAGGTAGGTTAGTTCCTTGTTTGAAAGGGCACAGCTTGACGGTAACAATAACACTTTCAAAATGACTGTTGAAAACTGGGCTGAATATGGGTGGTTGTTTTTGTTGTTTTCATGAGGTCATGAGGTTGTTTTCATGAGACATTATTTTAATCAATAGTTTCGAGATCAGATACCTTGATGGGCAAGATGCTGTGGAGGCATCCCAGACAACTTTAAAAGCTTTTTACCCAGAAAATTGAAAGAGCTGTCCTCAGTATAACAAAATATCGTAGGGGAATTTGAAATAGGGCAGAGTAGAATTTAGTTTTAGATAGTGCCTTTCATGCATTGCATCCCAGAGCAATTTACAATGCAATAGAAAAGTATGTGGTAGGTACAGCATACTAAGTGTGCAGATACCACACACAACGCGTAATGTATTAGGAGAGCGTGTGTGTGTGTGTGTGTGCGTGCGTGTGTGTGTGTGTGTGTGTGTGTGTGTATGGGGAAGGGGCAGGAATGCTGGCCAGGGCATCGGGAATAACTAGGCATACTCTTCTAAAAAGTGCCCTGGGATCTTTAATTTCCACCTGGGCTTCCACCAGAGATGGCAGAAACGTAGTTCACTTTGCAGTCTGCCTATAGTCAGAGACGCCTGCTTTCAGAAGCGATTTCTTTATTCAGATAGCATATCATACATATTTTTTTCTAAGGCCAATGAATATAGCAACATTAAAAGATCGGATACCAAAGCAATTTTGTCGCAGTACACAATAAAGAAATTTAAGCTTCCCAGATTGGGAATAGGTCTATATTGAAGAACATTGTTATAAAAGCCCTTTCTTAAGGCAAGTTTCAAGTGCTGCCTGTCAGCAGCAAGCTAGGTGTTAATATTCTGTTTCTATTTTTCCCTCATTGCACATCTTTAGGATAGTTATTGCAACGTGCCGCCCTTGTCCTTTCAGGTTCAGGCACAGCTGCAGTTGGACAGCGCTGTGGCACATGCGCACCACCACCTGCACCCTCACCTTGCAGCCCATGCACCTTACATGATGTTTCCGGCTCCACCGTTTGGGCTGCCACTTGCCACCCTGGCAGCCGAGTCCGCTTCAGCAGCATCCGTGGTGGCTGCGGCTGCAGCAGCCAAGACCACCAGCAAGAACTCGAGCATTGCAGACCTGAGACTTAAAGCCAAAAAACACGCAGCAGCACTGGGACTGTGACGCGCAAAATCAATGAAGAGTATAAAAACAGACTGTATTTGTATAAAATATTTATGAACTGGAACGCAAAGAACGGAAAAGGATACAGACAATAGACAATAAAGGCAATATTTCTAAAAGCTATTTAAGAAAAGGGAACTACAATTAAAGGAGAAATACCTAAAACAGTATTCTGTGTTGAAAACTAAAACAATGACTAATAGAATAAAAAAAAAACTTCTGAGACTTTGGAAGTCTAAAAAGAAGAAAGGAATAAAGGAAGATGTTTATTTAAGAACCATATAGCACTCAACTGGGAAGTTCTGAAGTTTGTGTTGAAACTGAACACTTCTGCGAAGTTCACTTTAATACATTATAATTGGTGATAAGAGAGGCTGGCCTCCTTTTAAGTTGATACATGATATCGAGTTCCCCTAAACTGTGGAATAATACCAGAACGTGACTAATTCGGAGACAATTCCCAAATGGAGAACTGCTAAACCTCACAGCTGAACAATGGCTTGCATGTACTTGTGTTTTCATGTCTCTTGAGTCACTTGCACTTCATGTTCATCATTAGTGAAAACGAAAACTGTTGCTGAAAGAATATTTTCTCTGAATTTTTTAAACAAGGTTAAAAATAGAACTTTTTCACGTAAGAACTATACTGTTTACTGTCCGATAATGATGGGGAGTTATTGGTCTTGTTTATGTTCTGCAATGACGTCCCTCTTGTTCTGGACACATATGAAGTTCTGTATTTTACAGTTTTCCTATATAAAATAGGTACGGGATATATGTAAAATATGTTGATACACAGGAACAAAGTTTATTTTGGTTAAATTGTGTACTGATATTTGACTGTCCTCATTTTGCATCTTATTTCACATAGACGTGACTATTCATTATATATATATACAATGGTACCTAAGCGGTAATATTTTTCATGCAAGGGTAGTGGTTATACTCCATACCACCAAATCAGTTCTTCTTTTCGAAGAACTAGCCACCAAGAGAAATGTCTTACAAATACTGTAACGACTGCTTATTGGGATAAGCAGGTGATGTATATATTCCATTCAAGACAGTATTTCCAATCGCCAGTTGTGTTTTTTAAGTCATTTTAAACACACACAGTAGCAATTGTTGAATTTACATTTGGTGACGGTTCAATATACTTTGCTTCACTCAGGATTGTTTCACCTTTGTTAGTATTTATAGTTGCAGTTAGCCAAATAATTGCTAAGCCAGTCACATGGACCGCCCCATATTAAATGGGGCGGTTATAGAATATATTTTCTTTAACCATTTTAAGGACAACTGTGGTATAGTATTTCCAGTCAAATCTGACATTTTAGAAAATTGCCCCATATGATGAAACCTATGACGACATGTGAAAAGGACAACTGTGGTGTAGTATTTCCAGTCAAATCTGACATTTTAGAAAATTGCCCCATATGATGAAACCTATGGCGACATACGAAAAGAATATCCTATTCTTTTTATTAAAATGTATTTTCATGTTCAAGTTATTGCCCTTTAAAAAAGTATTTATAAAATGGATGCGTGATTAAAGGTGGGCATCTTTTATGTCATCCCTTTCACAGTCCTAAAGAACCGAGAGGCAAAGAAAAAAGGCAATGGTGTGTTGAAATATCGTTTTCTAAATATTTCAACAGATCTAGATGAATGGAATTTATTTTAAATCAATAATATAGGGGATGCACAAAAACATTAAACACCCCAAATATGCATGAACGTGATATTCATAGCACATTTTTTATGTCACGAGAATTCCAAACCATATATCATAAATTTTTCACAGCTCCAAATTTTCGCCAGGTTTTTATGATTTGTCATAATTCAAGTTTAGCCTTTTAACCTTTGAAGGGCCACGGAATATCAGTCCAAGACAGGGATGATTTAAAAGCAAAAAATACCTCCTCAATTATGCTTTATTTTTAAGGACTTTTTTGTCAGTTTTAGCAGCGCTTTTCAGCTTAAGGTATTGGACCTTTCCATTGAAGGGAATGCTAACTGCTGTCCTATAGCAGCACCTTTTATTTAAAGAGCCCCTGATACTGTTGTGACAACTCTGAAAAAAAATAATATTTAGACATAATTAATTTTATATTAATATATATATATATATATATATATATATATATATATATATATATATATATTCTGTAACTATCACCCTTACTTCTTTACTAAGAACATTTGCATGCAGACAGGATCGCTGCCCTATCTGCTGTGGCTGCTTGCCTACACCTGACATCACAGTCCTCTTTGTGACATCACAGTCAGTTGTTGTGGAGATAATTATGATGCCATGAACCTGGAATTGTGATGTCAGGTGTAGGCAAGCAGAAAGAGTAGATAAAGTCTAAGGGACAGTAATCCTCTTTCATACAACTGTTCTCAGTAATAAAGAAAAATGGAAAGACTTATAGAACATATATGAAATATAAACTGAATTGTGTCTAAATCTCACATTGTTCCGGAGTTTTTCTAATGTTGTCAGGAGGCTCTTTAAAAGGCATGGCACACGGCACAGAAGGAGAAAGTTAACCTGTGTGCAAGTTATTTTCCTTGCAGGAGTGAAACCAGTCTTACACAGCTCTAGTTTCCACTCAGTGTGCTATGTTTTGAAGAACTCTAAACTGCAAACATCAAACTATGAAATAGAATGTTGCACCTAAACGAGCTGTAAGAGTCCCTACAGAGGACGTCCTTACTTCGAGAGAGTCTTTCTCACCTTGTCCACCACGCTCCACCTCTAGTTAGCCTCCATCCACAACATGCACCCCGAGGTGAAGACATCGCTATCTCTGTAGAAGAGTAATCCTCACCACGTTCACCGACGCCCCCTCCTACCTGTCACACTAACCCTTCACACCTGCTCCCAAAGATGAAGATCTTGTTACCTCAGTGGGAATATAATCCTCCCCTCATACCTTCAGCCTCCATTCTAACTCTTCACTCCTGCATTCCGAAGTGAGGGCATCAAGATTACCTCAGTGGAAGTGTCATGTTGTGCACTTCCAGCCTCCCTCAGCAGCCCGTTCCATGTGTTCCCGGAGATGAGAGCAATGTTTGCTTTAAGGGAACATTTTGTACCCACTTTGTTTAACGTCCTTCCTAAGGTGACGGACATTGTTATATCAAAACGGGTATCATCGTCACCTTGTGAACTGTCCCTCTCCTCCCACTTCCCTCAGCCCTTCACACCTGAACTCCGAGGTGAGACATTGCTGCTTCAGAGACAGTATCAGCTTCACCTTGTCTACTGCCCCCCCCCAAAAAAAAACAACAACATTCGCACCTGCGCCCCAAGGTGAGGGCATTGTTACCTCAGAGGGCGTGTCATCCTCATCTTGTGACCACTGCCCCTCCCCTGCTGTCCCAACCCAAATACACAGAAACTATTTGGACTCTGGGGTTTACTAGTTATTACAGTCCTAAAGTTGACGCCTGGAACAAAAATAAAAACTGCTTTAAGTTAAACAAACACAGAACTCAGTCGAAAGTAGACAAAGGCGAAGTGACACTGCTAGGTGAGGAATGTTGAAGTAAGTCCTGCTGCCCGGAACTTGACTCAACTACTTCAGAAATGGCTAAAGGAGGTGCAGACTATGGGGTTGGTGCTGTGAACGCCAGTTTGGACTTCAAAAATCTGCCGGGGCACCCGCATCAAGGACGAGAGACTGCTGAAAGCAACCCAGCCTCAGGAAAGCATCAAGGTAGGCGACTCATTTATTCAGAACGGTTTAATTTGGCCATTGAACTAAGTTTGGTGTACGCTTTTGTTGCCTCCGTGCAGACTTGTGTTTAGTGCATTTGTTGATAGAAAGTCGCCATGGTGCCGAGCAATGGGAGTTTGAACAGTCCCAACACAGTGGCAAAAGCAAAAATAAAACCTGCACTAAACAATCCGAACACGCAGGGAAGCTATATATTTTTTAGGCGTGTTATGATAAAAAAAAAAAAAAAGACGTTCATATAGACTCAAATTTGATACAAAAGCATGTGGCTAAAATATAGTTTGTCTGTTGACCTGAAAGTACTCTAACTTCAAATTGGTATAAGACATGTTGGAAAGTTATACACAATTACATGAAAGGGAAGTAACAGGCTCGATTTTAATTCTTTTTTTTTTAAGCAAACTAGAAAGTTCACCTGGCAATCAGCTGCTATTATTTTCCGAGCAGTGGCTATCGCTCAGTATAACATTTAAGAGTGTCACCTGTATAGTAACCATTTTTTTGCAGTTAATAATTTCTATTATAAAAGTAAACAAATAGTACATGTTTAATTGAAGTTATTTTTGGAGATTGCTGCAATTTCAGGAATGATGGAGTGTAAACTATACATAGGAAGTCTGTTCAGAAATATGCATCCTTGCTGTTGCTACTTTTTAAGAGAATATTTTGTTTAGTGTTCTAGATACATAGGTAGAAATGTGACCGCAGAAAAGGCCCACCAGGCCCACCTAGTCTGCCCACTTATCTGCTAGGACATGGTAGGAAGTGGTTATCTAATTAAAATCCCCAAGGACACTTGAGAACAGTTGCTACTCTAAAGCAGTTACATGTTTCAATAGACTTCTGATTTGTTTCGACTGTTGAAAAGAAAGAAAGAAAGGTATTTGGCTTTATAACACCATATATTTTATCCCAAAGTACCCTGCAAGTCATGGAGAGCTGCAGCAGCTTTCAGGCCAGAATAAGGCAGAAATGGATTCAATGTATCTTTAGTTGTTTAGAGTTAGTTGTGAACTTGGAGGCCCATGTTTAAATCCCACCACTTACTGGACCAGTCACTTAAGATCTTAATACATAGCCACCCCACTTAAACTCCCATGATTGCACTTAGAGCAGCAGTGCATTATAACAGTGACACTTTTGTCCTATACTTTTTCATTGTCTTGTAAATTTTCCTCTATCTCCTGACTTGTATGATGCCCCTTTTTCCACATTTTGTGTCTGTTTTATCACTTTTTTAACAGTTGAAATAATAAAAGGAACACTCCTTTTTAATTTGACCCAGGCAAGGTTTTCTCAGTATTCTGTGTTTTTAAACATCCATTGTTTAAGATCACTTTACATGTGACTATAATGAACTAGCATGCAGCAGACACTGCTCCCTGACCTTAGGAAAGGGGGAAATTGTTTAACCAGAAAAGGCACACTAAGCTAAGTTTGTTTCTAGGTGTGACCTAGGAGCACAAAGAAGTTAAGTGACTTGCTCAGGGTCATACAGTATGCAAGTGGGGCTGTGGGATTCAAACCCTGATCTCCAGGTTTGCAGCTCAGAGCCTCAAATCACTGTGCTATACTGCCTCCTTATGGGACAGCAAGTGAACAAAAACAGCTGAGATACTGATGGAAACCTCGTTTGTGACATATTAAAAGGAGCTCCCCTTTTATTATTTCAAATGTGAAAAAAAGTGTTAAAGCAGACTCAGAAAAGGGAAAGAATGGTATGATACAAGTCAGGAGATAAGGGGCAATCTAAAATAGAATAAAAAAGTATAGGTCAGAATTCTCACCACTGTTATGCGCTGCTGCTTTAACTTGCCTGTGCTGCCCAGATGGCTGACACAACTGTTTATAACCTGTAAAGCACTTTGGGATACAGAGGCATGAAAGGTACAGTACTATAAAACAAAAGTCTCTTCTCCTTTAAGTAAAGCTCCAAGAGATTAAAGCAGCAGTGCAACCAAACTGGGTAAAAATAAGACTTTGCCCCTTTTGACTATAAAAGATTCCAGACAACTTACAGTTTGATTTGCTTGTAAAATTTGATGGTTCTTCTAGAAGTGAAATATTTGTTTTTATATTTTAAATTTGTTTTTCTCAGAAAAAAAATACTCACTTCCTTTTGTTTAGAAACAGAAATGTAGACAATTAAGGCAGAAAAAGATCAAAGTTCCATCTAGTCTGCCCGGAGTTCCCTATCTGCCCTGGACCCATTGTCCAAACAGGGCTTTATCCCTTCTGGTCCACCCCCGTGCTCCACCCCCTACTGCTACAGACCTCAGCAACCACCATACCCTTCCCTCTGTCCCAGCCATGCTTGAAACCATTTACAGTGTTGGCAACCACCACCTTTTCTGGCAGATTGTTCCACTGCACAAATAGTATTATGGAACCAAAAAGAATTAGGATAAAGAAAATAAAAAGCATATTGCATGAAGTATAGGAAGTGCTAAGAAGCACATTGAACAAATATGCTGGCATCTTTATAATACATAGTGAGTGACTACAACTGTATAAAATACAATACCTTGTTAGCCTTATTAACTACAATAAAATATAACTTATAAAATCTGTTATTCAGTTCAATTTATTCGAGAAAAAATGTTAGGCAACAAATGCCTGTTTTACAAAATGGTAACCCATTCAGACATAAATCAGTATTAAGTACACCAAGACTTACTCAACAGTATGAAAATACTTTGTCAAGAATACAATAAAAATGTTGCAAATTATAACAGGAGTATTTAAAACAAACACATAGAAACATAGAATTTGTCAGCAGAAAAGGACTGGTAGGCCCATCTAATCTGCCCTTTTAACATTTTGCAAGTTCGTTTACATATGACTTCAACTCATTTTTAAAATGCCCAGTTTGTTGACTTATTTGTTAGCCTCAGGGGATAAGAGCTCCATTTTTTGAATGCCTGATTTCTAAATGCTCTTTGTCCTGTATTTGTTCTACAACTGAATAATTCCAGTTGTAGAGTCTTGGTTGATCTTGTGTTATGTGCATTTGAACATTTTGGTATCAATGTATTGAGTCTCCTAGTACTTTGTTTATTTGAAAATTTCTAACACCAGATACCATAATAATATAGTATTCAAGAATCTAAGGAAAACCATCCAACCTGGTCATAAAGATCAAAGTGATGTACGTTCAGTTTTGCTTTCAGTACAAATCCACATTTTCAGTTGCATGCAACTCTCAGTCTAGATATTACACTGTCCATAACCGAAGCATAAATAGGTAGCTCATAGTCAATAACTGAAAGTATCAGACTCTGGGCTATCAATCTATGAGTATTCTGATCAACAGTTCTTTTATTTATATACAATAGCCCAGTCTCACATTAATTTTCTTTACAGTATAATCTACATTCCTGGCATAGGACAGTGTGCTATCAAGAAAGATTCTGAAGTACTTGTGACTATACCTGCTTTAAAACTTCACCTGAGATTGTCTTATTTCTAATTGGCTACTCTTACCAATCTTTTTAGAGCTACTAAAGATCATTGTTTTTTTTATGTTTATTACTAATTTCCTTTCTATAAACCAATCATGAGCCATAATAAAATCCCCACTGAAGCTGATTGTCAAGAAAAGAGACATACTTGCCTCTTATTGCCAGGACTGCACCATCAAGATAAAGGATGACTTTACCATCATGGCAAACCAAAGGAAGTTAATTCAGGAAAAGACTGAAAAGTAACAGTCCACATATACACCCTTGTGGGACTCCTATGCTGACAGGTCTAAGAGTGGACATAGTATCCCCTAACTTCACCATCAGCAATATATTTATTTTTGAAATCAGTTACATATATTATGTGCTAAGGCAAGGTCAAACAATATTTACAATTATCTCATGCTTTTTTTTTTTTTTAATTGTTTAACCAGGAGTAGCACACTATGCCAAAAGCTTTTTTACAGGTGTGACCTGGGAGCACAGGGAAGTTAAGTGACTTGCTCAGTGTCACATACAGTATGCAAATGGAAGCTGTGGGATTCAAACCCAGGTCTGGTCTATGCATGTCACCAGATTTGCAGCTCAGAGCCTTAAACCACTGCACTGAATACTTTTGTTATGTTATTATAGACCACCCCGCCATGTCCAAACTGTCAAAGGCCTCATACAGAAAATCTGTATATTCCAATAATGCAGTTACTGCACTACTTTTTTCAAAAAACATGCTGTGTTTCTTTTAGAAAGTTATTTTCTTCAATATAACTAATTAATTGATCATATACACTTCTTTTTAATGCCTTGGGCATTGGGGACAGGACTGAGAACAGTCTCAAATTACCAACAGATGTAACATCTTCCCCCTATATGTACCAGTACTACTACTACTACTACTGCTGCTTGCTTCCAAAGTTCAGGAGCTTCCTCTGTCCACAAAGAAAGGTTGAATATTTCCATAATAGGAACCACCACTTCATTAACAATGAGTTTCAACAATTTAATGTCCACTCCATCACTACCCATCTTAGTTTTAGTATTCATTTTATTCCAGTATTGTATTGCTTCTCTCTTAGTAACCTTTTTAAAGTAAAATTCCCTATCTACATTCCTAATACCACCATCAGATGTTGTCCCATTAACAGTTGTATTAGTTGTATATGCTGACATAGAACTGAAAAAAAAAATTAAACTCATTCACTACCCCAAGCAAATCAACCAATAAACCATCATTGATCTGCAAAGCTGTAGGTACCACTTTCTTATCCCAACCCAAAATTTGACTTATATTATTCAAGATTTTATCAGGCTTCATTACTTCCTCCTTTTGTTTTTTTCCCCAAAGTATTCTGCTTTGTCATTTCAAATATTCTATTTATATATATTCCACAACTGTTTATAAGCTGTTTTGTCCCTTTGTAACCCACTATCTCTAAATTTATTATACATCTTGTGCCTCTCTCCCATCAGCTCCCTAATTTCACTAGTAATCCAATTTAATGCCCCGTCCATTTTCATTATCCTTCTCACTGGTACAAATTACCATAGATTTGGTTAAATTCTACAATGAAATAGTCCAGTGCCAAATCTACTGTTGGAACACAGTCCAAGAAAGACAAATCAGTGTCACAAATTGCTTGTTTAAAGGCCCCAGTCTGATTGTTTTGCAACTTTCCTAACATTGATTATTCTGGTTTAGGTCTGTCCATTTTAACTGACCAGATGTATGAAACAAGTGAATGATCACTCAGATCATCTGGTAGCACCTCCATTTTCTCTGTGTGTGCACAATTTGAGAATAATATCCACTCCAAAAATGTACCAGTGCTTGCCTTATAATTTATCCGTGTTATATTATTTACTATCTAAACTAAATTTGGTGCTGCTAGTCTATCTCTTACTGCATTGCCCTTTTCAATCAAACATTATTAAAATCCCCAAAGAAAGTTTTTTCACGCTTAATATTCAGCATTTTGATTCATATTTGATTGGATAAATTTGATTTGTATAGCAATTGTGCAACATAAACTAAAAATTAACCCTAACCTCACTGAATTTTGGAAGAATATACACAGCCCCAATAATTAACTTCTTTTCCCCTCCAACAATTAAACCAATAACCATAAATTCACATTCTAGACTGTGGCCTGTAACATCAGTTTGTTCTATAACCAAATGATCGCTAACATAAATGGTACACCATCTACCCATCTTCCCCTTGCTATCATTGCAAAATAATGAAAAGTGTTCCAGGGCTACTACTGAAATCCTCAGTTTTAGATGTCAACCAAATTTCAGTTAAAATAATAACATCTAGTCTCACCATGTCAACCCAGACACAGATGTAAATTTTGATAACAAGCTACCTATATTCAAATGCACAATGTGCAGTCCATTTTTCTTTTCATTACTTGTAGTCCAATTGTCTCCTGGGCCAGGGTTTGCAGGGATGTTCCTATATATTATCAGGAGCAAACTAATTAACAGCCATGCCATGAACTTCTGTTCTAATTTTTGCTTTTTTTCTTAAGCTCTTGTCATGTACTTGCTTAAACTCAAGATTTTGCAATCTTGGTCTCAACACCTCATTATAATCCAAATGAGACATTACAGTGTTTGTCAAACAATGGGACTGACCCTCCCCCAATCCCAGCATGGCTCTCCATTCTATATCCCTTATCATTTAAATGTGTACCCTCAATCACTTTATATCCTACACAAGTAATCCCCGGCAACTGTGCTCCCTTTACTAAATTATCCCCTTCAATTGTAACATTCCCCAAAAACCCACAGAATATTAAAATATAACACTACCCAGTATAACCCATTATTTAAATAAACAAACTCCATGTAATTGATCAAACAGTATGTACCAAGTTACCAAAGGGGCAGAGTTTTATGCCCCTTACCTCATCTAATCCAATTGACTCCAATGGACTCCATACTCTGCTATCCTACTCAACTGCCACTGCTCAGAAGGCCTCTTCTGTGTGATATGTTAAATAGCCCTCCCAGCCCACCTATTCTGTACAATCGGTGTCTGCATAAACTCTTATTTTTAAGTATAAGCGTCACTAAGCAGCCTACTTAACTGTCAAAACAAATCCTCAAACCTATGTGCTTGAACTTCAACAGAGAAGGTGCTTTCTCAAAGCAGGTACTTTTTCTTATAACCAATCCCATTTTTTGTTTAGTTTTAAACTCAGCTCCAAGACTGCATTCAAAGTACTTCAGTATGTACTCTGCCTTCTGACCTCAGTGGCTACCCCCTTTCTTCCACACATCAAAGAAATATCTTCATAAAACCAGTGAAGTCTTACAAGTAAGATATATACCATTCCCTATAAAAATACTAATCTCAACACAGTAAAATGTGAAATCTTTTAGGGGTAATCTGTTTCACATCAGTCATCATGTTTAGTCCTTGCTAAAAACAAAACCAAACAACAAATTGGCAATGTTCACAAAAAACAAACAAAATATTTAAAATGAAAATGAACACAACTCCAAAATTCAGAACTATTTCTGTCTTCCCACCATTTCTTAACTCACTTTTTAGCAATAGTCTATGGTTCCATTCTCTTTGAGAAACAGTCAGAGTCTGACTGGCCTACCTGGATAACTGGAAATTTCCAGGTGCCCCCCAGCTGGGTACCAGGTCACCTTCTAAACTCTGAAAATCTTTGCATTTATCATCTTTTTTCTAATTAAAAAGGGGTATCTGGGGCACTGTAGATAAAAGTAAAATGCAAACACAGAGCTAGTGTGTCAGACTGAAGAGAAACTTGATATCAGGGTGTCACCCTAGACATGCCTGTATTGATTTTCCAGGTGGGCCCTTGTATCCTCTTTCCAGGCAGGCCCTCTGTACCCCAGTCTGACCCAGAAACAGTGTTACATTTCTGAATGTATGTTTTTAGGAAATGTATTCTAGAAACTACTCTGTGCCCTATTGTACAAAAATAAGTGTGTTTCAAGCTATCTTGGGGTTCTGGTGACAAATATAAACAACTCAGCCTTCCACTTCATGGTTTATAAATGTCACCTGATCCCCTCAGTTGCAAAAGACACTTGTTAAATACAGTTGGACATAGTTTTATCCCTTATATTAAACTGCAACTGGAAACTAGATTTTTGGAAATACCTTTGTCATTGTACTGCTTCAGTAAGCACAGATAGGAGAAAATCTGAGTACCTTATTACTGAATATCAACCTGAAATAACAGGTTGAAGATGGAACAAAATTCACTACATTGCATCATAAAATGAATGGCATTTTAAAGAATACCAAAGCAAGTTAAATGCTTGAAGATGAACATGTAAATCCATACTGTGGGGTGATCCATACAGCAGCACACTGCCAAAGTAATGGAATTTGCACTTAAATGAACAGAGTACATTTCAGCAATATATCATCAGATTTACAACTTACAGAAAAAGCTGGTCTGTTGGCAGAAGGACAAGGCTGCTGAATGTGACAATTGAGATCTTGGAGGCAGTTTAACGCAGTGGTTAAGGGCACTGATTTGCAAACCTGGAGACCTGGGTTTGAATCTCACAGTCCCCACTTGCATACTGTGTGACCCTGAGCAAGTCATCTAACTTCCTTGTGTTCCCAGGTTGCACCTGGAAACAAGCTTCAGCTTAGTGTGCCTTTCCTGGTTAAACAATTGCCCCTTCCCTAAGTTTGGGAATGATCCCAGGATGTCAGGTGATAGCCAGGGGAGAAGGAATGAGTGTCCCAAAGGATGCCCTCCTCGAGGGAGGGCAGCAGACTCCACTGATATCTTGCCACCTGTGTAACCACAGATGGCAGTGGAGGAAGGATGGCAAATGACATCAGTGAGCAAGCATGCCTCATGTGCATGTGTTCCCTTACACCCCTGTCATTGGCATCTAGAAAGAGAGGAGAAACCAAGCAGGAAAAGCCATGGAGCATTACAGCATAAAGCTGGCTCTTGGACCCCACTCAGTCTCACTGGCCATCACCTTACAAGAAATAACAAACTGTGGTGAGAAAGAAATAATGTGACCTACTGGGAGTTGAACCCAGGCCCCCAGAATATCATCCTGGTACTCTAACTACTGGGCTATAGGCTCACAAGATTGGACCTGACTCTTCCTGGACACACTTCCTTGCTTGGCTAAATTGCTTAGCAGTAGCTAATACTGTACCACCAGCATTTAATTGTCTTCCCACAAATAAGGCAGACCTGAGATGAGCATCTGCCTTCACCCTCCGATGGAATCCACCATGAAGCAGGAACTGCTTTGTGGACACCTATAGAGTGGGTAAATACCAGAAAAAGGGAGGTTGGGGCTAAGGTTTTTTTTCTACTATTTTTTCTTCTTATCTTTCAGCCCCTGATTCATCCCCTCCACTCTATGACAATGCCCATTGTCCTTCACTACTTCCTCCCTCACTCTTCTCCGCTTACCCTGATCCTGCCCTACTGACTCCTCCACCTGTTCCTGCCTTCTCTCCTCATAGCTTCCAATCCTTCTGTGAATTATTGTACATATGACCTGAATTGTATATGCAAACTAATGTACCTGATAAGGCCTATAGCTGCTATAAATTGTCTTATTTGTTATTGTCTTCAACTGCGTGCCATTCTCGTTTTCTGACGTGGAACCTTTGTAAAAGAGCCTTGGCTCAAAGGTGTCTTCTGAAATCATATTAAATAAAATTAATAAAATATAAATAAATAAAAGAGATAGGCAGTTCTAGTGTAAGGGGATACACGAATATAAAAAACAAACTGTAAACAAACAGACTGTACTTCAAGTTTTGCACTCCCAAATGGTCCTAAGATGGCAATGACATTAGAGCATGATGGCATCATTAGAATGAGACTACTCCTGCTTTAATACAGAATACGTTTGGGACAGCAGCTCTGTTAATAAATTTAATTACCCATTTCATCAAACTGTTCATAATTTGCTATATGTAGCTTGTGTATTGGACTGTTATGCAAGCTCACTATAGGGTTTTATGAATAATTTGACATCTTTTTATCTTCGGGCAATTTTAGGAGTGCAAAAGTTGAAGTAATAATGAAGCAGTTTATTTACAACTTTTAAACCTGATGAAACCATACTGAGCATGATCTGTTAATGTTCAATTTAGACTCCACTGTAAATTAAGTGTCTACTCAATGGTTCTTCCATAAACTAAATTAAATGAAATGTAAGTACAAATTCCATTACTTTAACGGTGCCCAGCCGTAGCACCCTATGGATTTGTATTTTTTCTTACAAGCATTTACCTTGTTCTGGTGTCCTTTAAAAGGAGTCTGGCACTTAAAATATATTCAGTATACCACAATGCAGAGAGAGAGATGCAAGGGGGGGGGGGAGAGCGAGAGAGAGAGAGAGAGAGAGAGAGCAAGAAAGAAAGAGAGGATTTATAAAACTGGTAGTGAAATCCTGTCTGATGTAGGCTGGCACCCATGCTTTTATGTCAGTACAAGCAATGGGTGGAAAAGTACCAGTGCCTGCCTTAACACTTTACCCACCATATCCCTGTGCTAGTTTTACAGTTTTTGTTTTTGAACTGGCAGCTTTAATAACATTTCATAACAGTCATTGCATTAGCAAGCACATCTTCTTCAATATTGTCTCCTGCATGTTGTTTTTGCTTTTGGAAAACCCAGTGAAATATGTAAGCAGTAAAAATTGTATTAATGATTTTCGAAATGCCATAACCTTGGTCAACCCCAGCTGAACAAATAGCAAATATATTCATACTGAAACCCACCTGCCTGTCTGTTTCCTAATTTGCTTGCTGTATCCCATGGCCTGCCCAGCTGCTCACTAACTTGGTTACTCTGCCTGCTACCTCCTTCAGTCTTACAGCATCTAAACCACAAAAAGAAATGGCAAGCTGACAGCTGTTTAAAAAAATTGCTAAGCTCCACATTTGTCTCCATTTTTATTCTCTCTCTCTCTTTAGTTACCACCGAGTACTGCCTCTCGTTACAACTATCTGAGGAACTCATGCACTCACATTAACAGTAACAATTATCAGCAAGCGAGTGCCCATGCGAGTTGTAGTAACAGACAGAGCTCCGCAATATCCTAAACAAAAAATAAATATGGATACAAATATCCCCATGAAAAACAAACAGACCAACATTTATTTCATTTTTATAATGCCCTGGGGAATTGTTAGGGAGCATTTCTACTTATATGTGGAGAGCGATACTTAACATTTTTTTTTAAAACAGGCTCCAAATCAGGGTGGAAGAGAGAAACATAGAAACATAGAATTTGATGGCAGATAAGGACTGCTTGGCCCACCTAGTCTGCCCATTTCCCTACCTAACGGATAAGCTGCAGATCCTAGTTAACCAACAGCCCACTTCCTCCTACCCCCCACTAGAATTGCCTTATGTCTGTCCCATGCATTCTTGAATTCCCCCACTGTTTTTGACTCTACAACCTCCTCAGGAAGGCTGTTCCATGTATCCACAACCCTCTCTGTGAAGAAATACTTCCTCACATTACCTCTGAGCCGACCCCCCTCTATCTTCAAATTGTGCCCCCTTGTTTTTGCACATCTCTTTTTCTGAAAGATGCTACCCTCTTGGACATTGTTGATGCCCTTGAGGTATTTAAAAGTTTCTATCACATCCCCATCATGTGTAAGAGCGATTAATACAGTACAATGAGAATAAGTGCTGGAAGTGGACTGGAGCATCCTGGCGGCAGCCTCAGCCAGGAGTAAGGGATTCCCGCAATCCCTGCAAGGGATGGGTCTCACACAGCTAGTGAGGGAGCCTACAAGGGAGAATGCAATTCTAGGTCTTGTCCTAAGCAATGGAAAAAGGATAAAGGAAGTCACAGTGGAGGAGACCCTAGGGACTAGTGACCATTGAGTTGTAGGGTTCACCACAAAGATGTTGCAGGAGGCTTTCCACACAAGGACTAGAATTCTGGATTTCAGTAGGACAGACTTTGGTAAGATGAAGGATGAATTAAGGAAGGCTATGCAGGGATATGATGACATAAGGGGAGTGGTGGAACAGTGAGATGAGATAAGGGAATCCCTGCACCTAGTAGAAAATCATTGCACCTGGCCATGCAGCAAGAGCAAAAGAAAGTGGAAGCCACTGTAGTTCTTGAGGGGAGTAGAAGAGCTAGTAAGAGGAAAAAAGATGGCATTTCTGAGGTACAAGGCAACACAAAGCAAGTAGGACAGGCAACAATACTTGAAAAAATGAAGGGAAGTGAACAAGGCAGTAACGGCAGCAAAGGCCGAAACCCAGGAAAAGCTAGCTAAATCAGTGAAGGAAGGAGGGAAGGCATTCTTTAGGTATATTAGTGAGAGGAGGAAGATGGGGGGGGGTGATTGTGAGACTTAGGGAAGAGGGAGACAGGGCAGTGGAGAAAGACATTGACAAGGTGGCCATCCTCAAGAAATACTTCTGCTCCATATTCACAGAAGAAGACAATGGGGACAGTCCCCCATTAATGGACAAGGACAAACAGGGAGAAGGGGTGAAAATTAGACCCTTTTCAGAGGACAGAGTAAAAAGAGCACTAGAACGGCTTGGGGTGGATAAAGCTATGGGGCCCGATGGGATACACCTGAGGATCCTAAAGGAGCTCCCAGAGGAACTGGCTAAACCTCTGGCTAAGCTGTTCAGTTGATCACTGGAAACAGGTATGGTTCTAGAGGTATGGAGGCGGGCACAAATGGTACCCTTGCACATAAGTGGTAGCAAGGAGGAGGCAGAAAACTATCGTCTGGTCAGTTTCACCTTAGTAGTAGGTAAAATGATGGAACCCTGCTTAAGGAAAGGCTGGTGGACTACCCAGAGACAAGGGGGCTGCTGGATCCAAGGCAACATGGATTCATGACAGGGAGATTATGCCAGACCAATTTGATTGATTTCTTTGAGTGGGTGATAAAAGAAATAGACCTAGGAAGAGCGGTAGATGTGGCCTATCTGGACTTCAGGAAGGCCTTCGGCACAGTCCCACACAGGAGACTAATCCATGAGCTGGCACATCTGGGGGTGGGGACAGGTGTGGTCACATGGGTTAGAAACTGGTTGAGTAGCAGAACACAAAGAGTGGTTTTTAATGGTGTTAACTCACAGGAGGGATGGGTAACAAGTATCATACTCTAGAGATCAGTGCTGGAACCAGTGCTCTTCAATATTTTCAGAAGCAATATTGCAGAGGGTCTAGAAGGGAGGATTAGCCTGTTCGCGGACAATACAAAGCTATGTAACAGGGTAGATGAATAGGAGAGTATAGAAACAAACATTTGTCAATGCTGAATGTTTGCTTGCTGGCACTGGCATTGGTAGCTTAGGACTAAGAGAGATGCATAATAGGAATGGCAGTAAAGTATTGAACTGAAGCCAACCCCACTACCACCCTGCAGTGACTGACAGACATTGGGGTGTGTCTTTGGGTCATCGGCCATAACACCCACACCATTTCACCACACCCTACCCTGCAGACACTGACAAGTGTCACGGTGTGCCTTGGGGTCTTTGGGCCTTACGCTCACCCCATTCCATAAGGAAATACTGTGAGATGGGTGCAATATAGGAGAACGGGGTGAGCTTTCGGGCTGAACAGTCCAAGGCACACCTCGATGCCTGTCACTGGCTGCAGGGTGTGGGTGGGGGTAGAATGGCATAAGCATTACAGGTGACAATCCCAAGTTACACCCCTTATGCCTGTCAGTCTCTACAGGGTGGGGCATTATGGTTGGAAACCCTAACACCCTGGGCGTTTGTTGGTATTTTCACTCCAAATTTTCAATATGTTTTTTTGTGACCCCACCTCATGAACAGAGCCACTGGAAAATTGTGGAAAAAGTTATCCAAAATTGTGGAGCTTTTTGAAAACATTGCGGGAAATTGCAGGAGTTCTACTATAGACCCGGGCCCGGATATTCAAACTGCACCAGGCTGTGGTGCAAGCCTGAGTGCAGTGCAACATGGCTGTGCAGGGGCGTTGACAGCGTGATATTCAATGGAGCTGCGCCATGGCACGGCATAGTTGAATATCACACCCTGGCCACCCGCAGTGCACATGGTGCAGTGGCACTGCGCCAGTGCAAGTGGCCAGAGTGGAGCAGGGGGATGCACGAGCGCAAGTTCCGTTGTGCTAGGCGCAACAACCACGATATTCAAAAGTGCACATGCAAATTGGGCCATAATGTATGCAAGGTGCAAATGGGGCCATTTGCATGTCATTATGGCTCCATTTGCATGCAGGTGCGCTGATCCCCGGCGACTTGCGCCTGGTGCCCTGCCAGGCAGCAGCTGTCAGGGACCAATGCCCCTGCACATCGTAGCAATGTGTACCGCGGTGTCGAATCGTGGCATATGTAGACTATTGCGTCTATCCCTGGTGGTCCAGTGGACGCCAGCCCCGATCGGGAATTTGTATTAAAACTAAAGTCCAATATCCCTGGTGGCCTAGTGGTACCCCTCCCCACCTGCCCACTGGCCCCACCGCTTACTCCCCGGTCAGCGCGGGTGGCAGCACCCACCCGCCTACTGTGCGCCGCCCACCGACTGACACCATACGGAGGGCTGTCGCCCATTGGTCCACAGTGTGAGCCAATGGGCGCAGCAGTTGAACATTGAGCATACAGTCCAGATATGTGAATTGATCCATTCACATATCTGGACTGTGTAGTACGATATGGCTGCACACCCATTGGCTCACGCTGTGGACCAATGGGCGACAGCCCTACCATATGGTGTCAGTCAGTGGGCGGTGGGGCGGCAGGCGGTGAGGCTGCCGCCCACCACTGACCGGGGCGGGGCGGTGGGGCTTAGTGGACGGGTGGGAGGGGGTACCGCTGGACCGCCAGGGATATTGGACTTTAGTTTTAATACAAATGCCCGCGATTGGGCTGCGAGTGGTCCACCGGACCACCAGGGATATTGGACTTTAGTTTTAATACAAATGCCCACGATCAGGCTGCAAGTGGTCCACTGGACCACCAGGGATATAGAGGGATCCTTTTTCTATGTCTGCCTGTGATTGGGCATGGGGGGGGCGCCACTACGAAGGTGCAGCCAGAGCTCGGGTGGCCACCCACAGGTGGCAGCTGCTGTGTTGCACCCTGCAATATGGCAGCTCACCTGTGGGTGGCCAGCAGTTCCTTTTTTCTGGCTCACCTATGTGCAACGCATGTAAGGGTTGCGCATGTATGGGCTCAGCACATTCTGGGCTGAATATCGGGATATGTGGAGTGTGCATGGGCTCAGACCCCTACCAGCACCGCATACATTACTGATGCGCTCTGGTGCATTGGGATTTGTGCCAGGCACAATCCCTGCTTGAATATCTCACCAGGGCACATCAGTGGGTTGAGCATGGCACAACTGTGTTGCGCCATGCGCAACCCATCTGAATATCCAGGCCCCAGAGTGCTTCACAGTAAATCTTTTCTGCAGCATGTATTAGTCAATATAAACTGCTAAATGAATACACATTGCCACTTGAATGTGTTTAAAACATAAAGAAACATTTATATTCCTAAAATGAATACTAAATTGATAAGCTATTGTAAGTGTTGCCTATCTTCCAAAATTTAAAAACATCTGCTTCATACAGTGCTAAATAGATTCTATAAAGTGAGCCACAGCAAATCAATATTAAATAAATCCAGAAGAAGTACCTTTGGATGTAGAATAATAAAGCCTAATCAACAGCTGTTTATAGTGCTCTGCCAGCTATTCACCCACTGTGGTACAAGAAAAAAATAAAGAGAGAGTGGTGAATAATTTAGTTTTAGTAAAATGTTGTTAAAGTGTTTAATGTTCATAATTTGCACTGTAGGTATTGTACACTGCTTTTGAAATCACATATTTAAACATTAAATCTGGGGGTTATTGGAGCTGGCAGTATAGACTAGAGATTAGAGTACCAAAATGTGAATGAGCTGGGGACATCTAGCAGACCTGGGTTTGATTCCCACATCCTCCATTTGCATACTGTATGACTCTGAGCAAGTCACTTAACCTCCTCAGTGCTCCTGGGTTGCCCCTGAAAACAGGCACTTGTACCTAGTGGGCCTTACTTGGTTACCAAAAAATATAAAAAAATACCAATATATTTTTACTACATCATACAGTAGTCAGTGTACTCTGTAATTTACCTTTGTTTTACTCTAGCTGCAAATATTTTATTTAAAGATAAATGTTTAGATACATTTCATGTGTTTTATAAACTTGTTTTTAGAGTTATGTCAGATTTTTATTGTAGTCTTTGCATGTGAGCATTTAGGTAGTAGATTGCTAAAAGCGAGATCACTATTAGCAACTAGCTTATTCAAGTTTAAAATCAGCAGAGCCATCCAAAACTTCTTGGCTGTTTGAATCAAAACTAATCTGAATGAAAGTATGCTCACAAGGAAAAAACCGTCCTACCACTTGTAAAAAGACTTCATACTGTAGTTAGCACCCCATTTAGGTGAATGGGATAATTTGCACATTTTCTGCCATCTTTTGTTTCAGTCTCTGTGGCAACAAAAAATTTTCTGATAGAGTGCTTCAACATAAATCAACTGATAAATGTTTAAGTGTACTTATGCTTGCCCAGTGTATTTTGAAACCAAACAAGACAAGGATTTAAAAGAAGACAATGTCACATAAAACTGTTACCCTACCTTGCACTGCATTGTTTCAGCCAAACCCAAGTCTGCATGCAAAATTGTCAATATATTTGAGAGAATGTTATTAAAAATGTTAATACTTTTTACATAGTTCAATGTAAAAACTCAAAAATTGCAGAACATGTCAGTTTTTGCGAAAATGGTGAAAATTGCGGATTCCACAAAAAAATTATTGGTGCAATTTTCTGTGCTCATGAACAGTAGCAATATCAGTTTGTTAGCTGAAAGCCAATTTTGCACAGTGACTATGCCATTTGGCACCACAGGTGAGAAAACACATTTCAAACAGGATGTAAAAAATGACAGATGTACTTTTCATGGGGAGGTGTAAAAAATGGCAATGTTGAAAATCTGATGTGAAAATATAAAGAAACTGGTGAAGTCATGAGGGTGCATAGAAACTGCGCAACGCACATCCATAATGTAATTAGTCTGGGGATTTTTTACAGCAGATTGTCAACACAGGCATTTTGGAACCTCCACCCATTAACAGTGTCACTGTGATTTTATTAATCTGTCCCGAACACTGACTTCCCACAGCGACTGTGCATTTCTGTGCTGGAAGTGCGAAAACACATTTCAGCCAGGGTCTGAAAAATGACAGCTATACTGTTCATAAGGAGTGGAAAAATGCCGGTGTTGAAAATCTGAACTGAAAATATTACACATTTGTGAACTTACGAGGGTGCGTGGAAACTGCACAATGCAGGCTCGTAACACAGTCATTTTATGGACTTTTGTCACCAGATTTTCAACATAGCTATTTTAAGACCCCCGCTCATGAACAGTGTCACTGTAATTTTCTTAATCTGTCCCAAACATTTATTTCGCACACTGACCACGCTATTGTGCGCTACATGCATGAAAACACATTTTGGGCAAGATGTGAAAAATGACAGCTGTACTACTCATAAGGAGGTATGGTAAAATGACAATGTGAAAAATCTGGAGTGAAAATAGGAAAAAGTCTTGAAGTTACGAGCGTGCATAGGAACTGCGCAATGCACGCTGGTAAAACATTCATTTTGGGGATTTTTTTCACCAAATTTTCAACATAGAGTTTTGGGGGCCTACCTCATGAAATGTGAAACTGTCATTTCATTACTCAGTCCTGAAAGGTGGTTCCACGCAGTGATGGTGAAATCACCTTTTGGGACCGAATAACAAAATGACAATGGCTGAATTCATGAGGTGGGGTCCCAAGAACCCCATGTTGAAAATTTGGTAAAAATATTCTCCAAAAATGGCTGAGATATGCACCAAAGTTGAAAAAAAAACATTTATGTCATTATACAGCTTACCGGCATTTCTTCAGTTTGCGATCGGCTTTGAAGAGTGCAGATGTGTTCCTGGTCCACCAAAGATCATTGTGCCGGCTTCCGGAGGTAAGTATGGGGTGAGGGAGGTTGTGGGTGGGGAGGTAGGGCACACAGAGGGTGGGTGCAGGTTGGGTGAGGGTGGGCAAGAGAGTCAACGAGGGACCATTTCCTTTTATTACAGGTTTTTGTTTTAAACAAAGATGACGCAGGACTTTTGCCACACTGGGGTGGGCTCCCAGTGTGGCAATGGAGCCAACGGGGGACTGGGCACCCCCATTGGTTATACAGTGTGCGGGGGTGGAAGGGAGTGCATGAGCATGGTGGGGTGGGCTCCCAGTGTGCTACCTAGGTGTTATTTTTGGGGGGGGGCTTGATCCAATTTCAGTAATGAACTATCTATGACAGTTCAGATGTAGTGCTGATGTGTAAGCAATTTTCATACTGCCGATGTTACTACCACTGATTGTAGCGGTGTTTTCCTCAGAACTGTACACCACTGCATCTGAAGGGCTGTCATAGACAGCTTGGACATTCATTGGTGCAGTGGGGCAGTGCCTGCAAAAAGGAGCAGGGCATTGGATGTGGAGGTGGCACACCTGCGAAAACTCGTATGGCGGCACTATGTTTCTTGCACGTGCGTGCAAGCAAACATAAAAATGAGGAGAGAACTGAAGAGGCTAGAAAACTGGTCCAAGGAATGGCAGTTGGGTTTCAGTGCAAAGAAGTGCAAGATTATGCACCTAGGGAGAGGGAATCATAGGGTAGAGTATGAACTAGATGGGGGTAACACTGGAGGCCACCACAGAGGAAAGGAATCTAGGAGTAGTCATTTAAGACAACCTCAAAATGGCTAAACAGTGCAACAAAGCAGTCAGAAAGGCTAACAGAATACTAGAGTGCATAGGGAAAGGTATAACAAGTAGAAGGAGGAAAGTGGTGGTAGCATTGTACAACTCCCTAGGAAGGCCTCATCTGGAGTATTGTGTTCAGTTCTGGAGGCCTCATCTCCAAAAGACATAGACTGGATGGAGACAGTACAGAGGAGGGGGACAAAAATGGTGTCCAGGATGCAGCAGAAGTCGTATGAAGACAGATTCCAAGCTCTCAATATGTACTCCCTGGAGGAAAGGGGGGGGGAACATGATAGAGACCTTCAGGTATCTAAAGGGGATCAACAGGGTACCAGAAGGGAGCATCTTTCACATGAAGGGAAATAGCAGAATTAGGGGGCATAGTATAAGAGTAAAAGGCTGAAAACGTTGGGGGTACTTGAAGAAATTCTACTTCACTGAATGAGTGGTGGAGAGATGCAACAGTCTCCCCCAGGAAGTGGTGGGGGTGGCTACTATTCAGGGATTCAAGAATGCGTGAGATAGGTACATGGGAATTATCAAGCTTGGGTGAAGGGGGGGCTTGTAGCATCTAGGGTACGTTAAGCATTAGAAAGAGGGATAGGGCAGACTGGATGGGCCATAAGGCCCTTATCTGCCAACATCTATGTATTTATGTAATAAGTGAGTTAAAACATTAACTATTGATTGCTTACTTGATATACGGGGAGTTAAATAACTTTCTCATGGTCACACAGTGAGTAGTTAACAATGGTGGCTTCAAACCTGAGTCTTCAAACTCATAGATCTACATTTTAGTCAAGAGGTTATACTACTAGCTTTAGGTGTCTGGGTGCAATAGAAGCATTGTCTTCAGTGTCATTAAAGTAATTCACAGTATATTTGTATAAAAGTAGTAGCAGTAGTAGACAACTTTATTGACTGACCATGTCACACATTCTGCAGTCATCTCAATCAATGACAAATATAAAACACAATAACAGTCGACCCGGTGGTGCAGAGGGTTGAGGCGCTGGATGCCACACCTCGAACCATGCCAGTGACCTGGGGTCGGGAATGAGCTCAGGTTGTCTGGGGGTTGGCTGGGGAGGAGAGGATTGGGTGTCTGGAGGAAAGCTCTCCTCTCCTCTCCTCTCCTGGGGAGAGTGGGGGGATTAGAGCCACTGCAGCACTGGCTCCTGGTGGCAACCGGGTAGTGGTGTGCGGTAGTTCAGAGAGCGTGGGGATGGTGGGGCAGATGTCAGACATGCAGCGTGTGGGTGCACGCGCTGCGACATCCCAGACATCATTGCATGCCCGCACTGGAAGAAAAAAGGAGAAAAAGGGAATCCTCTGGCACGATGAAGCCTTGGCCTGCAGGTGCCACACTGGATGCACCAAAGATTCTCCCTCCAGCCTTGCCCACTAGGAACTCCCCAGTGTGTGGGGTATGGACCCGCTGGATCGAGATCTGGGTTGTGTGCAGAGGGAAGAGGTTGAGAATGGGAGCTGCGGCTGGTGGGGTGTCGGAGGTCGCAGGGCTGAAAGGGGCACCATAGGCAACAACCCCAGCTGAGGAGGTGGGGCATAAAGAATAAATACAAAAAAACCCCCATCACAATAATAAAAATATGACATTACACTGATTAAGTCATTCTGTTTCATGCTGGCTCTGTAGCGCAGTGCCATGAGGGTTCACTCAGCACGCTGGCGACCCGGGTTCGTGACCAAACCTGGGACAACAGGAGTGGAGTTTTGCAGGGAGCGCTCAGAGAGTCCATGGGGATGCTATCCTCCCTGGTGGGATGAGTCTGAGCCAGCACCACTCTCGAGCAACTCTTGGCGGCCTGTAGTGGTGGTGCACATTTGCAGTGTGGGTGACTATGCACCCCAGGTGCATCCAGTCAGGATGCTGTCAGCATGCAACTGTACTGGGGAGGGCGGGGATGCAACAACTGAAAATATGGTCACCTGGTTGACCAGATGACAGCAGCACCTCCCTATGTACTGCAAAGTCCAGAGGTGTCTGCGCTGTACCCCCACCATGCCTGGTGAGGAATAGAATGCCTGCTGGGCAAGTCTCCCCTCCCAGTTCCTACCGATGAAGGCAAGACTGCGATGGAGGGGTTTGGTGGTGGAGGGGCCTCAGTTACCTGACGGAGTGGTCGGCCAGGAGGGCTGGGGGATAAAAAGAGCAGACAAAGAAAAATCATTCTGTTAAAACCCCCAGATCTCATCTGTAGTCATAGACATATTAAGCATAGTTAGTTGGGAGACAGTGATAAGGAAAGCATTCCAATGTAAGGAAGATTGTAGAACAACAGGTACTATAGAACAGCTAGTGGATGAAAATAACATGGAATGTTTTTGTTTTTTTACTCTAATTTAATTTATTAATTAAGGGGTTTATGAAAATATTTTTCTTTTCCCACTGCAAGGAGGTTATTGGCACAAGATACAGATGTTTACTGAATAGAAAGGAAACCTCAGTATTTAGTCTGGCCCCTTATTAATTTCTTCAGAATTCAACCTAGCCAATCTTTTTTTTTTTATTTCATTTTTATTAAGAGACATAGTGGTACAGTACTTAACAGATATTTGTACATAATATTGTTCATACCATATGAGATGTAGCAGGTTATTAAAAATAGTGCACTATCAGATAAATAATGTTACATTTGATATTATCACATGCCAAACAATCTAGAAATGCTTGGGTGACCCCTCTGGTTCCTCTCGGATCATTCTAAAGCAGGCAGCCAGACCTCCGAATATATTATTAAAGCTTTATGGGGACCCTCTCTGATGCACCATCCCAGTGTCCCTCACCCCTGAACAAGAGAAAGGCTGGGGCACAGGCCCCATTCCAACAAATCCAGGTATTCTGGGTCTCCCCTCCCATTTAAGGGACGAACTCTGGGTCCACCGATGAAGAGTAAAATGTCCAACTCTGCCATTTCATCCTGAGGGCTCTTGCCTATTATATAATTTAGCTGTGAGATGTTTCAGCTTAGAAATATCCAGGACTATTTGATGCCAGTCTGAGATTGTAGGAATCAGAGTGGACATCCACTTATGCGTTATGGCTCTTTTAGCTGCCAATATTTTCTTATTTTTGTATATCTAGGGTAAATAGAACAGCTAGTGGATGATATGTTTTAAGTCCTCGGGGGAACTAGTATTGCATTTACAATTAATGTTTTCTGCAGTCAGTGCTTTTTTTTTAAAATATTGCTTCCCTTATCCTTCTTGGATTTGTTTGGCAGTGAAATTATTATATAATTATTGTGTCGACTGGATTAGACAAAATAGATAAATATGGTTCTGTTTTATTGCTGTAGTGGCTACTAGCCATGTACTATATATCTATATAATAATTATAACTCTTATGGCTGTGACTGTGAGTGTCTTCTGAGAGCTTGTAGGCTGGGAGAATTACCAAGCAAAGCCTAGTAGTTCTGGCTACTAGAGGACTTAAAAAAAGGACACTTGTACGATATAATCATATGAAAAATACAACAATATACATAAAAATGTAAATAATATGAAAGTTGTTTTTGAAATATGTGACTTTAAAGAAGAGCTCTAATCATCAATAGAAAAATCACACTTTGTGTCAGCAGAGCTCAAAATATATTACATTTTTCCCCATCCTTTGTTTACCATCAGCTATTACCTGGTACCAGCGGCAGCCCCCCAACCCTGTCACTGACCTTCCAGTTGACTTACCAGTTAACTACCATTTACACGGGATCATTGTAGGTGGGTGGTCTGCCATGTTGGTTGTGCAGTGTCTGCAGGGGAGGGGGACAGATTGGACTCCGGCCTTTTCCTCCAGAAGGTTCCTCCCAAGGGTGTTGGCATGCAATGACGCACATTTATAGGTGCATCAGTGCGTCTGCAAGCCACTACCCATATAGTGATCCTGCTCCTGTTGCTGCTGTCACCTGATGTAAACGCCCCCCCCACTCTCAGGGAGGAGAGCTGTCCCTGGGTCACGTAATCCTTTCTCCGCCTGCTGGCCCATAATGATCTGTTCTTATTCCAGAACATGGGTCACCAGCATCGCTAGTGGTAGTCCAACCTCTGTGCCAACAGCACTGCCCAAAACCCATCACATTTAACAAATTATAAATCACTTACTTGATTTTAGCCAATCAGCATTCGGAAGCATAGGACTTGTTGTTCTGAGTACAGTTGTCACCTCATACTGCAGTGCAGCATTCCACTTAAGAGGTGTGTGTGTGTGTGGGGGGGCATTGGGACATTACCGACACAAATGTATTCTAAATCACTGTAGTTTAACTCAAGTGATTTATAAGAGGTTAATAGGGCTGCCTCTTATGGTATCCTAGAGTCCTCATCTGAGGTTTGGCTAGCCAGAACTTGTCAGCTTTGCAGTGCTCTCACTTAAAGCTCATACAAGGACTCTCTTATACCAAAAGAGATCCCCCTTAGAAAACCTGTTAACTTATATTAAAAGTCAAGCTATCCTAGTCTTTATTGTTAGAAGGCACATGCATGAAAACAGGCTCTTTGACCATTAAGAGTTCATAAGGTGATAATGCCTTTTTTTTGCGTGCAACCCAATAATTTTGACAGTAACACTGTGGTGTCCCAATCTGAAAATTATCATCTCAGCTAGCGAATGAGCATCAGGAGCCGATGAGCTCTAAGGGACAACAACCCTGGTTTCATACAAATGGCCACAGTAAAAAAATGACCTGTAATGAAAATAATCTGTAACCGAGGTCTGCTGCTGCCAGCTTTCTTTTGCCTGTGGCCAGTGTCTCTCCTTAATTACAAATAAAATGGCTGAACAGAAAAAAAGAATACACCAGTTAAGATCAACAGCAGCATGCAGTGCATGTTGTTTGATTTTTGTCTCTTTAAAGCATATTTAAGATGTCCAGGGTACAACAGGCCCCAAGGCAATGACTAGGTGCAGACCAGCACCTTACGTAGGAAAGACAATGGTACACTTACCTGCTGGTAGTGGGAGATCATGTCATGTTTTACTGGAAGGCCAAACTCACAAAGAAAACATTTTTTTGTTTCCCACTGAGTGTGAGTGTGACCTTCTAATAAAATGTGACCTTCCACTGCCCAGCAAGAAAGTGTACTCTTTTTTTTCACTTAAGGTGCTGATCTGTATCTGTTCATCACTGCATGGTGTACGGTACCTTAGAATACAATGTGACCTAGCTGGCCCAATGGTGCTGAAGGTTGAGGTGCTGGGTGCCACACCTCACGCCATGCTGGTGACCCGGGTTCAGGAACAAGCCTGGGCCACCAGGGGTTGGCAGAGGGGAAAGAGGATTGAGCATCTGAAGGACTGCTCTCTTCTCTCGGGAGCAGGGGGACTAGTCATCCTATTCACTGACTGCCCTCTGGCGGTGGCCGGAGGGCAGTATGGGTTGGGAGGCTTGAAGCTGACGTCCTTACATCAGAAGGGAGGAGGGCTGGGCGAAAAAGGAAAAATGAGCCTGGCAGGCTCGATGATGGTCTGCCGCTCCTGGGAGCTGTCCCCTGGATTCTGGATTGGTCCTTGGGGGAGACGGCAACCCTGTTGGCCCCTCTGCTGGGGACAATCCACGGGGGAACTACCAGGGGGCCGCCTAGCATGGGAGCGGTGGGAACGGAGAGAGAGTCCCTCCAATCGGAGGGCCGTAGCCATCTGCCAGGGCTCAGGTGGTTAAAAGTGCTTACGAAAAAAATTAAAATAAATTCATTGTAACCTGCAAGCTGGTGCAGGCATAAGAACCTTTTTGACTCATAGAAAAGAAGTCTTCCTGATTCGGGGAACTGGGGCAGTTTCTTTCATTTATTTTGTATATTTAAGATATATTTTTAACAAAATAATCTCTGTTAAATAATGTTAAAATAATACTACTGTAGAGGTTTTTACCACTGCTGTCTCTGCCCTGAGATCCTAGCATTGCAAAATGTCCTATCCAGCAGCATCTTGTACTGTAGTTTAAATCAGAGTGCAGTTTCTCTTCAATTAAAAAGTGTCAGATTCAAGCTCTTGGTATAAAAGGCAGCTAATCCTGTCATTTGAGAGCAGAAACACTGGCAACCTAAATTAAATCACCAGAATGGTGCATGTCTGAAAAATCAGGAAAGGGGAAGTAAAGAAGAATTACTCTGTTGTAAGTCTGAATAGCTGTTTTTGATAAACATGTAACTTTATTACTTATAAATGTCACCAGAAATAATAAAACTAAATTCATATGCTGTCATTAACATAGAAACATAGAACATAGAAACATAAAATTTGACGGCAGATAAGGACCGCATGGCCTACCTAGTCTGCCCATTTTCCTACCTAATAGATAAGCTGCAGATCCTAGTTAACCAACAGTTTACTTCCTCCTACCCCCCACTAGGACTGCCTTATGTGTGTCCCATGCATTCTTGAATTCCCCCACTGTACTTGACTCCACGACCTCCTCAGGGAGGCTGTTCCATGCATCCACAACCCTCTCCATGAAAAAATACTCCTCACATTACCTCTGAGCCGTCCTCCTCTATCTTCAAATTGTACCCCTTGTTCTTGCACGTCTCTTTTCTGAAAGATGCTACCTCTTGGACTTTGTTGATTCCCTTGAGGTACTTGAAAGTTTCTATTATGTCCCTCCTTCTTTTCCTCAAAGGTATACATGTTAAGCTCCTTTAGTCTTTCTTCGATATGTCTTCTGGTGCAGACCCTGCACCATTTTGGTTGCCCTTCTCTGAACAGCCTCCACTCTGTTTATGTCTTTGCAGAGGTGGGGTCTCCAGAACTGCACGCAGTACTCCAGATGGGGTCTCACCAACTGTCCGTACAGAGGGATAACAACTTCCTGTTTTCTACTATTGATGCCTCTCCCTATGCATCCCAGTATCCCCTCAACCTTCCTTACTGCCTTCTCACATTGCTTGCCCACCTTAAGTTCATCTGATATAATTACCCCCAGGTCCCTTTCCAATTTTACTGTTGTCAGTATCTCACCCCCCAATGTGTACTCTTCCGCTGGGTTTTTGTTTCCCAGGTACATTACCTTGCACTTCTTTGCATTGAATCTGAGCTGCCATGCATTTGACCATTCCTCCAACCTTGTCAAGTCCCTTCTCATCCTTTCCACTCCATCTTGTGTATCAACCCTGTTGCAGGTCTTTGTGTCATCTGCAAAGAGACATTCTTTTCCTTCCAGTTCCTCTGCAATGTCACTTATAAAGACATTAAAAAGGACCGGTCCCAGTACTGAACCCTGCGGTACCCCACTAGTAACCCTCCTTTCTTCACTGTGGACTCCGTTTACTACTGTCTTTTGTGTCCTGCTGTCTAGCCAATTTTTTATCCAGGCTACCACCTTGGGACGCTTGGGATTAATGTATTTTGAAATTACAATGCAATTTTCAACAGACCTCAGCACATTAGAATTTTACCCTGCTCAGGCATTTTATTTATTTATTTATTTATGTTTTATTTATTTATTATATCGGATTTGCAACCTTTGAGCCAGAGGCTCGTTTACAAAGGTACCTTGTCACAGAGAGGACATACAGATTTACATAGATTAACACAGATTTTACACAGTTGTATATACATATGATGTTACATAATTTGTACATTTCAAAATATTAGTTGAATACCTACAGGTACCTGCGGAGAAGAAAGAAACCAGGGGGAGAGGGGAGGAGTCAGTCCGGAAGACTTTTTATTTTTAACCCCACTAAGCGCAAGTGCCGGTTTTCAAGAGTGACCCGGGGGCACTGGGGAGGTTAAGTGACTTACTCAACGTTACAAAGAATGCAAGTGGAGGTTGTGGGAATCAAATCCTGATCTGCTGGATGTACCAAAATCATTCAGAACTTATTACTCTAACCTCTAGGCTATACTGCCAGCCCTGAGTTGCTGTCATTTGGAGAGCAGGGATCTGTTTTTCCACCCTCATTTTCTCTCAGTTCTTCCCTTCTCCCCCTTGCAATGGGATGTGCCCTACAGCCTTGGCAATGTAACATGCCCCTGCTGCAGAGAACGCTTCCTGGCCCATCCTCAAGGATTGCTTTGCATTGGAACCTGCCACTACCCTCCCTGGCCAAGCTAAACTGCCATCTGGAAGCCTCCCATGACCCAGCCTGGCCCCTGATGCGACGAGGGGTGTCTACTTCCCAACTCTGGTAATCCACAAGGCAGCATGATGCTCTGCTGCGGGGCCATCGGAATAGCCTAGAACTTTAGAATTTTAAAACTGTTACACTGAGAAACCCTTTCTTTAAATTTTATTCAAAAGGATATAGCATTACAAGTGCATACATGATACATGCATATATACAGTACATACTGTACATATGTACATCTTTTTAAACTTTTTTTTTTCAGTTCTGTGGTACATATACAAGCATTTGCACCTGGAGTACATAGAAAACTACAAATAAAATATATCGCAATAGAGTGATAGGAGAAATACAAACCTGAGATTTTGGTACAGCAGTTGAAGTGCGAATGCAAATATTTATAACAGCATTTTATTAAAAATAGCCGTTGCTGCCAAGAATAAGAACTACATTCTAAAAACATCATTAAATTATACTGCATCTGACATATAATAACTTTTTTGGTTTTCAAGAAATAGCAGGAGAGATATTTTGGCACTTTGCTAGAGCTTATTATGCTACTGGGTGATTATAGCACAGACTAAATGTGCATGAAAAACTGTGCGGTCTGTAGTGTGTAGTGCTTCAGAACGACAGGGGTATATGAGCAATACACAAGTATCACTACCCCTGTCACTCTGCACAGGAAGGGGAAGTGCATGTAGTGACTGCTGGTCAGGTGCTCAGTCAAGCCACTCCTGTGGTGGAGTGGCTAGAGCACCCAACTGCACAGTGGGCAGTAGGGCAAGACCAGGGTTGGAATCACTGGTGTGGGAATTTATTTGCGATTTCCATCAGTGCACTGACGGCTAAGTGCTGCGGCGAATTTTTGTTTTGCCCCTGTGTCCATACCTCGGAGTTGATTATAAATAGTCCTGGTGTGTGTGTGTGTGTGTGTGTGTGGGGTGAAGCCCCCTTCAAAAAAAATAAGACCGTTCTGGCATACGGCATTTCTGTTGCAGTTGGCATTATGTGCCACTGCTGTGTTGCCACACACTGGGTTTGGTGCATGGTTTTGATGTGTGCTATATTGTCTGCGACATTATGACCCAGTGCCACTTATTATTATCAATTATGTTAAAATATGAAGACCTCTACAGTAAAAAAAACTTACTAATTAGATATAACACATGCTGGCTGGTTCCATTGCAACAGGAAAAATTAAGACAGCCCGATTTCAAATACAAACTTAAAAGATGTAAGGCCTTTGACACCATTCCACATAGGCCAGCTTGTTCACCAGTCTCCTATCTGGGAGTGGGTCAAAAAGTTACAAACTAGGCAAGAAGCTGGATAAGCTACAAGAGTCAGAGGGTGGTGGTAAAGTGGTGGTAAATGGCGTCCACTCTGGAGAATCCTCAGGGCTCAGTACTAGGCCAAGTCCTCTTCAATGTCTTTATTAGTGACATTGTAGAAGGTGTAGAAGGGAAAGTATGCTTGTTCACAGATGCCACAAAAATCTGCAAGAAAGGAGACAAACCAGGTTGGGTGGGTGAGGGATGATTTGAAAAAGTTGGAAGAATGGTTAAGGGTTTGGCAGCTGGAATTCAATGCGAAAAGTGCAAAATCATGCACTTGGGGCACAGAAACCCTGGGGCTACGTACCAATTGGGAGGGAAAGTACTGGCAACCACCAAACAGGAAAGGGACCTAGGAGTAATCATTTCTGATGACCTGAAGATAGCCAAACAGTGTTATAAAGCAGTGAGGAAGGCTAGCAGGATGCTTGGGTGCATAGGGAGGGGTATCACTAGTAGGAAGAAGAAGGTGCTATTACCCCAGTACAGATCACTTGTAAGACCCCAGCTTGAGTACTGTGTCCAGTTTTGGAGGCCCCACCTCTGGAAGGACGTTGATAAGGTGAAGGTGGTACAAAAGAGGGCTACCAAAATGGTGCAGGGCCTGCATCAAAAGCCCTATGAGGAGATACTCAAGGAACTGAATATGTACTCTCTGGAGGAGTGGAGGGAAGGGGGGGTTATGACAGAAATATTCAAATACCTAACAGGTATTAATAAGGTACAGGAAGATAGCATTTTCCATAGAAAAAGAGCTCAAGGACAAGGGGTCATGCTATGAAGTTGGAGGGGGGGAGGCTTAGAGGAAATATGAAGAGATAACTTCTTCATGGAGATGGTGGTGGACATCTGGAACAGCCGTCCAGCGGAGAAGGTGGGTGCCAGAATGGTGACGGGATTCAAGCACACATGGGACAGATATGTAGCCCAGGTGCCATGTGCAGGTGGGCTACTACTCCTGCCTGTTGACCCTCTAACAGGTTAAGGGGCCTGGGTCCTGCTACGTTGGTGATCGAGGGTTCTATCCCAAAGTTATAAGAAATAGCGTGGTGCCTCCGCCCAGAGTAAATTAGAAGTGGGTCAGGTGGCTGGCTGGCACAGTCCCCTGGGACACTGCATCTACCCACATCCCCTACCAACCACCCTGCCCACTGAATATCCAACAATTCAGTAACATCATAAGCCATAGACCAGCAATAACGTGGCAGATGCAAAAACACCCTGTACGCAGCAATTTCAAACAGCAAACTCGCAGCTTTATTGGGGGCAAGGGTTAGGATAGGGCTACCTAGATAAAGAATAGCTGTGGAGGAAAAAATATGGTTAATGAGAATTCACACATCTGAAACAACTAGGTCAGAAGGCCAGACCACCCCCAGCTGCCTACTCCACTGGTACCAGTGTTTTACCCAGACAGTCTATTGGGTACCCACTAGTTGCAGGCCTCGACGTTGCCTCAGGTTGTCCGGCTGTTGGGGCCCTCGGAATATTGAAAGCAATAAAGTTAAATGCAAAGTGAACACTCCCTTTTTTATCCCAGGAGCAAGTCCTGGGTACTCAGGGTTTGCCGCTCTACCACCGTACCTCAAGGCAGGATCCTTCACCAGTCCAGGGGTGAGGAGCTCCGTCGGCAACCAGCAGCAATGGGTAACAAGATGATGGTGATCTTTCTCATAAGGCTTGATCTTGATTGAAGGTCTTGCAGCTTGTCGCCTTGATTGAAGATCTAGGATGCTTGTCACCTTCAGCCTCTTCCGACCCATTGCAGAGCTCGAGTGCAGGTCCACACCAGCCTCAGAAGGCCCAGACCTGGGAGTGGCTCCACAGCCCAGCTCCCCACATGGGTAGTAGGTGCCCTAGTACCCCAGCAAACTCCAGTGACCTCCTGAGACACTGAGACCCACATGGAAGGGGTTAACTGGTTCCCTCCCTGGTCCTGGGGGAAGGATTTCTAAGCAGCAGGAATCCCCTGCAGTCCCTGCACTGAATCTGCATACAGACTGGCAGCAGACAACTCCTGGATAACAGCAGTGACAGTTCGCCATGGGACTTAGATCACAGCAAGCAGCAAGGGGGTTTGGAACCGAACAGGCCCCTGCCCACCCTTTTGTGCTTTCAGGTCCTAAAAATGTCCAAAACAGTTTCTCTTCAGCCTCAGCTGGGACACAGCTCTTTGCCACTTTGATCAGTTCACACAGCAAATTCACAGAGCCTGGCTATCACCCTGCACCTTCAATCTCTTAAACAGAGTCCCAATACTTAAAGCAATTCCGCTGCAGCAACTGTTCACTTTCAGTCAGTAGCACTGTTCTATCAGACTAGTCCCATATACAGTGCAGGGCCTTTGCAACCCTAATCCTCTCCAATCCAGACAGCACAGTTCACAATACCTAGAGAGTTGAAGGAATCAGTCCAGTCTGTCACCTTCTTTTCTCCTGATATTCCCTTTATGCAGTGGCAATCTTCAATGGAGGCCTGAGCAAAGCTTCTCACAGTCCAAATCCACTTAGACAGAATCCTCCTGGCTCAAGAAGAGCCTGGGAACAGAACTGACTCAAACTCAGAAAGTCCCTGGGTTTTCACTCAAGAATCCAGTCTCCTGATTGGCTGTTCAAGCCTATCACTCAGCAATAACCATAGTGATCAATATTTCCTGATTGTTCATTGGGGCATGTTTTAGGCACCTTGATTAATGAAACTCCCTCTCCCAGAAGTCCTCTGGCTCAACTATAGGCACCTAGACTCTTGATTGACTTCTGGTAGGGGTCACAGTATCATCAACATGTCAGCCCCCATCCAGTTCCATGCTGTCCCATAGCAGTCCAAACGTCATTGTGTCCCTGCAGCCAACATATTTACATTTATTTCAGTTTCCCAATATGTAGTGAGGACTCCTATTCCCTGTCAAGCGACCCCACAATCAGTATTCAGGAGTCCTCCTATGATCAGTCACTAGCTCTGTTCCAAATAGTCCCCACGGAGTAGGAGACAGCTCATTAATAATCATGAGCTGATTGATTATTCATGTATCCTCCCCGATTCTTCAGCATTCCCTGGCACTGTTTTGGAATATTTTTGGAGCCCCTCACAGCCCATATGATCAGAAACAGGAACGGGAGCCCCCAAATCTTCAGGTAAGTCCCGGGGGGGGGGGAGTTACAGATACATGGGGACCATGGTAGTAAGGCAAGGGGAGGAAACAATTGGAGATTGAGTAGGGTCTGTGGTGGCACAGTAGGCAGGGAAAACTGGGCAGACTAGGTGGGCCATGAGGTCCTTACCTTCTGACAACTTCTAAGTTCCTGTGTTTCTGTGTAAGTCATATAAACATAAAAACATAGAAACTGTTGACAGAAAAGGACCGCATGACCCACCCAATCTGTCCAAAGATTTCCAGTCGATTGTACCTATGTGGACTCTAACTGATCCCTGGAATCCTTCCCCCTCCTCCCTGTTTTTGTATTATTATGCTTATATTGTCTATCCCATGCATTCTTGAAACCACCACCATTCTAGCTTTCACTACTTTGACTGGTTGTTAATTCCATGATTCCACCACCAATCCAGTCAATATTCACACTGGCGTGATCTACAGACCTCCAGCAAAGGGACAGGAGTTAGATAAGGTACTGGTGGAAGCCACTGGCAAGATGACAGAAAAGGAGGAGGTGTTGCTGTTGGGGTACTTCATTCTGCCGGATGTAGATTGGAGCCTCCTAGCTGCGGTTTCATGTAGAAGCAGAGATATCCTAGACTCCCTGTAGGGAGTGTCCCTCAGGAAACTAGCCAGTGAATCCACTTGTGATGGGGCAGTACTGGACCTGGTACTCACTAACAAGGACAGTGGGGCAGACATCAAGGTGGGAGATCAGTTGGGACCAGTGGTCACCATATGGTGTGGTTCATTATAAGGATGGCTGCAGTATCAAACCACACAAGGGTGAGGATCTTGGCTTTCAGGAAGGCAGATTTTATAAAGATGAGCGAATGCCTCAGAGATGACTTGTGGTGGGGAATAACCTGGCTGGGGCGGAGGAACAGTGGGCAAAGTTAAAGGAAGCATACTGAAGGCAAAAAACACCTGCATCAATCAAGTGAGCAAAAGCAGATGGAAAAAGAGATGGCTATGGCCCTCAAAAGAGGTGGCTGAAAAGGTAAAGGCTAAAAGGGTGGCATTCAGAAGGTATAAGGAAATGAAGAGGAACAAGGATAGGGAGGTTATCTGGGGAAATAATTAAGAGCAGGGAAAGCAGTAAGGACCATGAAGATGCAAACTGAAGAGAGAATAGCCTGGAGCTGACCCAATGGTGCAGCTTTAGTGCTACCACTTGTGACATCAGCAACTTGGATTTGGAAATGAACCTGAGTTGCTGGAGGGCCAGCCAAGGGAGGACAGTTGACCATCCCATGGACACTCACCTCCTCAGGGGAGGGAAGGCTCTGGTGTCTGCTATTCTACTCCCACCTGGATGATCCCAGGTGGCGGTGTGGTCTGGAGCCCATATCAGGAGGGGAACATCGCCACGCTGATGTCGAGGGGTCAGGTCACACTACTCCACTGATGTGTGGGGGGCAGAAAAGTGAAAGTCCCTGCCTGTGCAGGATGCCATCTTCCACCGCCCAGGTCCCACAGTGCTGACCAAAGCTTCACTCCTCACTGAAGCTCAGCTCTTTCTGGGGGTTAAGGAGTGGGCCCTGAGTAGCCCTTACCATGGGGGAGTAATCCAAGGGGGAACATGGAGCAAGGTAAGTCCTAGGGAAGGAGGGTGATGGGGTTGGGTGAGGTGGAGGATTGAAGGAGGCCAGATGGGAGCCTAAGGGGAGAAAAGAACAGAAATATTAGCAACAACAAAAAAATAGAGGGCGAATAAATCAAGCAGTAACAAAATTGGACAAGACATTTTTTAGGTTTGTAAATGAAAAGATGAAGACCAAGGGAGGGATTGTAAGGTTAAAAAGGGAAGGGGGGGACCGCATGGAAGAGGGATCAGGAAAAGGCAGATATCCTGAACAAATACTTTTGTTCAGTGTTCTAACAAAATGGAAGAGGAAGGGCCACAAAAATAAGCAAAGGAGCACTGGAGGGAGGAGATGGACACTGGTTCTTCAGAGGAGAGGCCGTGGACAAAGCAATGGGACCAAATGGGGTGCATCCAAGGTAGCTGCACCTTGGACAGTCCTATTTAACAGCTCACTGGAAACAGGAGTGGTTCCAGAGGACTGGCAGAGGGTAGATGTAGTCTTGCTTCACAAAAGTGGTGGTGGGGAGGAGGCTAGCAATTGTAGGCCCATCAGCATGATGTCAGTGGTGGGAAAGGTAATGGAATCACTGCTGAAGGAAAGGATAGTGGAATATCTTGAATCCAGTGTGTTACATAGAAACATAAACTTGAAGGCAGATAAGGACCACCTGGCGCACATAGTCTGTCCATTTTTGCCTCCCTACACTATCACCACCACCAAGCCTGGAAAACCCATAAGGCTTCCGGCTCCTACGCAGAACTACTCAGATACCGCCACCTTACAAACGCATGCATCAGAGCCACCGGATATGCTAAAATCAAATGCTTCTCCACCTCTTTTAACTCCAACATAAGCCACTCTTCCAAATTTTGAAAAGTTGTTCAATCCCTCTTCTCACCCCCTACTCTCGAGCTCGATAAGCTCAAGGTGGACAAGGCAATGAGACCTGATGGCATACATCCCAGGGTACTAAAGGAACTAAGGGTAGAACTAGCAGAGCCATTATCAGAACTGTTTAGTGAGTCTCTGAGAACAGAAGAGGTCCCAGAAGACTGGAGAAGGGCTCATGTGATCCCACTCCACAAGAGTGGCAGCAGGGAGGAGGCATGGAACTACAGACCAGTCAGTCTTACCTCAGTAGTGGGCAAGATTATGGAGGCACTCCTTAAGGAAAGGATAGTGCAACACCTGGAATCCATAGGAGTACAGGATCCAAGGCAGCATGGGTTTACAAAAGGAAGGTCCTGTCAAACTAATCTCATAGATTTCTTCGACAGGGTAACCAGAGTGGTGGACCAAGGGGGAGTAGTTGATGTCGCCTACCTTGACTTCAGCAAAGCTTTCGATACTGTTTCACATAGAAGATTGATTAATAAGCTGGGTAGGCTCGAGGTGGGTCAGATGTTGGTCAACTGGGTGGCATAGTGGTTGACGGGCAGAAAACAGAGAGTAGTGCTAAACGGTATACAGTCAGAAGAGATCCTCAGGGATCAGTCCTGGGGCCAGTCCTCTTCAATATCTTCATCAGTGACATTGCAGATGGACTGGAGGGCAAGGTTTGTCTGTTCGCAGATGACACCAAGATCTGCAACAGAGTAGATGATCCAGATGGGGTGGGCAAAATGAGAAGAGATCTGGATAAACTAGCAAAATGGTCAGAAGAGTGGCAACTGGGGTTTAACACAAAGAAGTGCAAGATCATGCACATAGGGGAAAAAAACCTGAAGCCACCTATAGGCTGGGAGGGGAGTTGCTGGCAGTCACAAGGGAAGAAAGAGACTTGGGTGTCATCATCACCGATTACCTGAAATCATTCAAGCAGACCACTAAAGCAGTAGGTAAGGCTAGAGGGATGTTGGGGTGTATTAGTAGAGGTATCATGTTGGAAGAGGGAGGTAATAATCCTCTTTACAAGACACTGGTTAGGCTCATCTGGAGTACTGCGGCAGTACTGGAGGCCACACCTTCACAAGAACATTAACCAAATTGAGGCAGTCCAGAGAAGGGCAACCAAAATGGTGCAGGGACTGCATGAGAAAACATATGAGGACAGATTAACAGAGCTTAATATGTATACCCCTAGAGCAAAGGAGGGAGAGAGGTGATATGATCGAAACATTCAAACACCTTAAGGGCATTAATAAGGTGAAACAGTCTAACATGTTTCAATATAAGAAAAATAGCAGGACAAGAGGACATAGCATGAGATTAGAGGGAGGCTGATTAAGGGGTAATATGAGGAAGTTCTTTTTCACAGAAAGGGTGGTGGATGCATGGAACGGTCTACCTCAGGAAGTGGTGGATATGAATATTGTGCAGAGCTTCAAACAGGCATGGGATAGGCATAAGGGAGCAATACAGATGAGTATGAATAGATAGGCCATTGACAGAGCAAAGGCCGATGGCACATTCATAAGGTAGAAAAAGAAATGAGCAGACTGGATGGACTTTGCGGTCCTTATCTGCCATCAACTTCTATGTTTCTATGTTTCAATCTCCCCATGCCACTCTTCAAGGTAAGTAATTCTTCCCTGACTGACCCCCCTTCCCAATGTGGCTGCAACATTCAATGCCTTTTTCACCTCCTGGGTTTCATCACTCCTTTCCACTTTTTCCTCCCCCCCCCGGCTCTTCCACCACCACCCCCTTGTCTCCCCAACCCTACCATAGTCTCCCCTTTCTGCTTCTCACTCATCTCCCCAGCTGAAGCTCTCAGGGCTCTACTAACCCTAAACCCTTGCAAGGGTAAGGGCCCCGATGGTCTCATTTCCAAACTCCTTTATCTCTCTGCTCCTGCTATCTCTGCCCCTCTTGCCACACTCCTAAACCTATCATTCTCTCTTGCCTCTGTCCCTTCAGCCTGGAAACTTTCAACAGTCATCCCTCTCCATAAGGGTAGTGACCCCACCAACCCTGGTTGCCATTGCCCAATCTCCCTACTCCCTGTGCTAACTAAACTACTCCTCCTCCTTTTCACCCCTTTCCAGTCTGGCTTCCATAAGTCCCACTCTACCACTACCTCTCTCCTTTGGCTTACTGACTCCATTCTCACCAGTATGGATGAGGGGCAACAATATTTGTCAACCTGGCTAAGGCCTTTGACACAGTATCACACTCCATCCTCCTACACAAAATAAATGTCGCCAGACTATCCACTTTAGCCACCGCCTGGTTCCACTCCTACCTAGAAGGTAGGTTGCAGTCAGTCAAGATTGGCGTCTCCTTTTCCTCTCCCCTCCCCATCAATACTGGAGTCCTACAAGGCTCTGTACTTGGCCCAATCCTATTTTCAATCTTCTTAAATGACCTATCTGCTGTCTGCTCTACAGCAGCCATACACATGTATGCGGATGACAACCTTCCTTTATACCTCTGGCGCTTCCTGATCAAATGTGGCAGCAAGACTCCAGCAGGATTTCAACAAGGTTCAGCATTGGTTCCACTCCAACCAACTTTTCCTAAATGCCAAAAAGACTGCCTCTATAACCTTTGGCACCAGGCAGAGAATCTCTAGACCCCCCCTACTATCTTCCACATCCTGGATGGGATGGCATTAGAGAATGTCACCTCCTTTATGTACCTTGAGGTCTGGCTAGATCAGCATCTGGACTTTTCTGTACATGTGAACACAATCCAAAAGAAACTGCACCCAAGCTTGGTGCATTATACAGAAACTGTGGATGGCATTTCACTACCATCTTGCCATGCAATTGTACAGAAAATGATCCTCCTCACTTTTGACTGTGCTGATATAGTCTACCGTGCAACTCCCAAGTCCACCCTTGCCAGACTGGACATCCTCTTTTACTCCTTCCGTCATTTTGCTCTATCCTGCCCCCCACGGATCCATCACTGTGATCTCTACAAAGTCCTCTGTCTCCCATCCCTTGAATCCAGACACCTCACCCATTCTGCTAGCTTTGTGGCCAAATTCTGATTAGGGTCACTACCCTCCTACTTCACCTCTACTCTCTCTATCCCCACCCTTCCCTTCTACTCCCTCTGCAACACCTGTCACAAATCCTTGGCTCTCCCCCAAAGATCAACCACTGCTGGTAAATCTGTCTTCCATATCAATGCCCTAAACTGTGGAATACCCTCCCCCCTCCATCAGAGACACACCCACCCCAGCATCCCTCTCCTCCCTACTCCATGACTACATCTTCCCAGTCTGTGCCTGCCCCTAACTCTCCTACTTCCAAGCCCAGGTCCAATCCACCTCTCTTGGAAACCCTTTCTACCCCTCCATGCCTTCATCTACACTCTTAGATTAATTCTCACCACATGGTGGATCAGCCCTGTTCTGTCCACCATATGCCAGCCCCAACTCACCTACCTCCAAGTCCAGGTGCAATCCTCCTCCTCTCAGGCTGGCAAACTTCGTTCCTCTCCATACCTTCTGCTACAGTCTAAGTCTGTCCTCACCACACCATGCCCAGCTCTATTCTACCCTCTATGTTCCTGGGTCCTCCCACTGCAATTGCTCAGCATTTTCTCCATTACTACCATTAATACTGTACTTTGATGTTATTTGTAATCTGGGTGGTCACCCACTACAAGATACATATGAATTCTATGGATATTGCTATTTTGTGCTGTCCCCTATTGATACTGTAAGCTTACTGTAGACTAAAAGTTGAATGTATTCTATGCATTACTATTCTAGTGCTGTATCTATGGTTATTGTATGTGAACTGTTTATTTCCTTCCCCCCTTCCCCCAGGACACATCTGGAACCAAGCAATCCTGCTCAGTATGCCTTCCTAGTGAAACATTTAAATAAATAAATGAATCAATAAATAATACTGTTCTTAATCTACAGCTCTTTCTTCCTCCTCCCTTCTCCATTTACACTATGATTCCCTTGTTGTGCCTATCTCATGCATTATTGAATCATGCCACTGTTTTCACCCCCAACACCTCTGCTGGAAGGCTGTTCCAGGAATCCACCACTCTTTCTGTTAAGAAGTAGTTCCTTAAATGTCTTTTGAATCTACCCTTCCCCTCCAGCTTCATAGCATGTCTCCTTGTTCATCAGTACCTTTTTATTCTGAAAAATACTTCCCTCCTGTACCTTATTTACCCTCATAATGTATTTAAAGGCCTCTGTCATATCCTTCTTTCCCTCATCTCTTCCAGGGTGTACATATTGAGGTCCTTTAGTCTCTCCTCATAGGGCTTTTAATGCCGAACTTGCACCCATTTAACTGTCCTCCCCCGGACTATCTCCACCCTGTCTATGTCCTTCCAGAGATGTTGGTCTCCAGAACTCTGACACAGCACTTCTGGGGGGGGGGTTCTTACCAGTGATCTATACAGAGGCAATACCACCTCCCTCTTTCTGCTGGTGATACTCCTTCCTATGCAACCCAGCATCCCACTAGCCCTCCTGACTGCCTTGTTGCACTGCCTGGCTACCTTTAGATTATCGGATATGATAACTCCAGGGCCGTTTCAGGCCTGGTAGTCATTAATGCCACTCTACCCATTTTATACTCCACCTCTGGGGTTCTGTGCCCTAAGTGCATTATTTTGCTCATTTTCACAGTGAAACCCAGCTGCCATACCCTTGACCACTCCTCTAGTTTTCTCAGATCTTTTCTCATCATTTTCACCCCCTCTAAAGTGTCCATCCTACTGTAGATTTTGTTGTCCTCCGAAGAGAGGCAGATCTTCCTTTCCAGCTCCTCTGCAGTGTCGCTTATGAAGACATTATAGAGGACTGGTCCAAGCACCGACCCCTGATGCACCCCCGCAGGTCACCCTTCCTTCCTCGGAGTGAACTCCATTTACCACGACCCTGTGTCACCTATTCCCTAATCCTTTTCTTATCCAGTTTATTACCTTTGGACCCACTCCTAAGTTACCCAGTGTGTTTACTAGTCTCCTATGTAAAAAAATGCAGGGGATCTTACTGAAATCTCAGTTGGCTATGTCCACCACTCGACCCTGATCTAATTCCTTTGCCACCCAGTCGAAGAAATCTATCAGATTCATCTGATATAACACTCCCTCCCCCATGAATCCATGGTGCCTCAGGTCTTGTAATCCATTGTATTCAAGATATTTCACAATCCTTTCCTTTAGCAGAGATTTCATTAACTTTCCCAAAACCAATGTCAGGCTGACTGGCTTATAATTTCCAGCCTCCTCCACGCAACCACTTTTTAGAAGTGGTACTATATCTGCCTTCTTCCAGTCATCCAGAACCCCTCCTGTTTCCACTGAGCTATTAAATTGGACTGTCAGAGGTGCAGCCAGTACCTTCCTGAGCTCCCTCAGTACCCTTGGATACAACTTGTCTAGCCCCATTACTTTGTTCACCTTCAGATTAATGATTGCCTTTAGGATTCTCCTCTGAGAAAGGACTAGTGTCCACCTCCCTCCCTCCAACTATTCTGTTACTTTTTTGTGTCCCTTCCCTTCTCCTTCCTTTGTGAACAATGAACAAAAGTATATACAAAACATGACAGCTAAAGGGGAGGTTCTGCTAATGGGAGACTTCAACATGCAAGCTACAGATTGGTCAATACCAGCAGGATCATCCGTCAGAACTAGACACATAGTGGATTCCCTGCAGGGGGAGGGCCTCAAACAATTGGTGCAACAACCCACGAGAGACAAGGCTATCCTGGATCTAGTACTGACTAATGGGGGGAAAGGATCGCAGATGTCCAGGTAGAAGGTCACCTGGGGGCCAGTGACCATCACATGGTATGGTTCAGTTTGGCCACTAGAACTAAATCATCCCATTCCAAGGCAAAAATATGGGACTTCAGAGGAGCTGACTTTGATAAGGTGGCCAACAGAGTTAAGCTAGCCCTGGCAAGATGAAATACAGGTGAGGGGATACAGGCAAAGTGGGCAAGCATTAAGGATGCAATACTTGAAGCAACATCCCATTGTGTTAGGGAGAAAAGCAAGAACAAAAGAAGGAGGAAACCACTTTGGTTCTTAAAAACAATAGCAGAAAAGATCAGAGCCAAAAGGTTGGCCTTCAGAAATATAAGACAGACACAGCAGGACAAAGATAGGGAGGCATACCAAACTTCCTTAAGGGAAGCCGGGAAGGCAGTAAGGCAGGCAAAGGCCCAAGCTGAGGAAACACTAGCACGGACAGTAAAAGAAGAGGGCAAGACTTTGTATAGATAAATTAGTGAAAGGAGAAAGTCCAGAGGGGGTATTGCTAAGATCAAAGGGGATAAGAGGGAGTGTGTGGAGGAGGAACAAGGAAAAGCATCTATCCTAAACAGATTCTTCTGCTCAGTATTTACTGAGGAGAAGGTAGGTCAGGGCCCACAGCTCAGCACCATGGACACAGGGGGGGAGAGAGGTGTGCACAAGTCCCTTCACAAAAGAAAGGGTCCTACAAGAGCTCGCTAAACTCAGGATGGACAAGACAATGGGACCTGATGGCATACATCCCAGGGTACTAAAGGAACTAAGGGTAGAACTAGCAGAGCCATTACCAGAACTGTTTAGTGAGTCTCTGAGCACAGGAGAGGTCCCAGAAGACTGGAGAAGGGCTCATGTGATCCTGCTGCACAAGAGTGGCAGCAGGGAGGAGGCAGGGAACTGCAGACCAGTCAGTCTTACCTCAGTAGTGGGCAAGATTATGGAGGCACTCCTTAAGGAAAGGATAGTGCAACACCTGGAATCCATAGGAGCACAGAATCCAAGACAGCATGGGTTTACAACAGGAAGATCCTGTCAAACTAATCTCATAGATTTCTTTGACTGGGTAACCAGAGTGGTGGACCAAGGGGGTGCAGTTGATGTTGCCTACCTTGACTGCAGCAAAACGTTCGATACTGTTCCACATATAAGATTGATTAATAAGCTGGGTAGGTTTGAGGTGGGTCAGATGTTGGTCAACTGGGTGGCAAACTGGCTGGCGGGCAGAAAACAGAGTGGTGGTAAACAGTATACAGTCAGAAGAGATGCAAGTTACAAATGGGGTACCTGAGGGATCAGTCCTGGGGCCAGTCCTCTTCAATATCTTCATCAGTGACATTGCAGATGGACTGGAGGGTAAGGCTTTCCTGTTTGCAGATGACAGCAAGATCTGCAACAGAGTAGATGATACAGATGAGGTGGGCAGAATGAGGAGAGATCTGGTAAAACTGGCAAAATGTTCTGAAGAGTGGCATCTGGGGTTTAACACAAAGAAGTGCAAGATCATGCACATAGGGAAGAGAAACACTGAAGCTACCTATAGGTTGGGAGGGGAATTGCTGGCATTCACAAGCGAAGAAAGAGACTTGGGCATCATCATCATCACAGATGACCTGAAATCATCCAAACAGACCACTAAAGCAGTAGGTAAGGCTAGAGGGATGTTGGGGTGTATTAGTAGGGGTATCACAAGTCGTAAGAGGGAGGTAATAATCCCTCTTTGCAAGAACTGGTTAGGCCCCATCTGGAGTACTGTGTGCAGTACTGGGGGCCGCACCTGCACAAGGACATTAACAAAATGGAGGCAGTCCAGAGAAGGGCAACCAAAATGGTGCAGGGACTGCATGAGAAAAGATATGAGGACAGATTAACGGAGCTCAATATGTATACCCTAGAGCAAAGGAGGGAGGGAGAGAGGTGATATGATCGAAACATTCAAACATCTTACGGGCATTAATAAGGTGAAAGAGTCTAACATGTTTTAATATAAGACAAGCATTTGTCAATGCCGAATGTTTGCTTGCTGGCATTGGCATTGGTAGTGTAGGAGTGAGAAAGATGCATAATAGGAATGGCAGTGAAATATTTAACTGAAGCCAACCCCACCACCCCCCCCCTACGAGACTGACATGCATAGGGGTGCCTTGGGTCATCAGGCACAACGGCTCATATTTCACTCACACCTCATCCTGTAGACACCGGCAAGTGTCATGGTGTGCCTTGGAGTCTTGGTTTTATGCTCACCCCATTCCATTAGGAAATACGGTGAGATGGGTGCAGTATAGGAGAATGGGGTGAACTTTGGGGCCGAAGAGTCCAAGGCACACCTCGATGCCTCTCTCTGGTTGCAGGGTGTGGGTGGGGGTGGAATGGTATGAGCATTACAGACGGCAATCCCAAGTTACACCCCTGATGCCTGTAAGTCTCTACAGGGTGGGGCGTTATGGTTGGAAACCCTAACGCCTCAGGCATTCATTGGTATTTTCACTCCAGATTTTCAACATGGGTTTTTTGTGACCCTCACCTTATGAACAGTGGCAATATCATTTCATTAGCCGAAAGCTGATTTTGCATAGCGACTTCGCCATTTGGCACCACAGGTGCGAAAATACATTTTGAACAGGATGTGAAAAATGACCGCTGTACTGTTCATGGGGCGGTGTAAAAAATGGCAATGTTGCAAATCTGCAATGAAAATATAAAAAAACTGGTGAAGTCACTAGCGTGCGTAGAAGCAGTGCAACACGCACCCGTAATATAATTAGTTTGGGGATTTTTTACAGCAGATTGTAAACACAGGCATTTTGGGACCTCTGCTCATAAACAGTGTCACTCTGATTTTCTTAATCTGTCCCGAACAGTGATTTCCCACAGCGACCATGCATTTCTGCGCCGGAAGTGCTAAAACACATTTCGGCCATGGTGTGAAAAATGACAGCTGTACTGTTCATAAGGAGGTGTGGAAAAATTCCAGTGTTGAAAATCTGGACTGAAAATATTACAAATTCATGAACTTATGAGTGTGTGTGGAAACTGCGCAATGCTCTCTCGTAACACAGTCATTTTATGGACGTTTGTCACCAAATTTTTAACATAGCCATTTTAAGACCTCTGCTCATGAACAGTGTCACTGTGATTTTTTAAATCTGTCTGGAACATTGATTTCGCACACCGACTGTGCCATTGTGCACTACATGCCACGAAAACACATTTTGGGTGAGATGTGAAAAATGATAGCTGTACTGCTCATAAGGAGGTGTGGTAAAATGGCAGTGTTGAAAATCTGCAATGAAAATATAAAAAAACTGGTGAAGTCACTAGCGTGCGTAGAAGCAGTGCAACACACACCCGTAATATAATTAGTTTGGGGATTTTTTACAGCAGATTGTAAACACAGGCATTTTGGGACCTCTGCTCATGAACAGTGTCACTCTGATTTTCTTAATCTGTCCCGAACAGTGATTTCCCACAGCAACCATGCATTTCAGCGCCGGAAGTGCTAAAACACATTTCGGCCATGGTGTGAAAAATGACAGCTGTACTGTTCATAAGGAGGTGTGGAAAAATTCCAGTGTTGAAAATCTGGACTGAAAATATTACAAATTCATGAACTTATGAGTGTGTGTGTGGAAACTGCATAATGCTCTCACGTAACAATCATTTTATGGACGTTTGTCACCAAATTTTAACATAGCCATTTTAAGACCTCTGCTCATGAACAGTGTCACTGTGATTTTTTAAATCTGTCTGGAACATTGATTTCGCACACCGACTGTGCCATTGTGCACTACATGCCACGAAAACACATTTTGGGTGAGATGTGAAAAATGATAGCCAGTACTGCTCATAAGGAAGTGTGGTAAAATGGCAGTGTTGAAAATCTGGAGTGAAAATATTAAAAAATCACGAACTTACGAGCGTGCATAGGAACTGTGCAATGCACGCTAGTAACATAGTCATTTTTGAAACTTAGGGTTTTGGGGGGGCCTACCTCATGAGCTGTGCCACTGTCATTTCGTTACTCGGTCCCAAAAGGTGGTTCTGCACAGTGACCACGAAATCACCTTTCAGGACCAAATAACAAAATGACAGTGACTGAGTTCATGAGGTGGGGCCCCAAGAACCCCATGTTGAAAGTTTGGTGAACAAATTCCCCAAAATGACCGAGATATGCACCAAAGTTGAAAAAAAAACCATTTATGCCATTATACAGCTTACCGGCATTTCTTCAGTTCGTGGTCGGCTTTGAAGAGTGCAGATGTGTTCCCGGTCCACCGGAGATTGTCATGCTTGGCTCTGGAGGTAAGTGTGAGGTGTGTGTAGGGAGGTGGGTGCGCAGAGGGTGGGCGTGGGTTGGGGAGGGGGGCAAGACAGTCAACGAGGGACTGTTTGTTTTTTACAGTTTTTTTTTTCTACTGCAGGAAGACAACGCAGGACTTTTGCCATGCTGGGGTGGGCTCCCAGCATGGCAGCTGAAAGGTTATTTTTTGGGGGCGGCAGTGGAGCTTATGGGGGATTGGGCACCCCCATTGGCCATACCGACTTTTGCCATGCTGGGGTGAGCTCCCTGTGTGGCAGCTGAAAGGTTATTTTTGGGGGCGGCAGCAGTGGAGCCGATGGGGGATTGGGCACCCCGATTGGCCATACTGACAGTTGCCATGCTGGGGTGGGCTCCCAGCGTGGCACCTAGAGGTCTCTTTGGGGGGCAGTGTAGCCGATGGGGAACTGGGCACCCCAGTTGGTCATACAGTGCACGTGGGTGGAGGGGAGTGCATGAACATGCTGGGGTGGGCTCCCAGTGTGCTACATACGTGGGAGGGGGCGATGACGAACTGTCTATGACAGTTCAGATGCAGTGAAGATGTACGTGTAGGCAATTTGCATACTACCAATTGCCTACACATTACCACCGCTGATTGTGGTGGTATTTTCCTCTGAACTATATGCCATTGCATCTGAACGCTGTCATAGACAGCTCATATCGTCATTGGCATGGTGCAGCCGCACCTGCAAAATGGACCAGGGCATTGGAAGTGGGGGAGGCACACCTACGAATTCTCGTATGGTGGCACTATTTTTCTTGCACATGCAAAATAGCTGGACAAGAGGACACAGCATGAGATTAGAAGGAGGCTGATTAAGGTGTAATGTGAGGAAGTTCTTTTTTCACGGAAAGGGTAGTGGATGCATGGAATGGCCTACCTCAGAAAGTGGTGGATATGAATACAGTGCAGGGTTTCAAACAGGCATGGGATAGGCATAAGGGAGCAATACAGATGAGTATGAATAGATAGGCCATTGACTGAGTAAAGGCCTATGGCACATTCATAAGATAGAAAACATGGGCAGACTGGATGGGCCTTGCAGTCCTTATCTGCCATCAACGTCTATGTTTCTATGTTTCTGCTTGTTCTGGATGTCTGCCTTTTCCTGATTCCCCCCTCTGTGCAGTCCCCCCCTTCTTTTTAACCTTACAATTTCACCCCTGGCTTTCCTCTTTTCACTTACATACCTAAAAAAATTTCTGTCCCCTTTCATTACCTCCTGGGCTATTCTCTCTTCAGTTTGCACCTTTGTGCTCCTTACTACTTTCCCTGCTTCCTTCAGTTTCCCCTGATACACCTCCCTGTCCTCCTTGCTCTGCATCTCCTTATACCTTCTGAATGCTACCCTCTTAGCCTTTACCTTTTAGCCACCTCTTTCAAGAACAATAGTGGTCTCCTTCCTCTTGGTTTTGCTCACGGGTTTGATGCAGAGGTTTGTTGCCTTTACTATGCTCCCCTTTATCTTCGCCCATTGTTCCATCACCCCCACCCAGGTCATTCCCCCACCAGATCACCCTTGAGGCATTCACCAATCTTTATAAAATCTGCCCTTCAGAAGTCCAGGACCCTTGCACTTGTGTGGTTCGATTCTGCAGACATCCTTATGTTGAACCACACTGTACAGTGATCACTGGTCCCCATGTGGCTCCCCCCCTCCTTGATGTCTGCACACTGTCCCTGTTAGTGAGTACCAGGTCCAGTATTGCCCCATCATGAGTAAGTTTGCTGACTAGTTGCCTGTGGAATGCCCTATGCACAGAGTCCAGGATGTCCCTACTTTTAGCTGAAGCCACTGCTGGGAGGCTTCAGTCTACATCTGACAGGTTGAAGTACTCCACCAACAGCACCTCCCCCTTTTTTGCGATCTTGCCAACGGTTTCCACCAGTACCTTGTCTGATTCTTCTCCCTTTGCTGAAGGTCTGTTGATTACTCCAGTGTGAATAGTGGCTCCATTCCCTGTCTCTAAGGTGACCCACAGTACCTCTGTCCCCTCCTTATATTCCCTTTATCTCCATTGCTTTTATGGCTTTCCCCTCACATAAAGCACCACACCCACTCGTTTCTTTCCCACCCTGTCCTTCCTGAACAGAGTGCAGCCTAGTACAGCCATGTCCCAGTCATGGTTGTCAGTGCACAATGACTTGGTAACAGAAACATAGAAACATGGGCAGTAGATAAGGACTGCTTGGCCCACTCCATCTGCCCATTTTTCCCTATCTACAGTATCACTGCAGACCATAATCAATCTCTGGCCCTTTTAACCCCGTCCTCCTCTCTCTTCAAAACCTTCACATCCCGGTCACCACACGTAGGATGGCAGGAAAAGTAACCAAGTGGCTAACACGCCCCCTGCTTCAACTTCTCGAATCTAGGGACAAACTTTGGTCCAGGTGGAAGATCTCCCACCTCCGTGCAGACTTTGAAGACTATCGTGCATTACGTAACAACTGCAAAAGACAAATTCGTATTGCCAAAAGCACCTACTATAGGAACCTACTAATAACATCCTCTACAAATCTGCGCAGGTACTGGTCCAAAATTAAGGACATTCTCGGCAACGACAAGCAACAGAATCCAGCTGACATGAACATTCAAGGTGTTCACTGCACCAACCATGACACCATTGCCAACGCCTTCAATGCCCCTTTTTCTTCTCCACCAGTTGCTACTCTAACTAGCCCACAACCTGACTGTCCTCTTCTCTCCCTCGCCCCTCCCACCCCTCCCTTTCGTTTCTGGCTCCAACCACATACCTTGAAGTTATGAAGCTACTTAACTCCTTCCCGGCCGTGGGGTCAGGGCCTGAGGCATCCATCCTTGCATACTTAAGCAGTATGCACCTTGGCTGACCAGACCTATCACCTGGCTTTTTAACCCTCTCGATTTGTATGTCTACTGTCCCATTCACCTGAAAACTGCCAGAACCATCCCTATACACAAAAAGGGCGATGTCAAACTCATGTCCAACTACCGCCCTATATCTCTTCTGCCCACTCTCAGTAAGCTGCTTGAAAAAATAGTCCACCGCCAGCTTGCTGCTCACCTTGACATGTTTAATCTTCAAACCCGTGCCAACATGGTTTCCGGCCCGGTCACAGTACCACCTCTGCACTTACACAACTTACAAATGACATCAGAAATAATATGGACCGTGGCCTACTCACTGGGGCCGTCTTTATCGACCTGTCTAAAGCCTTCGACATGGTACACCATCCTCTCATGCTAAAGAGCTCCAATCCATTGGAGCATCTGACCAAGCCTCTCCTGGTTCCATAGCTATCTTGACAATCGGACTCAGGTGGTAGTATTTCAAAGGCCCTTTCCTCCCCTAAACATCTCCGTGGAGTTCCCAGGGATCCACTCTTGGACCTCTCTTCTCCCTCTTCCTAAATGATATTCCCACCATGTCCGGCATAGCTGCACTCTTATACGCAGATGACCTTGTTCTCTACTCTGGGTCAAAATCGGTTGCTGCCATCAACTCCACTCTCACTAATGACTTCAATTCCTGCAGACCTGGCTCTCTAGCAACCACCAAGTCCTGAACCTGGAAAAACCTGTGCTATGCTATTCGGATCCTCTAAGAAACTGTCTGCCCCTGCGAACAGGCTCCAGGTTCAATGCCTTGATGGCTCCCTCATCTCAAACACTGAGTCCTTCAAGTACCTTGGGGTCACTTTGGACCCACACTTGACCTCTCTCAACATGTAAATATGGTGTGCCGTGCCATCGATGCTAAAATTGGCGGAGCTTATCGCGTGCGCCACTCTCTCACTCCTTCCGCTAGACTTTCTGTTGCGAGAGGTATTCTCTTACCCCAGCTCCAATATGCTCTGCCCCTCCTCTTTGCTGCAAACTCTGCTACACTCCACAAATGGGACACTGTCTACAACAACATCTGTAGATTACGCCTTAACTGCCCACGTCTTACCCATCATTGTCTCCTTTACGCTGGCTTAAATTGGCTGTCACCTAAGGATATTCGAGCCCTACTCCTGGGCTGCTTTACCGACTCCCTGTCTAGACCTCCCTGCCCTGTCTATCTTGCCAACCTCCTGACTCCTGCCTCACACACCCATCCCTCAGGTCTTCCTCTGCCCCATGCTCTCCACTAGACCTTGCATGACAAAATGGGTGAACAGGCATTTGCCCATTTGCTCCCAAATTCTGGAACTCACTCCCCTTATGGTGAAAACTTCAGCCTCCATCGAAATTCAAAACTGCTGTTCACCCACCTCCTAGCCTCTGGCCAATGCAAATGCTCTTAATTTGCTTTGTCCCACTGCAGGCTGTCGGGTCTGACCCTGAGTACTACACTAATGTTCTCCCATGCAATACGTTTGTCTAGGTGGCTATGAACCTTGATGTCTTTACTGTCCTCAGCTGTCTTATGGTTACCCTAATTGCTTTATTTTACATCCTTATTATGATCTATGCCTAAAATGTACCCTTATGTAACTATTACTGTGCTACCCAATGTATATCTTGTTTTGCTCCTGTATACCTATATTATGTCTGTGCATTTCTGCATATTTGTAACCAATGTCCTGTGCTCTCCCGGGTCGTGCCTGAAAATAGGCAGGTCTGTTGCCTAGCGCACTTACCTGGTTACCAAAAGCTAATAAATAAATAAATAAACCCCCTTCCTTTCCACTGATATACTCTTATGCCTATCCCATGAATTCTTGAACCCCATCCCACTGTCGTCACCCCACCACCTCCCCCCTGGAAGGCTGTTCCAGGCACCCAGCACTCTTTCTGTGAAGAAGTAGTTCCTCACATCTCTCCTGAATCTATGTCTGTCCAGCTTCATAGCATGTCCCCTTATTCTTGAGCCTCTTTTTGTCTGAAAAATACTTCTCTCCTTTACCTTATTTACCCCCGTGAGGTATTTAAAGTGACATCTAGGTCCAGAATCGTTTTTCCTAGACTTCTAGCATTTGCACACATGACCTTTCAGATTTTGTTTCCACTCTTTTTGTTAACCCCCTTTTTTCTTTTTTGCACCCCTCCTTCTCCTCTCTTTTTTAATGCTCTCGTTCCTTTTCTCCTTTGTGTCTGCCACCCTGTTTCCTTTATTAATTTTCATCCAGGGGGATTCCTCCACCCTCAGGTTCTCCCTTCTCTCTACTTCAGCTTGAAGGGAGCAGTTTCTACCTTCTTGACTCCCTCCACCAGCCCCCCTCAGCTAGTTTAAATGTTCATCGAAGTAACAATTAAACCATCCACTGAGGACTGTGGTTCTCCTCCCAGATTGATGCAGGCCATCACCACAGTAAGGTGGGTCCCCAGTCCCCAATGTACCTGAACCCCTCCTGTGTACACCTTTCCTTCAGCCATGACTTGACACTCCTGGTGTGCAGACCCATCTCCTTCCTTCTGTTGTAGATAGGCAGCACCTCAATAAAAATCACTGAGCATGCTACCTGTCTAAGACCCGACCCCAGCTCCCTAAGCTCCCCCTGCACTATCCCAGACCTGTCCCTTGCCAGGTCATTAGTCCCCCAGTGCACAATGATATCCAGCTCTCCCTCCTATCCTGCTGCCCTAGCAATCCTCAGGATCCACTTCCCATCCCTCCGGGACGTGGCACCATGTAGGCACCTATCCTGCCTCTCCCTCCTTCCTATTACCAAATCTATCCCCCTCACAGTCGAGTCCTCCACCAGAAGTTGCTTCCTTCTCCTCCTCTGGGGTCCTCTACTACCCTTCTTGGGGACTCCACTATGGAGAGCTCCCATATCCTCCCTGGTCACTACTGTGGGTGCCTCCTCCCAGCAGTTCTGTCCCTCCCAGCTAGAGTGGCATAGGAATTACACAGTGGTGCCAGTTGAGGAATGAGCCTCTATCCCACCACCCACACTCTTCTAGAACCCACCATAGTCCAGCCATTCCTCCTCCCTGGCATCCTCTGAGGCAGTGGCAGCAGACTTGGGGGCCCCTGGGTAGTGAAGAAGTCCACCGAATCCTAGCTAACTCAACTAGGAGTCTAGTGACCTCCTCCTTCAACCCAGAGATGTGCATGTAGACAGGACAACACTGGTGTCTACAGAAGGTCTCTCTGAAAACTGCCACCCCACAGCCACTGGACTGCACCTCTCCAAGCATTCCCAATTTCTGTTCTCCCTGTGTTACCTGGAAATACTTTTGTACCCTTACCCTGTTTAATGTTTTTCTAGTTTTCCCCTTTTTTTGCTTGTTTCCATTTGTGTTTCCCCCATACCTTGATTAAACCCCTTTATACTTCTACCCTAGATAGGGTGTTGCTCATATTCACACTTTTGGCCTGCCTTTTACCTTCTGCCTCTCCCAGTAGTGACTGTTGTACAGTAGTGAACAGGTACCTTACCTTAGTCGATTGTCAGAGTCCTCTGCTTCCTTCCTTCTTCTGGCTGATGCCTGCCAATGCCTAAGATGCCAGATACCTCTTCCACTCCTTCACCATTCCACTCAGCCAGTTACCTCTTCCACTCCTTTGTTATTCCATTCGCTGAGACAGGAACGTGTGTGTATATGTTAGGAGGGAGTCCTTTATAATGCTCTTGTAAGAAGGCCCCAAGTCTCTGTCAGCTCCACCCCCCCAAATGCACACCTGATTTACAGGCTTCCTGAATCTACTCAGCCCCAAGATTAATTTCCTGAGCTATTGTTCCCCACACTACCTGTTGCAATTTTTAAAGACACGTTTCAAAGTGCCACAAACACTGCCTACAAACCTCTTTTTTTCTGCTCACTTGCCCTACTACTTTCAGGATGAAGAGAAATACAAATAAATATAAATATACTTTTAAGGTAAAGCTAGATGCTTTCACTCCTCTCTGTCAGCAAAGTCTGTTCTTCCAGCTCAGGGCCCCAACAAGACCCAAGGCAGCAGGGATTTGGGGGGTAGGGGTGGGGAGTGGGCAGTGAGACTGGGAGGTAATGTCAAATGAATCTGATAGTTTTTTTTGACTGGGTGACCATGGAATTTGATCAGTGTGGAGTGGTGGATGTAGTCTACCTAGATTACAGTAAAGCTTTAAAGACTGTTCCACATTGGAGAATAGAATTAACATTGCAGAGAAGCTGGAGGGGAAGGTCTGACTCTTTGCAGATGACACATAAATCTGCAGTAGGGTGGATACTCCTGGGGTGAAAAGGGAAAGGGGAAATTATTTAACCAGGAAAGGCACACCAAGCCAGAGCTTGTTTCCAGGTGCGACCTGGTAGCACAAGGAAGTTAAGTAACTTGTTTAGGGCCACACAGTATGCAGGTGGGGCTGATGGGATTCAAACCCAGGTATCCAGGTTTGCAGCTCAGTGCCCTTAACCACTATGCTATACTGCCTCCTTAGAATGATTAGGTACCTGAGAAAACTCAAGGAGTGGTCAAGGGTATGGCAGCAGGGCTTCAGTGTGAAAAATGAAAAATAATGCGAGCAGACTAGATAGACAAAATGGCCTTCTTCTTCTGGCTTATTCGTATGTTTGTATGTTCATAAAATGGGTGGAGTGCTACTGATGACACTAAGCAGGAGAGGGAACTGGGGGTAATCCTCCTATCTGATTACCTAAAGGTGGCCAGGCTGTGTGACAAGGCAGTTGGGAAGGCTGCTGGGGTGCATAGGGAAGGGTATCACCAGTAGAAAGAGGGAGGTGGTATTACCTCTGCATAGATTGCTGGTAAGACCCCCCCACCTAGAATACTCTGTCATGTTCTGTAGACCACATCTCTGGAAGGACGTAGACAGAGTAGATGCGGTCCAGAGGAGGGCAACTAAAATGGTGCAGGGTCTGCATCAAAAGCCCTACAAGGAGTGACTAAAGGAATTCAGTATGTACACCCAGGGAGGGGTATGGTAGTGACCTTTTAAATACATCATGGGGGTGTTGGCCCAGTGATGCTGAAGGTTGAGGTGCTGGACGCCACACCTCGCGCTATACTGGCGACCCGAGTTCGGGAATGGACTAGGGTTGTCATTAGTAAGCAGGGGAGGGGGAGGATGGAGTGTCCCATGACAGCTCTCCTCTCTCTGGGGTGAGTAAAGGGGATCATGTGACTCTGCAGTGGTGCCTGACGGAAGTCAGGGGCACTACAGGTGCGGCACACAGACGGGGGTTGGAGCACGGTGGACGTCATCACATAGTGTGCTGATGTCATTGCACATCCAGCTCCAGTAGGGAGAAAACCAGGTGGAAAATTGCAGTGTGATAGTGGTGGCTGATGGCTGTGCACCGTACCCCTGGGACCTAGAGAGAGGTGCGCCCCCCAGGTATTGGATCTGGGTCCCCATAGAGGGGAGACACTGTGAGCCACCCTGTGTGGAGGAGAGTTAGTCGCTGACCGGGTCCTGGGATGTGAGTGCCAGTGGCCAGATGACCTGCCAGCCCGCTCCGCAGAGGAGGAGGTAAAAAAAAAAAAATACATCACGGGGTAAATAAGGTACTGGAGAAAAGTATTTTTCAGAAAATAAGATGCTCAACAATGGACATGCTATGAAGCTGAAGAAAGGTAGATTTAGGAGAGATGTGAGGAAGTACTTTTTCATGGAAAGAGTGGTAGATTCCTGGAACAGCCTACCAGCAGAGGTTTTGGGGATGAAAATAGTGGTGGGGTTCAAGTATGCATGGAATAGGCAATAAAGGAAGCTTAGTGGAAAGGAAGGGGGAGGGGGAAGAGCCAGTGATCAAGTAGGGCTGGCAGTGATATTATAGGTAGGGAAAAATGGGCAGACTGGGTGGGCCAAGTGGTCCTTATCTGCTGATAAATTCTCTGTTTCTATGTTTCAGTGAAGAAGTATTTCCTCACATCCCTCGTGAACCTGCCCTCTTTCAACTTCATTGCATGCCCGCCAGTCCTGGTGCTTATCTTCATTGGGAAGAAGCTCTCCCCCTGCACCATGTGTACCTCTGTGAGGTACTTGAAGGTCCTGGTCATGTCACCTCTTGCTCTTCCATCTTCCAGAGTGTACATGTTAAGATCCTTCCGCCTCTCCTTGAAGGGCTTCCCCTGCAATCCCTGCAACATCTTGGTTGCCTTTCTCTGGATCACCTCTACTCTGTCAATGTCCTTCTGGAGGGGCGGCCTCCAGAACTGTACACAGTTCTGCAGGTGGGAAGGGAGCAGTACAGTTGCCGCACAACCTCCCTCCTCCTGCTGGAGATGCCCCTCCCTATGCAATGCAGCATCCCACTAGCCCTCCCCCCGGCCTTCTTACATTGCACTGCCACCTTGAAGTCCTCCGAGATAACAACCCTGAGTTCCCTTTCTTGTCTAGTGACTGCCAGCACCTCCCCCATCTTATATGCTGCTCCAGGGTTTCTGTGCCCTAGGTGCATGATTTTGCACTTCTTGGCATTAAACCCCAGCAACCACATCCTTGACCGCTCCTCAAGTTTCCCCAGATCCTTCCACGTTACCTCTGCTCCCTCCTGGGTGTCCACCCTATTGCAGATTTTAGTGTTTAGTTTAGTTTTATTGTTAAAAATATGCATAAAACATGGTTGTTGTGACATGGATAGTCAGTTCTGAGTGCTGAATGATCATTTTTTGTAATATATAAAAAATGTGTATGGACTGTCTCCCATGAGAAAGGCTAAAACAGCATGCGGGATCACACGGTTCCATGTCTTTTCATCGCAAAACTTTTCGTCGCGGTTAATTACTGCGCTGTAAGTAGAGCGCAACACATTTCAGCACACAGACTCTACAGCGCATGACAGTTCAGCGTATATTAATTCTCTGTTCTGTTGCGCTGCCACCTACAGTGCAATTGGAGTTTGGACAGCCATGCCTCTAGAGTTTGTCAAAAGCATTAGAGGCCAGCCGATGCTGTGTGATGCTGGATTCCTATACCGCCTGGAGCGTACCTATGGGGGAAAACAATACTGGAAGTGTTGTCAATATGACAGTTTTAAATGCCCCACTAGAGTGCACACTAGTGATGATGTAATAATAAAATATGTACAGGAACATAACCATGTTCCTGATGCTGGTTCCACAATGGCAATAAAAGCTGTATCTGATTTGAAGGACAAAGGTAGTTATTCACAGGACAGCACCCAGTATCTGGTTGCAAGTGCTATTAGTGGGCTTAGCCAGGCAGTCAGTTCCAAGTTGCCAACCCATTGCAAGCCTTAAGTGCACTGCACAGAGACCACGCCAGACAGTCACTGCAGTCCCTACTCAGCCTACATCTCTGGTGGATTTACTGATTCCAGCTGAGTACTGGAATACCGAGAGAAGAAAGCTTTTTCTGCAGTATGATTTGGGGGCTGATGATAACCAGCGTTTCATCATTTTTGCAATGACAAAAAACTTACACTACATGCACTCCACCCCACACTGGTATGCAGATGGGACATTTAAATGTGCACCAACACTTTTCACACAGCTCTACACTATACATGGAGTCCGCCAATCTGCAGTTATCCCATCCGTGTTCATATTGATGTCAAACCATTCCACTGACAGTTATGTAGGGGTTCTACAAAAATTAAAACAGCTTTGTCCTGAACTGTTCCCTTCTTCAGTAATGACAGACTTTGAACTAGCAGCAGTAAAAGCATTCGCAAGTGAGTTTCCTCGAGCTAGTACAAGGGGCTGCTTTTTCCACCTCTGCCAAGCCGTGTGGAGAAAAGTGCAGGAAAACTCAGTAATTCATAAACATTATACAGTGAATGCTGACTATGCTTTACAAATAAGAATGCTTCCTGCACTTGCATATGTTCAACCTGCTGATGTTGTTGATGCCTTTGAGGAACTACGGGCGACTGAGTTTTATACAGCAAATGACGACCAACTGGCTCCTCTCATTGATTACTTCGAAGACACGTGGATAGTGAGGCCAGTTGGTCATCGTGATAGGTGAAGACCACATTTTGCAATTGATTTTTGGAACTGCAGCTTTGCAGTCAGCAGTGGGATCCCAAGAACCATAAACTCAGTGGAGGGGTGGCACCGGAGTTTTAATAGTCTGCTTGGAGCATGCCACCTCACCATTTGGAAGTTCATTAATGCCCTAAAGATGGAACAGAACCTGAATGAGCTACGAATGGAGCAATATCTTGCTGGTATAGAGCCTCCGGCTCAAAGAAAAAAATACAAAGACACATCAAAAAGAATTTGTCAAGGTCATAGAAACATACTGTGACACAGAGAGGATGGACTTTTTATGAGCTATTGCTCATAACTTCCAATTGCAGTTCTAGATTTATTTTGTGTGAGACTCAAGAAGACAAGATTATTTTTAATTACCTTCAATAAAGATTTAACTTTTAACCTGCATCTTTTGACACAGACCCAACCCATCTCTAAGAGGACACACAAAATCAGTGAGACAGCATCTTTTGACCCAGACCAAACACATCTATAAGACACACAATTATGATTATACAATGATTAACCATGTGCTTCACGTTATGTGGCAAATGACCAAAGATTTACCTTTGGAAATGCTTCTTCTGACCCTTTTTCCCATACCCACAAAATCCGTGAGACAGATTCGTTTATTATGATTCACGATATGACCTTTGACCCTTGACCCTGACACATTACGTATGATGAATCACACATCTTCAAACCCATTACTGTATCATATAGCTAAGGTACTAGTACTTTACTTTTCTTTTATTAAGCTTCAGGATCAGGAAAAGCACACTGAGCTCATGTGGTAAATTGTTTCTTGCGATGAAGTTGTTTGCGATGAAGTTTTTTTGATGAATTGTTTGCAACGTAATGTTTGCGATGAAATGACGTGATACCGGATCACACACACACGCGCGCGCCACACACACACACACACACACACACAGGTTTTAGATACCAGGTGTTACATAGAAGGCCAGAAACTAATTACAGAGCAGAGCAGGCCTTGATCAAGGATCTCCTGTGTTATCTAAGTTAATTATAGGCTGGAAGAGGCTTGAGTTGAGCATATCCATTTTATGATGTTTCAAGAGGAGGAAACCAGGTTTTGTACACTGGTGCGAAATCATAAATGCTTTGGTGTCTATGTGAGAGGGAAGCTTGATCAATAGATCAAAGACATGTCATTTGAAGAACATGAGTCATGCTGAGGTTGCAGAATTTAATACTTGGAAAAGACATCCTTTTTTTTAATAGATATATATTTTTTTATATATTCTGACAGGGAGGAGCTAGGTGACCTCATGCAAATAGGTGGGGAAAACCAGCTTTTAAAACATTATTCTGTTTTGCTTCAGACACACTTTTATCTAGACTCTGACAGGGAAACATCTGTGAGCACTTTAAGTAGGTATTTAGAGACTAAGTACTGTAGTAGGAATTTCACTGTTTAAAACCTTGTTCTTTTAATAGATTTGTATGTCTTGTGATATAATAGTTCTGTATTGTATGTTTTACATATTATTATCTATTTTAGTAAAACTCTTTTTAGAGCTTACTTGGACAGTCTTTGATTTCTTTCATTTGCAAGAAAAGTATATATGGTTATAGCTGACACTAGGCATAAGCTTGAATGGTGATACTAAACTGGAAAGGGAAGTGTTTTCAATCTGAAGTCTTTATTACAGTTTTTAAGGGTTAATTTCTGTTCACCTTATTAGGTGCCCATAGGCAAAGATATCTGGTCCCCCAAAGACAGAAATATCTGAGCCTGTGCATTGGGTATGCTAACAAGAGGTTCACAGTTTGAATCCCTCCAAGACTTGAGACCAAAGGTTGGTTCGAACCCACAAAAACAGACAAGAGGGTTACCTTGTTCTGTTAAACTGTTCACAAGACTGCGCTCGGAGGTTGGCACTTTGGGAGTAGAGGGCTGACCTGCTGAGTGGGTTTGTGACAGTTGTGACCTACAAAAAAATAAAAAATAAAACTTGGTTACAATAATAAAGAACATTTCACATATACACTATATATCACATTTCATTACACATTCACATTCTTACAATATGGCAGGAAGTACAAAATAAATCTAGCCATATTCTATTATTTTAATTTAATTAGTGCTTTATAATCAAAAGAGTGCATGCTAAATGTAGAGTTTTTCAGATTTCCAAAAAGCATGAGTTCTAATTCTCTAGTCTTTTTTTTTTAATTGCTACCAGAGGTGATAAATGGCCTAAGTACAGTTTGCCCTTCATTAGTCAGTAGTGGGCACTCAGAAACTAAGTGCCTAATAGATATCTCTTCATTTTCACTGCATTTACATCCACAGTTTCCCTTGTTTATTTTCCCCTGCCAAACAAAAGGTTTCCTTGTTCTAATAATCCTATTTGAAAAATATAGAATGCATGCCTGTGTTGAACTTTTTCACGGAAAGTTAAAAAGACAATTTTCACCTAAGCTGATATTATTCCTGTACATGTATGTTCCTTGCTCATCAGTTAATTTAGCAGTCTACTTTTGGTAATGTGCATCTTTCAAGCTTTGCTTTGCTTCATTTATATAAGTAATAATATTATGATTTATGATTTATTACTTTAAAATTGGTAACCAGGAAAGGCACACTGAGCCGAGGCTCATTTCCAGGTGCAGCCTGGGGGAGGGTAGTATAGAAAAGTAACAGTTACTGACAACCGGTACTGTACATATAATAAACAAAACGGCAGCAAAGGTACAAGATGTGATGAGTCAAACTGAAGCCAGAAAAGCATTATGTACAAAATGTGCTAGAAAGCTGCACATGCGCCATGCATGAGGTGGGGTCAACGGTGCTGTGGATACAGAAAAGAGGTCAAAGGTAAAAGCACTGTGTGCCCAGGTATAGGGAGATCTATGAGGTAGGGCAGCAGAAGTGAAAGAAGGAAGTCAGGTGGGGTCAAGAGGGGGAGTGACAGGTACAGGAGCAGCAGGAGTAAGCTTTTTCAGGTGTCTAAAGGCAGGGAGTGAGGGGGAGAGCCAGAGGGAGGAGGGCAGCATATTCCAAAGCGATGGGAGATGGTAGGAAAATGCTGTTTGCTGAGCGCAGAAGTGAGGGTGGGGAATGTAGAAGGTGCAGGAATCCCTGGAGCAGAGTAATTAAGAAGAGGATAGGACAGGGGAGAGGAGAGAGGAAAAATAGAAGGGGAGGGACCCAAACCAGTATTTAGTGATAAAGGAAGCAGAGTGGAGCTAGCAACATGAAGGTAGAGGTAGAATTGAAAGAGAGTAGTAGAGGGAGCAGTGATGAATATGGAGAGGAGAGTTGGTAGCGAAACTGAAGAAGGCATTGTAGAGGGTGTCCAGTCTGGCTAGGGAAGAGGAGGGGTGGTGTTATTAGACCACATCTCCATAGCTGAAGACCGGGAGAACCATTTTGCTAACCAGCTCCTGTCAAAGGTTGGGGGAGAGGCAGTCCTTGCTATGGTACAAGGCACCAAGCCTGGGACGAAGTTTAGCATGGATGGCATCTATGCACTAGCGCATGTGTATCACATTCATCCAGAAAACCCAGAAGTCTCATTTGATGATTTAGGACATAAAACCAAGAGTAATTACTATATATATTAAAAAAGTCTTGCCAAGCTTTACTGGGGAGTCGTTCTGGGGGCATCTGTGTTGTTTTACCTAATAAGCTGATCGCCCTTATAGCGCCATTTCAAGGGGTAGGATATTTACTTCTAGGTATAAAAATGCCATAGGTAGAGCTCAGTGAAGTAATAAAATTTGCCAATAAAAAGAAGTTTGTATGGACTGTAGTGACTTAATATTTTTATTCAAGCACCATGCTTTACTGAAGTATCTTTGACAACTATACATGTCATACATGTCAGCGTGGTCAGTTGGTAGCACATCTGCCTCTGGACCAGAGGGTTGTGGGTTCTCGTCTCACACCGGGATTGGACTTGCACCTAAAAATCGCTGGCATCCGAGTGCAGTATTGGGGGGGTGCAGTACTGCTGGGGTGTGCCATCGGATGAGATGTTAAACCAAGGTCCCTTCTGCCCATCCAGGTGGGTGTCCAAGGGGAAGTAAAAGAACCCAGGGCACTCTTCGCAAAGAGTAGGGAACATTCCCGGTGTCCTGGCCAACATTCCCCTTCCCATAAACCAGTTCATGCAATTATCCAGGCTGTGTGTGGGTGATGATGTGCAATATGGCTGCCACTACACATTCACTCACTTCACTACCAGTCTAGCATTGCTTGTAAAGTGCTTTGGGATACACTGTGTATGAAAAGTGCTATAAAAATGCTGATTCTTCTTCTTCATCATTGCCTCTGATTTTTTTTTCAAGGCAACAAAGGAATTGCTAGCAAAGGAGTGGGCAAATCTGTATATTCCAATGAAATATTCTGCATTTCCCCTAGGTAGAAATAGAAACCAAATCAGGGAGTAGTCTGTTCCTAAAAAGGCCACTTAGAATCATGCAGAGTATAGGAACATAGGGCCACTCACCCATGACATTATTTTAAAAGTTAAAAGATTTATTCATGTATGCTTCAGAAAGAAACACCTCTGAACCCACAAACATTTGGGGGTATCCACATACCCTTTCCTCAGGGTGGAAGGCATTTCTGTGTATAAATTAAACAATAGCCAGCATTAGTATCAAAATTGTATAAAGCAACAGAATATATTATTTTACACCTTTATGTGCTCCAAAAATTAGTTCTTCAAAACTTAATTATACCTCAAAGTAAGTACATACTTTAACTTTTTGTTGTCCTTGAAATTCACTGCTAGGTCTGACTTAAAAATGATTACATTTTAGTAAATGTACTCCAAAATTATAAACTTAAAATTATTTGTAAATCAATATAATATTCAATTAGGTACCTGTATTTTTATCTTGAAGTTTTTCAGTTTCACTGCTAATCTAGTAGGCTATTAAAAAGAAATACATGCCATATTCAGAATCTTTTTACGCACTTAAAATATTCGGTTCAGCCTGCTCAGTGGCATGGAGGGCTGAGGCAGCGATGCCTTACCTCCAGCCATGCCGGCGACCTGTGTTTGCTGTGTGAACGGGCCACCAGTGGTTGGCCGGGGAGGGAAAGGATTGAGCATCCAAAGGACAGCTCTCCTCTCCTGGGGAGAGAGGACTGGTGCTCCTGCCGAATGACCAGCCCCAGGTGGAGGCTTGCGGGCAGTACTGGTCTGTTGGGTGCCTGAAAGGGGAGGGTGCTGCGGGACTTCCACTGATGTGCACGCGCCTCCACGCACACATGTCTGGCTGTGTGCACCCCAGCAATGGAGAAAAGGGAAAAAATGGAGGAAAAAGTCCTGGCGGCAGGATGACATCCGACCCTCCACAGGATCCGTACCCGGTGACCGGGCTGAAGGTAAGTCCCAGTGATACCGGGGTAATGGAGCTGGGGGGAGGGTCAGACAGAAGGGGAGGCTGGAGAAGTAGGCGATAAACACAAGATGGAAAATATTCAGTTCAGACTTACTATGTAATATATACAGAGTATACAGATGTATAAACCTAGTTCTCTATCTGTTACATATCAGTTATGCATATTCAAAAACACTCACACCATGCACTATCTCACAAATCTTGCAAACAGCAGTTGTTCTGTCTGTGGGAACCTTATTTCTTTCTTTGCCTCCATCGTTTGCTTAAGCACTTTGCTTTTGGTAATATAAACCATCATTGCTTAAAAGAAGGTATGTTTATTTGTTAAATGGGCATATACTACCATCCTGCACTTTAAGCATGTCCTCTGTTTTCATCTTTATGTTGTAAAACAAATAATGGGTCACTGATGTGATGAATATATTTCTAGCTTTTCTGTTTGTTCTCTCTTGGCCTGGAAAGGTGCCTCCATCTCATCTATATTCTATCTTTGGGTGATAGATAGGTAACTTTTTGATACAGACTAAAATAGCCATATTTTTTCGACTTATCCCCCTTAATTTAGCCTCTTTATTTCCCCTGTTCCTCCCCCCTTCTATACCTGCCCTTGGTTCAAACACTCCCTTCCCTATGTATCCCGTATTAATAGTCAACAACTGTACAATAGGAGTTTGCAGTTTTATAAGTGATGGATATACATCTGTAAATAAGAAATAGATACAAATATCATATCTTTAAAAATAGCAGAAAAGGAAGTCAGCCCGGTGGCGCTGAGGGTTGTAGTGCTGGACGCCACACCTCGTGCCACGCTGGTGACCTGGGTTTGGGAGCGGACTCGGGTCATTGGGGGTTGTCGGGGGGAAGGAGGATCGAGCGTCCCAACAGATACTCTCCTCCTCGTGGGGTGGGTTCCTGGGGTGCTCACAAGCACCTAATGCATCTATGCCTGTGAAAGCATGGGCATCGGGGCATAGGTGGGTCTCCGGAGTCGGGGTGGGGAGGACGTTGGGGGCACTTGACAATGACGTGCATCAGCATGCCATCTGTCTGGATGTTCATCCTGTGTGCCGCGTCCTCAGAGGGATTGGGAAGAAAAAGGGAGAAAAAGGGAAAAAACCCTCATCGGTCCTAGATGATGACCGATCCTTGCCTCCCAGTCACCTACCCATGGGCAGAGCCCACTGTGCAAGCTCTCCTATGAGGACTGAAGAAAAAGAAGGGGACAATGGGGAAAGCCGGGCACTCTAGGGGCAGAATCCGTGATGGTGGCCGGGGGGGGAGGGGTTGACTGGTCTGAAGGAGTGGATGGAGAGGGCAGAAAGGCGGGATAAAAAGGAAAGTAAAAAAAATAGCAGAAAAGGAGATGGTGCCCTCCCTTGACCTCCCACTTAAACGGAAGTGCATTAAAGATATTATTTGTGCTACAATAGTTTGTAAAAGAATAAGTTGTCAATTCATGTAAAGAAGATTAGTATAAACATTTAAAAATATGAAAGTAGATGATCAGGAGACAGTGACCTCCCTTGACCTCCCATTTATCCCAATGTGCCCCAAAATACTATTTACACCCTAGGTTTGAGAGATCACACATGGAAAGGGACAATTATTTTCCTTATGTGTTATACATCAGTTTGTACCTTTTTTTATCTTCAACATTTTTTAGGCTCCCTGCTCTTGGTTTTTACAGCTGTTGAGTGCTGAAAATCTATCTCCAGGTTAGGGGCGTGGCGAGGGTTAACCCTCATTATAAGAACTAATGATATGTAACAGATAACCAGGTTTATACATCAGTGTACTATATATATTACATAGTAAGCTTGAACTGAATATTTTAAGGGTGTTACAGATTCTGAATATAGCATGTATTTCTTTCTAATAGCCTACTAAATTTAACAGTGAAACTGAGAAACTTCAAGATAAAAATATACAGGTACCTACATGAATACTATATTGATTCACTAGGAATTCTAAGTTTATAATTTTGTTGTACATTTACTAAAACGTAATAATTTTTAATTCAGCCCTGGCAAATGATTTCAAGGACAACAAAAAGTTAAAGTGTACATTTACTTCGAAGCATGCTTATGTTTGAAGAATTAATTTTTGGAGCATATAAAAGTGTATAATAATATAATCTGTTGCTTTATACAATCTAGATATCAATATTGGCTACTGTGTAATTTATACACAGAAACACCTTCCACTCTGAGGAAGGGGTATATTCACCGTGCACCCAGTGGGAGGGATGGGTTCATTTGAATGTGGGGGTCCAGGCGCAGGTTGCAGGATTCTCCTGATTTACCCCCCCCTGGTGTGGCTGGAGAATTCCTGCAGGAGGTGGCCAATTTCATCATCGGCAAAATGTTGGAAGCCCCCAGATGTTTAATTCTGGGGGATTTCAACATTTGGGCTGACGACGAAACATCTAGGCTTGGTTACAACCTCCTCTAGACAATGTCGTCGCTGGGCCTGTTGCAAGAAGTTTCTTCCATGACCCCTCAGGGCTGCCACATGTTGGATCTGGATTTCTCACTGGGGCTTGAGATAAATGATCTCAAGACTGATCGGGTCGCTTGGTCCGATCATTGCATGGTGGCGTTCTCATTCGGGGCCCCCTTCGAGAGCCCTTCCCCTGCTGAGATGGTTAGCTACTGCCCTTTGAAGGGTTTGACCCTGGAGGGTTTTCTGGCAGTAGCTGATGTATCTAGTGTGGGCAATGCATGCATTGGGGGGTGTCTGCTGTGGTTGCAGCCTATAATAAGGCGATGTTTGTCGAGCTCGACTCCCTTGCACCAGTCTGTGTACAACCCAAGTCTTCTCAGCTGAGGTCCCCTTGGTTTGATGGGGAGCTCAAGGCAATGAAGATTGTGGGTCAGAGGTTAGAGCACTGCTGGTGGAAGACCGGGCTGGAGGCAGACAAGCTGGCCCTGCGTGCTCACTATTGTGAGTACCAGGGGGCAATAAACCATAAGAAGGCAGAATTCCTGTCCAAGGAGATTGCTGCTGGGAGGAACCGACCAACTGTGCCTTTTCAGACTGTTGACAGGCTGCTAAACCCAGCCTGTCTGCAGCCAAAAAAGACTTTTTCAAATAAGTTATGAGAAGAGTTTGCTCAGTTCTTCTCAGACAGTGTCCAGCATCCAGCAAGGAATTCCATCTGTAAGCCACGCCATGGACAACGGTGATCACCGTGGGTGTTCGGAGAGTGCTCCATGTGGGGTAGATGGCGGCCGTGCTGTGCTAGTCATCAGCAGCAGGAGAAGTAGTGTGGTTTTTAACTTTCATTTTGTTTATTTAACTTTCATTTTATTTCGTTTACTTAAGCGTTACTGCAGCAGCATTTTGTTTTGTTTTGTTTAGTTTAGACGATTGTAGTTTAGTTAGGGCTCTTTCAGTTACATAGTTAGTAATGTTGGCGTTTTTGGAGGATTAGCATAGTGAGTAGCCTGTCTAACAGTTTGTTTAATAACTGCAGTTGCCATACTATCGTTTGCACTGAGTTTGTTGCATATGTTTTGCGACTGTCTACTGTGGATAGTGGGCTTATATTTCAGCTCGCTGTAAATTAATTTCATCTGCTTACTTTGGAATTCCCCTACCTTCCAACCCACTCAGAACCCTTCAGGAGAGTGGAGTTGTTCAAGTTTTCCCATCTGTGAAGCTGGTAGTAAATCTACCAGGAGGAACTATGTGCTGAGGATTCCTGCACAGAACATCACCGGAGAGTTTTGTTTTATTCTCACCGGAACCACTGACCGTTTCACTGTGTGGGGCTGTATGTTGGATCTGCTGGTCACCTGTGTTCATTCTATGCAGAGGTGAGCCCGACCTGCGGTGATTAGGGCTCCGTTATTTGCGTCAGGGATCTACCTGCCTAGTCCCAAGGGGGGGCCCAGCCTTAGTCTTGCTAAAGAGCTTGTCCTCTGTCTGTATCTCGTGGCTTTGTGGGGGGTCTCCTGGTGGGAGGATGCAGTTCCGTGACATGGGGATTATTTGGATAGGTTGGCCCACCATTTTGCTGGCAACTTTGGGGGCTCTCGCTTGGGTTGTGGCAATACCTTTTGTGTTCCTTCCCTTTTTGAAGGCCTGTGAATAGCTCCTGGGACAGCTGTGGTGTAGGCTGCCCGGGGAGAGGCCTGTTGAGGGGCAGGGGAGCATCTGGCTAGCGCACCACAAAGGATGGCTAAAAAACCGCCTCCCTCGAGATCTGTTGGTAGCTTCTCCCTTCATCCTGAGAGAGGACTTGAACTTTTTATTTTCCCCGATCCAGTTAGACTTGGTTGGGGTATTTTCCGATTTCTGTGGGCCTAAGGCAGTGAGAGTGCCTTTGGAAATTATTCTACTTAACTAGTCATTTTTATTACTCATTTCAGTCCAGGTGAGAGCTGGACTTGTTCTGGGAAATATTACATTTACTGTCCTTGATGTGAGAGGTCTTAGGACAAAGATTTGGACTTTTCCCTGCAGAGTGTCAGCAACTCTTTGATAAGTGAACTTTCTCTTATTCATTATTGAAAGACTCGAACTTTAACTGCATTTCCTCAATTTGCTGCTGTGTGTTTGTTATTTGATGGGGTTTGTTTAATTTATTGTTTTGGGCAGTTTATTTGGATTGAATCTGGGGATATAAATGTGGGGAACGGTTGGATAATAGGAGGGTGATGTCTTTTCTTATTATTTGTTTTGTCTTTGTCCCATAGTTTACTGCTGTTGGTTACAGGCATTAACTATGTGTTGGCAGTTTTCTTCGGTGGTCAGGTGCTACTCCCCCTCTAGGCTTAGGGGCCTGCACCCTTTTGACTGTCCTCCACTTCCCTTTGAGGTCTATATGTGCTGTCGAACCTAGGGGATAGCTCAGAGGGGCTGGGGGCCCCCAGCCGGGAGGAGGGGTGGAGCAGGCTGGGCAGATTGGGGTTGTGGGTACCAGGAGGCACCTTGGGGCAAAATGGGTCCAGGAAAGGAGTCCTTCCTGCCTGGTTCCCATACCCAAGGGCTCCACTTTCAGTTGGCATATGATGTGCTCTCCCGTGGCCACTCATCCAATTCGGGCGGTGTTATGTAATGCCAGGTCAATTAAAAACAAGACAACAATTATTGCTGATCTTGTTAGAACATCTGACCTGGCTTGCATCACCGAGACCTGGCTGGACAGGAATGCTGGTCCCATGTTGGAAGCAGCAGTGCCGGCCAGGTACTCAGTGATACACTGCCCAAGATTGGATCGCAGAGGTGGGAGTGTAACCATCTGTTTTAGGATGGAGCTGGGCCTTATAGAAGTACCAGTGGGGATCACCAAATCCTTTGAGTGTACTATGGGTGCAGGTGTGTGTTGCAAGATTCTTCTCATCTACCATCCACCAGGGGATGGGAAAGAATTCCTGCAGGCAGTCTTGGACTTCATCACTGATATGGTATTGGAGTCCTCCAGGTGGTTGATCCTGGGGGACTTCAATGCCTGAGTCGACGACAAACTCTCACAGTTTGGACAAGACTTCCTCCAACTGATGATCTCATTGGGCTTTACACAGGTTGTTGCCTCTGCTATCCATATTTGTGGTCACTCTCTGGATCTGGTGTTCCTCTTGGGGATGGAGACTTCTGACTTGGTGGTAGAACTGGTCGGTTGATCTGACCATCACACTATACAGTTCAGTTTCGTGGCTTCCCCCTATAGAACTGCACCTGTGGAGATGGTCTGATACTGCCCTTTAAGGGGGGTGTCCACTGCTGGTCTAATGGAGGTGCTGGACCTATCGAGCAGGCCAACAGGATGAGTGGAACCAGATGACCTAGTGCTGCACAATAATAGTGTGGTACCAGGGGCTTTGGACTCCATTACTCCTTCCCGGATTCTCCCTGTTACTCGTTGTCCTTGGTCCCCTTGGTTTGATGGGACCTTGAAGGAGTTGAGGTGAGTGGGGTGACAGCGGGAGTGTTGCTGGTGGAAATCAGACTTGGAAGATGACAAACCTAGGTTGATGGCCCAATATAAGGACTATCAAGTGGCTGTCTCCCACAAGAAGGCAGAGTTCCTGTCCAGGGAGATTGCCGCTTCAAGGAATTGACCGGCTCAGCTCTTCCGAACTGTCGACAGGTTGTGCAATCTGACCTGTCTTCAGAATCTGAGAGCTTTTTCACAATTTCATTGTGAGGAGTTTGCTCTATTTTTGGCAGATAAGGTTGCCTCCATCAGGTCTGAGATCCGTTCAGTACACTCCAGTGAGCAGAGCGATGGTCGGTGGGAGTTTGCTAGTGCCCAGTTTAGCCGGACTGACTTTGATTGGCTGGCAATCACTGACATTGTGAAGATTGTCCAGGGTATGTGTCCAACTTGCTGTGGTTTGGATCCTGGTCTAACCCGCCTCCTGGTGGAGTGTGTGGAGGTCATCGGACCGGTCCTAGCGGAGATAGTCTGGAGTTCATTGGAGAAGGGGGTGTTCCCAGACTCTTTGAAAGAGGCAGTTGTGACCCCCCTTTTGAAGAAATGTTCCCCCCGACCTGAACTGTCTTGTAAACTACAGACCCATCTCTAACCTGCCCTTTATGGGTAAGATTATCAAGAAGGTTGTCGTGGTGCAGTGCAAAGACCATCTGACCATCCACAATGTCTATGATCCTTCCCAGTCTGGATTTAGGAAGAGGCATAGTACTGTGACAGTGCTTGTCCGGGTACTTAATGATCTCCTGATGGTGAGGGATCAGAAGAGCCATTCGATCTTGGTTTATACTTGATCTCTCCACAGCATTTGACACTGTGGACCATGGGGTATTGCTTGAGCACCTGTGGCTGATCTGTGGTTTGCCTGGTACAGCCCTCAGATGGTTCCACTCTTTCCTCAAGGGCAGGTCACTGAGAGTGGTGTTGGGTTTTTTTTCCCTCGGCCCCTTTCCCTCTGTCCTATAGGGTCCTGCAGGGCTCTGTGCTGTCCCCCCCTTGTTGTTTGCTGTGTATATGCTGCCATTGGGGGACATTATAAGGCATTATGGGCTGAGTTTTCACGTTTATGCAGATGATATTCAGCTGTTTATGTCCTTTGTACCTGGACAGGATGATTCCATCTTGGTCTTTAACAACTGTCTCACCAAGCTCCAGGATTGGATGAGTGCCAGCTGACTGAGGTCGAATCCAGATAAGACTGAGGTGTTGGTTGTGTACCCTGTCATCAAGTAGAGAGGTCCTCTGTTGTTCAGCCCTCTGGGTTATTGCTAGGGGGCATTCAGTTGAGGACCTCTGAATGGGTGCAGAACCTGGGTGTTGTTCTGGACAGCGAGCTGATGCTTAAATCACAGGTGCTGGCTGTCATTCAGTCCTCATTTTACCACCTGAGGAATGTTGCCCAGGTAAAACACCTTGTTCCACCTGATGACCTTCTGACTCTGGTCCATGCCTTTGTGACCTCCCACCTTGACTATTGCAAAGCTGTCTACTAGGGCTCCCGAGAGTTGATGTCTGTCGTCTGCAGCTGGTATAGAATACAGCAGCCAGACTGCTGATGGGCTTACCCAGATCAAGCCATGTCATGCCTGTGCTCCACAAACTGCACTGGCTTCCAGTGTGGTGGAGGATCATCTTTAAGGTTGGTTTGCTGACCTATAAGGCCCTACATGGGCAGGGACCATGTTGCTTACTCTTGCTCTGTTGCTCTGTGTCCCTACTGCCCCCTCCTCCCACTTTGTTCTGTTGACAAGGGATTGCTAGAGGTTCCCAGGGTTCATTTGAAGACTTCAGGGCAAGATCCTTTGCATTTATGACACCGACCCTGTGGATCTCTCTACCTTGTCAGATCAGAGAGTGCCTGTCCACTGAGACTTTTAAAACTGCTTTAAAAACTCATTTGTTCACACTGGCTTTTTCAGATGTTTAATGGGATTTGCTGCCTGTTTTATTTGGAGTTAATATTTATAGTGGTTTTAATATCTATTGTACCTTTGGATTTTATGTACAAGAGCTTTGCTACTTGAAAAGCACTTTTTATGTTTGCTTGCGCACATGCGCAAGAAACATTCCGGCAGCTTGCTGTAGTAGTGAGTTGTGGAAGTGCGGCAGTATTGTGGTGAATGCAAGCAGTCCATTTTGGGGCTGGTCTCTGTGGCACCAATAGAGGAGCACGCTGTCCATGACAGCAGTATTGCAGCCTTCCACCAACTTGAAAGAAACTCGCTGCAGCAATCACTGCGAATCAGTTTGCCTTGGCTGGTGTCCCATTTCAATAAATATGGTGGTGGCTATCGCCGTCCACCTCTCACAGGCCCCATGAAATCCGACGGAAAATACAGGTGGCACACTGGGAGCCCACCCCAGTGTACCAAAATACACCTGCAAGAAAAAAAACGACCCTCGTTATCTTTAAGTTTTTTCCCCCTGAAAAATGGGAAAACGGTCCTCGGCGTGTCCGGTGCCATTCCTCTAACCTGCGCCCACCCACTCCGTACCCCACTTCTCCACCCCCCTCACTTCATACTTGTCTCCAGAGCCTGGCGTGATGATCTTCGGTGGACCGGGAACATGTCTGCACTCTTTAAAGCCGACTGCGAACTGAAAAAATGCTGGTAAGCTGTACAAACGCATAAATGTTTTTTTTTCAACTTATGTGGATAGCTCAGGCATTTTTATGAATTTTGGCACCAAATTTTCAACATAGGGTTCTTGGGACCCCTTCTCATGAATTCAGTGACTGTCATCTGGTTATTTGGTCCCGCAAGGTGCTTTTGAGGTCATTGTACAGAATCACATTTTGGGATTGATTAACAAAATGCCAGTATCACTGTTCATGAGGTGGGCTCCCAAAAAACCTATGTTGCAAATTTGGTGAAAAAATTCCAAAAAATGACTGTGTTACGAGCGTGCATTGCACCATTTTCACGCACACTTGTAACTTCACAAATTTGTAATATTTTCACTCCAGATTTTCAAAATTGGCATTTTTTTATACCTCCTAATGAACAGTACAGTTATCATTTTTCACATCCTGGCCGAAATGTATTTTTGCACTTCCGGCACAGAATAGCGCAGTCGCTGTGGGAAATCAGTGTTCTGACAGATTAAGAAAATCACAGTGACACTGTTCATGAGCGGATGTCCCAAAATGCCTATGTTGAAAATTTGGTGACAAAAGTCCATGAAATGACTATGTTACGAGTGTGAGTTACGCAGTTTCCATGCACACTCGTAACTTCGAGAATTTGTAATATTTACACTCAAGATTTTCAACATTGTCAATTTTGCACACCTCCTTATGAACAGTACAGCTGTCATTTTTTATATTCTCCCCAAAAGTTTTTTTCACACATCTGGCACACAACGGCGCGGTCGCTGTGGGAAATCAATGTTTGGGACAGATTAAGAAAATCATTATGACAGTGTTCGTGAGCAGAGGTCACAAAATGCCTATGTTGAAAATCTGGTGAAACAATTCCACTAAACGACTGTGCTACGAGTGTGCCTTGCACAGTTTCCACGTACGCTCGTAAGTTCGTGCATTTTTTTTAATTTTCACTCCAGATTTTCAACACTGCTATCTCTTCACACCTCCATATGAATGGTACAGCTGTCATTTTTCACATCCTGCCTGAACTGTGATTTCGCACATCTGGCGCAGAATGGCACGGTTGCTGTGAGAAATCAACATTCGGGACAGAATAATAAAATCACAGTGCCACTGTTCATGAGCAGAAGTCCCAAAGGCTTTCATGAGGTTGGGGTCACAAAAAGGTATGTTGAAAATTTGTAGTGCAAATGCCAACAAACGCCCGGGGCATTAGGGTTTCTAACAAGCACGAGATTAGAGGGAGGCCGATTAAGGGGTAATGTAAGGAAGTTCTTTTCCACAGAAAGGGTGGTGGATGCATGGAACAGCCTACCTCAGGAAGTGGTGGATATAAATACAGTGCAGGGCTTCAAACAGGTATGGGATAGGCATAAGAGAGCAATACAGATGAGTAGGCCTATGGCACATTCATAAGGTAGAAAAAATGGGCAGACTGGATGGGCCTTGCGGTCCTTATCTGCCATCAACGTCTATGTTTCAATGTAACCATAACATCCTACCCTGTACAGACTGACAGATGTCAGGGTTGTGCCTTTGGATTGCCAGCTGTAATGCTTATGCCATACCACCCCCACCCTGAAGCCAACTACAGGCATCAAAGTGTGCCTTGGACTCTTCGGCCCCAGAGTTCACCCCATTCTTCAATGCTGCACTCATTTCAGTGTATGTCCTTATGGAACGGGGTGACTGTAAAGCCTGGACACCCCAAGGCACATCTCAACACTTGTCGGTGTCTGCAGGATAGGCTGAGTGAAATGCTCTGAGCATTATGGGCGACGATCCAAAGGCACACCACAATGCCTGTCCATCTCTGCAAGGTGGAGGTGGGGTTGGTGTGAGTTCAGTACTTCACTGCCATTCCAATCCTGCATCTGTCTGACTCCTGCACATCCAATGCTAATATCAGCAAGCAAACATTTGGCATTGACAAATGCTTGTTATAAATAAATTAACTTGACTTGATTGGGGCAAGTTTAGACCAGTGGAAGTGGCTGAGGTCATTAAGGTTGCTTCCAAACTGAGACACACATATTGTGAACTGGACCTGGTGCCGACACTTTTCTTGATGGGATGCACCGACTCCGTTGGCCCTGTGTTTGCCTTGATTGCCCAGTGCAACTTGTCAGAGAGGGTTTTCCCTGATGCCTTGAACGAGGCATTAGTGAGACCTCTTCTGAAAAAAACATCATTGGACCCTGACATCAAGGCTAATTACCGTTCTATCTCCAACCTCCCTTTTTTGGGTAAGGTTGTAGAGAATATTCTATCGCTTCAGCTTGAGGAGCACCCCTTGGCTTATGATCTATACGAGCCTTTCCAGTCTGGGTTTCAGGCGAAGCATAGCACAGAAACTGCGTTAGTTCGGGTGCACAATGACCTTCTCAGGGCGAGAGATCGAGGGGAGGGGGCAATTCTCATTCTTCTTAATCTCTCTTCAGCCTTTGACATGGTAGACCATTGTGTGTTACTTGACCGCCTGAGGGAATTTTGTGGACTCACTGGCATGGTCATCTGCTGGTTTGAGTCCTATCTCACAAACTGGAGGGAAAGGGTAGTGATGGGGAATTTCTCCTCCTCCTCCCCAAGCCTCCAGTGTTGTGGAGTTTTTCAAGCATCTGTCTTGTCGCCAATGTTGTTCACCATATACATGCTACCCCAACCCTGGGAAGGCTCATTAGGAAGTATGGCTTGGGTTTTCATTGCTATGCCGATGACACCCATCTATATCTTTCCTTTGCCTCGGAACATCCAATGCAGTGAACATGCTAAATAATTGCCTCATTGAAATCAATGACTGAATGGCCTCCAGCTGGTTGCAACTGAACCCCGATAAGACGGAGGTACTAGTTGTGAAGTCAAACAGAGGGCACGATAGGTTGGCCTTGGGTGCAGAAACAGGATTATTTCTGGGATCTGTATCATGGAAGGCCTCCTCTAGGGTGCATAACTTGGGCGTTATTCTGGTTTGTGATCTGACGCTTGAGGCTCTGGCGTCGGCCACTGTCCATGTCAGTTTCTATCATCTGAGGAATATCGCTAGGGTTAGGCCCCTAGTTCTGCCTCTGGACCTCCCAACTTTGGTACATGCCTTTGTGGCGATGAGGCTCGATTACTGTAATGCACTCTACCTTGGGGTCTCTAGGGGTACCCTCCGCCAGCTTCAGCTGGTGCAAAATGCAGCTGCCAGGCTGCTGATGGGACAGCCTAAGTACTGTCACATCACCCCAGTGCTGTGGGAATTGCACTGGCTGCCAGTCAGGTGGAGGGTCCTCTTTAAGGTGGGTTTGCTCACCCTTAAGGCCCTACATGGATTGGGCCCTAGCTACCTGGCAGCCCTTCTCACACTGGCCGCCTCAGTCCGCTCCCTACGTTCCTCCTCTAGAGGCATCCTTGCGATTCCCAGGACGAGGCTAAAAATGGCCAGCAACAGAGCTTTAGTGCCACTGGCCCTGTCCTGTGAAATTCACTTCCACCATCTGTAAGGGAGGTCCCTTCAGTCGAGGTATTTAAGGCCCACCTCTAGGCCTTCCTGTTCACTCAGGCGTTCCCTGATTTTGCTGCATGACATATTTTGCCTGACCGCCATGATATTTTGTTCCTGACTTTTTGTTTTTAGTTAGTTGTATTTCTAATTTGTTTATTATTTTTGATATTTATTATTTATTGCTGTATTATTGTTCATGTTATGTTCTTTGTACAGCGCCCAGAGTCTCCGGGATTGAATGTCTTTTAAATAGAATTTGCCTTGCCTAGCCTTGCCTTACCTATGTGGACACCCCAAAATGTTGGTGGGTTTAGGGTAGTTTCTTTCTGAAGTATACATGAATAAATCTTTTACTTTTAAAATAATTTCATGGGTGAGTGGTCCTATGTTCCTATACTTTACACAAATCTATATACTCTGTTTGTGGAATTTAAGGCATTTTGCTTTATTATTTTAAAATATTAATTTCCGGTTTGTAGAACATGAAAAATGCATCCCTAAATATTTATATATTTCCACCACCTCTATGATGCCTTCCTTTAGTTTCCATGTTTTTTCAGATATGTCTTTTTCCCAAAAAGTTTCAATAGGCTAGTGCTCATCTTTATAATGGAGTCCATGAGTCTATGTAGTACAACATTTAAATCTTTTCCACATTTATAGATTAGGAAAATGGATCAACCTCTTAAGGCATGGATGACTGGCTCAATGTGTAAATTAAGTTGCAATGGGGCATGCAGGCACCCTTGATTTACCCCTTTTTTGACATGTATAAAATTAGAAGTGGTATCATCACATGCTTCTGTTACTGTAGTCTTGTTATTTTCATACACAGGAAATATTTGGTCTAGCAAATCTGTGTGAGTACCTCAGTTCTTGCTGGTCCACCGGTATCACTATTGCTTGCTAATGTTGACGACCTAGGTTCAGGGAGGTAAGCTGAATATCCCAGAGGATGCTGTCCACCTCAAGGAGGGAGGGGTCATGGGCTCTGGGTGACCACAGGTGGCAGTGCAAGTGGAGCCACGGAACTGGGAGACACCAACGTGCTCTGACATAGAATAGAATGCATGCACATGCATGCACGTTGAGGGCTCCCTCAGTGTTCCATAGGGAGCTGGGCCAGGAAAATGAGAAAGACAGGCAGGCACTGCTGAAGGATGTCTGTCCTGCACTGCAGGACCCCGACTGTCAACTGAGACACTCCTCCCTGACTGCACTGACCAAGTCTCCATCAGGAGAATGGGGGTAACCCGTGAAATGAATGAGGGAGTATGGGCGATTCAATATGTGTGAGTAGGGAAGAGTGACTGGAAGGTGAATGACCGTTACTAAATGCTGATGGTTCTTTTAGCAATGTTGTGGGAGGGTTAGGAAGGGAGGGACTGATGTGGTGATGTATGTAGGGGAAAACTGTGAGGGCAGAACTGAGCTGGCAGCATGGCTCAGAGGGTAGGAGCGCTGCCCGCGAGTGTGGAAACCTTAGGTTCGGGACGGGGTATGGGCATTTCAGAAATTTTGCTGGAACCGTATTTTTTTTCTCAAGTGTCCAACTCCTCCCAGAGTTGGTTATTTAATAGTTGGGGGTGTGTGTGGGGTGAAACCCCCCAAGAGGAAGGTGTGGGGGCGTAGATCTCCGCATAAAACATAGTAATACATAGGCTCGTTAGAATATGCGCCGGTTGGTGTTTGTGAGATGTGCTATCGTGCTGATCACTGTATTAGTTTTCAGCAATTTGTAGTCGTGGTTGTTGCAGTTGCCTATATTGGGTTAGCTGTTATTACATGATACTGGATAGGGTACCTTCCCAACAGTTCCACCCTGGGGGGTAAGCTAGGGTGTTTGTAGAGGAGGAAGGTAAGTCCTGGGGAAGGTGGGTGAGGGGACTGGGTGTGTGGATAGGATGGATGGGGGCTGTCTGACCTAAAGGTACAAAGTGTAGTAAAATTTAAAGAATACCTTGGTTCTTTAAAGCTCATTAAGATAGAGCGTGGTCATTGTCTCCTTCTTTTTGTACAGCTTTTTTTTTTTCCTTTTCATTTTATAAATTAATCTGTATGTTTTTTCATTCATATTCATTTGTAAAAAATGTTTTATTTATATTTTAAATCTCTTGGTGGTTTTGTGCCGCTTCCTTGGTCATGTTGTTCTAGTGCCCAATAAAAGTGCAGAACAGTCCTGGTGAGCTGATTTTGAAGTCAGACACCACTTAATACAGAATGGGAGAGACTGGTACTTGTCATGTAATGGCATTTATGAGAAAACATAAAAGCTTTAACCTTTTATGCAATGGTACATATGCTTTTATAAGTACTATTGGTAACTTATAACAAAAAAACTACTATTCTGTTTCTTAGTTATGGGGTTTTAGTGGAAATTGTGATTATTACAGGTTTTTTTTGTAATTTTTGTTTATGCCTCCTTTCTCCAGTCCTCTCCTAGCCCTCTGGTCTGCCAGCCACCTCCCGAGCCTCCCCCAGCCACAGTCAGTTACGTCCATGGAGCTCTGGCTTGTGTCCCCCAGGCTGGGTCGAGGGAGGGGGAGGAATACACATGAACTTGCACATTTAATCAGGCTGTGCCGTGCTGGGGATGTGGATGCCCAGGAGCTGCTTCAGACTTCATTGTGGAGGGGATAAGGCCTGATTTTTCTTGAGTTTCTCACATCCCCTGGAGATGCAGCATACAAGGACACAAAGGCAGGCCCACCCACGCAATGTGTGCATCTGCCTACTGGTGTTAGCTGTATCTCCACCCTCCCTTCAGCTCTACCAGCTGCACTGCTATCTGTTGTCACCCAGGTAGACAGTATTGCGGTGGAGGATGGCGCCCTCCCTCCGCAGAGGAGGAGAGTGTCCACTGGGATGCTTGAGCTCCCCCCCCCCAGCTGGCCCCTGACTTTTTACAGGTTTTAGTGAGGCTTTGGATTTTTACAGGATACAGCCCAGCACGTCAGGCTGTACATATTTTAATAGTTTAATCAGTCTGTTCCTAATTACAGGTCAAATATGGCTAAGCAACAGAAATACAATAGTACAGAACAGAATCCTAAAGTCAATATTTACAGGTGTGTAACGTGTAAAATGTTCACTTATGGAGCACAGGGAAGGGAAAAGCAGGAATTTTTAATGTGAAAGGTGTGAATGTATAAAGGATTTGGAGCAGGGGATTGTAGACCTAAGGGAGAGGATTAGCAAATTACATATAATTAATTAGCTAGAAGGATTTTTAGATAGGTCATTAAGTCAACTAAACGTAGTAAGAGAATATAATAGGCAGGGAGAGGAGAATTTTGAATTAGCAGCTACAGTGAAATCAAAGCAGAAAATAGGGGAAGAGAAAACAGGATACAGAGGCCAACAACACCTGGGCATTTGTAACAAGGGGCAGGAAAAGGAAAAGGGGGAGAGTAGCAGACTTCCACCTAGTAAATATCACAAATAAATATGGAGCATGAAGTAGCATACAAGAAGAGGAAGACAAGGACCAAGGAAGGGAGAATGTTACACATACAGAAACAGTGGCAGTGGAGGAAAATATTGTGGTACTAGGGGATTCCATTCTAAGATATACTGATTCAGTAATATGTAAGGATAGAAAGGAAACTACTACTGTGTGCTGCTTACCAGGGGTGAAGGTACTGGATATAAATAAGAGATTGGAAGGCTTTTTAAAGGGGTCAGGGGAAAAACCTATAGTCGCAAAACATGTTGGAATGAATGATATTGGGAATAGACTGGATGAAGAAATAACAAAAGATTTTGAAGAAATAGGGAGGAAATTAAAAACAAAAGGATGCCCTCTTATAGTCTCAGAAATACTGCCAGTACCAAGGGCAGGAGTGGACAGACTAAAGGTAGTAAGGAAAACTAATACATGGCGAAGGACATGGACTAAAAGGGAAACTTTCAGGTTCTGTAGAAATTAGAACCAATTCAAAATTGCAGAAGACCTGCATAGGAGGGAGGTTTACATCTAAATCTCAAAAGTGCAAGGGCAGTAGCAGAGAGAATAAATTTGTACATAAATAGTGTTTTAAAAGGACTGGGAAGGGGACAGGGGCATTACACACTGAGGAAACAGTCTGTGATATAAATAGTGTCAGTGGAAAACTGTGAAAACCAACAAATATAAGATAAAAAACATTGAAGAAAAACACTACAGGGGAAGGCTGGTGATGCATACTATGTAATGCACATTGTATGAGCAATACAATGGGGGAATGTGAAGCATTACTAAACAATAGAGGAGATAGATGTATTTGGAATAACTGAAACTTGGTGGTCAGACAAGGATGCATAGCTAAATTCAATACATGGTTAAATCATCTACAGAAAGGACAGAGCAGATAAAAGAGAGGATGGGATGGTTTATTTTAAGGAGAGTTTCATGGTGCAAGAAATTGGCAAACCATTAGGAAAAGAGCAGGAGGTGATATGGCTTAAAATTAAAAGTAGGAAAAAGATGGACTCTTGCTTTTGGGAATATATTATAGGCCACCAAAGTAAGCTAAAGTTATAGATGATTTGTTGTTACATGAGTACTGGTGCATTGAGTGAGAAAGGGGATTTGATTCTGATGAGAGACATGAACTTACCAGGCATTAACTGACAAAAGATGGAAGCTAAGAACGGGTTTGAAAAATATTTAATGAGAATCATAATAGAAGATAATTTAAGACAACATGACAACAAGGTGACCAGAGATGTAAATATACTGTACATAGTAGTCAGTAATATAGCAGGTGACATAAAGGGAACCTATGTAAGGGAACTGCTGAGTAACAGTGACCATAACATGGAGCGGTTCAAGTTAAATAGAAAAGTTATAGCAGAAAGGGGCATTACATATAGAAAGAACTACTCCAAGGCAATGTTTGGTGACATGTTTAATATATTAAGTGACTGGAACTGACAGAGTGATTTCTGCGAGAAGGGGCCATTTGAAATGTGGAACATGTTGAAAAACAAACTTAAACAGCTGGAATGGCAATTTATTCCTATTATTAAAAAAACAATATTATAGAAAAAGTAAGGTACCAGCTTGGCTGATTACCAATGTAAAGGGACAAATAAAGAAGAATAAAAAAATACAGAAAAGTAACAAAGATAAACAGCAATGAGGTATGGGAGGAATTCAAAAAGACACAAAGAGATTGTAAATTCGCAGTTAGAGCAGCCAAAAGGAATCAAGAAAATAACATTGCAGAAAAGGTAAGAAGAAATCCAAAACTTTTTTTAAAACTGCATTAGTTCTAAAAGAAACTTCAAGAAAAATTGGGTCATTAGTGAAAAATGGGAAAGAGATAGCAAGGGAAGAGGAAACTGCATGCAAATTAAATAAGTTTTTCTGCTCTATATATAACCAAAGCACAGTAACACCAGATCAAACAGAGTGTAATGGAAAGCAGGCCTTTACTATAAGCAGGGAAAAAAGTGTTCAAATACCTCAAGGAACTGAACCCCAATAAATCCCCAGGACCAGACAATATACAAAAGAACTAGCCTGACCACTGGCTGAAGACCCTCTCATTCATATCTATAAGAATAGTTTGAGGGAAGAACCGAGTTCTCCAAGTGACTGGAAGGATGCTATAGTTGTCTGAGAGAGAGAGAGAGAGAGAGAGAGAGAGAGAGAGAGAGAGAGAGAGAGAGAGAGAGAGAGAGAGAGAGAGAGAATATAAGTCCATTCATGTTGACCATAGTGACTTGAATTTCTGTTAAACATATCCTGTTATTCCCTTTCTAATTAAAAAAAAAAAGCACCCTTTGTTTCCCTGAATTACTTCATATTACAGCTATGGACTACATGTTTTGGAAGCCTATTCCAAGTAGAGGCTACTCTCTGATTGATCCAAGCCCCTGTTATATTCCTTTTATAATTCTCCCCTTTTAGTAACGAGTCATCACACCTGGTGTCCCTGCATTGTCCTTTTGCTTCCAAACATATGCATTCCCATAAATCTTTGTTGTTATGGGCACTATTAGCCAGACAAAGATCTCCACACATCTGCCTGTATTCCAAAGAATACATGCCCAAATCATTTAACCTCTCCTCGTATGGCAACTATCTAATTTTGGTAACTAATTTGGTTGCTATTCTCTGAACACCCTCCAATCTCCATATGTGCCCTTTCTTATGTGGTACCCAGAATTGCACACAACACTGCATGTGTGATCTCACCACAGAAGTACACAAGGGCACCATTGCCTCTCTTGCTTTGCTTCTGATATGTCTACTGATACATCCAATATTCTGTTTCCTTAGTTCACTGCACTCCTGCACTGAAGATCAAAGGTTAACCTGTTAGAGACAAGAACACCCAGATCCCTCTCTTCCTCAGTAGAGGATAATTCTCTCCCCTACTTTACATTTATTTATATTAAACCTGAGTTTGTGTTGATTGGCCCAGACTTTGATGTTATTAATTTGATTTGGAATTTCTTAATATGATCATCGCTGTTGACAATAGCTCCCATTTCAGAGTTGTCAGCAAATTTGCAAAGCCAAGCATCTCTAAAGCATTGCATTGAGGAAACAAAATTTTGAATAATACCAGTCCCAACACAGAACCCTGGGGAGCCCCGCTTGTCACCTTGCCCCATTTGGAATAATATTTTTTAATACATACTCTTGATTTTCTATTGCTTAACCATGAGGCAGTCCAACTTAATAGATCTTTATTAATTCCTTTTTTCTCCAATGTATTCATTAACTCAAGGTGTGGTACCATATCAAATGCCTTAGTAAAATAGAGGTAAAGTACATCTACTGGTATACTGTACTCAAGTACCCTACTATAGCAACTTGTTCAAAAAAAATATAGGAGGTTGGTCAGGCAGGATCTATTTTTTATGAAATCATGTTGTGATGAATTGTCTGAGCCAATGATGGTTGAATGGTGCTCTAGTTCATCCTTTAGTATTCCTTCTAAGATTTTACCAATAGAAGAGGTTAGGCTTACTGGTCTGTAATTATTATAATCTGTCCTAACTCCCTTTTTAAAAATAGGGTTAACATGTGCCTCCTGCCAATCATTTACAGCCTTTCCCCCATCTAAGGATTTTTGAAAAATCTAAATTAGGAGTTCTGCTATTACTTTGGCTGTTTCTTTAAGAAGTCTAGGATGGAATCCATTGGGACCTGGAAATTTGTTGGGGTCTAATTTTTTAGTCTTATACATGACGTTAGAGACAGAAATGTTGATACAATTTGTTGACTTTGAGACTCCCTCAATCATTTGATATCATCCTTGTACCTTCTGGGGCCTCAACTCTGTTACAACACCGAATTAACAAATGGCGCCTTAGGAGATCCACACTACAGCTACCGAAAGTCCCCCACTGTCATACTTCACAGGGACAATGCTCTTTTGCTTATCGAGCACCACTCTGGTTCAATGGCCTCAGCCTAACCATCTCCTCTGCCCCAACTATTGGTATGTTTAAAACTAGGCTCGGGACTATCTCACTACCAACAGCTCCTGTGACTGCCCAACTAAACCTTGTTTCTCCACTTCCTTTCTGCTCTAGTTGTCCCCCTCCCTCCTCACTGGATTCTACCCTCACATCTTGGTATACCCAATGCTGCACTTTTCACCTCTTGCCACCCTTCCTACATTCCTTTCCCCACCCTCTTCCCTCTCCCTATGACTCTGGCACTTCTTATCTGTTGTCTATTTTCTCTGACAAATGCCGCTGGCTGCCTTGTTACAATGCTACCCTTGAACTGTATTAATCTGTACTCTGTTTGCAATGTCCACATTGTTGTAATGCCTCTCTTGATGTTCCCCATAATTTGTATTTCTCTGACGTGGAACCTTTGTAAAAGAGCCATGGCTCAAAGGTATTTGTAATCCTAGACTTGATAAATAAAATCCTCTGTTTGGTATAGGCTGAGAAAGAGTTGAAGATTTCAGCCATGCTGCTACTATCTGTTATCTGGTAATTTTCCTTAGCTATCGGACCAACCTGAACTTTTGTTTTCTTAAGGCTACTTATACAACTATATTTTTTATTGTCCTTTGAATTAAATGCAAGTTTATATTCCAGATCTCTTTTTGCTGACTTTATTAGATTTTTACATTCCTTCACCTTCTTGTTATAATTATCCCATGAGTCTTGCGTACCTTTTATTTCAACTAATTTGTAAGCCCTTTATTTTCTTAATAGATTTATTTATATTCCTTGTGAACCAAACTGGAACTCTATTGTTGTATTTCTTTTAAGTGATATAAAATCATGTACACAAGTGTTCAATTTAGTTTTAAATAATGTCTACATTCTTTCAACAACTAGTCCTGAAAATTCTTCCCTTCAATTCCACTTTCTTAAATATTCAATAACAGCTGCATAATCAGCCCTATTGAAACATCTGATAATAGCTGATTTGGATTGTTTAACTCTTTTGATGTTAATTGAATATTGTAGCATACAATGATTGCTGCCCCCTAGAGGCTGTCTAACTGTACATTCCCATATATCATCCTCTAAACTGCTCAATGCTAGATCCAGTTGATGATCTCCTCTTATGTTGCTTGTTACATAATTTTCTAAATTGAGGGAGTCTAAAATATCTAACAAAATCAGTTTCAGATGGTGTAGTAGCCATTTTGTCAGTTCAGTTAATGATTGGGAAGTTAAAATCCCCCATTATTACCAATTTACTTCCCATGTCTTATTCCTTAATTATGTTAAGGAATTCAGTGGTTTATTTATTGATAGGGAAGGTGACCTGTAACATACACTAACTATGATTTTTATCATTAGATGATTGTCGTCAAGGCATAGGCCAGGAAGCATAGGAAAGACATGAGCAGTTGTAGAATTCACCAAAAATTATTTATTTACACTAGCAGTATCATAAAATGAACTTGTTCAGAATAACTATGTACAGAGGCAAAATAAAAATAAAGTTTTCTTTCAGTCTCTGTGTCCCTTGTTCTTCTGATCCTGTCTTGCAGTAGCAGTTTAGCTCTTTTATAAGTCTTTTCAACCCCCATTCTTAGCAACCATCCTGTCCTTGTACATATTCTGTTCTTGTAAGTTTCAGAAGCTGCTAGAACACAGTGTGCTTTCTGAGGCTCCTTCTGCAGATTTTGTAAATGGCTGGAAGATTTGCACTGAAGTAACCTCTATAGTTACAATAGCTGCAGTCATCTCAAAATATAATTATATACATTTCAGTACTGACACCATATTTTCTAAACAAAAGTGATCCCATTATCAGTTTCATTTCCATACAATGATTTGCAAATATTTTTATATTAGCAGATATGCAAGGGAGGACAAACAGACAGCAAGGGAAAACTGAGAGACAGTGAGAGGCAAAGAACTGTGAGATTGTCAGGGTGATCAGATCCAACGTCTCACAGGGAAAACTGGGTTGTGCAACCAGACAGGCAAATAGACAGGAAAAGAACAGATCCTTGCATTTAAACACTTTCTCTAAACAAATGGGACAGGGTCCTATTCTACCCTGTCACAATGATGGTACTAGTTTGACCCATATTTGCTCTATATTCTGGTTATTATTGTATTTCTCTAGTAATTATGCTTCTATGCCTTCCTTAATATAGATGGCAACATCCCCCATTCTTTTAGTTCTGTCCTTGTGAAACAGCTGATAGCCCTCAATATATGTTCCCCACTCCCCATTTTGCCACCAAGTTTCTGTTATGGCACAGCTTGTTATATTTTCATTATGAAGGACATATTCTAGTTCACTTAATTTGTTTCTCAGCCTCCTGGCTTTCATCAGTAATGTTTTACAAGTCTCCTGGTTCCTGGTCCCTAAAAGTCTGACTAATATTTTTCTACTCTTTTGAAATTTGTGTATCTCCACCCTTCATCCCCTCTCCTTTCAGTTTAAAAGTTTGTGTGTCATCTGATTTATTCTGTTGGCCAGAACTTTTGAACCCATAGGTTATATTCTTCCTCAAACCTCCTCCGGTTTCCAGAGAAACATTATCCTCCCTACTATACCATCTCTGTAACCATCCATTCAATCTTTGAATCTCTATCATTTTTAATCTTCCTGCACATGGTACTGGCAGAATTTCAGAAATTGCTATGGTGCAATTTTTTTGCTTCAAGTTATATGCAACTTGCTCAAAATATCGTTGATTATAAAGTAGCCTTTTTCTTCGAACATCGTTAGTGCCAATGTGTAGTATTACTATTGGGTCCCTTGTGTCCTTTAATAATCTCTGTAAATTATTAATATTATCTTGAGTATCCGCACCGATAAACTAGATGCCATGGTAGTCTGTTTCCTATTTCTACAAATAATCCTGCCCGTATACTTCCTAACACCACAATTTCCCTCTTTTTCTCTTTCCCTGGTTGTGTGACTTGTTTGTCTTGCTCCTGGGGCATAATCGATCCTATGCACTAATGGGGTGTAGGTACGCATGAAATACACATACTCCACCCATGGAGCTGCACACCCGTGGACAGGTGCACTGGTACTGGCATGCATTATTGGCAGCCACCTGTCCATGGCCCCACCCCCTGGCATGCAGGTGCATGCATGATGGAGTGTTCCGTGGACTGGGTTTGCATCCAATGGGATGCCTGGACCCGGTCCACGAGCGGATCCTTTGCACCCACGAGGTGCGGGAACAAGATGGAGGGCGCGATGTGTGCCACAAGCTCAGGGTGGGAGAGTGCCCAGTCTGCTGCCCCAGCCCTCTGTGCTGATCCATGGGCTGGGGCAGCATGTAGGGAGGGTCTGCAGTGCCCTAACATCTGTGCCACTGCCGGTGGCGGCATCCTGGGGGGGCATGTATCCCTTATTGCTGAGTGTTACCCGACATAAGGTGCTCCCCCATGCCTGGCACTCCACACCTCTGTGAATGGCGTGGAGTGCAGGCACACCCCCGGCACGTCCCCTGGCCCACCCCGACCACATTGCCCTCTGTGCAGTCTGGCGGTGGGGCTGCATGCCCTGTTGGTGAATCCCATGGCTGGCCATGTGGGTGGCGCACTGGGCACGGAGTGGCTACACACTACAGATCCGTGGCGCATAGCCACTTCACATCATAGTGCGTAGGAGCCATTATGAGTAGTTTCCTGCACTTGAGCAACATTGTCTTTGATTGAATGCACTTGTGAGAGATTACCATCACTATTTACTTCTGTAACCTTATGTGCATTTGCAGAAACCCCCGTCACTGTCAAGTGCTTTCAGTAAGCATTTGTCTCCACTTCTATCCTCTTCTACAACATTATCTTCTTTTGTTATGCCTTCTTCGTGAACATCCTTCTCTAGTTTTAATATAGTGGTTCAAATGTATTACTCAGCCTAATTGGAATACCATCCTCCCTTCTCCTCTTTTTTAGGGCCATTTTGCACTAGACACCATTCGTTTCCATAAAATGATTCCTCATTTTGATCAGTATTTTCACTGGACCTTTGCTTCCTTTTGTCTCTGCCTGCTTCCTGTTCACCGTGTATGTTTTCCCTATTGCTCCCCACCCCTCCATTAGTTTATTTATTTATCGGGTAAGTGCACTGATCCAATGGACTGTTTTCAGGCATGACCCGGGATGCAGCAGCAAGTTAGTAGTGTGTACAAACTGTTCAGTTTCACTAATTTCCATTTGCAATTCTAGTCTTTTTTTAAGAATTTCTATTTCTTTTTCTAAAGTCTGAGTATACACATACCTGCTGCAAACAAAATATATTTCTAACACCCTTTTTTGTTCATTTTACAAGACTGACACTCAGTCAAGTCTCTCCTATTTACTTCCAACAGTTTCCATATTTAAAAATTACTAACTTGAATTTTGAAGATTCTTGGCCTACTGTCCCATCTGTGCTGGCTGACACCAGCAGACATGCACAGATGCGTGCTTGTCTCTGTGCATGTTGCCTCTACACATGCTGCCTGCACTTGCTAGTGGCTGAGCTTATAATCTGGTAACCCAGAAGTAGGCTCACAAGCGCCCTTGCACAGACCAAAACTATACAACTTTAATAGAAACCCTTTAAAATCAGGACTGCCAACCATTTCAAAGCTTAGATCTGGCATCCTACCTAAAAGTAGCTTGAGTGCCTAAAAGTAGCCCCTTTATTGCTGCCTGTAGTTTTCAGAGCAACCATGGAACTACATGTCCTAGAATCCCCTGGTTCTTGCTCCCTGACTCTCCCTTTTGTTTTTACTCTTTTTGTTCATTTTAAATACAATCACAGTCAGACAGATTTGGGAATTTTGGGGATAGGGTAAAACGAGCACTCTCACAAATCTATTCCTCAGGGTGTAACAGTAACCCCCTTCTCCAGCTCGGCTCTGCTTGCTAGTGGCTGAGCTTATAAACTGGAAACCTGGAAGTAGGCTCACAAGTGCCCTTGCACCAGACCAAAACTACACAACTTAAACAGAACCCCTTTAAAATCAGGACTACCAGCCATTTAAAACCTTAGTTCTGGTGTCCTACTTAAAAAGCACCTTGACTGCCTAACATTAGCCCCTTTATTGCTGCCTGTAGTTTTCAGAGCAACCACAGAACTAAGTGTCCCAGAAGCCCCTGGTTCTGTTGCGTTGGCAACCTACCTCACTCCCTGACTCTCCCAGGCCATCATTTTTTGTTCACTCTTTTTGTTTGTTTTATGCACAAGCACAATCACACAGCTTTGGGAATTTTTGGAATAGGGTAAAACAGGCACTCTCACAGATCTGTTCCTCAGGGTGTATCAGTGACCCCCTTCTCCAGCTTGGCTCCACTCACTAGCGGCCCAGCTTGTAAGTCAGGAACCTGGACGTAGACTCAAAAGCGCCCTTGTGCTAGACCAAAATTACAAAAAAGATAAAAATAATTATAGGCCAGTTAGTCTTACATTGATGGCAGCAAAAATAGTGGTGAAAATTCTAAGAGAAGGAATGGAAACATATTTGATAGATAATAACAGAATGGATATGACTCAACATGGTTTTAGGAGTGGAAGATCATGCCTTACAAACCAGATCAATTTTTTCAACCTATAAATATGCCGCTAGTTAGAGGTATTCCTGTGGATGTGGTGTTCATGGATTTTAGTAAGGTATCTGACACCATGTCACACATGGAGCTGATCAATAAACTAAAGGAAACGGGACTGGATAACAATACAGTAAGATGGATAGGCAACTAGCTACAAGGAAGGAGACAGAGGGCTAGAGTAAATGAATAATGAATATGTTTTGGACTGGGGAGAGATGACCAGTGGGGTATCACAGGGGTCGATGTTAGATTCTACATTGTTTAATGTTTATGTGGGCGATATGCAGTGTACTGGGGGGAGGATGCATGGCCAAATTAGTCGATGATACTGAAATAGAATGTGAAATGGACACTTGGGAAGGAATAGGAAAACTACAAAGGGAATTAGATTCCTTAAGTAACTGGGCACATAAGGGAAAGATGCAATTTAACCAAGATAAATGCATAGTTATGCATTTAGAAAAAAGAAACAAACTGGCTAAATGTGAGTTAAATGGAAAAATTCTGAGGGAAAGTGAGCATGAACGGGATTTGGGGGTGCTGATTTCTAATAATTTAAAGAATGGTGGTCTATGTGATAGTATTTTTAAAAAGGGAAACGGTCTACTATCTTGAATAAGAAGGAACTTTGTGAGTAGGGATAGGAAAGTGAGGGTACACCACTGTTTACATCTTTGGTAAGGCTCCACTTGAGTCCAGTGTGCAGTTCTGGTGTCCGTATAGAAAGGCTGACATGGCTAGATTAGAGGCAGCCCAGTGGAGGGTAGCCAAGATGATTTATGACATCAGAGAGATCAATTATGAGAACAGATTGAATGAACTGAAGTTATTTTTATTGAAGAGATGAAGAATAAGAGGGGACATGATCCCTGTACATAAGGCAATCAGGGTAGAGACTTATCTGAATGTTTATGCATTCACAAGAAGGCCTGTGATATACACTTAAGAAGACACAAATACCAGCTGGAGGGGGAACTTATACAGCACAGGAAAAGAGAGGGCACGGGTTCACCCAAAGGGTTGCTGAAGCTTTGGACGGACTACTGAGTGAGATGGTTGACAGTAACTCCCTACACAACTCTAAAAATAAATTATATATATTATACATAAATATTGTGTTTTTCAGAGTTTTCTTTAAGGCATCAGCAGCTCTTTAAAGCTGCTGCTGCTGTCATGCAGCTCCCCCTAACAACACACATGACAAGTACATTTTGGCGTTAGATTGGAACATCGCTGACTAGAACAGCATGGTCAAGACAGCAAGGTAAAAACGCCATCATTTTTTTTTCTTCAGGGGCTCTGCACACCCCTAGTAAAAAGATCCTAACTTCAAGGGTGGGGGGGTGGATCATGTAACAAAACAAAATTTGTGGGGCCGTGGAATACTGTTTCCACAGCCACTTGTAAAACAAATTAACGTCCCGAATGGCAAAATGGAAAGAGATCAGGATTAGAACCCTGGCTTCATTGTCTTCCAGCCAAGCTGCTCCATGCCTTAGCCCCCCACACCATGGGAGCAGCTTGGCCAGCCTCTGGAATCCGTCTGCCCTTGTGCTCTGCTAGCACCATGGACAGCGACCAGGGTAGCTCTTACTGCACAGCACTGCAAATCCCCTATCACTGTCTGTGGCAGCGATGTTCGGACTAGTGCTGTCTTCTCCGGTGCTATTATGGTAGCACTATTAAAACCTGTGACCATAAATTTCTACTTGATCCAAGTCTGGTGTTTTATTAAGCTGATCTATCTGCACTTGCTCCTGATGGAACCAGAACAAATAAGTTGGTTGTTTTTATGGCTACACAGTGAGAGCTGTGCATCATATTGCTAACGAGGAGAGGGAACAGGCCAGGAAATGTATTCAACAGGAACTGATGCATATTACCTTCTACTTCCACAGTGGATTCTCATCACCTCTTTTATACATGAAATCCCTGCTGTTCTGTGTCTGCCTGTGCCCCATCCCCTTCCCTCCTCCTACAGATCTACTTTATTCATGAATCAATGGTTGTGACACTTTGTTTCTGTTTTTGTGCCACCTCTGCAGCTAGAAGAATGCTGCTGACTATGTAAAATACTTGACATAGCAAGGACACATATCATCAACTTTTAACCTCCAAATAGTATGTACTGAGAGAACGGACAAATGGTGTGAGGATTGGATAGGCACAGACAGTCCTAATGCTGATAATGGCTCCAGTTTGCAGGTATAGGTATGCAGAGAGTGGCAATGTAAACTGAAACCTGAGCTTTGGTTTTGACTAGTCCTCTGCTGCCTCTAGTTGTCCCTAACAGCAGAACACTTACTAACTTATTCATCTGATGAAAGGTGTGGGTGCAGCACAGATCAGGTTTGATCACAAAGGAACTCTTCAACTTTACAACCAAGGCTGGTCAGTTAGAACTGTGACTGCAGCATGTCAGAATTCTGCCATCAAGGAACTGCACAAAATATAGACCATGATACAAGTAATTACACTGCTTTGCATAAGAATAGATAAAAAAACATGTTATAGGTGATATCTTTTATTGAATTAACTATATTGCTTTAGAAAATGGGCTTAAGTTTCCCCAGGCTCTGATTGGCTGAGCTCTTTGGCAAGGTGGGCTTCTATTAGACAACAGAGCCTGGGTAAAAAAAGTGCCAGCAACAACTAACCTGATTGCAGAAATCATGGTGCCACACAGAATATTCAAAGTTAGAGTTTGCCATTGTTTCTGTCTTGCTTAGCGAGTAAGACATCCGTTGCCTGCAGAATCTGTCTGCTCATCTGTTTCAGTAGGTACAATTATGAAGTGACACAAACAATAAAATGTCAAACAGGTTATTTATTTTTTGTTAAACATAGCCTGTAGTACTACCACAGAGCATAACTCTGACTGCTAAACACACCCATATCCTCTGGATGCCTGCCTGCTTGCATTTCTGCCATAAGCCGCCAGCACATCTCCCTCCATGGGAGACAAAATCAGTAAAGTACAATTCCTGTTATACCTACATTGTGCCCCCCCACTGACACATTGCCGAAAATGAAGCAGGGGATAAAAGAAACGGCGGGCATCCTCAGCTTGTGATTCCAATCACAATGTCTCCAGTACAGTACCATTCCTGTCATACCTGTGTTGCCCCCCACCCTGCTCCGACGCGTTGTTGAAAATAAAGCAGGGGAAAAAAAATGGCAGGCCTCCTTCTCCTGTGATTCTGATCGCAACATCTCCTGTACAGATCCCGACTGCAAGCTTCAAATAACGTGCTAGTTAAAAAAATTGTGATGAGTATGCACACTGCGCCTTTCCGAAGTGTTGTTGTGAACATGTTCCAGCAATCTTGAGTAAGTGTCTTCACTTTGGCACAAAAGTAAAGAAAATGGTGCTGTTTTCCTGATCTACAACCTGCCGGGGGGCACCATGGAAGGCACCAGTAAGATAGTAGGACAGTGTGAGGGGAAAAAACATTCAAACACAGCTTTGCCCACTACTGTGAAGATATGTGTTTGTTTGTAAAAATTTAGTCCCAAGAAAATTCCAAGGAAAAGGATAGCCCAATTGAACATTTGCTCAGTTTACATTGGGGTCCTCATTTATACATAATAAAAAGAAACAAGGTTTCAATAAATACATAGCTTGGGAAAAAATGCACAAATGACATAAACAATCATAAACATATACAGTCACATGCAATCATAGAAATAGGTAGAAGTTCATAGTTAAGAAGAAAGATGTCAACAAAACCGTTTTGGTCGTGCAAATTATTGAAACAGCCAGTTTCTAATCCTATTCTATGGTACAGCTACCTTCAGTCTCAATTGGTCTGGCAACCCATTCCAAATACTAGGTTTGCAGACAGCTACACTAGAATTTCCCCTCGCTGTTCTCATTTTAGGAGTCACAAGTTCTAGGTTTTGTGCTGTCCGAAGATCTGCCCTAGAAGTGCGTATTTCAAACAGCGTGTCTAAATAAGGTGGAGTATTTTTCTTCAGGTTCAGGTAAGTAAGGTGCATTGTGTATAAGTGTTTACACTCTGTTAAGCTGATCCAGTTCAAAGACCTATACATTGTACAGTGGTATGTCAGCCAGGGTGCGTCCAGGGCGAACCAAGCAAACCTGCTTAATACTACGTCCAACCTATCTAGTTCTGCCCTGGGGGCCCTTGCATAGACCATGTCTCCATAATCAAATAATGGAATTATCATAGTATTAACTATGTGTTTTCTAGCCGTAAGTGGGACACAATGTCTCATCCTGTACAAGGCCCCCAACCTTGAGTGTAGTTTTTTAATCAAGCTGTCTAAATATATATCCCATTCTATCCGTGCTTCTAACCTTACTTCTAAAGACTTACAGGAATTCACTTGTTCTAGTACTTGATGTGTGTATGTTTTAATTTGAAGTATGTGCAGAGTTATAACCTGTTTATTCCCAAAAATCATAACTTGTAATTTCCTGTTGCTTAATACTAGGTTACATGATCTGAAGTACTCCTGCAATGTGTCAAAGTCACTTTGAAATATTTTTTTTATTTTATTTTTATTAAAAAAGAGAGGTCATGACCACAATGCATTATAGACAATTACTATGTTAGTTTGTCTTTTTCTACATTTTCTGTCCACATTATGATAAAAAACTTACATTCCAATAAACCCCTTGTATTTCCCCTTGACCCCCTAAGGGGGGAAAACTCCATTCAGAGCTCTCTCTCTCCCCTACCACCGTTCATCTCATCTAGCTCCCGTCATCCAGGTATAAAATCCGGGTCTCTGCTGGAAATGTAAAATACCCTTGGTCTCCACAATAGCTCAGCCTGTGGGGCTTTGCTGTGCAATTTAGCCGTAATAGTCTCCAAATGATAAATGTTAGATACTATCTTATTCCAGTCCCCTATGGTCGGAACTATCTCTGACATCCAGCGCCTTGTTATGGCCTTTTTGGCAGCCGCTATATAAATGGGTAACAAAGTTTTATGCCAGGCTGGGGTTTGTGGGGGAAGTATTGCCAGGAGAACCATTTCAGCAGTCAGTTCGATCTCTTCTCCCAAACATTCCGACATTGCCTGTTGAAGGTTACACCAATATGGCATTAATTGGGAGCTTGTCCAAAAAATATGGACAAGGCCAGCTACCTGACATCTACAAGATCTCCAGCATCTGCCACAGGAGGAAGGGAGATATTTAATTAGAATGGCTGGGGATCGAAAAAAATGTACTCTGCATTTCCAGGCAAATTCCCTCCAAATACATGAATGAGTTATCTTACAACCCATAGGAGAAGCCTGAAGCCAATCCTGCTCGGAGATTTCCATCTCCAAATCCCTATCCCAGCTTCTCATGATAGAAAGTGATGAGTCACCCATTCCCTGGCATAGGATCTGGTAAATATGGCCCACTAGATGTTCCCAGAGCTGACCAGTTGTAGCATCTTCTAGGAGTTTCCAAACAGTTGGAACTGGATTGGGCAATTGTAGTGTTATATCCCTTTGTCTTAGAAGATCATTTTTAACCTGGGTATATCTGTAGATGTCCCCTTCAGGTAAACCATAGTCTCTCTATAATGTTTCAAACTGGACAATGCCCTTATCTGTTATAAATTGTCTAAAGAATTGAAGTCCCACCCTCCTCCACCTAATAAACATGTGATCTAATGTTGCTGGGATAAAAGAACCATCCTCTGAGATCAAAGTAAATAGGAAAAAAAATTATTTAAAGCATTTATTTTTCTTTAGGTGGTACCATTGTATTAAAATTTGAGCTGTTAAGGGTGTAAAGTCCTTCAGCTGTGGGGCCTTGTCTACTGAGGCCATGGTTATTTTCAGAATGTTGTATAAATCATTAATGGCAAACTCCACATCCTTCCAAGGAGCCTTGATAGACGAGGCAAGCCACAGTATTAGGATCTTGATAAAGGATGCCAACGCATATAGCCTTAAGTTGGGAAGGTTTGCGCCTCCCTCTGTCAGTGGAAGCTGCAGCAAGGTCATCCTTACCTGAGGTTTCTGACCATGCCAGATAAAATTAGAAATAATTCTATCCTATGACTTAAAGTAAAAATTAGCAGGGAAAGTTGGAATGTTTTGGAACAGATATAATAGTTTTGGTAGGATGATCATTCTAATGGACTCTATCCTCTGAAAAAAGTTCAAGGGCAGATATGACCAAGCCGTTAACTCTGATTGAATTTGTATCGACCAAGGTTCATAATTTAGCAACTTCACATTTTCTAAACTTTTTGGAATTATTATACCTAAATGTTTAATTTGTGTTTTGTACCATTTTAAGGGGTATTTGTTTTTTAATATTTGGATTGGGGAAAAGTTTAAAGCTAGCAAGTCTGTTTTGGTGATATTTAAAACAAAGCCCGATATCTCAGACAAAAGTATCAGGGAATCCCTCAGGGCCTAGAGGGAAGTCTCTGGAGAGAGGGCTGAAACCAAGATATCGTCAGCAAATATAGCCACCTTATATTCCCTTTGACCCATAGGAACCCCCTCCACACCTACATTCCTCTGAATTAGGTCCACTAGGGGTTCAACATAAAGGGCAAATAGTAAGGGGGACAAGGGACATCCCTGTCTCATTCCCCTTTGTATGGGTATTGGTTGGGATAATGAGCCATTAATTCTAATATAGGCCTTAGGAGATGAATATACATTCTAAAGGCATGTTGAAAAAGAATCTGGAAATGTAAATTTGGACAGGGCTGCCCATAGAAAATCCCATCCCACCTTGTCAAATGCTTTGTCTGCATCATGGCTAATTATAATAGAGGGAATCTTTCAGGCCTGAAGGTGTTCCATAATAAGAAATAATATACAGAGATTATCTGAAGTACTTCTTGATTTCACAAAGCCCGCCTGATCTTTTTGTATTAAATCTAGTAGGATGGGTTCCAGTCTTTTGGCCCAAATGTCCATAAATAATTTATAATCTATGTTTAGGATAGAAACTGGTCGATAAGATTTGGGAAGGGTGGGGTCTCTTTCCGGTTTAAGTAACGGAGTAAAAATAGTGTAATTCCAAGACGGAGGAGGGGTCTCTCCCTCAAAGACTGTCTTACAGGCTGGAAGAAAGCTAGGTAATAGTTGGGGAATAAACGTTTTGTACTATTCTGGACTAAATCCATCTGGGCCTGGGCTTTTCTGAGATTTAATTCTTTTTACCTGATAAAGTATCTCCTCCGGTCTAATCGGTCTTTGTAATTGAGAAATATGGGCTTCCGAAAGTTTAGGTAAAGGAATTTGGTCTAAAAACTCCTGAATTCTAAAATTCAAAGTTTATTGATTTTACATAACCAGCTATAAGCATGTCAGTCACATGAATACATAGTACATCAGGTACCAAAATTATCCTATACTATACATAGTTCAACTAACTAAACCCCCCACCTCCCTAACCCCCAACCTCCACTCCCTCCCTCCCCCTTCTGGAGTGTGCGAGTTTCTTGTATGTATGAGGAGAAGAGACATCAACTGTCTTGGGGTACTGTATACACTGGTTACTCGACACGCCCTTACTGCAGATAGACCACGTATAATTTCCCCCACTTCCAATCAAAACCTGCCATGTTATTCCAAAAACCAGCTATTAACCATTCAGATCTAAAAAGGCTATACATATCCCTTAACCAATCCTTATATGATATTATTACCTGGTCTTTCCAATGCTTCAAAACTAATTTTTTGACAATAATAGCTATTAAAGCCATGTGATATTCTCGCTCTTTGACCTTAATATTATCGTAATATCCTAATAGACAGACTTTCACCATAAACAAGTCCTCTGAGCCTAAGCAGGGATCCAGTTTAGCTCTGATTTCCCACCAAAGTGGGGCTATTTTTTCACAGTACCAAAATATATGTACCACATTCCCTTCTTCTTTAGCACATCTAGTGCAGGTATTATCTGGAATCCTACCCAGTCTGGCCAGTCTCAGGGGGGTATAATACATATTATTCAGTATATGATACTGAGTAAGTCTGAATCTATCCTGGGAGAGATATATGTAAAGATCTTTCCAGATCTTAGCCCAATCCAAAGTCACGACAGGAAGCAGGGATTCCCAAATTGATGACCCAGATAATGAATCGGTACAACTAGAGGTCAAGAGGAAGGCATATATTGCAGAGACCGAATGTGGTTTTATAGCACATTCACTAACATGAATCAGCAAAGGGTTGACTAAGGAAGGCCAAGCATTAGCCCCAAACAGGGTAAGTATGACATGTCTTATTTGGTATACCCTGAAAATCATCAACCTCAGGATATCATACTTGGTAAGTATCTCGGGTGTAGAAAGAAGGTTATCCTGGTTATATAGGTCCTCCGAGCATGCATACCTTAACTGTAGGATCCAATGGGGTAAAAGATTCACCCCTTCAATTTTAATATTGGGGTTTGATATAATTGGTTGCCCTGTATCCACTTTAAGAGGTATTTTCAGGTATGAACAACATTGTGAGAAAACCCTCAGGGAGGTACTAACCACTGAGTCCCGTAAACCCACTGGCAGTGACCGCCTTGTTAGGTAATAGACTGAAAAAGGGTTGATATTATTGGATTTTAAAAGGTCCCTCTCAATCTGAAGCCAGATCGGAATGTACTCTGTGTCACCCTGGGAGAGCCACCTTCTCATTTTGGTTAAATGACTGGCCCAGTAATATAACAGGAAATTCAGGAGATGGAGGCCCCCGAGGGGTCTAGGGGCACTGAGCTTGTGAAATGCACGATGGGGATGTTTGCCCAGCCAAATAAAATTAGAGATCATGGAATGCAATCGCTTGGAAAAGGAAATCGGAAGCCATAACTTCAATAGGTTCAAAGGGTAAAACAGACGTGGCAGAATGTTCATCTTAATTATACTTATCCGGGCCCATAATGAGAGGGGTAAACTCTGCCATCTCGCAAGGTCCTGCTGAATAACTCTGGCCAGATCTTCCAGGTTAAGCTTCTTTACCAGAATAGGGTCTCTACCTAAATAAATTCCCAAATATTTAAGGGTCTGTGAGGACCATTTTATACCCAGGTGCTGATTTCGGATTTCAAAATATAGCTATTCAGGGGGAAGATCTTGGTTTTAGAGATGTTTAGTTTGTAATTGGAAAGCATACCATATTGCTTAACAACTTCTAAAGCTTGCTCTAACGAAGAGGCCGGGTGAGTTAAGTGAAGGAGAATATCGTCCGCATAGACCGAGAGCTTAAGAACTTTTTGAGTGTGAGCATTGATACCCACAACTTGGGTGGACAATTTAATGTGCCGTAGTAGTGGCTCCAAATACAGATTAAACAAAAAAGGTGAGAGGGGGCAACCTTGTCTGGTATCTGTGTATAATAGGAATCTCTTGGAAAACACTCCATTACAATAAATCTTAGCAGATGGGGAAGCATAAAGAGACTGTATCATTGCAATAAATTGGGGGGGAAAGCCCATTCTCCGCAAGGTTAACCATAAAAATTCCCAACATACTTTATCGAAAGCTTTTTCGGCATCTAAAGAAAGTAACGCCATTGGGAGCTGGGAAGATTGGGCCACCTGGAAAGTGTGTGCGAGTGTCCTAAGATGGTCTGCTGGGGAGCATCCTGCTACGAACCCTACTTGCTCTGGACTTAATAATCGGGCCCAATATGGTTTTATCCGAAGTGCAAGCAATTTTGCTAAAATTTTAATGTCACAGTTTAAAAGGGAAATCGGTCTATAGTTAGCTGGGTCCAGGTGAGGTTTATTCGGCTTAAGTAAGAGTATAATCGTGGCATCCATAAGAGAAGGGTCTAACCCGTCTGCTGTAAACATTTAATTGTAAAGGTTCAGCAAAAGGGGAGCTTCTTCTTTACAGAAAGTTTTATAAAAATTTGAAGGGAAGCCGTCCGGCCCTGGCGCCTTATCGGGAGTGAGACTATTAATAGCCATCTCTATTTCAGTAATGGAGATTGGCGAAATTAGGGAGGCTTGACAAGGATCCTCCAAGACTGGGAGACCTAAAGAATCCAGATAATCATCAATATCCTGTGGATTTAAATCAGTGAGGCACTTCCCATATAGTGATTTATAAAAGTTCTCAAAAACCTCAACTATGTCACACGGTTTTGTTTTAATAGAGCTGTCAGCGGCTCGTATGGACGGGACTAAACAGGAGCTTTCTAACTGCCGTAAACGTAAGGCAAGCAGTCGACCAGCCTTTTCCCCCTGATCAATATATTTAGCTTTAATTTTAACAAGGGCATATTCTGCTTTCTCTCTTAATAAGTCAGCATATTCGTTATGCAGGTCTAACAGCTCTTCCATGGTACCCCTGGAAGTATCGGGAGATAAGGAATTCTCTTTTTCTTTAATCTGGGTTAACAAAGCCAAAGCCTTAGAATCTTGCGTCTTCTTCCTCCTAGAGGCAATCTTAATAAATTCTCCCCGGAGGTAACACTTCAAGGAGCACCAAAAAAGATCGTATCTCTGAACTGACTCCCTATTGTGTTTTATAAATTCGGCCATGAGATCTTTGATACAAGAGATCAAAGACTCATCCCTTAGCAACTGAGTATTCAGTCTCCAAATTGTTTCCCTCCGAGTATGGGGGTCTACCGAGATAGACAACCATGTCACCGCATGGTCTGATATCACTATGGGTTCTATACCGGCCTGATATAGGCCCGGCATAAGAGAACTGCTAATTAGGAAGTAGTCTAATCTGGACCAGGTCTGGTGAATGTTAGAATAAAATGTGTACGATTGTCGCATGGGATTTAAGAGGCGCCACGGATCGTCCAACCCTAGCATGATCATAAAATCCTTCAGGGCATTCTGCGAGGACGAAAGTGGCTTCAGTGGCCTATAGGTCCTATCCAGGTCCTGAGTTGGAGGAATGTTCCAGTCTCCTGCTAAAATCATGGGGGCAGGTAATAGCATCGCCATCTTGTTGGCTAGGTCCATCAGGAAGCCTGGATCCCCTCCCACCGGTCCATATACTGAACCCAAAACCACCATCGTATTATTTAAAATACCTTTAACTAACACATATCTCCCTCCAGGGTCAATGATCGTCGTGTTCTCTTTGAATGCAACGTTCCTACTGAATAAGATAGCCACCCCACAGCTGGAGGATGAACACCCTGCTGCAAAAACCTGAGACACTCCCTGCCTACGTAGGAATAGTGACTCCGAGTTGGTCAAGTGGGTTTCTTGGAGCAGAATGATATCTGCCTTTAGAAAGACACAGTGTTTAAGAATTTGCAGTCTCTTCAAGACGTCCCTCACTCCTCTAACATTCCAAGTGATTATTTTTATTAGAGAACTAGCCATTGTTAAGTCTGGGTGCCAGTACCAGTTTTAAAAAATTTGGCATGTCCCAAATCAAAACCTTAAGGCACACTCCAGCCCTCCCCCTTCCCGACCCTCCCCAAGCAGTATTTAATGCATAAAGACCTGTCCCATCACAGAACCGAGGCCTATTAAGTAGCCAGTGTACTCTTCCGTCCTCACCCCTCCCAATCCCCCCATAACCTCAGTCAGTCATTCTGAACACAACTCCCTAAAAGAACATTCACATCCAATCAACCCAACCATACCTAAACTGGTAAATCTGATGCTCCTCAAGAAAAGTCGCAGTATTGCCCCCACCGGTAGTACCCCAAAAACCCTACCCCTCTCCTCCCTCCATAATCCCCTATAACTATGTACAATGGGCCACTCATTCCAGATTAGAGTAGCAACATACCAGAATGACTCCTGAGTGAATGGCCAAACCCCGATGGCATTATCTGTATCTAGTAAAAATATAAAGGCCCCATAACAGGCTATCGCCCCACACAAAACAACGAAAGTTACCCCTGCATCCTGCTCTAAGAGAACCTTAAGTAAACTAAAACGCCTGTAACAAATAACCCAGATGCCACCCCCCCCAAACTAATACGTCTAGCAGCGTTCCTAGACCACACGGCCCGGAACCGTCCACACCTCTGCCCCTCTGGATAGCACGGGCACTGTAATGGTACCAATTCGACCTGAACCATTAGGTCCGCGTTACACATTCAAACCTCAGAAAACAAAAACTAGGGAACCAAACCTCACCCTCTTATAGTGCCCCATGTTCACAGCCCTTGCGATTATGTAGCATTCAATCTCCAATACTCTTTCTAAGATACTAAGGCTCAGCAGCTGCCTCAAGGTCAAAGCAGAAAGGTAGCCCAAACCTAACACGACCCAGGATCAGTGCCATACCGTGGGGGTACTTTACGCTAATGTGGGCAAATTATAAACCCCTCATGCTCCCCTCCTGGCTCCAGTTCAGCAAAAGTTGTGAGATCATCCTAAAACAATAAGCAATAAAAAAGAAAGAGAAAACAGACCTGAACCAGTGAGAACACTTGCCCATGGGTTTCTGAGGGACGAATAAAGTGGATACACCCTGCGGAGCCTAACTATTGTCCCCCTGGAAACTGACCTTATTAGTGAAGGTTCCACTGTAAATTCTGGTGATCAGAAAACCTTTCGACCCCCACTCTTTCTCATCCCTCCCCACGAGCCTCAAACCTCCAGAAACCCCACCAAGCCCATCCCAGACAGTCCTTAGACAAGCAAAGAGAACAGGTAAGCAACTGGAAATATAGTCTTTAGTTAGCGTTTCAGCCCGCTAAAGTCTTTATAGACAGTTCATCCATCTTTGAACAAGCTGGGTAGCTTCCCTGAAAGATCTGAAAAAGCCTGCTCAGGTGTATCATATGTAAACCAGGACCCCTGAACTGAGACTCGGAGCTTGGCTGGATACTGCATTCGGAAAGGGATACCCGCCGCAATAAGTTTTTTGACTGTAGCATGGTAAGCAGCTCGTTTCATGCGAGTCTCTCAGAGCAGATCTTGGGTAATTCATAGAGTGGCATTTTCCCACTTAATATTTTGCAGCTCCCTTGCTTTGTCCACAACATGTTGTTTTTCCACAAAACTTAAAAATCTTACTATAATTGGTCTTGGTGGAGCATTCAATGGAGGCCGTGGCCTAAGGGAGCGATGTGCCCTTTCTAACTGGTAATTAGCACTTATCAGGGAAGGACCCACAACTTTTTGAAGAAACTTCTGCAGGAAGGCCACTGTATTGGGCCCTTCCTCCGATTCAGGCAGACCGAGGATCACTATATTTTTTCTCCTGCTTCTGCCCTCCAAATCTTCACACTTCAATTGCAGTCGCTGTATTTGTTGGTGTAGTTGCACTAAATCGGGTTCTGTTTTCTCCTTCCACCTCTCCACTGAAGCCATTCGGGCCTCGTTATCCCCCATCCTTCTTGCAAGGCCCGTAAAATCACTGTGGAGGGACTTCAACTCTGAGGAGATATCAGATAGAGTCTTTCTGAAAGTAAGCATCTCCTGCAAGAAGCGATCTTCCGTTAACAGGATAGAAGATGAAGCTGAGGGCACCTCTTTCCCGGCATTCACTCCTTGGGCCCGCTGTTTTTTCGATAGTTTCTCTGGCGAGGTTGGTGGGGTATGTCTGGGTAAGGCCTGCTTTATATCGGCTTCCATCTCATCAGTACAGGCAATCGCGAGGCTAGTTGCCTCAATAACTTTAACTCTACCCCTCCGGACAAATCAGGAGCAGCTGCTGGTTGTTATCAGTGAAGGCTATTTTCGTTAAAATTAACATAGTAAAGAGGCGAGGTGTTGGAGCTCTGCTTTAGTGTTGCTGCCAGGAACCCTGCATCACGTGATCTCCAAATTCCTGAATTCTATGTTTGTGTTCGGGGTGGGGTGGGAGGGCTGTATATAAGATTTATAAAATTGTTTAAAAGTTTGTTTAATTTGGTTCTCTTTATATGTAATACAGCCAGTAGATTGGGTTTTTATTTTCAAGATAGTAGAAGCTCTTTTATTGGCCCTCAATTTCCTTGCCAGGTTTCTTGCCCCTTTTGCCCCCCCTTCATAATTGTATTGTCGTACATATGCCAGTTGTTGAAAGGTTTTGTAATCCATAATGTTTTGTATCTCCTGTTTTAAGCCTCTTATCTGTCTCTGGAGATTAGCATCTCCTTCTCTATATAAGAACTGATAGGAGGACAGGAGATCTAACAGGAGATTTTAACCTGGTGTTTTGTTTTTTTAATTTCTGGGAGGTGTATTCTAGAATCTCCCCCCTCAGTTTGGCCTTCAATGTATCCCACTGGATAGCACTAGAGACTTCTGTAGTCAGATTCTCCTGAATAGCCTGGGGGATATGTTTCCTCATGGCATCAAGGAACTCCTGATCTTTTAAAAGTGATGTATTAAATCTCCAAGTTTTAAATTTTCGCTGTTTCCCTAAGTCAATTTTTAGAATCAGGGGATTATGATCAGATAGTATTCTTGGTTCAATTATCATATCCTGAACTAATGTAAGGTGTTCCCCCGAGACAAAAAAATAATCCAGCCTGGAATATGTTCTACGGCGTGCCGAAAAAAAGTATATCCTGGGACTGTTGAGAAAGTCCTCCTCCAAACATCTTCAAATCCTAAGTATGCCAAATTTTTTTTTTAAATATTTTCCTGTATTGGGTAATCTATTGGGATTTGGATTAGATGAATCTATATAGGGATCTAATGTCAGATTAAAATCTCCTCCCATGATCAAAATTACTTTATATTTTTCCATCACCTTATGAAGGAATGATCGAACAACCAGAAGTGGAGTCTGTGGGGGTAAATAAGCATTAACTAAAGTTACAGTCTGTGAATAAATTCTTCCAATCAGAATCACAAATCTACCCTGTGAATCTGAAAAGGAATCTAGAACTTCAAATGGGGTAGAGGCCGGTATCAAAATAGCCGTTCTCCTCTTATGTTTTTTAGGATGAGAGGAGGCAAACACCTGATATCTACTCCCCCAATGTAACTTGGAATGTTCTGACAGGGAGAGATGAGACTCCTGTAGGAAAAACAAATCTGCTTTCTGTTTGCGCAGATACTGCATAATTCAATACCTTTTAACAGGGGAATGCAATCCATTCACATTTAATGACAAAATATTCACCAGGATGTTAGTCATTTATATCCAGTGGGATTATCACTATTATGTAGGCAGGGCATTGTCCAGTTTCCAGAGAATATTGTATGCATTTGATTATATTTGAAGTATTCTTTCCTCCATACTCTGGTGGCCCTAAACGGCCAAACTCAGCATCTCCAGAGATAAAGGAAATTTCTTTATCTACTATCCCTCCAGAAACCACGTGTCCAACCTTTTTTGAGGACAGCAGTGTCAAATCTAGATTTGTGTCACCCTCTCTCTTCGATTTTCACTTAGTCAAAAACAAGTAACCCATTAATCTAAATAACTGTTGAAAAACCTTTTGTCCTCTTATCGAGGAAACTACATACATTTGGTCTTCCATTCGTGTGGGGAAAAAAAAACATTTCCCACTTTGTCCCAGACCTACAGAATTTGTGGTCCAGGGAGACAGGGCAACACTTCTCTAAAGAGAGTATAGACCTGTCTGAGGGGGAGCACCCCTCTAGAACAGACACAGAGTTACCGTACCTATTCCTGTAGTAGTTGGTTAATGGGCATCGAAATCTTAGATCCAGATAGAATGTTCAGTATGAACCTTAAATGTTCTCACCCCGATTCACCTTTTCTAAATCTAATTAAATTTTCTGTACCCCCTTATTATTTATTTAATATCTAGTTCCCCCAACCCTATTATGTAGAGAATTATTCAGCCTAACTGAATCCAGATTTTGATACATATATCACAGTAGTTTCCCATCAGTAGAAAACAATAAATGATTCCTAATTCAATTAGCATGTAGAATCGAGGCGAAGTTCCCCATCACTTACCCCACCCATCAGAAGAGGAAGAACTACCCTCGGAACTCCCCCCCTTCCCCCTTTAAACTATAAACATTTGATTTTCCATCCCTGAATCTTACTTATTCTCATCCCCCCTCCCCTCTCCCAGACTGCAACCTTTCAAAACTTACATCCCCACCATCAAGAGAATAATCACATCCATGTCCTTTCCTTTAAAGTTTATCCTGTCCTCCAATGATAAGAATGGAGTCAAATCTAGAGCTTAAAGTACAAATTTGAATCCTATATTTCCTTCCTTAAGTTAATCCGTAGGAGATCTTCCATGCCGATCAGAGGAACACCGGGGGGGGGGGGGGGAGAGTGCTGCCATCTGAAACGAGGGAGACTGGGGGAGAAAGGCAATCTCCATGTCCTGCTGTCTATTTCGCCCAGTATAGAGGGCCTTTTATTGTGCAGGCTTCCTCTAGAAGGAGATGCCCTCCCTCAACCCTGTATGTCCCCAACAGATCCAGAACTCAGGGGCCACCCTCTGGGACAAAGGAGGTGGGGGAGAGAAAGGCAATCTCCATATCCCACTAACCATCTCGCTCTACACCTAAGGGTGTTTTTTATGTGAGATTCCCCTGTGGGAAATGCCCTCCCTCAACCCCACAACTCTCCAAATGACCCAGATGTCAGCAGCTCGCTCAGACCTCCTCAATCCCCCTCATCCAGGTTTGCTTTCCTCTTTTAAGCCTCCAGGCTTTCTTATTGATCACTACTGTGAGGAAGGTGCAGCAAGCATAGCCCCCTCCATCCTGTTACTCTCAGGCCAAGTCATGTTTGGTTAGTGGGGGAGTGGGAGAGGGAAACAGATCCACTTCTCGATCCCAGGAACGGAGAGGGGGATCAAGGCACCTGCTGAGAAATTGCCAAGAGATTGCAGTCCCTTCCTCTTCGATGAGCGAAGGCAAAATGTGGCTCCAGTTTTAGCTAGTAAATTCCTTTCCTTCAACTCCTAAATGCTTTGGATCTAGGCCACGTTAGTCTCTCTTCCCTGGCTACCTCCCCCATCTCTCAGTAACACCTGCACAGTTATTCCGTTTAAGGCTGGAGAGCTGGATTCCTTAGATGTTGGATTTTATCCAGTATTGTCTGTAGTCTCTGGTCACCAGTTTCCATTCTAGACACTCCTCTATTTCCAGGCCTGGTTAACGTGTTCTGGTTTCTCATCGCCATCTTAGGTATTTCTTTCACATCTAGGATTCCTCTTTGTAAAAGATCCGATCTGGCCTCTGATGCTGACTGATATGTTATGGGACCCCCCGGGAACTTAGCTACCATTTTTGCAGAGTATGGAGTAAGAAATTTTAAGTTCTTTGCTCTAAGGGATGGAAATAGCAGTGTGTACTCCCTTCTCATACATTGTGTAGCTGGGGCATGGTTGTTATCGAACAAAATTCACTGTTCTCACCATTGAACTCTTTGTTTTTGCCAGGCCTTTGTTAAAAGCTGGTCTTTTTGGTAAAAGCTAACAAATCACATCACAAACGATCTGAGGCGAGCGTCTGGCTTAGAAGGGCGGGGGCCTAATGCTCTATGTGCCCTCTCTATATCCAACTGGTATTCCAGATCGAAATCTAACGTTTGCCGCAGCAGCATATCAGCAAAGGCAACTGGATCATTACCCTCCTCTCCCTCTGGCAATCCAAACACATGTATGTTTTTCCATCTGCCTCTGTTCTCCATATCCTCCAACCTAATTGATGTGTGCAGTTGTTTATCTGCTAATGCATACACTGCTTTCTCTATGATCGATATTTTGTTTAAATTAGTTATAGTCTGGGTGTCCATCTCAGCAGTTCTAGATTGCAGCTCTGTCAATTCCGTTCATATATCATGAAGGGCCTCTCTCATCTCTAACCGAAATTAGGTTATTGCTGCCAGAATAGTTTCAGAGTTAGGAAGATCTGGATTTTGTTTCTTCTTTTCTTTATCTGTTCTACCCCTTTTTGATTTTGATTGTGGGAGAGTGGAATGGTTAGAGTCAGAGCTTTGTATTTCATTTTCATCTTCATCTGGTAAATCCCTAAGCTGTTGAAAATGGTTGCGATCTATACGAGCCATGTCTCCACGTTGCCCCATCTCAGTAGCTGATTTATTTCTTCGTGTGTACCTCAATCTCTCTTCTCTATCCCCTTTCAAAGTTGTTATTGTTTGTAAATACTTAAAAATCAGTACTGTAAGGGGCAGATTCTACTGTAAAAGCGAGCACGGGGTGAGAGCTGAGATCTGTTGCGTCTTCACAGCGCCATTTCCCAACCGGAAGTTCGCTTTTGAAATATTTTCTGAATTTCAAAGAGTAGAGCTACCTCTGCATACAGAACCACATCATCTGGTATTAAGTTAATTGGTGCCTCCCCACCCCTTTAATGAAGGACTAGCACCATTTGTATACAGATTGAACAATATCAGTCCTAATACCGATCCTTGGGGGATCCCAGACTTGATGCACTTGAGATGTGATTTAAAAGAACCCAGGGAGACTAGTTGTGTCCTGCCAGTTAAATATTCTCTGAACCAGCTTAGGGCTACCTGGTTGAAGTATCCTAGTAGAAGGACTACTTTATCAGGAACAAAGAAAACTGACTTAAAATAAGTTTTACTCAGTTTCTTTATTTCTATTTTTTTAAATAGATTACCTATAGCTCATTTTCTAAGCGCAATAATACCCTCCAGGGTGGGCGATATGAGCTATACCCACCCTTCCAGGGGCTATAAGGCCCTCCGCCTGTGGCATCGGGCCTCATTACGTCCCTGGGTGGGTGGGTATAGTCGAATACTGCCCTCCCTGTTGGGTATTATTGCTTGCTTTGAGATTAGCTTTTGAGAGTTAATCTCTTTTCAGCATACCCATGGCCGCTGACCTGATGAAGGGAGTTTAACTTTCAAAAGCTAGTCTCAAAATCAGTTTTATTAGTCCAATAGCATCTGCAACATATTGTTTTTTGTCTTGTACATCATAGACTGGGCTAACAAGACTTCCCCTTTCTCCATCAGGAAAGACTGAACTGTTTTGCTCTGGCTCTGTTAAGATGCTATTGCTGAAGTCACGCTTTCTTTTGGATCCACGTTGTTCTGCACAGTGGGGTCTGTTCACTACTGGCACACGAAATACGCATGAAGTCCTTGTGCCGCTCAGCACCCCTTCATGGATGCACATATGCAGGCATGCACGATTGCCTGCTGCTGCACCATGGCCCTGCCCCCTTGGCATGCAGCAGCCTAGGTGAGAAGCAAGACCATGTGGGTGGGCATTCAGTCAGAAGCCTGTACCAGGTCCTGGACTGGATCCCCTGCTGCACCCATGCAGAGGGTCCTGGGACAGCACATAGCTTGACAGCCTGTAATCACTGGATGTTTGCTCAAACAGCCATCCTTCACCCTCCCAAATAGCCCAGTGGGCTGTGGCAGCCATGTGTAGGGGTTCCCACTGCCACCATGCCCTGCAATCAACTATTGAGGGGCTACCGGTCCAGTGGCGCTGAGGGTTGAGGCGCTGGATGCCACACCTCATGCCATGCTGACGACCCGAGTTCGGGAGCGAGCTCGGGTGCTGGGGGTCAGCAGGGGAGGGAGAGGATTGAGCACCCGCAGGGCTGCTCTCCTCTCTTGTGGGGAGGGCATGGGATTATCCGGCATGCCAGTGGACCCTAGTGGAGACCGGGGGGTACTGTAGCAGCACTGGCTTGCACGTACACTGCGTGGCTGATGCAGGCAGGGTTGCCATGCACCACAGTGTCAGATGGGCACCACGCATTCGAGAGGGATGTGGGAACTTGGGACTATACAAAGAAAATACCCTCCCACCCGGATAGGTGATGGTCCTTCCAGTGCTACCGCCACACGTCCAGTGCTGGTTTCCTGCCACTGTCCTTCATTCTCCCCAGGTTGGTACTCCCCCCAGGGTGGCCACGTAATGTCCTTGAAGATGGCAGGGACCAGGCGGATGGTAGAGCGAAGTTGATGTGTGCAGTGGCCTGAGAGAGTTCTGGGCTGGGGGTACGATAAATAAACATGGTAAAAAAAAAAGCTATTGGGGGGACACATAGTGACTTATGGCAGGGTCCTCCCTCATGCCGAATACCCATGCCAGAATAGCATGCAAATGTCTTCATGCATATGCATGGCTTGGGTGCACCTCCCTGGTATGCCCCTGTCCCACCCCTGATGCAGCACCATGTGGCCAGCTGGGAGATCCAGCATGCCTGTGGTGAATGCCACAGGGGGTGCACAGATCATCCCTCTGCGACATTTGGTTGTAGCAGTGCATATATACTGCCCTTACGTGGCACATAGGCATTCATGAATTGACCCCAATTGTCTTCTTCAGAAATCAGTGGTGGTGGTTAAGGGGCCAAGAAGGGAGTGCAATCATTTTGTTGGGAAAGTGCACATCAGTACCTGCTTTTAACAGAAGCAGAGCAAAACCCAGTTAAACCAGAGTGAACCTCAGTTTAACCCATTGCAAAACACTGTACTAATTCCTGATATCTCATAAGCCTTGCTTTTACACTTAGAGCTATTGCAGCTTGCTTGGGGTAACAGAGAGTAAGTGGCTCTGGTGGGATCTGAACCTGAACTTGTTGGTTCCCAAGTCTGTGACTGAACTACTAGACTGCAACAGCATATGTCAATCACATTTTAAGGCTGCTTAGTAAAGTTTAAAGCAGACTGCAGTGGAAATGGGAGGGAGCTCAGGGTAACTCAATTCCACGAAAGAAATTCAAAGTCTGACTCAGTTCCAGGACTAAAATAAGGAAGGACTGCTTCTTTGTAACACCCCTAAAGGTACAAAAATAAATAAAAAATGTGTAAAAAGGCAACATATAATGATGAAACATCCCCAGATCCCTGTCAGATATATTCGATACTAGATCAAAGGTGATGGGTTCTTTCAGTGAATTCTTTCCATTTCCAGCACCAAAAGCAAACTTCTTGTTCGTGGTCTGCTGGGCATGGCCAAAACTGTAAAACATTATATTTGCTGTTTTAACACCTTCTGAAGGAACATGTCAGCAGGCTGCTGACCACAGCACAGCTGTAATGCAGTGCTATAGACTGCGTAGGAATCTATACGGTGGCATACCAGCTATTTGACCCCCAAATTCAAATAGTTCCCAGAGGGTAGTTGAATCCGTGCCCTGTACACTTTTTCCCTGTTATCCAGTAACCGTGGGATTTTCACATCTTAGTACAACAATTAAATCAAATTACAACTAAGCCACACGTTATTCTATATCCCTTACCAGCCTACTTCATTACCAACCGAACTGATGCTGACCAGAGATACAGGTTGCTCCAATATGTGATTTCCAACTTTTCTTTGTAAACCGCATCTTGTTTCAGAGTATGCAAGTTTTTTTAAAATACTGCTTGTTCTTGAGGCTAGCCCACTGGCACAGCAGTAGCTTTACTGCTTGTGACAATGATGACCCAGGTTCAGAAGCAAGCCTGGAGTGGCGGAGGGCTTCCCCAGGGGGGAGGAAGATAGAGTATCTGTAAGACTATTCTCCTCCGGGGAGGGGAGTGGGTAGAAACTGGCACTTACCCTGGCTCCTGGTGGAAGCTGGGAGTAAAGCAGCCAGGGCCAGAGAGTCAGAGGTGTGGCAGACATCAGCGTACATTGTGCAGGAGTGCATGTCATGTGCCATGATGTCACTGCATGCCATGCCTCCCAGGGAGACAGAACATTGGCCAATAATTGCAGCAGTATGCTGGGGGTGGTTGCAGGTCCCACACCTCACTATCTGAGCTCGCCAGCCTGAAGTGGATCTTGATCATGGCAGGGACTGGGGATCCCTGCTGTCCCCACTGGGGGGGGGGGCAAGGCCTGCAGGAAGATGGCTAGTGGAAAGTCTCAGTGGAGGATGGGGTGATGGGGCTGGGGTGCTCACCCGAAGGAGGGCCATCTAGGGGGAGGAGATTAAAAAAAAATACTGCTTGTTCTCATATGGAGTAAAAATGGCACAGCTCACACCAGCATGGATCGACAATGCAACTGTCAACTTTTTGCTACAGCCTGCTTCAAAGTTGGCAGTTTTTAAAATATAGCTTGCTCCAGCCCAGAAGAAAAACTGCAACTCCCAGCTTTTCCTAATACACTGTCTTTTTTATCCTATAGCAAACAAAAAAAACACCAAGTGGGAACTTTTATATGCTATACAGTGGGCAGGCACCTGCTCATCCCTTTTATTTGCACGTCACGAAATGTACAGGACTGACATGATATGATAGACCTTAAGGTCTAATCTGCTGGCATTTTGGTATGTTTGTATGCTTGTAACATAAAGGAGTTATTCAGCATAGTTCTTGGCAACAGTCTCTTTGAGGGAGAAAAAAAAAGTGCAGAAAAACAAGCCATAAGGGCTATCCAAGTATCCCCTGTTGACACCTTTCACTTACAGAACAAAGGGATTACTTTTCCATTTTCATTCAAAATCACTACCAGCCCCCCCAAAAACTATTTTGAATTTACAATTTTTAAGTTTTTATTTTATTTAATGTGACACACAGTTTATAAGTGCACCAAAACACACTAGGCTACTAGCTGTTATGTTGATAATTGCTCTTCGGGGTACTGAAGGCAGTCAGCCTTTGGTCCTGTGCCCCACTACACAGATGGGTGTGCAAGTATTACGTAAATAACACCATGTTGTGTCTTTAAGACTGCTTCTTGTTGGCTGACATCACAGCTACCTGCTAGCCTCAGTCTGGGAGAAGCTATTAGAGCATTTTGTTCTGTGCGTTATGTATGTTTTTACTTGTTTATTTAGTTTTGTGTTTCTTAGTTTAGACTGTTTTGCAGTGTTTTTCTTTAGCTTGGGGGTCTTTGTATTTTAAGTAAGCTTGTATTTCCGGATGTGTGGCTGGGCTTTTCTTGTAGTTTATACTTTCATCTACAGCAGTTTTCATTTTCTTCTGTTTTTTTTTTTTTTTTTAGGTTAAGGACTGAGAGACGGAGACTGACCCATGATAGGCATGGCATAGCACTGACCATAACAGATCCTAATGCACCCTTTTGGAAAATGTGGCTATGCTAAAATATCTAGGAGTAGTCTTAGAGAGAACATTGACCTTTAAAACTCATTTGGATATCTTCAGAAAAAAACGTCATTAAAAATTGGATCTCTAGCCGGTCCAGTGGTGCTGAGGGTTGAGGCACTGGACGCCACACCTCGCACCACACTGGCAACCCAGGTTCAGGAGTGAGCCTGGGCCAGCGGGGGTCAGCAGGGGAGAGGAAGGATCGAGCATCTGGAGGACAGCTATCCTTCCTTGGGGGCATCCAGGGATTATGCCCGGCACCGCGGTGACCTCTGGTGGAGACCAGAGGTACCGCAACACTACAGGGTTTGCCTAGAGGGCTGCAGAGCCACAGCAAGACATTCCCTGGAGTAATTGCATGTCGGGGCTCTGCTGGGGGGGGCAGGGTGTGTGGGCGCAATGAGGAAAAGAACCAGAAAAACCCTCCACCTCCTGATAGGTGATGGAGGGTTGGAGAGGGTCAGTTCACCATGTCCAGAGTCAGGCCATTGTGTGCTCTCCTCCACCTCATCCACCAGACTGGATTATTAGACAGAGCGCCAGGAGAAGTATCTGCCGGTCCTGCCTCGGGGGACTTAGAACTGGGGGACGGGTGGCAGCGGGGGCCGTTGGAAGGGGCGACAGGGGGCTTCAGATGGGTGGGAATAGGACTAGAACCCCGAGTGACCACTCCTGAAAGAGTTCAGGAGTGTGGAGTGAGAAAGAAAGTATAAAAAAAAATCAGATCTCTCAGAAAATGTCCTACTTGCGGAAATTGATACAAGTTATTCCTGTCTATTGTACAAAAGTATTTGTATGTTGTCAAACAGCAGGAGCTGTGCCTTCTATCAGAGCTTGACATTTCAACTTGTATTGTAATCAGATCTCACAATAAAGCTGAATTAAAAAAAAATATTAGATCTCTTATATAGGAATATACTATACATTCCCTAATGAAAGAAGCACGAGAAGTGATTGCAAAACATATACTGCTGCCAACTATTTACTATACAAACAATCTCTGTTATAAAACAATGGAAGGAACTTAAAAAAAATATAGGTCTTTAAGAAATAGTTTACAATATTTAGTTTTGTATTGCATTCCCGACTCATACACATCAATGCAAACTTTATGGAGAGTTAAATATATTAAATCCAGAAGCAAGTATGTTGATGAGTACTTGTACAATTTTGTATAAATTCATAGTCAACAAATCACCACCAGACCTATATAAGTACTTACAGGTAATTTGTTATTCTCATAACTCAAGGCAATCAGGGCAAAAATTGTGCATCTAAGTTCTGTAGAATCAATGCTGGTGAGCGCTCATTAGCTTTTATTGGCTCTAACTATTGTAATCTCCTTCCTTTTCAAATTGATGCAAATATGGATTTTTTTAAAGTAAAACTTGCATGGAACCCTGTGGGCACAATTTTATTGCAAATACAATTGACTTAATGCATTTGACTTGATGCAATAATTTTGCTATGTTGTAATGTTTTTATTGTCGTTGAATGTTTACATGTCAGGCATAGCTGAAAATGCTTTTTTACAACCCAGCCCACCCCCTTTGGTGAACTGTATTTCTGGGTGGAAGGGCATCAATAATGGACCATTGTGTCTTTTGCTGTTCCTAAATTCCAAGTGAAATTCCAAAGGTGCGTGACTGGGCTTTTCTTGTAATAACTGCTTTTAGGTAGTTTTCTTCCTTCTTTCTTTACATTGGTGATGTGGAGGGGGAGTGGTCTTTGTGCTTTACTTCAGTATTTCCCATTGTGTGAGTGGGTTTTCCTTGTAAGGCTTGCTTTTAGCTAGTTTTCTTTCTTTTTTCTTTAAAGGAAAACTACTTGCAAATGAAATGGAGCCACTTCTCCATAGACTGTGGCTACAGTACCACAAGTCCCCCTGTAGTCCCCCTGTATGTTTAAGAATAAAAATACCTGATCACTCATAAAATTACATTTTCCCCACATTGGAGCCAGCATGTTGGTAAACAGAGAGCAGCCCTCTGAGAGATCATGCTCTCAAAACTGCGAGATGCTGATGCAGTTTCGCCCCCTTCTGGGGTATTGCCCAAATGAACGGAGATATTAAAATCTCCATATTTTCTATGCCCGGCGCTATTTTTATGAAAGGTCCATATACATCATGTATGTGCTGGCACCCACATGGCATATAAGAACTTTTTATAAAAATAACACAGGGCATAGAATGTACAGAGATTTTAATATCTCTGTACATTTGGGCAATACACCAGAAGGGGTAAAACCACATCAGCATCTTGCACTTTTGCCAGCGTGGTCTCCCAGAGTGCTGCACTCTGTGTACCAACATGCCAGCTACAACACTGGGAAAATGTAATTTTATGAGCGATAAGGTATTTCTATTCTTAAATACATAGGGGGACTACAGGGGGGATTGGAGTGCTGCAGCCACAGTCTATGGAGAAGTGGCTCCATTTCATTTGCAAGTAATACTCCTTTAAGTTGAGGTGTCTTTGTGCTTTTGCTTCACACTGGCGGACTTGTATTTCCAGGTTTGTGTCTGGGGTTTTCATAGACTTTGACTTTGACGGCAGATAAGGACCACTTGGCCCACCCAGTCTGCCCATTTCCCTACCTACTGGATAAGCTGCAGATTCTAGTTAACCAACAGCCTACTTCCTGCAACCCCCAACTATAATTGCCTTGTGTCTGTCCCATGCATGTTTGAATTCCCCCACTGTTTTAGACCCAATGACCTCCTCAGGAAGGCTGTTCCATGTATCCACCACTCTCTCCGTGAAAAAAAATTTCCTCACATTACCCCTGAGCCGTCCCCCCTCTATCTTTAAATTGTGCCCCCTTGTTCTTACACATCTCTTTTTCTGAAAGATGCTACCCTCCTGGACTTTGTTGATTCCCTTGAGGTACTTGAACGTTTCTATCATGTCCCCCCTGTCCCTCCTTTCATCAAGAGTATACATATTAAGCTCTCTCAGTCTCTCTTCATATGGCTTCTGCTGCAGACTCTGCACCATTTTAGTTGCCCTCCTCTGGACTGCTTCCATCCTGTCTATGTCCTTGCATAGATGAGGTCTCCAAAACTGCACGCAGTACTCCAGATAGGGTCTCACCAACTGTCTGTACAGAGGGATAACCACTTCCCTTTTTCTACTTGTGATGCCCCTTCCTATGCATCCCAGTATCCCCTGGCTCTCCTTACCGACTTTTCACATTGCTTACCCACCTTTAGGTCATCTGATATGACTACCCCCAGGTCCCTTTCCATTTTTGTTGTTGTTAGTACCTCCCCTGCTATTGTGTACTCTTCTCCTGGGGTTTTGTTTCCCAGGTGCATTACTTTGCACTTCTTTGTATTGAATCTAAGTTGCCACATGTCTGACCATTCCTCCAACCTTGCCAAGTCCCTTCTCATCTTTTCTACCCCCCTTGTGTATCAACTCTGTTACAGATCTTTGTGTCATCTGCAAAGAGGCATACCTTTCCCTCCAGACCCTCTGCAATGTCACCTATAAAGATGTTAAAAGAGGACTGGACCCAGTACTGAGCCCTGAGGTACTCCACTAGTAACCCCCCTTTCTTTGGAATATGTTCCATTCACTATTACCTTCTGTGTCCTGTTGTGCAGCCAGTTTGCTACCCAGGCTACAACCCTGGGACCCACTCCCAGGCTGGCTAACTTGATTATTAATCTTTTGTGTGGGACTGTGTCAAATGCCTTGCTAAAGTCTAGGTAGGCCATATCCACAGCCCCTCCCTGGTCTATTACTTTGGTCACCCAGTCGAAGAAATCAATTAGATTCGTCTGACATGACCTTCCTGCTGTAAATCCATGCTGCTTTGGGTCCTGTGCCCCGCTGGCCTCTAGGTACTCAACAATTCTTTCTTTCAGAAGTGATTCCATCATTTTCCCTACCACTGAGGTCAAACTTACAGGTCTGTAGTTTCCCGCTTCTGCCTTGCTCCCACTTTTGTGAAGGGGAATCACATCTGCCCTCCTCCAGTCCTCAGGTACCGCCCCATCCTGCCATGATCTGTTAAAAAGCGTGGTCAATGGTGTCACTAGGTCCTCCCTTAGTTCTTTTAGGATTCTGGGGTGAATCCCATCAGGCCCCATTGCTTTGTCCACCTTGAGTTTTAGGAGTTCTTTCAGGACTCTCTTCTGTGAATGGACTGGTGTCAACTCTCCCTAACCAGAGTGCTTCTATTGTCTTTCTTGTAATGGTTGCTTTTTGCTTGTTACAGTTACTCCATAGGATGTGGCTATTGTTCTTATCATGTCAGCCATTGACCCCTATAGGTGGCACCAGGATCATACACAAAATTGCCTTTTACTGGGGCCCAGCCATATGTGATGAGGATTTAATGCATATTGCTGTTTCTGGTCCTCAGAGCACACAGTTTCCAAATCACATGTGCTCCTCCCCGCAGTGTGATGGCATCATGACAATGGTTAAATCTAGCAACAGTGATGACTTTCCTTAGCAGCAAGCTATGCCCTAACAGCAAACTACTTTAAAAATGGCCATAGGAGGAATCGATCATGATCCTTCAGGAGCCCTTTTTGTACAGTAGCTGGTCCAAATACAAACATAAACCACCAGATAAAAGCTCATTATGGGCCAATAGTCACACTTTCTTTTTTTCAGCACTCATCTCTGCTGGACCACCAAGCTTGAGATCCTCCATGGATTGCTCCCCATGGTGGTACCAGGAATGGAAGGTCCATCCTCCCCCTACCCAGTTACTCTCATCCAGTTTGGGCTGGTGATTGGGTGATGATGTTGACTAGAGGTAGGTGGGCAGGGCTTCATATTGCCTGTGCCAACTATTTTTATGTTTTCTCCCTCAGTCCCCTGCCACGGTGGCATGTAAGCATATACGTGGAGGCATACACACTGTGGAACCATGGCCCCTCCCTTCATGTCACTCAAGCTGCTTGCACTACCCCCAGTCCTGCACCTGGGGGCAGCCAAGGGCACAGTCGGCAAGCCACCCCACCCTGGGAGAGGACAGCTGTCCTCTGGACACTCAGTCCCCCCCCCAGCTGGCCCCCTGTTACTCATGCTCATTCCCAAATTCAGGTTGCCAGCATGGTAAGAGGTAAGGCGCACAGCGCCCCAGCCCTCTGTACCACTGGGCCAGTCTAGTTACCTTTTCTTAAAGGGACACTGTCAGCTTCCTTAGGATTCAAAGTCTCCCTAGTTGCCTACCTGGCAAGATGGGGGCCTATGCAGAGGTAACGGCCTGCATCCATCCAAGAAGGGTACCGCAGTCCTCAGTTAACAGTTTAAATGTTATTTGAAAGTACATTTAAACTAGCCAGAAGGGGTGGTGGAAGGGCAGGGGAGGCAGAAACTGGCACCCCCCCACTGGCTGTGGTGAAGAGAGAAGAGATTCCGAGGGGAGAACCACCCCACATTGCAAATTAATGAAGGAAGCAAGGTGTTAGTAACTGAGAGAGGGAGGAACAATAACATTAAAAAGAAAGGGGGGAATGAGAGTAGAGGCAAATCGGAAAAGGGTGGCAAAAAGCAGGTGCTAACAGAATCTGGAAAGCCATGTATTCAAATGCTAGAAGTCTAGGAAATAAGATGCCAGATTTAGAGGCCATAATGGCAGAGGCCAGCCTACATATAGTGGCCATTCCGAGTCATGGTGCATTGAAAACCATGAGAGGGACATGGCCATACCAGGCTACACTCTGTTCAGGAAGGACAGGGTGGGGAGGAAAGCAGGAAAAGAGGAATGGAGCCATTAATCACTTTGCTGTTGTCTACAGACCTCCATCATAGGGTGAGGAGTTAGATAAGGTACTGGTGGAAGCCATTGGCAGGATGACAGAAAAGGGGGAAGTGCTGTTGGTGGGGATTTGTTTTAACTTTATTGAGGTTATCAATATACATACAGTGCAATTACTGGACATAGAACATGTGCAAAACAACATACACTGAGGCCGCCACTCCTTTTAATGCTAACAATAATGCTTCATCTTATGTCATAAGATACATCCTTGGGGGAATTACCAACTAATATGCAAAAGCATGATCAAAAAATATAAGCAAATTTGTTCAGCTGTGATAATGAGCCCAAAAGCTACATGGCAGATACCAAATATGAAAATAGATCTGTCTTTCAAAGTCTCTGCCCTCCAAGAATTGGAGGAGAATGAGTGCCATACAAAAACATAGTTATTCACAATGGCTCCTATGCACAAATGGGCAGGTACTATGCGCCGATGGTGCGTTACCTGCCTGTGGTGCTCCGCACCTGCGGACAGGTACGCACCAGCCGGTATGCACTGCCAACCACCACCTGTCCATGGCTTCACACCCCCAGTACACTGCAGGGTGGTTGGGGCAGAGTCACAGACCGGGTCACACAGTGGATCCCCTACGTGGCGCGGCATGCATTGGCAGCACACCCTGTCGATGTCGGAGGGCCGGCAGCTGTGGAGGTGAGTGGAGAGCATTGCCACTGGCTCCCCCTGTGATGCAGCACCAGAGCATTGCACTGGTCCAGGCTGGGGTTGGGTTCTGTTGGCAGTGCTGAGGGGGGAATGTACCCCACCATATGCCTGGAGGGGCCAGTGCCTCATGGGAGGGGCTGCACCCCTGGCCCAGTGCTCCAGTGTGTTGGTTGGGGGGCACCAGGTGAGGGTTGCCTACCGGTGTGTGTGGGGGCGGGTGGTGCTGGGTGGCCATGGGGGGTATGGCTGCAGTGGTCCTGGTAGATAGGCTATCTGCCCTGTCCGTGCGAGTCCCTGCTGTGTGCATGGGTTGCATAGGGGGCTTATGGCAGGTTTCTCCCTGGCATACCCTGTGCCCCCTCTGCACCCCTGTGGCCAGCACTATGTGCTTTAGTGTATGGGCGCATAGTGCTGGCATGCCCCCATCCACCCGTGGCGTGTTGCGGTCCATGCAGCCGGGAGATTGGGTGTATCGTGGCTGTGTGCCCTTCCTTGGTGCATCCCAGGGGCGCGAATGGGTGGAGGCTATTGGCCACTTCCCCAGATACGCCGTGAGTCACCCACCACTCGCATAGGGGGCCAATGTATGTAAACTGAAAAAATAAATGCATTGAACTCTGCATAACAGTACCTAGGTACACATCTAGTATCACATAGGCACTACATTTGTCCGGAACATAGCTATTAATAATAGTTGATACAAGTACAGAGCAGCACAGCAGAAACAGATGAAGAAATCAATAATCAATAGTCTCAAAAGTCCCATAGTTGCTGACAGTGAATACAAAATAAATTTCAATGGGCTCAAAACATGGGCTGGGAAAAGCAATATTAGAATTAACCTTTATTCAAACAAAACCACATAGTCTATGATAAGGGACAGTATTTAGCTGAGGTATGCCATCAGAAGCCATTGTAATTCAGGTACCATCCTCAGATTCCAAGTCCCTGTTTTCCTCATGATCCGGTGGTCGACTAACGTGTTTTTGCGCTCACTTCAGGGTGTCTGCTGGGTCCATGAAAAGAAAGACCTTTCCCCAATGAATGATATGCAATTTGGCAGGTAACACCATACCACGTGGAATGGCTGCCTCTCTCAAAATGTCGTGAATACTATCAAAGCCCTTCTTATTCTTCTGGTGTGTGGAGTAGCTGAGGTCTGGATAAATTCGGATCAACTGGCCATCATGGAGTAACGTCTTAGTCTTTCTAGCGAGGACCAGATCAAAGTCCCTTGTACCAATACCAGCAGTTATGGCTACCAGGGAGTGAGGGGCCTCCAGGTTATATTGCCTTCTACGAGGGGCAACACGATAAGCTTTTTGCAATACAGTTGGTCTGCTGCGTATCTCCTCTCCAAACTGTTGTTCAAACCAGAGCTGGAGAAAAAGCAATAAATGAACCCCTTCCGACCCTTCTAGCATTCCGATGATCCTTAAATTGCCAGATCTGATTTGGTATTCAAGGGTTTCCAACCAGGAACACAGGTTATGATTTTTATTAATTAAGGTCGATGCAGCTTCCAGTGCTGCATCGGAGTGTTTGGTAGCTTTCACAGTCTCAGCTTTAATTGTCTCCATAGACGTTTCCAACACCACCAGTCTGTTTGTTAGGGTGTCGAACTAGTCGGCCAAGCCGTTTACTGCCAAAATTAATTTGTTAATTTTAAGTCCCAGACTCTGGAGAGTCTCTCCGTCGATGTCATCTACTTCAAGCTACAGTTTACTCATGGTGGACCGCATGGCTGAAGCCGCCTGAGGAGTTTTATTTTGGGCTCCCTCATTTTGGGTTTTTTCCTTCTGAGATTTCCTCATCCCGGACGAAGAGCCTTCTGATACCTTTCCTCACCTGTAAAAGCTGAGAACTTGTCCAAAAAATGATTTTTAAAACAGACAAATTAATACAAGTTGCAGAGCTTCAAACCAGTGTGACCATTTTGCTCAGGCTTCACAGCATCCTCCCCCCTCCACTGGTGGGGGATTTTAATCTCCTGGATATAGAATGGAGCATCCCAGCTGCAGTTTCAAACAGAAGTAGAGACATCCTGGACTCAGTGCAAGGGGCATTCTTCAGGCAGCTAGTGAGTGAACCCATGTGTAATGGTGCATGGGTTGCATCACAAATCCTATGAAGACAGGTTGAAGGAACTGAACATGTACTCCCTGGAGGAGAGGAGGGAGAGAGGGGATATGATAGAGACATACAAGTATCTTACAGGGAGGAACAGGGTGCAGGAAAACACTATTTTTAAATGAAAAAGATGTTTCAGGACTAGAGGGCATGGGATGAAGTTGGAGGGAGGACGATTCAGAGGAAACATGAGAAAGAATTTCTTCACAGAACGGGTGGTGGACAAGTGGAACACCCTGCCAGAGGAAGTGGTGGGGCTGAAACAATCACGGATTTAAGAATGCATGGGATAGACATAAAGGAATTCTAGAGGTCAGGGGTAAGGGGAAATAGACTTCTAGGAAAACAAACTGAACTTACAAGCTCAAATGGGCAGACTAGGTGGGCCATAGGCCCTTATCTGCCGACACTGTCTATGTATCTATGTAATGGGACAATACTAGACATAGTACTCAGTAAAGGGGACAGTGTTGTGGATGTCAAAGTGAGAGCCCACCTAAGGACCAGTGATCACTGTATGGTGTGGTTTAACATATGGATGGCTACAGATTCAAATCACACAAGAGTGAGAGTCCTGGATTTCAGGAAAGCAGATTTTATAAAGATGGGTGAATGCCTCATGAATGAACTGGCATGGGGAGAAGAAATAGGTGGGGTGGAAGAACAATGGGTGAACCTGAAAGGGGACATAATAAAGGCAATAAACTTATGCATCAAACAAGTGAGTAAGAGGAAAAGGGCTAAAAAAGTGGCATTCAGAAGATACAAGGAAACTCAGAGGGAGGAGGATAGAGAAGTGTTTCAGGAGAAACATAGAGAAGCAGGGAAAGCAGTAAGAAGAGTAAAGTCTCAAACTGAAGAGAAAATAGCCCAGGAGATAATGAGAGGGGACGAGACATTTTTTAGGTATATACAGTAAGTGAAAAAGGAAGACCAGGAGAGGGCTTGTAAGGCTAAGAAAGGATGAGGGGGGTATTGCTGAAGAGGACCAAGAGAAGGCAGACATCCTGAACAAATATTTTTGTTCAGTGTTCAAAGTGGAGGGAATGGGCCACAAAAAAGTAAAAGAAACTCCGTAAGAAGAGAGACAGACACAAATACTTTTTCAGTGGAGAGAGTCCTAAAGAGACGTGCTAATCTGAAGGTAGAGAAAGCAATGGAACCAGATGGGATGCATCCTAGGGTATTGATGGAGCTCAGGGAGGTACTAGCTGCACCTTTGACAGTACATTTGAACTGGTCATTCGAAACAGGTGTGGTTCTGGAGGACTGGAGAAGGGCACATGTAGTCCCACTCCATAAAAGTGGTAGTAGGGAGGAGGCTGCAATTATGTAGATCAGGTAGCCTCACATAGGTGGTGGGACAGTTAATGGAAGCACTGCTGAAGGAGAGAATAGTGGAATATCTTGGATCAGATGGATTGCAAGACCCAAGACAGCATGGATTCATGGGTGGAAGGTCATGTCTAATGAATCTAAGACATTTCTTTGATTGGGCAACCAAGGAATTAGATCAGGATTGAATGGTGGATGTGGCCTACTTAGACTTTAGAAAGGCATTCGACTCAGTTCCACGAAGAAGACTTTTAAACAAGATGAGCAGCCTAGGAATGGCTCAAAGGGTGATAAACTGGGTACGAAATTGGTCGGGGGATAGGCGCAGAGGCTGGTAGTGAATATAGTTCACATAGAGGAGGGGAGGGTGACCAGAGGTGTGCCTCAGGGATCAGAGCTGGGATGGGTCCTCTTTAATATTTTTGTAAGTGACATTGAAAAGGATCTAGAGGGGAAGGTCTGCCTATTTGCAGATGACACCAACATCTGCAATAGGGTGGATACTCCAGGTGGGGTGCAAAGGATGAACAGAGACCTGAGAAAACTTGAAGAGTGGTCAAGGGTGTGACAGCTGGATTTTAATGTGAAAAAGTGTAAAATAATGCATTTGGGGCACAAAAAACCAGTGACAGAGTGCAAAATGGATGGTGTGTTATTGATGACTACCAAGCAAGACAGAGACCTGGGGGTAATAATATCTGAGAACCTAAAGGTGGCCAGGCAATGTAACAAAGCAGCTGGGAAGGTTAGTAAGATGCTGGGTTGCATAGGGAGAGGGATAACCAGCAGAAGTAGGGAGGTAATGTTGCCTTTGTATAGATCATTGGTAAAGCCTCAGTTAGAATACTGTATACAGTTGTGAAGGCCACATCTACAGAAGGATATAGACAGATTGGATGTGGTCCAGAGGAGAGTAAGTAAAATGGTAAGGGGTCTACATCGCTAGCCCTACATGGAGAGATTGAGGGAACTCAACATGTACACCCTAACAAAGGAAAAGGGGGATATGATAGAAACCTTTAAATACCTTATGGGGTGAATAAGGTACAAGAAGCAAGTATTTGATCAGAATAACAGCTATATAAGAACAAGGGGACATGCTGTGAAGTTAGAGGGAGGTAGGTTCAGGAGGGACATGAGGAAGTACTTTTTCACAGAAAGGGTAGTGGATTCATGGACTAGCCTACCAGCTGAGGTGGTAGGGGTCGAAAACAGTGATAGGATTCAAGAATGTCTGGAATAGGCCTAAGGGGATCTTAATAAAAAGAAATGGGGGGGAGAGAGGGGGAGGAAAAAAGAGCCAGAGAGCAAATAGGGTGTACAGTGATATTGTAGGTAGGGAAAATTGAGCAAACTAGGTGGGCCAAGCAGTCCTTATCTGCTGACAAATTCTATGTTTCTATGTTTCAAGTTAAAAAATACGTTTTGATTGTTCACATTCTGTACAGACTATTGATTTACCAGTAGTCCGTGACATGGGCGTCGGCAATTGAGCACTTGCAAAAAACGGTGACTCAATCCCGACGCATGTCGCCTGGGCTACCACTGGGGAAGGGTGACCAGATGGGGAGGTGGGCTCATATACCAACAGCACATCGCTATATGTATACGCGCGGGGTGGGGGAGTGAGCGTGACAGAAGGGAGGGAGGGTTGGCCTGGCATGGTTGCCGTGGGACTGCCGAGCTGGCCCCATAGCATGGTGGGTGGATGGCAGCCTAATGCTGCGAGGGTTCTGGGTTTGGGCGTGCCTACATTTTTGTGCTCCTGGCCCAAAATTTTTATTTTGCAAGAATTTGCACCCCGACATGCACCCCCACCCTGGAGTTAAGAATCCTTAGTGGGGGGGCAGCCCCTGCATGAACCATTAAATTCTAATCCCGGCACCATTTTTTATGCAACCGGTGATGTACATTGCCAAAATTGATTTTTGATGTATGTACGCACGCCTGCCGCCACCCAATTGGGCTTTCGCCTATCACATAAATCCTGATTTACCTGGTAGTTTGAGTCTAATTATTTTTTTCTTTAAAAGTGGAAAAATGATTTCCCACCATACTGGTGTTACCACACAATAATATGCTTGTTTACATTCCTTAATCACCTCACACTGCATCTTTCCTGGACTTTGGAAACTCTCCCAACATAGTCTAGTCATTCATTAGGCAGCGGAGGGTGAGTAGACTATTGCAGCAAGAGCTACTACACTGTTTGGGGGTGTTTATAATGTTCAGAAAGAATGCAATGAGAGTAGATCAAGGATCTGATACAAAACAAGGTTGGTTATAACTATACCATTAGCATGTATTTAAGTCCTACTAAGAAAGGAGTCAGATAAAACAACCAGCAACATCCATGAATTTTAGAATAGGCAAGCAATCATAAACTGTGAGTTTTTAACTAGAACAAATATGATGCCAAAAAGTTGACAATGTCCCTTTAAAATCTTGCATTTTTTAAGTGTAGCTTCCATTAGTGTTTATGTGTTGTTAGGCATGAGGTGCAGATAGGGGCCTTTAAACACAATCTGAGATGTAAGTAATAATACCTGACAGGGTGGGCGTTATTGGGATATAACGGACCGCCCAGGGGCATAATGAGGCCCGATGCCGCAGGCGGAGGGCCTTATAGCCCCTGGAAGGTCCGTTATATCCCATAACGCCCATCCTGGAGGGTATTATTACACTTAGAAAATGGGGTAACATTGTTTTTTTTTTTTTTAAATAATGTTTATAAAAAAAAGGTGGGATATTTAAAAAAATGAATAGAAATGGATGGTTGTGTAAAATAGTTCGTTAGTGCCACTAGAGGGTGCTGCTGGTTATGAGAAGGCAGGTTTTTTGTGTTATTACTTACACAGTGCAGTGTTTTCTATTGTTGGTATTTTGTGAAAATCGAAATCGCACAGCTTGTCACATCGCAGTACTGTCTATGTAGGGAAAACAAGTTTTTGTTTTATAGAGTATGAGCGGAGCACGTGTGGTAGTGGTGGAGCCAGAATTACGTGGAAGATCTGTTACACTTGATTGGACAGGAATATATAAATCGAGTCGGTTGATGCAGTGTGGAAGTAAACAAAATGAGGTATTTTGTTTTTGCTGATAATTTGTTTTGGGGTAAGCATCAGCTGCTTGCTTTTGTATCATGGTGGTTGTGGACTGAAGCAGATATTTCCTGCAGTGAATCCGGAGATGGAGTAGAGCGCTTCGTGTAGCGTTTCTTCCGAGATCAGGGCTGATTGTAGGATAAGATTAGCAGCAACGGTCGTGTTTGTAAGATAAAAAAAACTGCTTTGGGGTTTTGATCGCACTGTGTGTAACTGGTGTGGGGACTGGTCAGAAGGAATGAGTTGCGTGGAGGCTTTGTCACTGGTGTCTGGCTGGCGAGTGACACAGACGTGACTGCCGAGATGTTTCCGGTGGGCACAAGGATACGAGGCAGTAAAGAGTGGTGGAAAGAGGAACTTGTTATTTGCCGGGCGTCGTTAAAAAATAATAACCCCGGTGCCAGCGTCTCTCAGCCAATCAGAATGCTGCATTTACGATGTTTGCAGCGTGCCCATTTTCTAAGTGTAATTATTGCCCGTTATGAAATGGGAAGAGAATTTCCTGTGTCCTGATTGACTGAACAGCTTCCAAAACCACGTGGTTTAGGAAATGAAACCCATGGCTTCACACTTCATTTGAAACATAGAAACATACACTTTGATGGCAGATAAGGACTACTTGGCCCACCTAGTCTGCCCATTTCCCTACCTACAGGATAAGCCGCAGATCCTAGTCAACCAACAGCCTATTTCTTCCTACCCCCCACTAGAATTGCCTTATGTCTGTCCCATGTATTCTTGAATTCTCCCAGTTTTAGACCCCATAACCTCCTCAGGAAAGCTGTTCCATGCATCCACTACCCTCTCTGTGAAAAAATATTTCCTCACATTGCCCCAGAACTGCCCCCCCTCTATCTTTAAACACCAGGATGTGGCATCATACGGTATCAATACATCGCAGACAGTTATTTTAAAAAGTTTACGGCAGCCATCTTGGTGTGGTATCGATACCTACCATTCCCATAATGTTGTAATAGAAAAGATTAACACATTTCCATAACAAATCACAGTCCTCCTACTCAACACACTGTTACTTACACTTTATTTATTTATCGAATACTAGGATTTTGATACCTTTGAGCTAAAAGCTTGTTTAGAAGTTCCTCGTCAAAGTGAGACAAACTTACATAACATAATCACAGTGTGCATAAAACATATGGATTAATTACATTCAGTAAGTAATATCTGCATAAACAGTAAGTAATAGTAACTTAAAAAATAGTGATCATAGGCGTCTACTAACATAGCAGGATAAAGGGTTAGAGTAGGGATCAGAGGAATTGGGAAATTAGCAGAGATTAGAAGAGAAAAGAGAGGGGGAGAGAGAGGAGGAGACAGCAGGCTGACAAGCAGAAGTACTGGGAGAGGCTGTGGGGGCAGAGGAGCAACTCAGACAAGCCTTGTTGAGGGAAAGTGAGGATAGGGGGATAATGGGGGGGAAGGAAGTGTAGTAAATCAGTTAAGAGAGGGAGATAAAGTGCTAGTGGTCAGCTAGTAAGTGCATGAGTGTGAGACAGAGCTCCAAGGTAGCGAGCAACTGGGAAATTAGATACTGCAGTCACATTTAGAGTTGTTAACCACCAGTTGAGCCTTCAGGTTTGACTTAAATTGGTCAAGTTTAGTACAGGACAGTAGGTCAGTGCTAAGGGAGTTTAACCATTTGGGGGCTCTATATCTGAAAGATATACGAACATATGAAATAGCCAGTAGAAGAAGGCCTTACAATCTATCAACCCTGTTCGGTTGCGGTGCCCCTGGTGCAGAGATGACAGTTGGCATTGCCCTCCCTGCCAACCCTGACCCTCCCCTTCACCCTGTGCTACCCTCTCTTGAACCCCTATCTTTGGAGTGACTACCTCAGATAGGAGTTCATTGCACTCCCAACACTACCCTCTCTGTAAAGAAATACCTCCTGACCTCCTTCTGGAATAGGGAAGGGGGAAGGGGAAATTGCTTAACCAGGAGAAGCACACTAAGCCAAACCTTATTTCCAGGTGTGACCTGGGAGTACAAGGAAGTTAAGTGACTTGCTCAGGGTCACACAGTATGCAAGTGGGGGTTGTGGGATTGAAACCCAGGTCTCCAGGTTGGCAGCTCAGAGCCTTAAACCACTGCACTATACTGCTCCCTCCACCAGCTTTAAACAGTGCCCCCTTGTGGTCTTATCAGTGAGACAGAAAATGACCCTGATATTCACTTTGTTTGTACCTTTGAGGTACTTGAAGGTTTCAATCACGTCCCCTCTCTCTCTCCTCTCCTCAACAGAGTACGTGTTGTGTACTCTCAGCCTGTCCTCATATGCCCTGCTGTCCCTGAACCCTCTTTGTTGCCCTCCACTGAACTGCCTCAGGCTGGTTGATATCCTTTTTAGGTGGGGCTCCAGTATTGCATGGAGTACTTCAGGTGCGGTCACACCTGGGATTTCTACTATGGCAATGTAACGTACTCCCTTCTGCTTGAGAACCCTCTAACAAGGCAGCCCAGCATTCTGTTTGCCTTGGCCACTGCTGTCTTACACTGCATAGCATATTTAAGGTCACTGGTGTTGGTTTTCTCCAAGTCCTTTTCCTTCTTTGATTCCGTGACCTTGACCCCCTCAGACTGTACTTGGCTCTTGGGTTCTTCCTTCCTGTGTGCATGACAGTGTCCTTCTTTGTATTGAACCACAGCTGCCAGAGACCTGACCACCTGTTAAACAAGAACTGGTCAGAGCCGATATGGCTACGGCGAGCTCTTACGAGCACCGCCGCTGCCACCGGAAAATGCTGTGCAAAAGATGGTGGCGATGATGGAACTGCGCATGCACTATACTCAAGAATGTGCAGTCTGATTCAGCGCCACCATTTTGTGCATGGCAGCCTTCACTTCAGCAGTTGTGGAATAAAAAGAAGTGCCCCCGAACTGGTTGTGTTTATGCGGCCGGCGGATGGGAAATGCCGCATAAACACAACCACTAGAACGGTGTCACAGCACTGTGGAAGCACACTGGACAGCGGTCCGGTCACATGCTTCCACAGTGCTAATAAGAAATAATGATGGCACAATGACTGTGGAGCTCTGCCCATGCAGCCGTAAAAATACATGCAATTATTTTAGTTTGTTTAGCACTATGCTCAAGTAAAGCACATTGTAGTCAATCTGCTGGTGTGTGCTGTTTGTCTTTCCTTGTGATTTTCATGTGACTGCCCACACTCCAAAAGGGGTATTGCATATGATTGCCTACTGTTTGGAAAGGGTATTGTGATGTGACTGCCCACACTCCTGAAGGGGTATTGGGTGTGACTGCTCATTTTCTGGAAGGGGTATTTTATATTACTGCCTACACTGTCAAAGTGCTATTTGCTGTTAATGCCCATACTCTGAAAGGGACATAAGATGTGAGTGCTCCTACTGTAGAAAGGCTGTTGTATATTGCTACCTACACTCTTGAAGTGGTACTACAGCTGACTACTCACATTTGGAAAGGGTATTGGGTCTGACTGCCCTGCCACACTCTGGGTTAGGTATTGGGTGTGACTTCCTGTTCTTTTGAAGTGAGACTATTAAATGGCAAGGCAAGGCAAATTTTTTTATTTATGGGGTGTGCCCATTCCCTGAGGCTCTGGGCACCTAACAATACATATCAAAAGATAAAACAATAAATAATGCACACTAAAATTTTGGAATAAATAAAGTTAAGAATTACAGTTTTAAAATAAATTTCTGATAATCCAAATGGCTGGGCTGGAATAATTAGTCCAAAAAAGCCAGGCTAAAGAGGTAGGCCTTAAGCCTCAGCTTAAAACCCCGACCAAGAGGGCCTCCCAGACTGCAGATGGAAGCGAGTTCCACAGGGACGGCCCAGTGACACTAAAAGCACTGTTGCCCGATGTCTTGAGCGTAACCCTAGGAACGTCCAGGAAGCCAACTCGAAGAGGAGCGAAGGGAACGAGCAGAGGTGGCAGGTGTCAGGAGCTCTGACAGGTAACCAGGACCCTGTCCATATAGGGCCTTATGGGTGAGCAAGCCCACCTTGAAAATGACCCTCCACCTGACATGCAGCCAGTGCAGAGCATGCAGGACCGGGGTTACATGACTGGACCTAGACAGGCCCGTAAGCAACCAGGCTACCAAGTTCTGCACCAGCTGCAGTTTGTGGAGGGTCCCTCCTGTCACCTTGAAGTATAGAGAGTTACAGTAGTCTAGCCTAGAGGTAACAAAGGCATGTACCAGTGTCGGCAGATCCTCAGGCAGAACGAGGGGCCTAATCCTGGCAATGTTCCACAAGTGGTAAAAAACACTTTTGAAAACAGACGATACCTGATCTTTGAAGGTCAGCCTGCTGTCCAGGAGCACACCAAGATTACATACCCTCACAGAAGCCATCAATGGAGCAGGGCCCAGGAAGAGACCTGTGCTAGCTCCAGGTGGCGACCCATCATGCTCATGACCAGGTTCGATCATCAGCACCTCCGTCTTATCCGGGTTTAGTCACAGCTAGCTGGAAGCCATCCAGTCATTGATTTTAGCCAGACAGATGTTAAGCATGTCGACAGCATTGGATGTTCTGGGTGCAAATGACAGGTACAGTTGGGTGTCATCTGCATAGCAGTGAAACTCCACGCTGTACTGCTGAATGATCTCACCCAGGGGCAGCATGTACACTGTGAACAATATCAGTGACAAGATTGAGCCCTGTGGTACTCCACATGACAGGGGCATTGGGGAAGAGGAGAAATTACCAATCACTAACCGCTGCACCCTATCAGATAGATAGGATTCAAACCATCTGATGACAACACCGGCGAGTCCACAAAACTCACAAAGCCAATCGAGAAGCATGACATGGTCTACAGTGTCAAATGCTGAAGAGAGATTGAGGAGCATAAGACTTGACTTGTCTGCTCTATCTCTTGCCCTGAGTAGGTCATTATGCACTCTAACTAGTGCTGTTTCTGTGTTGTGTCTACCCTGAAAACCTGACTGAAATGGCTCATATATGTCAAATGACACAAGGCGATCCTCGAGATGTTGTGCCACAAGTTTCTTACCAACCTTGCTCAAAAATGGCAGGTTGGAGAGTGGACAGTAATTCGCTAGAATGTCTGGGTTGAGGGAAGGTTTCTTAAGGAGGGGTCTCACCAGCACTTCTTTCAAAGTGACTTGGAAAACCCCCTCCACCATCAAACACCTGGCAGTCCCATCGACCACCAGGCCAACAGCCTTGGTGCATCCCATTAAGAAACACGTCAGGGCTGGGTTCAGTTCACAACATGTGCTTCAGCTCTAAGATCACCCCAGTGACCTTGGACACCTCCACTGGCCTAAACTCCTCTCAGACAGGTGGAGTGTCTCTGTTCCTCCCAGTCCAGCTACTGTGAGGGGATAACCTCCCCGAAAGAATCCCTGGCCGGATAGCCAACATTCTGTCAGAGAAAAACAGAGCAAACTCTTCACATAGAGTGGATGAAAAGATCTTTCTTGGCTGAAGACAGGCAGGATGGAGAAGTCTATCCACAATCCGAAAAGCTGAGACAGTTTGTTTCTCCCTGCAGCAATTTCCCTGGACAGGAATTCTGCCTTCTTACAGGAAATTGCCCCCGGTACTTACCATAGTGAGCATGCAAAGCCAGTTTGTCAGCCTCCATCTTGGTCTTCTGCCAGCAATGCTCAAACTTCCAACCCTTGATCTTCATTTCCTTGAGATCCCATCAAACCAAGGGGATCTCAAGTGAGAAGATCTGGGTTGTATACAAGCTGGAGCGATGGCATCCAGTGCTTCGGAGATGACCTTATTATAAGTGGCCACCACCTCACTGGTGCCAATCACACATGCCGTGTCTACTCTAGATAGGTCAGTTAATGCCAGTAGTCCCTCTGGGCACAAGCCCCTCAAAGGGCAGTAGCTGTCCATCTCCATAGGGGAAGGACTTCGGGGGGGCCCAAAATGTGAACTCCGTTGTGTAGTGATCAGACCAAGAGACCTGATCAATCTTGAGACTATTAACCCCAAGACCCAGCTGGAACACCAGATCGAGTGTGTGGCCATGCTGGTGGGTCACAGAAGCAACCAATTGTGTCAGGTCCAGTGATGATATCAACTGGAGGAGGTTGTAACCAAAATGCAAGGATTCATCGTCGACCCAGGTGTTGAAGCCCCCCAGGTTTAAACACCTGGGGGACTCCAGCACCTTGTCGACGAAGTCCACTACCTCCTGCAGGAATTCTCCTCCTGTCCCAGGGGGGCAGTAAACAAGGAGAATCCTGCAGCCTGCACTTGGACCCCCATGCATGGCAATGCACTTAAAGGATCTGGTATTACCAACCAGATGCACCATGAAGCCCAAGCTGGATCTGAAAACGATGGCCACTCCTCCACCCCTACAATCCTTCCTTGGGCAGTGCACTATGGAGTACCCAGCGGGGGGACTGACTATCCACACTCTGTAAGATGTATTGTACATAACTATCTTTGCTTTGGAAAGAGTATTTTGATAGTCCTATAGAAGTTTAGGAAATGAGTTAGAAATTTCCCAGTCTCTGATTCACTGAGACCCTTGACAAGGGATACTTTCTTTTTCAACAGAGACCAGGAAATTACTAGTACCTTGCCAGTCTGCCTTTTTATGCAACAAATGAATGAGCATAAATGGAATTTTCAAGTTCACTCTAGTAGCCATTTTTCTCTTGGTTAGCTAGCGAGTTACCATGTAAGCCACCACTTGCCCACAGCACAACTCCAGTGTAATTTTCAGTAGCAAAATTCCACAATCTGTGTATGTTGTTTAAAAATAAAAACAAACAAACAAACAAAAAAAACGCTATGTTACTTAGTCAGTGTACCTGAGTCCAGAGTTCCACTACTGTGCTCCTAATGGCTGCCCCATTAATTTCAAGTACTGGAAACTCATGCTATTCCACTGCTACCTCTAAGCACAGCATTAGCGTCTTACTGAGGTGAGTTTCTCATTCCATTGTCATGCCTGATCACATTACATGCCCACTACATTAGTCATGTTTCCCTCACATCACACAATGTAGTGATCATGCTGCAGCATTCCTGACTTAATGACATACATTAAAAAATGAAAACAAAAAAAGGACAGTTCTGTTGCAGAAGGTTGATGACAAATGACCAATGTACAGGCTGGTGGCTGGAGAGGGGGAAGACGTATAAAGGAAGTGAGAAAAAGTCAAATGACTAGCATGTGGCTGGGAGGGGGTAAATATCAAAGAAGCAGGAAAAAAAATGTCTCTAACAGCAGTGCCACTTAATGGCAAGTAATCAAGTAGAGGTACTAGTTACAACTTATTTGTGGGTGTGTGGTCGTTTTAAGTTTTTTTTGTATTTATAAATATTTTGTGAAACTATGCACAAATGCTCATTTTCTAAGCACAATAATTTATTTATTTATTGAAAAATTGGTAATTGGGAAAGGCACACTGAGCCAGGGCTCATTTCCAAGGGCAACCCAGGGGAGAGTGGAGATGAAAACAATAAGCAAAACATAACAGAAAGATTACTTAAAACAAATAAGGTGCAAACAACAGTAATGCAAGTTGGTAAAAGTGCAATATTATCAAGATATGTGTATCAGGAATGAGAACACACTCTACTGTCTCAAACAAAATCAAGCAACTGGTAGAAAATTACTGCAGTGAAATGAGAGGCATACAACTGTCCCAAAGGAGGGGGCATGGAGTAGAGAGCGAGGAGGAAAAGGCAGGTCAGGAAGGGAGCTGACAGGTACAGGAGGAGGGGTGGAAGGAGTTTAAGCTGGTGCTAAAAGGAGGTTGGGGAGTGTGAGTGATGGAGTGCAAAAGAGAGGAGAGTCCAGAGGGAGGAAGATGACAAGAGAAAGCTGAATTGCAGTGGAGGAGCGGGGGAGGAGGGAGAAAGTACAGGATTCCTGAACAAAGGGGGTATGAGGTAAATGGGATGGGAGAGATGAGGGTGGATAAGTGAGGCAGTTTCTCGAACCAGTATTTAGAGATGAAAGAAGCACTATGAGGCAGGCAATGGGAGGAAAATGGGAGGATGGATAGGGAAGAGTAGAGTGTGCAATGATGGGTACAAGGAGGATAGTTTGTGACAAAATGAAAGAAAGTATTACAGAGGGTGTCCAGTCCAGCAAGGGAAGAGGAGGGAGCAGTACAGTAAACCATATCATCGTAGTCAGACTGGCAGCACCATTTTGGTAACCAGTTCCCAGCGGACATGTGGGGACAAGACAGTCTTTATTACAGTACAATGCTCCAAGTTTGGGGCAGAGCTTAGTGTGAATGACACACATGAATAGGAACAGAGGAGTTAAGCTTGCTGACGAGCCACATACCTACTGTAGATACTCAAAGTAATGGACCACTTCAAAGGAAGAACCATCCTTGTTGGTGATGGAAGGGAGGGAGGCAAGCCTGGACAGTTTCTGGTTGGAGACAAAGGTCATGGACATTATTTTCTTTGTGTTGACTCGAAGTTGGTTGGCCTGTAACCAGTGTAGGACATTATGGAAATAACACTGGAGCATGACTTCTTCAGCTTCAGTTGATGGGACTGAAGTGTACAGAACAGTGTCGTCTGTGTACATGTGAATATGAGAGTTGACACAGGCCGAGGGGAGGTTATTGAGAAAAATGGAGAAAATGATGGAACCCAGGACTGAACCCTGTGGGACACCGGCCTGGATGGGAAGTGGAGGGACAGGATGCCACCTACCGGCACTGACTGCTGTAGGCCCAAATAGTAGGAGGAAAACAACCAAGCAGCACAATCAGATAAGTCAGCAGATGTCAGCTTATCCAGGAGAAGTGGATGGGCCACTGAATCAAATGCTTTGGCTAGATCAATGAAAATGAATGCAGTAATGTGCCCATGATCCATCACAGAGAGAATAAAGTCCGTGACACATAAGAAGGAGGATATGGAGGAATGGTGTTTCTGAAAACCAGACTGGAGTGGAGAGAAATAGTTGGAGGAGTGGAGGACGGTAGACAGCCTTGAGCGGACCAATTTCTTTTGCAACTTTGCAGGGCTGGGGAGGAGGGAGATAGGATGGTAGTTTCCAGGGGAAGAGGGATCACCACTTTTATCAAGGGGGAGAACTTTGGGCTGCTTCCAAGCTTGCAGAACAGCATTTAGGGTGAAGGAACAGTTAAGGAGATGAGTGATAATCCCTCCAGAGTGGTTGGTATGGGCTATATGAACTATCCCAGCAACTATAAGGCCCCCCACCTGAAAATTCAGGCCTTATTATACCTGTGGGCAAGCTGGTATGACCCAATACCATCCACCATGTTGGGTATGATTGCTTACACAGTAGGTACTGATTGTGATACCTTGCCCTTTGGATGGGGCATTCAATGTGAGAAATTGCTGTTTTGAGGATGAATTAAATGTATTTTTAATTCTTTTGATTATGTAGTGGGCATGACTGAGTGGCATTTAGCATGACTGCCTGTCATTAGAAGGGTTGCAGGACTGTTCCATTATTGTATAGGGTACCTGATGAGCCCGCCTGGTCTGTGGAAGGGGTGTTGAATAGAAATGCAAGCTTTTTAGAAAGATAGTAGATATAACTTCCTGTCCGTTGGAATGGGTAGGATGTGACTGCCTGTTGTTTGAAAGGGTATCAGGTACGATTGCCTGTGCTTTGATAAGGGTTCTGGACATGACTTCCTGTCCTTTGGAAGGAGTACTGGATATAACTGCCCATCCACTTTTAAGGGGCACTAGAGATGACTGCCTGTCCTTTGGAAAGGGGTACTGGTTGTGGTTACCTGTCCATTAGAAGGTGTACTGGATGTGGTTACTTGTCCTTTGGAATGGGTACTGGATGTGTCTGACTGTCTATTGGAAGGGGTAATAGATGTGACTGTCTATCCATTGGAACAGGTACTAGATGTGACAGCTTGTGCTTTGAAATAGGTACTGGATGTAACTGCCTGTAATTTGGAAGGGGTACTAGATGGCCTTTAGAGGTATATTGAATGTGTCTGCATTCATTTGGAAGCATACTGGATGTGACTGCCTGTCCTTTAGAAGGGTGGCAGATGTGACTGCTTCTCCTTTAGAAGGGTACTGGTTGTGACTGCCTGTCCTTTAGAAGGGTACTGGATGTGAATGCCTCTCCTTTGGAAGGTGTACTGTATTTATTATTGTATTCTGTTTACTGTATTTGTTTTACCAGGAAAAACAGTCCTTTGAGCAAAGCTCATTTACAAGGAGGTCCTGGTTAGAATAGTCACAGTAAATACAAACACAGGGATATTGTTACAGAATAAAACAAAAGTACAAAAGACCAAGAAATGAGAAACAAGCAATACAATGGATGTCAAACCTTAATACAAAATCAAGTTGACAAAAAAAAATCAGATTTGCAGTTGAAAAGGAAATGAAATTACAATTGATATTAAATAATTCTATGTAAGGTAACAATGGAAGTGCAATAAGATTACATCAAATATACAGAGTGGACCAATCGTCTACAATAGCATTTATCTCAACAGTAACTATAAAATAGCTCTGTGAATATGAAGGGTACTGGATGCGACTGCCTGTTCTTTGGAAGGGCTACTGGATATGATTGCCTGTCTTTTAGAATTGGTACTGGATGTGACTGTCTGCCTTTTGGAAGGGGTGTTGGTTGTGACTGCCTGTCCTGTGGAAGGGGTACTGACTGTGACTCCCTCCCTGGAGGAGAACCTTGGTTCCAGAGCAAGAAACAGCAGTCTAGAACTACAGATTTTTTTTACTGATAAAGCACTTCTGTCTCAGCAGGAGCAGTGTTGGGTAAGTTACTTTTTCTATTACTTCTATTATGTTTGGAAACTTGTTCTAGGAAGCTCTGTGCAGTTACTAGAAAGGATGGATAAGTACTAGAAAAAGTAATACACCTTACAATTATAGTTACTTATTTCTTTTTATACAAAAACAATAAAAAAATAATAAATAACCATAAAAGATTACATTTTTTAAAGTAATAGGTTAGTTACTAGTTACTTTCAAATAAATGTAATCAGTTACAGTTATGTATTTCTTCTGTATAAAAAGACATAATTAATTATAACTGTAAGGTGTATTACATTTTCCAGTACTTCTCCATCCTTGCTAGTGACTGCACAGAGCTTTCTGGAACATGTTTCCAAAAGTAATAGGAAGTAATAGAAAAAGTAACTTATCCAACAATGAGCAGGAGTCAGTACCTGTTTGGATAAAGCAAACAGATACTTTATTAGAAGAAGGGGGTCTCATTTAAGTAAAAAAAAAAATAAGAAAGTCACTGTGTGTTTCTCTGAGGAAGGGGGCTGTATCAGCTTAATTTACTGAGTCAGAGCAGAGGGTGAATCTAATTGGGGGTGTGGCTTAGCAGTTTAGGAGTACAAAAGCAGGTGTCTCCAATTACAGCTTCCTGCTGTTTTTGACAGAGGAGAACTTTGGTTTCAGAGCAAGAAACAGCAGTCTAGAACTACAGACTTTTTACTGATAAATCACTTCTATCCCAGCAGAAGTCAGTACCTGTTTGGATTAAGCAAACAGATACTGTATTAGAAGAAGGGGGTCTAATTTAAGTAAAAAAAAAGAAGAAGAAGAAAGTCACTGTGTGTTTCTCTGAAGAAGGGGGCTGTATCAGCTTAACTTACTGAGTCAGAGCAGATGGTGAATCTAATTGGGGGTGTGGCTTAGCATCTTAGGAGTACAAAAGCAGGTGTCTCCAATTACAGCTTCCTGCAGAGGAGAACTTTGGTTTCAGAGCAAGAAACAGCAGTCTAGAACTACAGATTTTTTACTAATTGCCCTCCTTCCCACCCCTACACCCTCCCACCCAAAGCCAGTTGTAGTTTTATAGCCACTGGATTTGACTGACAACAGGAACTTCCTGTTTGGCAGTAGGAAGGGAAGGATCACTGAGACACATTAGTTTCATCAACCTTGAAGGAACCTAAAAAAATAACTCTTTCTCCCCCTCCCCGGTGCTGGAGGTCTGAATCCAAGCACGGAAGAAGAAGACTACTGAAGACTACAGGAAGTTCTTGTCCCAGAACAGGAAGGGCTAGAGTTGTAAGGGCACATAGGCAATAGGAAAGTAAGTGTAAAAATACATAGAGGGAGGAGACAGTAAGCATACAAAGCAACAGGAGAGGGGACACAAAATAAGTCAAGATGGGAGTGGTGCAGTGCAATGGCTGTGGGTCAGCAGTGTTCTGGGAGACATTCTGGAGGCTGTGATGCTATCCTGTTTGTAGGCACCTCTCTGGTCTGAGGGAGGAGGTTGCCCGTCTCCAGGCTGACCTGGCTAGGATTCATGAAACCTCTTCCCCCACCCAGGGACCACCAGGGCTACCACCGTTAACTCAGAGGTTGCCAAGAAAGAGGAGCAGTTGGACCAAGGTGGGCCCAGGGAAGGAGAGGGTGGTGGAACAGAGGTGCATCCCTCCAGTTGTACATCTCCACAGTTCATATGCTGTTCTGGTAAAGAGTGGTTCCTCTATGGAGGCACCTGCAGTGGAGACCAAGGAGGATGCTGGGACCCTCCACAAAGGAGACCCACAGGAGGGTGGCATGAGACCTCACAGGGGAAGGAAATGACTCCTGGTGGGGGACTCGATCATTAGGGGGGTAGAAGTGGGGGAGGAAGGGAATAGGGAGGTAAGGGGCCTGCATGGTGCCACAGCTCAGAGAGACAGGAAGCAAATCCTCAGGATCATGGGAGCAGCTGCACGAGGGAGGGAGCTGGATGTCATTGTCCACCTAGGGACAAATGACCTGGCTGTGAATGGGATCAGAGCAGTGCAAGAGGAGTTTTTGGAGCTGGGGAGGGCCCTTAGACAAGTAGCATGTACGGTAACCTTCTCGGAGGTGCTGCCTGTCTATGGCAAGGATGATGCTAGGGTATTCCACACCATGGAATTCAATGAATAGTTGAAAAACTGGTGTGGAGCTCAGGGTTTTGGCTTGATTGGGACCTGGGGAGCCACCTTGAGGGATGCAGGCTTATACTGGCGCGATGGTCTGCATCTGTCTAGGGGGGAACCAGGATCCTAGGTGACAGGTTTAAATGCTTCATTGGCAAACATTTAAACTAGCCAAGGGGGGAGGCACTGAAAAGGAGCAGGGAAATCCCAGCCTTCCCCCACAAAACACAGTAGTTAGAGAGGTAAACATCAAGGTAGAGAAGTCATTAGGGAGCAGGACAGGGATAAATGCAGAAAAAGGCAGTAAGGACAGGGATGGGGCTAAAAGGGGTAAGGCCATAAAAAATAAATGGAAGGTGATGACTACCAATGCCCGCAGTCTGTGTAACAAGCTCCCTGAACTAGTGGCCTTGATGGAAGAGGGATGCCTGGATATTGTGGCAGTCACTGAAACATGGTACACAGAGAACCATGACTGGGATGTCAACATACCAGGATACACAGTCTACAGGAGGGACAGGGTGGGTAAAAGAGGAGGAGGAGTAGCTCTCTATATAAGGGAAGGGATTAAAGCAAAAGAACTAAATAGTAAACAGGAAGTTGATGAGTCACTATGGGTCACCCTGGAGACAGGAAATGGCACTACAGTCTGCATGGGGGTTGTGTACAGACCCCCATCTCAGGGGGAGGAAATGGACAAGGAAATGATAGAAGGCATCCTTAAAATGGCAGAAAAAGGGGAGATATTGTTGATGGGGAACCTGAATATGCCAGATGTTAACTGGAGTGCCTTTGCTGCAGGCACATCCAATAGCAGGGTCATTCTTGATGCCCTACAGGGGGCATGCCTCAGACAGCTAGTGTTGGAACCCACTCGGGAGGGAGCAATCTTAGACCTGGTACTCTCAATTGGGGAAGGAGAAAGGATCTCAGATTTAGAAGTGGGTGGTCATCTGGGAACAAGTGCCCACCAAACAGTGTGGTTCACAATAAACACAGCCATAGAGTCAAGCCATACAAAAACAAGAGTATTGGACTTTAAAAAGGCTGACTTTGGGAAAATGAGAGAGTACCTCAGAAAAGCACTAGCAAATGGGCAAGAAGGAGGGGTGGAGGAACAATGGGGAATAATCAAAACAGCCATCGCAGAGGCAACAAGCCTTTGTGTGAAGCAAATCAACAAAACAAAACGAAGGAAAAAACACTATAGTTCTCAAAAGAGGTGGCAGGGATGGCTAAGGAGAAAAGGATAGCATTCAGGAAATATAAGGAAACACAGAAGAAGCAGGACAGAGAACTTTATCAGTTAAAGCAGAAGGAGGCAGGGAAGGCAGTCAGAATAGCAAAGGCATAAACTGAGGAAAAGATAGCCAACTCTGTTAAGAAGGGGGATAAAACCTTTTTAGGTCATTAGGAGTGAAGAAAGACCAAGGGAGGAACAGAGACTTAATAAAGGGAGGAAATGTGGCAGAGGGTGACAGTGAAAAGCAGGGATACTGAATGAATATTTCTGCTCAGTATTCTACAATGGAAGAGGAGGGGGAGGTACCTAAACCAAACAAGAGAGAAACTCTGAATAGGGGGGTTGATACCAGTCCATTCACAGAAGAAAGGGTTTTGAAAGAACTCTTCAAACTGAGGGTGGACAAAGCAATGGGGCCTGATGGATTCACCCAAGAATTCTAAAAGAACTAAGGGTAGAATTAGTAACACCACTGACTACCTCTTAACAAATCATGGGAGGATGGAGGGTACCTGAGGACTGGAGGAGGGCAAATGTGGACTCCACTTCACAAAAGTGTGAGCAGGGCAGAGGCAGGAAACTACAGACCAGTTAGTTTAACTTCAGTGGTAGGGAAAATGATGGAATCACTTCTGAAGGAAAGAAGTGTTGAGTACCTAGGGGCCAGTGGGGCACAGGACCCAAGGCAGCATGGTTTCACAGCAGAAAGGTCATGTCAGATGAACCTAATAGATTTCTTTGACTGGGCGACCAAAGTAGTAGACCAGGGAGGGGCTGTTGATATGGCCTACCTAGATTTTAGCAAAGCATTTGATAACAGTCTCGCACAAAAGATTAATATACAAGTTAGCCAACCTTGGAGTGGGTCCCAAGGTGGTAGCCTGGATAAAAAAACTGGTTGGACAACAGGGCACAAAGGGTAATAGTAAATGGAGTCCACAGTGAAGTAAGGAGGGTAACTAGTGGGGTGTACTGCAGGGTTCGGTACTGGGACTGGCCTTCTTTAATGTCTTTATAAGTGACATTGGAGAGCACCTGGAAGGAAAGGTATGTCTCTTTGCAGATGACACAAAGATCTGAAACAGGGTTGATACACAAGGTGGGGTGGAACGAATGAAAAGGGACTTGGCAAGGTTGGAGGAATGGTCAAATATGTGGCAGCTCAGATTCAATGCAAAGACATGCAAGGTAATGCATCTGGGAAACAAAAACCCAGGGGAAGATTACACAATGGGGGGTGAGTTAATAACAACAACAAAACTCAAAAGAGACGTAGGAGTAATTATATCAGATGGCCTAAAGGTGGGCAAGCAATGTGAGAAGGCAGTAAGGAGGGCTGAGGACTACTAGGATGCATAGGGAGAGGCATCAACAGTAGAAAACAGGAAGTTGTTATCCATCTGTACAGACAGTTAGTGAGACCCCATCTGGAGTACTGTGTGCAATTCTGGAGACCCCATCTCTGCAAAGACATAGACAGAGTGGAGGCTATTCAGAGGAGGGCAATCAAAATGGTGCAGGGTCTGCACCAGGAGACATACGAGGAGAGAATAAAGCAGCTTAATATGTATACTCTGGAGGAAAGAAGGGCGAGGGGGAACATGATAGAAACTTTCAAGTATCTCAAGGGAATTAACAAAGTACAAGAGGGTAGTATCTTTCAGAAGAAGAGATGTGCAAGAACAAGGGGGCACAATTTGAAGATAGAGGAGGGATGGCTCAGAGGTAATGTTAGAAAGTATTCTTTCACAGAGAGGGTTGTGGATGCATGGAATAGCCTTCCTGAGGAAGTTGTGGAGTCAGGAACAGTGGGAGAATTCAAGAATGCATGGGACAGGCATAAGGCAATTTTAGTGGGGGGTAGGAGGAAGTAAGCTGTTGATTAACTAGAATCTGCAGCTTATTCATCAGGTAAGGAAATGGGCAGACTAGGTGGGCCAAGCGTTCCTTATCTGCCATCAAATTCTATGTTTCTATGAATGGGTACTGGATGCGACTGCCTGTACTTTAGAAGGGGTATTGGATATGACTACCTTCACTTTGGAATGGGTACTAGATCTGATCCCTTGTCCTTTGGAAGGGGTGCAGGTTATGACTGCCTGCCCCTTGAAAGGACTATTGACTGCCTTTCCTCCAGAAGAGATAATGGATGTGACTGCCTGTCCTTTTGAAGGGGTACTGGATATGACTGCCTGTCCTTTGGAAGGGGTACTGGATCTGACTGTATTTTGGAAGGGGCTGGTTGTGACTGCATATCCTTTGGGAGGGATACTGGATGTGGCTGCTTATCCTTTTGATGGGGTGCTGGATGTGACTGCCTGTTCTTCTGAATGGGTACTGGATGTGCCAACCTATCCTTTGGATGGGTGGTGGATGTGAATGTAACAGTTTCTATAGTTATTTTGCACAATAGTGCCTCCTTTATTGTAAGTATCTACACTGCTTCACATTTGTCTTAAACCTTATTCTGTCCAGGAAGTGTTTAGTACACAATTACCAGCACTGTATTCCTTGAATATATTTAACCACAGCATAAAAGCACTGAGGCATGGTTTACCAGGAAAAAGCATTGACAAAAATTACAGGCTTCAAGATCACTCATGTCTTTCTAGGCATGGAACCTCCTTGTATCTGCTTATGTACTTGTAACCATTGTAAATGATATTATGCCCATGTATTATTACGACGTGGAACCTCTGTAAAAGAGCCTTTGGCTCAAAGGTACTTCCTATAAATAAATAAATAAATCATTCTTCCAATAATACAAAGTATAATGGGAGGTATATGCAAATTACCATGAAAGAATTTAGACTTCCAGTTTGTACACTTTTGTTATTATTGCTTAACTTTAATACTAATTGCTTTCTCCCCAGTCTGTAACCCCATGTCCTGCACTGCACCTGGAGACATGCTTCAGCTTGGCATGTGTCTCAGGGTTGCAAATTTTCAAATCTAAATAAGGATGTGAGGACCTGCCCTTTCCAAACGTAGTGGGCTGAACTACCTGGTTGCTGGAAAGGGTGTTAGATCGATCTGCTGGCTAACTAAAAGAGGTACTGTGCGTGGGGGTTGCTTTTGAAAGGGATAGTAAAGGAGGTTGCATGCACTTAGTTA